>LR999958.1:89220290-89913813 GCA_905220385.1 Xylota sylvarum
AAAAAGTGGGCGTGGCCAAAACTGTTCTATGGGTGAATTGTAGGGAATCTAAATACCCAAATATTTGGTCTTAACAAAATTTTTCGGTTTCATATAATTTAGTGAAGTTAGAAAAAAGTAGGCGTGGCAGTGGGCGGATGTAAAAAAATTTTACACTTGTACTGTATCTTTTTCTTGGAATCCCAGATATGAAATTTCAGAGTCCTAGTTAAAAATTTAAGGCCCAAAAATTGGTTTTGTGATGAAAACGCCCCCAAAAAGTGGGCGTGGCCAAAACTTGTGTATGGGTGGATTGTAGGGAATCTGAATGCCTAAATATTTGGTCTTAACAAAAATTTTCGGTTTCATATAATTTAGTGAAGTTATGAAAAAGTGGGCGTGGCAGTGGGCGGATTTCAAAAATTTTTACACTTGTACTGTATCTTTTTCTCAGAAGCCCAGATATAAAATTTCATCGTCCTAGCTCAAAATTTAAGGCCCAAAAAGCGGTGACATACGGACGGACGGACGGACGGTCATCGCTCAATCGATTTCGCTATTGATGCTGATCACGAATATGTTAAATCCGCCCACTGCCACGCCCACTTTTTCATAACTTCACTAAATTATATGAAACCGAAAAATTTTGTTAAAACCAAATATTTAGGCATTCAGATTCCCTACAATCCACCCATACAAAAGTTTTGGCCACGCCCACTTTTTGGGGGCGTTTTCATTACAAAACCGAGTTTTGGGCCTTAAATTTTTAACTAGGACGCTGAAATTTCATATCTGGGCTTCCAAGAAAAAGATACAGTACAAGTGTAAATTTTTTTTACATCCGCCCACTGCCACGCCTACTTTTTTATAACTTCACTAAATTATATGAAACCGAAAAATTTTGTTAAGACCAAATATTTGGGTATTTAGATTCCCTACAATTCAGCCATAGAACAGTTTTGGCCACGCCCACTTTTTGGGGGCGTTATCATCATAAAACCTATTTTGATAAAATTTTACATGTAACATCCTCAAATGTTCGACATTATAGCTATATTTGAGTACAAAATACAATTTGGCCACGCCCACTTTATAGAGAGGAGGATAGGGTATCATACGATCCGTTCCAGACGGATTGTAGCTTTTCTGTATGTTAATATATGTTTTTTTGAGTTTTTCCAAGTTACTTTGCAAACTTTTGGGATGGCTTTACAAAGAAAAGGCTATGATAGTCTGGTTTAATAGTTTATGCTCGTGAAAGATTCACCCGTCGCTAAGAATCTCAGAGTAGCTGACAATTTTTCTGCTGGTGAGATTGCGTCTCTCATTGCATTTTTATACCCTATCCTAAGGGTATATTAAGTTTGACACATAGTTTGTTACATAGAGAAATAATCGAGATAGACCCTATAAAGTATATATATTCGTGATCAGCATCAATAGCGAAATCGATTGAGCGATGACCGTCCGTCCGTCCGTCCGTCCGTCCGTCCGTATGTCACCTCTTTTTGGGCCTTAAATTTTGAGCTAGTACGATGAAATTTCATATCTGGGCTTCTGAGAAGGATACAGTACAAGTGTAAAAATTTTTGAAATCCGCCCACTGCCACGCCCACTTTTTCATAACTTCACTAAATTATATGAAACCGAAAAATTTTGTTAAGACCAAATATTTAGGCATTCAGATTCCCTACAATCCACCCATACAAAATTTTTAGCCACGCCCACTTTTTGGGGGCGTTTTTGTCACAAAACCGATTTTTGGGCCTTAAATTTTTAACTAGGACTGATTGGAATATTTATAATCCACAGTTGAAAAGTTATATCAACAGTTTTGCTTTAGTCCAGCCGCATTCACCCTCTGATATATGTACATAGATCACATGGGGACACACTCACAGGAGCAATGAATTTGGTCTTAGACCTTCTTATGGATACTAATATTTCTTGGTAGTAAAAAAGCACCGGTGCATTCTATAGAAAACCATAAGAGAGTTCAATTTACAGCACCAGAGGACGTTGTCACCCCTAACAAAATACCGTGCGCAATACACAGCTTCCTCCAGTACAAATTGGCTAGTCTTTTAATACTTTGAGTCCTTGGATCCACATTATCTTTAGGAGTTCTTTAATCTTCGGCTACACCGCTAGATCCGGGAGGAGGACCAAAGTAGTCTTCATACCGAAAGCTGGAAAGACCCGCCACGAATCGCCTTTAAAGTTCCGTCCGATAGTAATTACCCATCCGTATTCCACGCTAATCGCAAGGGTAAATCAGTAGAGACTGCCTGCACTCATTAGTAAGAATCATTGAGAACTCTTTTGAGAACAAAAATTTCACTACGGTGTCCTTTCTTGATATTGAAAGAGGCGGATTGTTGAGAAAAATCTGCTGAAAACACTATCGACATCCATGTTATCCATTGTTTCGTGATTTGAATATTCTTCCAGTCCGTCATTTGTATTGTTTTTAAGTGTTAAAAACTTTTTTCTAGAAATCAGGCAGTTTTAGGCTGAAAATACACCAGACCACAATACATTGATTCTTATGACCCAACACACAGACGAAACAAAAGACATATCTTTGACTCGATGTATTTCATTACTAGGTATCGAAAGCTGGCGTTCGACAATACATGACGTTCACGGCGTGTTGATTTTTTTTTTCGTTTCACCATCCACTATCATTCATGAATGTCATTCCTTAGTTTAGCTTGAACATCGAAGACAGCAGGTTCTCAGGCAATAAGCTAATAAAAACATACAGAAAACATACAGAAAAGCTACAATCCGTCTGGAACGGATCGTATGATACCCTATCCTCCTCTCTATAAAGTGGGCGTGGCCAAATTGTATTTTGTACTCAAATATGGCTATGACGTCGAACGTTTGAGGATGTTACATGCAAACTATAATGAAGTGTTTTTTTGAAGAAAACGCCCCCAAAAGTGGGCGTAGCCAAATGTAACGTATGGGTGAATTGTAGACAATCTAAATATCTAAATACATATTTGGTCTTAACAAAATTCTCCATATCATGTATTATAGTAAAGTTATGAAGTATCAGTAAAGCATTACCTTCCTAATCATTTCTAATGTTGTTTTCCCGAAGCTAAAATTCGTCTGGAACGGATCCTTCTATCCTTCTTCCGCAATATCAGCCATACTATAGTGGGAATGACATGCTGTACTTTTGTAATTGAAAAAGTGGGCTTGGCCACTTTATGAGATGTGGGTGAATTGTAGACAATTTGAATATCTAAATATTTTTACAACAACAAACATTTTTACACTTGCTCTGCTTCTCAAGCGCTGATTTTCTGCGAATGTGTGAGACATTCATTTCATTTAAGTATTACATATATAATGTAATTTGTTTTAAACTTAAATCACATGTTATTTTTCGGTCTGACTTGCATTGAACCATTTTTATGAACAAACCTATACATAAACGAAGTTATTTTGATTTTTGGAGGATTGCCGGTTCCACCTAGTCCCATCCCAAACCATCACATTTCAACTTTTCAAAAGCTTTAGAACATCCTGTGAATAACTTGCTCTTTGTTATTTCGCTAGAATGTTTTTAAAATACGTATATCTAGGTATATACGAACATACACCTGGACATTTGGAAACGAATGCAAGGATACAAGAAATAAGTTTTTCGGTTGCATTTGTACATAAGGAAGCTTAAATTGGTTATCTAATCAAAAAGCGTTTGTTGGAAACGTTCGTTCAAACTCGATTCTTATAATTTCAGGTACTAACGGCTATATATGTATATATGTATATGTTCCTTACAATGGGTGGCGAATGGTATGTGTGTAGGAATATGGTTTCTTTACATTAATAAGGCCGGGAGGCAAAACAAGGTTTATTCTCAAAATGAAAGACTTTCTATAAAAAGATTAATTGTTAGTTTTCTTTACAAATGTCTGAATCTTTTATATGTATGGGACTGTAGTAACATGAATGAGTAACTTTTGCATTTTAGCTTAGGAGAACGATAAATGTTAAGAACTGTCCAGAGTATGACTTTAGGGCAAATCCCTACTTATAAAACTGAAATCTAAGAAATACATCGAAAAACAAGTAAAATTGCTTAATAATGGATGGTTCATGGTAAGGCAGTAATACGAACCTCACTTAAAATGGAAGAAAGTGGTTCATGTTTCATATTTCTGCATATATTATTTCACAGCGCATATCAGATTGTACTTTATGTATGGTTGTGTGAACTTCAGAGGAAATAGATCAAATGCAGAAGCAGGAAAAATCGATATGAATAATTCTTGAAAGAGAATAGTGTTTGCTGTGCTCGCAGACAAGTGGCCACGAAACATCACTATCTCTGTAGTGTGCAAACTGTATGAAGGCCAACTACCGATTGAACATTATGATGATGGTATGCATATGAAACTCATTAGTACCGCAGGTGATGTGCGTGTTTGTGATATTAAATATTAACTTGGCGATTGTAATCGCAGAGTAGGTCATGAACGTCACACGTCTGTTGGTAATTTACGGGAAGAAAATATTAGTCATTGAATAATATCCACCTACATATGTACATATACATACACATACTCACAAAATTATTCGCACAAGACCTTAATAAAATTAAATCGTTTTCATTGATTAAAATTACAAATACCTGCATAAATCTTGTGCGTATTTGAGGTAAAAACATACAAAAAAGCTACAATCCCCGTCCTCCTTCCTATGTAGCCCTTATAAAGTGGGCGTGGTCGTATTGCACTTTTTTATTGAACTACGACGATAACTTCGAAAGTTTGAGGATGTTACATGTAAAATTTCATCAAAATCGCTTTGTTGATGAAAAAGCCCCCAAAAAGTGGTCGTGGCTAAAGACAATGTATGGGTGCATTGTAGACAATCTGAATATCTAAATATTTTGGCTAACAAAATTTAATTAAAAAAATGTTTACACTTGTACTGCTTCTCCTTCTCAAAACCCTAGATGTGAAATTTTATCAAAATTTAAGGTTCAAAAGCGGTGACGTACGGATGGACGGACGGACGGACGGACATAGCTCAATCGATTTCGCTATTGATACTGATCACGAATATATTATTGGGTCTATCACGATTATTTCTCTTTGTTACAAACTACATATGTGTGAAACTTAATATATGTACATACATATGTACCCTTAGGATAGGGTTAGGTTGGCTTTAAGTAGAGTAGCTATCGTTACCCTACCGGTTTCATGTGTTTTGAAAGTGCATATTATGAATAAGTAGAAAAGAACGTACATACACATATACATATATGCATGTATGTACACAGACTCAATTCTTATTATTGGATCTCTACAATATATTGTTGCATAACTTTTTGGTGTTAGTTTGGCCAGCTCCCTTAGCCTTGTAGTCTGAAATTCAAAAACGAACAAATTACTGCCCGCACCTGCTCACTATGGTCTCCACTTCCACATCACCTTTTAACGCCGGAAAATTCAATATTAAACCCCTTTCTTCCACTTAGACCTCGAATTTATTTTTCGTCATTCTTTTTCGTTGAAGAGATTTCCCTCATCATCTGATTCCTCGTCACTGGAATAGTTACGTTCGTTTTCTGGAAAATACAATTAAATAATTATTAGTAGAGTGCATGTCAGCGCATATGAAATCAAGACATATGTACCTATTCAAATTCTTTTTCATTGAATGGTTGAATAATGACATCATTTAAAAATTTTGATAATTGATTCCCTTACTTACTTATACCTTCCATTGTTTATTTTTAGCTCTCAATAAATTCATCTCATCTTTACGCATAGTTTAAAGTGTCTAATGTTTTGACTTAAGGTAAAGTTTTTTTTCCTCAAATGCAGAAATCAAAAAATATCCCTCTTATATGACTGTGGTGTAGAAACATCATGAGCACAAAAAGTATTTAGTTTATTTCGAAATGTTGGGTTTTCAAATCAAATATTTTCGAAAGTATAAATGTTAGGACTAATCGTAATACCCGGAAGACCTTTAAATTATCTTTCAGAATCAGTTGAAATATATTTAATCGTATACATATTTTCGAAGATATGCAACAATTTCCTATACAAACCATTGAAAATGCCCATTTGACGTACTCTGGAGAGGTGTTGAGACCGCCCAATCGCTCTGGCAATTACACTACACAATATGGCTTTCAATTCAATGTGATAATGTGATACCTCAATGGTCTGTGAGAAACCTCACCAGCTTTCTGATGCTTTCCTTATCTAGGTTAAGGATTTCCTTGTAGGAATAAGACTTAATTAATCGTTTGGATTGTCCAAGCCCTTGGACGTTTTCCCAGTTGGCTAGACGAATTTTGTTTTCCCAGTCATTAATCAGCGCTCCGAAAGCAACTAAGCTGACGCCATAGTAAGGTTAAGAACTTAGCGCAGATTTCAATGGCATGGATAGCCTGAATCAAAGTGAGACACGGTCCTATAGGTACAGAGATTTTGGTGTTGGGTCCAAATACGCCATCTTCAACTCCAAAATCCATTTTCGATCCATCTTAGTTGCTAGCTTCCGTTTTAGCCAAACTGAAAATGAATGGAGCTGATATTGAGGAATCGATTATCCGGCCTTTTTCGCGCATTCTTATCTTTTAAAACCAATTCGGTCGCACAGTAATTTTTTCAAGCTCCTTCTTTAGCCACTCAACATGTTTGTAGAATGACATGTCCTCCTTAATATATCCAATAAATTATGATTTGCAAAGATTTATAGTCAACGGGAATCATCACCAAACTGTCTTTCCTTTCCTTCCATACCCTATCCTATACCCGTACCCTTTACTTTCACTCTCTTACTGGGCTTATTATAATTAACTCAACTACGTATATTTGTCAAATAGCCGGTTTTATGTTAGGTTGAAATAAATAAAAAAAACACACGTGTTTTTTAGTTTCGAAAATGTTTTTTTAGGAAGGTAAGAAAATATTAAAAAGGGGGCTGTGACACAGATGTTACACTGTCTCAAACAGTTGCTCTAAGATGTATGGAACGTCCTAAAATAATTGTTTTGTTTGTTGTAACATAATGCAACCCATACAGAGCTACTACCGGCATATATTGGCCTTGACCCTTACATTTTTTGCCTGGATCTGTGGTTCAATGCTTCGCCGTGAATAATTTGCTTTTGTCGGCAACTTGCAGAATACCGTAGCAACCTCCTCACGAAAATCTGCAGACGACAACTGTGTGTCTTGCATGTTCTTTATCTTTCGTACTCTTTTGTACAAGAGCCAGGCATTTGACATTATAATATCCAAAAAGTGGTAGAACATGTAAATTTGTCATCTCTTATTTCGCAGTTTTATTTTGTATCTGTCCATGATGCTGTCGATCATATCGACCCCTCCCATGTGGCGGTTATACTTACCCAGGATGTTGGGTCGGTCAATGATCACATATTTTTTATTGACTTTGTCGTACCTAGAGACTTGTTTCTTGAGCAGTGCATGGTTTTGGGACTTAAGTTCCCAAGACCAATGTGGTGCCTTTTGATGATAATATGTGTGAGATTGACCCGTTTCCCCTGGATGACATTAGAGATAGATGGTCGTAATGTGTTAACTACTAATAATGATCGCCAAGAAATCAGCATAACTTATGGCTATATAACTCAATCTCTGTACATCGGCTAGAAGATTGTCGATGACTAGCGACCACAAGAATCTAGAGAGAACTCCTCCTTAGGGACAGCATTCAACTGCAGATCAGACAATGACACGACACTCGTCCAGAGGAGGAATTAATAATTCGACTTATCAGCTTAGCCATAATCCATTGATTATGATAGATATCTTCGATATCTATGCTACTGACCTTAGAAAAGCGTAATATCCGCTGAAGATATCTACATCATTTCGGACAGCCAAAAAGCAATCTCTCTGAATTTGAAAGTAGCTCTAAACTACCGACAGCGTCTCATAGAGATTATGAAGTGGAACAGCTTAATATTAACCTTTGTTGGGTGCTGGAGGCATAGGGGTATTCCAGGCAATTATAAGGCTGATTAACTGTTACAATAATGCCTATTTTAGCAGGTAAAGTAACCTTAAGTATAATCTTTGCTGCATGCAAACTTACATTAAAGCTTAATGCTTTCGAACGAACAAATCTCAGGTGGACAAGCGGCATAGCATGTCTAGCGACAAAACAGATTTAGACAAAGCTGGATCTGAAACACTCTAAAAATTATATCTCTCTTAACAGATTGCATATTAACACTATAACAGGTGTCATTACTGGACACTGTCTAATACGAAAGCAAGCAACTAGGCTTGGTATGATTTTGTAAAAGCTGCAGGAATGAAGAGGAGGAGGCAACTGTTCTCTACTTCTTTTGCAACTGTCTCTCTCAGAAAGAAAACTTCTCTTGCGAGTTTTTTACTTTAATAATCTTGGTGATTTTATAAAAAAAACTGATATTAGGAGTCTACAACGCTTCCATAGAAGCTGAAACTAGTTCTACGAGCAGGTATGGAGAATTATATGATCCAGGTGGTACCACAACCTTAGACCTATCACTAGTCTAGAAGTACTGGGCATAGCTGGCAACCTAGAAAATTTGTCTGCAGTTCTTCTGCCATTACATCTATGGATAACATTAGTGCGATGATGTTGGTTGAGATGACATCAGAAGGCGAAGTAAAGCCTTTATAGAATTACCTGAATATATTCCGAAAGATGGCGGGACATTCATATAAAATAAATTCGTCAGCCTCAGTGACCCCAAGGCATAGTCGGCACATATCCGATTGGCTAATACCAAAATTCTTGAAGGGTATTTGATAGAACAATGACGAGTTAGGAAGTCCGTCAGGATCTTGCCGTTATATTTGACCATTGATAGTCTCTTTCATTCTTTTTTTTTGCACATTTTAGGCCAGTTTGAAAGTTTCAGTAAGAGAGTCTTTCGTTTTGTTGCCAGTAATTTAGCTCTAACTTTAACTGTGTGGGCCGAGGTTGTGCAGAAAGCGCTACTCACTCTTAGTTAACATAGTCTATTCACTTTCATAACTCCGACCCAAACTGGTTATCCATAAAGAACTCCGGGTGTGACTACTTTAGCTAAGAGTAGTCTTCGGCTATAGTATGTAGTCCTTCTACGTATGTACACATATTCGGCATAATCCGCGCAATGGAGGCACCCAGACGAGAGGATTTGATGCTCCTTAAATGTAAACTTTAAGTCAATCATAACGCCAAGGTATTCAATAGCTGGTTTGGATACTCTCTCGTGCCCACCTACTGTGAGCGTGATGGTTGCTCGTTGCTTTCTACTGGTAATTATTACCGCTTCCATTTTATGTTCATTTAGCGTAAAGCCGACTGATGCTAGCCACCGTCAAACAATTGCGATGATTTCGTTGCTAATTTGAACAACTTTTTCCAGTAGTTTTGCAGTTACAACTATAGCGATGTCATCCACAAATACCACAATTTTAGCCTCGGCTGGTATTTCAAGACGAAAGACGATTTCCATAGTAGGTACCATCGGTTTCATAGTATTGATCGCAGGAACTTTCTGTCACGCTAGCAATACATACTCTATGGTCAGTTGAATTCAGGTACGTGTGGAATGCACGAGTAGAAGAACCTGAGAAATAAACCTTAAGTGAGTCTTTAAGGATGTCCGTACGGTCCGTCGTATAGGTGCCATCAGCCTTCTTTAGTATACAATTTGTGCAGCTACTGGCATGTCAGCAACTGGCATAGCGCGTTTAGATCGTCTCAGTTCTTGCATATCAGCTTGCTAGTGCTTGTATTACTCGCTTGTTACGCTTGCACTATTTTACTTGAAATCGATAAAATCATTAAGACCAAATATTTAGGTATTCAAATTATTTACTATTGACCCTCATTTTCCTTTGATGATATTTTGCATATATGTATGTATCTAATATCTTCAAACGTTCGAAGTTATAGTAGTAATTCTGTAAATAAAATGCAGTATCACTTTGTAAAGCGAAATAAGCCCAACTTTTAAAAGTTAGTAATACTAATTATAACATAAGTACTACAAAAATAAAAGTAAGAGCAGATTGTATTTTGGAATGTTGCTGTCTCATTTTACTATTAACTTTCCCTACCTTATGCACGGTCCCTTTAAAGAATTCATCAAATTTCTACCCGATTTAAATTCAAGTCACTTCCAGATTTTGTGAAAAGCACCATCCATTTCCGATACAAATAAACTATCACATAATAATAAAGCAATACTTTCCCACACCCTTTATGTAAGTCACAAAGAAATGTTATACTATAAGATTGTGAATATACATATTTACATGCATATCCCACCTCCCTACGCAAGCACTTTTCTCAATCCATGTACTCGGTCATACATACCAAATATTGTAGAGAACAAAACTGAATATGTAAATTGAATGTAAACAAGCTAATATACGAGTTTGTTTCGACCCTTTTCTTGTTCTGTTGACCATTTGCTGTCGGGTAAATATTTTCCTTCACATTTCGTTTCCTTGTGTGGTCATCGTCATGGAACTTTAACTGTGAAGTGTAGGTTAACTTTATATTATTAAAACCAGGCAATGTCAGTCGAATTAGGTGATTGTAACCCCTTACGTACATATCTTAAATACTCAAATAGTATGTATCTGGCGAGTAAGCTTCGTTGCACCCGACCTGGAATGAAGGAAAAGGTAATTTATGGATTTTAATACAGGTTTATTAAGAAGTTTGATATAGAACGGAGTAACTAGCATTATCTAGTGTATAAATGGAGGTTGAAAACGTGATTGGATTTTACGCGTTGGCAACAAGAAAACTCAAATGCAGTCCTCAAGAAACTCGTATCATGTACACGATATTTAATCAGAGTTACGAATTTCCTTATTATGCGGTATGCATTTGTTGCCCGGAAAAAGAAGTAGGTAAAGGAAAACTTTCTGTTTCAAAAATTAAGAACTGGTCCATTGCTTGCTTAAATTTACAATATGGAAAACGTATTGATTGATCGAGATAGAATACGAGTTTTATCCAAAGAAGAAACCTACGATGCTCTTATTATCTAAAGCGCCGACCATGGTCGGTACAGTGTGCAATCTAGTGTTAAATTAATAAATAATAATAACAATAAATTCTCATTGTTTCACAAAATGTCAAGCAGTTCGGTTGAACAATTGGTATTGCTTGTCTAGCTACGTAATTCCCGAAAAAGAAGAAGAATTTGGGTGCACGATATAAACAAACATACAGAAAAGCTACAATCCGTCTGGAACGGATCGTATGATACCCTATCCTTTCTATAAAGTGGGCGTGGGCTCAAATATGGCTATAACGTCGAACGTTTGAGGATGATACATCATGAAATCGGTTTTTTGACCGCCCAAAACGTAGGCGTGGTCAAAACTTTTGTACGGGTGAATTGTAGGGAATCTAAATCCCTAAATATTTTGTCTTTACAAATTTTTTCGGTTTCATATAACTTAGTGAAGTTATGAAGAAGTAGGCGTGTCAGTGGGCGGATTTTAAAAAAAATTTACACTTGTACTGTATTTTTTTCTCAGAAGCCCAGATATGAAATTTCATCCTCCTAGCTCAAAATTTAAGGCCCAAAAAGCGGTGACATACGGACGAACGGACGGTCATCGCTCAATCGATTTCGCTAATGATGCTGATCACGAATATATACAGTGGTGTTCAGAGAATACTTTATAGGGTCTATCTCGATTATTTCTTTATGTTACAAACTATGTGTCAAACTTAATATACCCTTAGGATAGGGTATAAAAAGAGAGTTGATGTCGGAAAATACCACAGGTTGTGTTGAGAGCTGGAATCAGATGAAGACCGCTTTTATCGTATTTCCGCATGTCTGAAAATTGTTTTAAAGAACTTCATGAATTGCTTTGCGTTAGGATTGCGAAAAAATTGACAAACACGAGCAAGCCCATTTCAACAAGAGAAAGACTAGCAATTTGCTTAAGCAAAACAGTATTTATTTTTTTTATCTTTAGTATATACTAACATTCATTATCTTTATCTTTAGTTACAAAGTATCAAAAGTGTTATCAATTAGAATGTGATGGACCAGGTTTACAGGAATATGCGCCCAAATATGTGTAAGTGGAGGATCCTGGTGATATTGAAGACATAACTTGGAAATAACTGGATTTTTCCAAAATATGTGTACCAATAACGAATTTAATAATCAGCTTTAATTGGTGTTAGTATGAAGCGAAATTTTAATGTACAGAAAGCCATGTTTAATTTTGCAAACATGTCATTAAAGAACAGAGTAATGCCGATGTACTAATTTAATAGCATGAACAATACGAAAAAGGATTAGATTTGGTATCTAAATATTAAAATTATGCGTAAAATGGTAATTGAATTTAGTTGAAATTGTATAAGCGTTATTTAACTTTCATGCATTTTAAAAATTTCTTAATCTTCGTTATTATTTATTGAAATACTTTGTAATAAAAATGTGTTTTTCATGAATGTTTCATTAAAACAATTAATTATTACATATTTCGTTATATAAAGTTATTGTTTGATAAAATTAATATTTTATTAGATTTTTGAAAAGATCTCTTAAGGAATCCAGTTTAGGAGCGGAAACGGAACCTACAAAGAGTATTAACTTCAGTGCATTGGTATCACCGTTTGCTGACTTTGTTTATTTTGACACACTTTGTTTATTACGAACGCCAAGTGTATAGGCGGCTGCTAATATTGGTATTTAAAATAAACATTCAATTCAATATTAAATTATAACCACTGTCCTTAAGCACCATGGAAGAAAATAAAAATAAGCGACCGCGCTCCATCAATTGGACGAAAGAGATGAAAGACTTGTTGGTCAATATATAATATATACATATATATGCAGATGTCATAGATAGCAATATGAATAACACACAATTGATAGAAGAAAAATTTGATGCGTGAGAAAACGCCCGTACTTCAAATACATTACAAAGCCAATTCGCGAACTGTGGAACCGTATGAAGGTTCAAGCTCGCAGCGCCGTCAGTTCGTATAAAAGAAGCCAACAACAAACTGGCGGTGGAACTCTACCAAAAGGTCCTAATGAAGTAGACCTTGCAATAGTCGAAATATCGGACATCGATTTTATTATTGATTCGGCTGAATTTGATTCCGATGCGATGAACAGCATTTATAAGAAGTAATGCAAGTTGCTACAAACGATTCCAATACAATGCTAATTTGAATTTTAATTTTTCAGAGAACACATATGTATCACCAAATGCTGAACCTTCGCTAAAGGCACCAGTGGATCCTTCCTGCTCTAATGCACCTACAGCGGTAACGTCAGAAGAGATATTCAAGAAACGTTTAGAGCAAGTAGAATACGAGTTTTTGAAGTCGAAAATTATTCTCCACTTAAAAGAACAAGTTCAACGAAAAACATACAGAAAAGCTACAATCCGTCTGGAACGGATCGTCCGATACCCTATCCTGCTCTCTATAAAGTGGGCGTGGCCAAATTGCATTTTGTACTCAAATATAGCTATAATGTCGAACGTTTGAGGATGTTACATGTAAAATTTGATCAAAATCGGTTTTTTGATGAAAACGCCCCCAAAAAGTGGGCGTGGCCAAAACTGTTCTATGGGTGAATTGTAGGGAATCTAAATACCCAAATATTTGGTCTTAACAAAATTTTTCGGTTTCATATAATTTAGTGAAGTTATAAAAAAGTAGGCGTGGGCGGATTTCAAAAATTTTTACACTTGTACTGTATCTTTGAAATTTCTGTATCAGATATGAAATTTCATCGTCCTAGCTCAAAATTTAAGGCCCAAAAAGCGGTGACATACGGACGGACGGACGGACGGACGGACGGACGGTCATCGCTCAATCGATTTCGCTATTGATGCTGATTATGAATATATATACTTTATAGGGTCTATCTCGATTATTTCTCTATGTTACAAACTATGTGTCAAACTTAATATACCCTTAGGATAGGGTATAAAAATTAGAAAAGGAGAAAAAGAAATACAGCGATTGGATATCCAAACAAAGAAAACACAACAGTGACCAAACCTAACATAGAGTAAATCTTGCATTCGCATCGCAATACGCCTGCAATGTAAATACATATGTATCTGTGATATGCAATAGCATATTTAAAATAAGAAATACATACATATGTATATTATTTCAATTGAATTCTACATTTTTGATGTTTTGATTCTGCACTAAGTATATGAGTTTCCACTGATTCTTCGATCTGCTGCTATTTCAACTTCGTCTTCGGAATCGGATTGTTGGTCGGATGAATTTCCAGCCACATTGCCTAAAAAAGCTTTTATTCATAAATACTAGCTATGTGTGTTATTCTTCATATTTGTATTACTTACCATTTGAGCACTCCATAGATACGTTATGCAATATTGCCAGTGCAGTAATGGTTGCTTTAGCGGTGCTGTATTCCATTTGCAAGCCATTAAAGTAGGCCCGAAATTTGTTTTTTTTAATTGGCCAAACACATTTTTCAGATGATTTAGTGCTTTGATGTGTGCGTTATTGTAGCGTTGTTTTGCTTCCGTTAGTCGCGCGGACATTCTAAAAGGATTCAATAGCAACTTTTAACACGCATATGCTTCATCACCCAGCGCAACCCCTCCTCGCAAGTTCATGTTTTCCGGTCGCCTATTTATCATTGATTCTCTCCAAATCCGCAACTATATCCACAATCTTGTATTTGGCATCGCAAACGACCTTTAATATAAATGCTAGATTTATGTAACAAAATGCGTACATAATGCAGGTGATATTTCACCTGTACATTAACAGGTCCTGTACCTATGCCGTGCACAGAATTCTCCACCAGAATTCCGAATTTTGATGTGTATCCCATCAACTGCAGCTACACATTGGGGAAACCCAGCGTTTTGAAAGAAATCCATTTTTTGAGTCCTTATGCTCTGCATCGGATTCAATGTTGATAAAGTTCGTCATTTTGGACGCAAAAGCAATGACAAACTTTCTGAAACAAACGCTGACGGACTGGTGGGATATGTTATGTAAATCTCCTAAGATCAAAGCGTTAGACAAACAAAGAATATAATGATAATGAACATTGGTTTCAATTATGTGCTTACCGACATCACTTTGGTATGCGCCTTCCGCCAAATACCTTACTGCAACTAATGCAATCGTCTCTGCTGAAAGTGCAGCACTGCGATTTGTCCGTGGCGTAAGTTCTTCGTGAACGATATCAATAATAAAGCGTGCTGCTTCTTTGGCGAATCTGGAAAAATTTAACAAAACAAATAAACAATTGGTGAATTACTGGGTCCTGTAAATATTCTACAAACCTGTAATGTGCAAAGAACTCCTTTCCGCCATACTTCTCAAATGGGTTTATCCTTTTTTATACCCCATTCTAAGGGTATATTAAGTTTGACACCTAGTTTGTAACATAGAGATATAATCGAGATAGACCCTATTAAGTATATATATTCGTGATCAGTATCCGTCCATATGGCACTGCTTTTTGGGCCTTAGATTTTGAGCTAGGATGGAACTTTATATCAGGGATTTTGAGAAAAAGATACAGTACAAATGCAAATATTTTTGAAATCCGCCCACTTTTTTATGAAATCAAAATTTAGGCATTCAGATTTTCTACAATTAACCCATACATTAATTTTGGCCATGCCCACTTTTTAGTGGCGTTTTCATCAAAAAATCGATTTTAATGAAATTTTACATATAACATCCTCAAATGTTCGACGTTATAGTCGTATTTCAGTACAAAATGCAATATGGCCACGCCCACTTTATAGGGGCTACATAGAAAGAAGGATAGGGTATCATACGATCCGTTCCAGACGGATTCTAGCTTTTGTGTATGTTTAATTAATTGTTTCACACGACTTCAAACTAAATTCAGATTCAAGTGCAAATATGAAACGTCAAACCAATGAAACGTCAAACTTTGAAAAAGGGAAGTTTAAGTAAAAGCCGCGTATTAAAACATTATTAGTACACTTTACACTTACTGCCCGAACACAATGGTGTGTCGTGTGTCGGATAGTAGTGCCGATAGTAGGACCTGTCAGATTGTGTGTCGCCACTTCATAAAATTTCGCGGACAATGGTGTGACACGTTTCTGTTAAACAAAAGTCAGCTGATTGAAATTGTGTTTGTTTATACCCTATCCTAAGGGCATATTAAGTTTGATTTATAGTTTGTAACATAGAGAAATAATCGAGATAGACCCTATAAAGTATATATATTCATGATCAGTATCAATAGCGAAAACGATTGAGCCATGTCCGTCCGTCCGTCACCACTTTTTGTGCTTACTTACTTACTTACTTAGGTGCCGCTACAGTTCGGGGTGAACCTGGGCCTCTACTAACAAGCCTCTCCAGTTAGCTCAGTCCTTAGCTAACTGCCTCCAAGCTTGTTCAGGTCCCCTTCAACTTGTGTGCTCCACCTAAGGCGAGGTCTTTCTTTACTGCATTGTCCCTCCGGGTTTGATTCGAACACTCTGCGGGCCGGAGCACTGGCGTCCATTCGCTCTACATGTCCTTTCCATCTCAAACGATTGATGCGCAGCTTTCTGACTAGGTCGATGTCGCTGTACAGCTCGTATAGTTCGTTGTTGAATCTTCTCAACACAAACGGGACCGAATATTTTACGAAGGATTTTTCTCTCGAAACGACCAAGGATGTCTTCATCCGCTTTCGATAACGTCCACGCTTCAGCGCCGTGAATGAGGACTGGGATGATCAAGGTCTCCTTAGTTGTTCGGGATAGGGCCTTCTAGAGTCCTTCTTGTTGACAGCATATGTTTGGTTTTGACCGCCTTTACCGCTAAACCCATGTTGGCAGCTTCCGTTGCAATACAGCAAACGCACCGGTGACAGCCCGCTGTGTTCTTCCAATAATGTCAATGTCGTCGGCGTAAGCTAGTAGTTGTACAGACTTTTGAAAGATTGTGCCTCCGGTGTTGGCTTGTGAGTTTCGCACAATTCTTTCAAGAACAATGTTAAAGAAGTCACATGACAGCGCGTCACCTTGTCTAAATCCTTTTTTGACATCAAAGGTCTCGGTGAGATCGTTACCGACCTTGATGGAGCAGCGAGAATTCTGCAATGTCATCCTGCACAGGCGAACGTCGCGCGAAAGGCTCGTTTCTATAAATGCTGTCATATGCGATAAAAAGATGGTGGGTATCGATTTGGACTTCTTGGGTTTTTTTTCCAGGATCTGCCGAAGTGTGAAGATTTGATCGATTGTAGACTTTCCTGGTCTGAAACCGCACTGATAGGGCCCAATCAGGTTGTTGACGAAGGGTTTCAGACGTTCACACAATATGGCAGATAGGATCTTGTACGCGATGTTGAGGAGACTGATACCTTTGTAATTGGCGCAATTGAGGGGATCTCTTTTCTTGTGGATCGGGCAAACGGTGCTGAGATCCCATTCAACAGGCATACTCTTTGCCAAATTTTAGAAATGAGTTGGTGTATGCTCTCTAGCATGGTTCATTCTGCCTGACACCGGGATGTTGGTCTTCGTCGCCGTTATACAGTCTGCAGAAGAAGTTTTTCCAAATTCTCAGCATCGACTGTGACTCTACTACGAGGTTTCCTTCCTCATATCTACAGTCTTCTGTACGGGTCTTGTTGGCTTGACACGTTCGTTTCACCTGTTGGGAAAACTTCCGTACATTGTGCCTGGAGTATAATCTCTCAATATCTTCGACCGCGCGCTTCTCATGCTCTTTTTTCTTCTTTTATAGAAGCTGATATTCTTCCCGTCTCTTCTGCTCGTAGAGCTCACGAGCAGCTCTCGTATGCCTCTTGTTGAGCTGCATTTACTTCTTGCCTAAGTCTGCCGCTTATGACAAATCCACATCCGAATAAGCGCTGCTCTCTATAGCAATCACCGTAATAGATGTTTTTCATCCTCTTTTTGCCCTGCTCATCCCATCGCACTTCCTGGATGGCGGTGATGTCTGCTTTATAGCAGACTAGGGCCTCTGCTAATTCTTCGGCTGTACGCGGTCTGTTAAGGGTCCGAACATTCCACGTGCAGATCCGAAGGTCGTTGTCCTTATTTCGATTGCTGGGGTCCTCTGCTAATTCTTCGGCTGTATGCGGTCTGTTAAGGGTCCGAACATTCCACGTGCAGATCCGAAGGTCGTTGTCCTTATTTCGATTGCTGAGGTCGTCAACAGTGAGTCCATCCATATCCGAGGCTTGTGTTTGTTTCGAAACTAAGTGGTTTTTTCCGTGGTCGGGAAGTTACCCCTACGCACAACCCCCAATCTGGAGGACCAGTTCCCTTTTATACCCCTAGGACGAGGGCCCGGATTTACCGGAGCCAGTAACCCACTTCGGGGATATGAGTGCTGCCGATGGCCCATTAAGGGCTGATCCGCCACCAACTCTTTTCCAACACTCTGGCTCAGTATTGGAGATCCCTATAGACCTGGAATCCGAATAAGTCAGAGCAGCTCATATAGGGATTTCACTAGAAAGTTCGGCCTGACTGGAACTGTGGGCGCCACCGTTGATTCCACTTGGAGAGTTCATCCACTGCCGTCCAGATTAAGAGGAAGTGTCTTAGTGAGAAAAACACTCCTCCCCCTCTCTCGTTTGCTACCACCAACGACCTTCCAAAGGGGTTGGTTACCCAATCTCTAGCCGAGGTACTAGACACCCAGCAGCTACTAACGCGGAG
Source organism: Xylota sylvarum (assembly GCA_905220385.1). NCBI lineage: Eukaryota > Metazoa > Arthropoda > Insecta > Diptera > Syrphidae > Xylota > Xylota sylvarum. The sequence goes on from LR999958.1 coordinate 89,238,995, forward strand.
GTGAAGAGTAGGAGTTGATAGTGAGAGGCTAAGGTGAGAACGATTGTGTTCCTATATATTCCGCATCACCATCCTTTGGCCACCAAAATTATGTGCTAGTAGGATGAAATTTAATATCTGGGCTTTTGAGAAAATGATGACGTACAAGTGTAAAAATTTTTGAAATCCTCCCACTGCCACGCCCACTTTTACATAACTTCACTAAATTACATATATGTATGAGACCGAAAAATTTTGTTCAGACCAAAAATTTAGGTATTCAGATTCCCTACATTCACCCATACAACAGTTTTGGCCACGCCCACTTTTTGGGAGCAATTTTACATGTAACGTCCTCAAATGTTCGAAGTTATCATCGCAATTCAGTAAAGAAAATGCAATACGGATACGCCCACTGTATAGGACGGAGGATAGGGTATCATACGATCCGTTCCAGACGGATTGTAACTTTTCTATATGTTTTTTTTTTTCAATTTAAACTAAAATTTTATCGAAGTATGTTAAAGCATTGTTTTTGCAATTGAGCTAAAATTTCAAAATTAAAGCAAAGCATTAATTATACAATATTTCTACATTCTTTTCTTCCATTTTATTTACCTTTTTGTTGAGTTCTCACACAAATTTCAATAATTTTCTCTCGCTTTGTTCGTTTTTTTTTATTTCTCGGCTGTAATGTACGAGATGAATGGAAGGTGGTTGATATCATTATGGGAAAAAGTAGACAACCAAGAGCCCTATCCCGAACAACTAAGGAGATTCTGTAAAAGACCTTGATCATACCAGTCCTGCTTTATGGCGCTGAAGCTTGAACTCTATCTAAAGTGGATAAAGATATCCTAGCTTGCTTCGAGAAAAAGAATCTTCATAAAATGTTCGGTCCCATTTGCGTTGACGGGCTATGGAGGAGGAGATTCAACGACTAACTATACGAGCTGTACAGCGACATCGATCTAGTCAAAATATTGCGCATCAGTCGTCTACGATGGCTAGGACATGTAGAGCGGATGAACACAAATGCTCCGGCCCGTAGAATCTTCAAGTTTAACCTGGAGAGACAACGCAGTGGAGAATACATCGCCTTAGGTAGCGCGAGCTACGAGCGGACAACATTGGCATGGCAACCAACTCAAGGTCAAGCAAACTCGTCCCAGCAATGCCAACAGAAGATAGCAGTTACGAGCTCGCTCTCCTCTAATATCGCATCTAATGAGTATTCAGCAACAGCATTATACGGACAACATCCGATGATATATATATGTACATATGCCGGACTTCAGCTTGGAAGTCAACCCAAGCTAATTTTACAAAACAAGAGTTACATTGTTAGTTGTAGTGTCCAGAGGGAGGGAGTTAGCTATGGACCTTACTAACTGGAGAGACTAGTTATTGGAGGCACCCCGAACGGTAGCGCCACCTAAGAAGAAAAAGAAGATGGAGGAGTATAAGCCAAGAAGTCTCATATTGTGTCGCTGAAACATGAAAGTAATTGTTCTAAATCACGATATTTTTCTTTTAATTATTTCGTTTATCTGCGCAAATATGCGGATTTCAAATAGTATTACCCTTGAACTGCTTCTTTTTCTAAAAATTTCATTTTATCCCCCTAGCTCAAATTTAAGGCTAGAATAGTGGTGGCATAGGGACATAACTAAATCGCATTCGCTATTGGTACTGATCATGAATATATGTACATATATACTTTATACATAGCATATGTTTATGTATCAAAATTAATATACCCTTGAATGGGGTATAAATATGCAGTTTTGGCACGCCTACTTTAGTAGGGGCGATAAAAAGGAAGAAGGATAGGGTTTTACACCATTCATTCCAGACGGGTTGTGGCGAGAACTGATTATCAAATACAACGGCGATGGAAAAACTTATGGTGTGATATCTCGTTTGGTAAATCTATCAAGATCAACCATCCAAACAATCATTAATCGATTCAAAAATGAAAATCGTATAGAAAATAAACCAAGAAATACCACCAGAAATATATTCAGTGCACATGATAAGAGAATAATTATACGTGAAATTAAAAAAACCCTAAATGTAGTGCACCAAAACTTGCAGAAACCCTGCGTCGTACTCTTAATAAAGATTTTTGTACAGAAACCCTAAGAAAATGCATGCGTTAACATGGGAAGAGTTATGCGAAAAAAACCTTTCATTAGTTCCATAAACAGAAGCAAAAGGTTAGAATTCGCTAAACCACACCAATCTAAAGATTTCGACTTCTGGAAAACAGTAATATTCACAGACAAGTCTAAATTTAATGTGCATGTATCGAATGGCCGACAAATGGTTTGGAGAAAACCAAATACCGAATATCTCCCACATAACACACGGTGGACAGTCAAACATGGTGGTGGGTCGGTAATGGTCTGGGGCTGTTTTTCCGCAGCTGGAGTGGGACGAATGCACATAATTGAAGAAATAATGGACCATAAGCAGTACATCGAAATATTGAAGCAAAACCTGAAGGAAAGTGCCGTTCAAATGGGTCTCGGGAACAATTTTACCTTTTATCAGGATAACGACCCCAAGCATAAAGCTTATGCAACTCGAATGTGGCTACTTTATAATTGTCCCAAAGTATTGGAAAAACCTCCACAGTCACCAGATATCAATGCCATAGAGAATTTGTGGGATGAGTTGGGCCCAAAAAATAAGAACATTCAATATAAGGAACACAAACGATCTCAAAGAAAGGCTTATTGAAGAATGGACGAAAATTACACCTGAATTTACGGAAAAATTAGTCAGATACATGCCAAACCGTCTTAAACAGGTCCTAGGTAACAAAGGATATGCTACAAAATATTAGTTGCATAATATAATTTGAACAAATTAACAAATTAACATGAAATATCCATGTGTACGAATACGAAATTGACCATATTTTTGTTGCTTTTATGTTTATTATAAAGAATTTAAAATACCTTATTGGAAATGTTTGAATTAATGGAAGTTTTTTTGTTTGTGTTATGTATTCTTACTGAAAATAAAAAAAAAAATTTAAGTATGTGCCCAATTTACTTAATTTTTACTTAAAAGTATATTGCACCATGAAGTGTACGAATATGAGATTGATACACTGTATGTAGTTTGTAACATAGACAAATATTCAAGGTACACCCTATAACTTACTTACTTACTTATGTATGTATGTCCTGTATCCCCTTGTGGGTCCTAGGGCCTCTACAACGCCTACGCGCCATAGTGTGCGGTTTCTGGCAATGTGCCTCAGCTCTCCCCAACTCTTTCCCAATTGCCGTGCTTCCTTCTCGACTGTTCTGCGCCATGTACTTCTGGGACCGCCGCGTTTTCTGCCGGGACCTGTCACCTTTTCGGAGAGTGCGACCAATCCACTGCCACTTTCGTCGTTGTATGGTTGTGCCTATAGGTTCATGACCCGTTCTCTGATAAAGCTGTTCGTTAGAGATACGGTGTGGCTAGAAAATCCTTAAGATGTTGCGTAGGCACCTATTAACGAACGTTTGCAGGGTTTGCAGCTTCCTCGTGATAGTAGCGGTCACTCTCCAGGTACCACATCCATATAGCAGCACGGATTCAACGTTGGAACGGAACAGTCGTAGCTTGGTGTTTAAGCTAATTGCATTAGTACGCCAAATTGTGGATAGCATCCCAAACGCAGATTTTGCTTTCCCTATACGGCTGGCAATATCCAGTTCGGTTCCGCCATCAGTTGAGACAATACTTCCAAGGTATTGGAAACTCTCTACTCTCTCAACCGTTTGTCCAGCAATGCATATATGAGTTGATGAGTTCAGTCCTAGGCTGATCATTTTTATTTTTGCCGAGTTAATTTTCAGCCCAACGATGCTAGCTTCCCTCTCCACATTTGCTGTCATTTGGTGAAGGTCCATTATTCTGTGAGACAGTAGGCATACATCGTCGGTGTAATCGAGGTGTTTGAGCATCGAATTCCTCCATTTCCGGTCGATAAAGCCGCATTTAGCATATCGTTTATCACCAATAAAAATAATATTGGTGAAAGAATGCAGCCTTGCCGAATCCCACTTTGGACTTCGAATTCCTCAGACAGCCTTCCTCTGTGCAAAACGTGACATGTGGATCCATCGTATGTAGCCTGGATAATAGCTATTAATTTATCACGAATGCCTCTACTGCGCAAGGCAAGCCAAATACATTCCCGATTGACACTATCAAACGCCTTTTCAAAATCGATGAACAGCAGGTGTAGTGGTGATCTATATTCAACGCATTGCTCGATGATGATCCGCAGGGTGTTAATGTGGTCGATACAAGAGGATCCAGAGCGGAAACCTGCTTGTTCAGCGTCGAGTGTGTCTTCGAGGTGTTCTTTGATTCGATCCAGGATAATTCTAGCTATTAGTTTAGCCACAGCAGGTAGCACGCAGATACCTCTCCAGTTTTCACACTGCATTAGGTTGCCTTTTTTAGGGAGCTTGACGATCATTCCCTTCTTCCACTTCATCCGGAAAACTCCCGGCTTCCCATATTCTCCCAACAAGTGGAAATAGTAGCTCAGCCGATGCAGTTGGCGCCGCTCGAAAAACTCCGCGGGTATGCCATCAAGTCCTACCACCTTATTGGTTTTCAGTGCTTTGATCGCGGTAATGATCTCTTCTTTATTGGGGGTTGAGGTGCAAATTCGGGAATTTCTTACCACGGATACTTCAGTCTGACTTGGGTGCATATTGCTGGCGAATACTCTGTTTAAAACAGAAGCAAAATGCTCCTTCCATCTCTTGAGTTGATCCTCATCCGATATTAGCAACGAACCGTCTAAACCTTTCACTGGGTGTTGAGTAGAACTTCGGCCACCTATTAGCTCTTTGGTGATTCTATAAACGGTTCTGCTGTCGCACCTCGCTGTTGCTTCTTTTGCTTCCGTAACCAGCACATTGATGTAATTGCGCTTGTCACGTCGCACGCTACGCTGCACTTCTCTCATCTTCATTCGATATACAGACTCTAGCTCGATCCTCCCTGCTGCTGGAGTTGCTCCAATTTGAGGTCTTAGCTGTTTTCGTTCGTCGATGCTTCTCCAGGTATCCTCAGAAAGCCACGCTCTATGACTTCCTTGCGATCGACCGACAATCCTTTCGGCACCTGATATGAAAACAGTTTTCACAACATACCAATGGTCTTGGATGGTGGCGGACAGTGAGCTACTGATTGTTTCCACTCCACGTGAAAGATGGTCCCTTAGTTCTTGGCGCACTATGCGATCTCTCAATCGGTCAATGTTGAACCTGTTCTCATGCAGTTGGATCTTCGAACGGCGGCAGTGCGTAATTGGACAGTACCTATCATAAGATGGTGATCTCGTGCCAACCCCATGTCCGTTCCTCGTCTGTTTCGGACGTCTAGAAGACTACTTCTAAAACGGCGACTGATAGCCGTTCCATATATCTGTCCGTCCGTATATCATCACTTTTTGGGCCTTGAATTTTGAGATAGGGGGATGAAATTTCATACCTGAGCTTTTGAGAAAGAGAAGCAGTACAAGTATAAACATACAGAAACATCCCAGCGATGTTTTCACATCGATGTATAAGTACGTAAAACATCTCATAATCGATGTTAAGAACAAAACATCGGCCTTCGATATTGGCAAAAGAGAACCTACTTTTAGTTGAACATTTTATATAATTTTTTTTAAAATCGAAGACTTAACCTGCGTTGCCTTATAAGTACATATGAGAGATTAAAAAATTCCTATATATTTATATGAGAACAAGCGGCATGCCTATGTTCCATTGCCTTTCACTTGTGAATAACGTAACGACAGCCTCTGAGAGATTGTTCTCAAAAGCGGGATATACAATCTGTCAACAACGCAATAGATTGAAGGGGAAGCTTCTTTATAAAATATTATCTTTACAGTCAATAGACAAAAAGTTTTGGGATATGTGATGTCTTATATTTATTTACTTACTGAATATGTAATAAGTACGATACCTAATAGATGTATTCTGTATATTGCTTTTTTATCTTTTAGTCGGATTTCTATGAATTCATTCTATGTTTTGAGTCCAATTATTATCGATCATCGATGTTGACATCGATGTCATTGCCAACAACGCTCATCCCTACTGAGTCCCAACAAAAGCCAATCTGCTAGAAACTATGATCCCTGCGAAGTACACTTTGCCAGATATTTCTTTTTCACCACCAGTACTGAATCCGGTACTCTCAGTAGCTCGAGTCCTAAAAGATCTCAACAGTAACAAATCTTCAGGTCCAGATGGGATCCCTCCCCTTGCTTTAAAGAAGTGTTCTTTTACCCTGGTTAAACCTCTACGTAAGTTCTTCCACTTGTCATACTCTACAGGCATTTTTCGAGATAGTTGGAAATTCGAGCACGTGCAGCGGATCCCCAAAAAAGGCCATAAAACCTCCCATTCAAACTACCGGCCCATAGTTTTAACATCAGTGTTCTCTAAGGTTATGGAAAGCATTGTAAATTTCCATCTCATGAGATATCTCGACAGTAACCGTCTTCTAAATGACCGTCAGTACGGTTTCCAACAACGTTTCTTATGGTGTACCTAACAGAAAAATGGAACCAAAGTATTCACCATCATGGCGAATGCCGAGTAGCTGCCCTTGGTATCTCTAAAACTTTTGACAGAATGTAGCACTGTGTCGTCTTAAGCAAAATCGAAGTAAATTGTATTGGACGGATATACTTCTACCTCATTCTCACCAATGTTGATGTACTCTCTCCGTCATTGTCATGTTGTTAATATTTATTAACGACGTGATTTCTCTTACTCGCAATCCAATCCATTCCTTTGCGGATGACAGTACTCTTGACTTCGCTAATTGTTTGGCAACTCCACGGCTGAGACCCCAAGTTGTGAAGTCTCACCGGCAGCGAATGTCTACCGAGCTGAACTCCTATATTGACGCAACCATCAACTGGGCTGCAAAAAACCGAGTTGAGTTCAATTCGTCAAAAACCTAGTGCTGTCTCCTATCTCTAAAGCGCGATATTAATGTAGCCAAACTAAAATTGAATGGGGCTGATTAATGCTTGTTAATGCTTGACATGTAAGTTACATACATACTTCACACCTTCGCTAGAATCATCAAATTTCTGAAGCTGCGAAAAGTGAAGCTAGATGACTTGGATTCCTCAAACATTGTAAACGTTTTTTCAGTCCTGCAGACTTGGCTACTTCCTATAAAGCTTACATTCTTTCGAAATTTGAATACAACTCACAGTCTGAGTATATTAGATCGTATCCAGCGTCAGGCATGTAGATTGATCGATGACTATCAACTTACAAACAAATTCCTGCGCTAGAGTATCATCGGAGTATTGGCTGCTTATCGGTTCTAACCGATATTTCCACCACATTTGTTCTATAATCTAGGTATATGTATATCGAAAAATTTTGTTAAGACTAAATATTTATATACTTACAATTCGTCCATACAATATCCTTAGTCACGCCCACTTTTTGGATATGTTTCAAAAAAAAAAATTAATTTTCATGATATTTTACATGGAACATTATCAAACGTGCGTTGTAATTCAACAGAAAACTGCAGTATGCCTTTATTGAAGCTGCGTAGGAAGGAGGATAGAGTATCATACGATCCGGGTCAGACGGATTGTAGTTTTTCTGTATGTTTTGTATTAGCTTTGAATAATATTTCAAAGATTTAGTGTAATAAGTAAATAATATATGCAATAATGCTAATATCCAAAGATAATGCAATTTCTTTTTATCGTCTCCTAATCAGGCCCAGCCCCTCAAAGTTTTTACTGTGTGTATGATATCATCATAATATAGTTTAAACACTTTATGCCATATGTACATACATATGTATGTATATAAATATATGCGTATAACGTAATTTTATAAAGAACAAAAGACTAAAACAGTCGGAAAATTTGTTGCTGTCGAGTTTTCTCCCTTTATTCTATTGTTCTTCTTGAATGTCGGTATTGTTGTGAATCTTTTGTATAAACTTTGCCGCAGAGGACTGCAGTGTATTTTATTTTCATATTCAGAACAGGAACATACAATAAACAAAATTTATAAAAAGATGCACTTCGCGTATAGTTTTGTATTCTCACTAGAAAAGTCAGGAATGAAAAAATTCAATGTGTACCATAAAACAAATAGAAAAACGCATGTGGAAAGGACTCGTACATAGTAAATCAATACTCACGGTTATCCAATACTATGTAGAGTGAGTGACAAAATTCAATAATATTACAATTGAAAGTTGAATGTCGGAACCTGTAATTATTTTAAATAAGTTTTTAAGTAAATTTCTACTAATTCAGAGCTTTATATATCAGTAGTAGGTGCATTTTAATGATGCTGACAATTTTTACGAGAAAAAAATATGTAAATAAATTTACTTCTAAATTTTAAAGATAAATTAAATTATTATCTAAATTATATAGAAATAAGTATATATGTATATATGAGTACATACATATAAGTAAACGTCATCTTTAATCAAGAAAAATCTTTTTAAACAATTGAGAGAATGTTATGAGGTCAGGGAATATACAGGACGCAAACCTCTTAAATGTAAAAATAATAAAAGAAGACATCCTTTTAAAGGTTCGTAGAATACAATTTCATCCTTTCAGACATCATCTCCTCATCCTCTTGCAATATTCACCGGAAATTGTGCGATGATGATGATAATTATGTTCTTTGGTGATTTTTCTCTTCCTTATACAGGAGATTATGAACGAAATGAAGAAGTAACTTCGGAATTCTGATATTAAAATTCTATTAGGCATCTAAGTAAATGGTATATAACATACTGTAAGAGGACATAATTACTTAACCTTTATGTAACATATACGTTTGTTCTGCATGATATTGCTATGTGCACACGTGCTCATCGGAAAGGAAAGCATATTCATTTATTAAGGGCAAGTATTCATTTATTATATCCACTTTTTTCTTTCTTGGGAATGTTTTATGCTAAGGCTTTCTATGTATCTCTCAACAAAATTCAATGGAAATTTGTGGAATGCGGATGCGAATTTGGAATTAAATTGTCAAGTGGAATTTGATTTTGATATTTAGATAATAAACGTTGTCTCTTGAATTTGAAATCAAATTCTGCCTTACAATAAAATGTCCTTAGTAAATTCTCGTTGGCATGCCTTAGGTATGGATATGTACATATACACATATGTATGTATATAAGTACGTACCTACATTATGCAGTGCAGGTATGTTCAGATATGTACATACATATTTATATGTATGGCAAAATTGAAGAAAAGGTAGTGTCAGCAGCTATGTGGCAAGCTCGTTGTTACAATGCAACGAAAAGCAGACGGACATATAAACTAATACCGAGAATCTAAGTTTGGAGAAGTCGTAAACATGGCGACTGCAACTACAACCTCCTGCAGTTCTAGTATGGCTACTAATAATAAAAAAAATAATTATTTATTTATTTACGTATTTATTTACTTTACATATTTAATTATTTACTTTTCTTCTTATTTTTAATTTGAGGTTTTTTCTTTGTTGCTTCCTTAAGAATAATCATTTTTCTAATAAATTCATTTAACCAATTATACTATGTATATGATTCTTCAGTTGAAAGTCTGATATCATATCTCTGAACACTGTAAATTGTGCGATAACACACTGTGATGTTTAAACGAAATAAATATATCTATCTATCTAAAACTTATTTATTTTATTGTTTTAAAGTCTACACATTTAATTGTTTTCAAACACAGTACTGGTCCTAGGTAAATGAAATTTAATTTCAGAATAAATCTTGACATTACATACAGAATGTATTTTTGTTAAAAGTTCATGAAAGAGTCGCTAAAAATCTATTTCCGAAACTTGAACTCTTTGTTTTACAAATGTTTTAAGTTAATAAAGTAGCTTAAGTGACACAAGATGCTTTAACAAATTTTAATCTTATTTTATTGGGGTTTATGACAATTTAAGAACTAGCATGATTCATTCTAAATTTACGGAGTTTGAAATAGCTTACAAATGTCGACTTAAGCGATGAACTTCTTAAATTTGCAGAAGTCATAATAAAATTTCTTATGTTATAACTTTAACTTAAAAAAAAGTTTATACCCTATCCAAGAGTCCGTCCGTCTGTCTGTCCGTATGTCAACACTTTGTCTTTAGTCAGTCCCACTTTTTGAGTGCATTTCTATTAAAAAGCCGATTTTCATGATATATAAAATAAAATTTTTCGGTTCCGTATAATTTAGTGAAGTTATGAAAAAGTATGCGAGACAGTGGGCGGATTTCAAAAATTTTTACAATTTTTTTTATATGAAACCGAAAAATTTTGTTAAGACCAAATATTTAGGCATTTAGATTCTCTGCAATTCACCCATATATCAGTTTTTACTACGCCCACAATTTTGATGAATTGTTCCATGTAACATTTTCAAACGTTCGACGTTATCGTTGTAATTCGAGAGAAAAATGCAGTATGCCACGCCCACTTTATTAAGGTTGAACGGAAAGGAGGATAGAGTATCCAACGATCCGTTTCAAACGGATTGTAGTTATTTTGTGTGTTTATTATTACTGCTTTTGTTAATTTTTTTTTCGCCAAGTATTTGAGTATCAACTACTTATAAAATTTGCATCAATATTTCATAAAAGGATACAAACATTCGTTGAAATAAAATGTTAAAAATACAATGTGGAGGTGTACACTCTCTTCTGACTCTCACCGTATGTACGTATGCACGCAGTTAAAAGCTCTAAAACTTAATAGAAAATTTAACTTTAAATTTAGAGCATTTCTTTTATCAAAGTTGTCTAATCTCAATTTCGAATGGCGCGTTTTTATACCCTATCCTAAGGGTATATTAAGTTTGACACATAGTTTGTAACATAGAGGAATAATCGAGATAGACCCTATAAAGTATATATATTCGTGATCAGCATCAATAGCGAAATCGATTGAGCGATGACCGTCCGTCCGTCCGTTCGTCCGTACCAAATATTTAGGCATTCAGATTCCCTACAATCCACTCATACAAAAATTTTTGCCACGCCCACTTTTTGGGGGCGTTTTCATCATAAAACCGATTTTTGGGCCTTAAATTTTTAACTAGGATGCTGAAATTTCATATCAGGGCTTCTGACGAAAAGATACAGTAGAAATGTAAATTTTTTTTACATCCGCCCACTGCCACGCCTACTTTTTTATAACTTCACTAAATTATATGAAACCGAAAAACTTTGTTAACACCAAATATTTAGGTATTCAGATTCCCTACAATTCACCATTGAACAGTTTTGGCCACGCCCACTTTTTGAGGGCGTTTTCATCAAAAAACCGATTTTGATAAAATTTTACATTTAACATCCTCAAACGTTCGAGTCTATAGCCATATTTAAGCACGAAATGCAATTTGGCCACGCCCACATTTTTAGAGAGGAGGATAGGGTATCAGACGATCCGTTCCAGACGGATTGTAGCTTTTGTGTATGTTTATACCCTATCCTAAGGGTATATTAAGTTTGACACATAGTTTGTAACATAGAGAAATAATCGAGATAGACCCTATAAAGTATATATATTCGTGATCAGCATCAATAGCGAAATCGATTGAGCGATGACCGTCCGTCCGTCCGTCCGTCCGTATGTCACCGCTTTTTGGGCCTTAAATTTTGAGCTAGGACGATGAAATTTCATATCTGGGCTTCTGAGAAAAAGATACAGTACAAGTGTAAAAATTTTTGAAATCCGCCCACTGCCACGCCCACTTTTTCATAACTTCACTAAATTATATGAAACCGAAAAATTTTGTTAGGACCAAATATTTAGGCATTCAGATTCCCTACAATCCACCCATACAAAAGTTTTGGCCACGCCCACTTTTTGGGGGCGTTTTCATTACAAAACCGATTTTTTGGGCCTTCAATTTTTAACTAGGACGCTGAAATTTCAAATCTGGGCTTCCAAGAAAAAGATACAGTACAAGTGTAAATTCTTTTTACATCCGCCCACTGCCACGCCTACTTTTTTATAACTTCACTAAATTATATGAAACCGAAAAATTTTGTTAAGACCAAATATTTGGGTATTTAGATTCCCTACAATTCAGCCATAGAACAGTTTTGGCCACGCCCACTTTTTGGGGGCGTTATAATAAAAAAACCTATTTTGATAAAATTTTACATGTAACATCCTCAAATGTTCGACATTATAGCTATATTTGAGTACAAAATACAATTTGGCCACGCCCACTTTATAGAGAGGAGGATAGGGTATCATACGATCCGTTCCAAACGGATTGTAGCTTTTCTGTATGTTTTTCGTTTTGTTCGGAAATAGAAAATTTATTTCGACGGATAGTAAACTATTGAAACACGATTTTAACTGATGTGGAGGTCCGATCCATTCAATTCGATCGCAATCCTTTGCACTATATGGAACTGCAAATAGTGACATATGGTAGGGTCTATTCCAAGCTCTCGCGACTGACAAATAACAGAACGTAGCTGTCATTAAAAGGATTCTCAAACAAAAATTGCAATTCGGACACGGCATTAAATATTCGTGTGAAGAATATAAAACACACAACACGAATGTTTGTAAGAAGCTAGGCCCGGGTCACGTACGGTTTTGTCGGGACAAATATTTGCATTTGGTTTTTTTTTTGTGGGCAGATGTTAGTTGTATCGTCGACAGCAAATAATTAGTTTTGTTCTCGGAAACCTTGAGACCAATATCTCTAGCCTTTGTTTTAATTACCATGAACACCTCTGAAATCGTCGTCGCATGCATCGTCTGGGTAACCCAGCAGCTGGATTAACTTATGAAAGGCAGTGCCTTTCGAGTTAACACTATCACTCCATACTATTTGTTTCAACAATAATTTGGATAAATTGCATAACATCTCCGGTCGGTTTTTTCAGATCCCTAATTAGACCATCGCCCTGTAAAGTTGATAAACAGATGGTTTGTCTGTTCCAGTATTTGTCTTAAGCTTTGGTGCGTAGTCGATCTGTCGGGCCGGAAACCACATTAGTATATTGTGGTAGTTGGTGCAAGACATAGGATTGTTTTTTATTATGGGGCGTATGTATGGAGCTGACTCCAGTCATTGAGCATGCTTTCGTCTCTCCATACTTTACTAATGATATGATGCATGCTCCTAATCTGAATATCCCATCCATATCCATTTTTTAAAAAACTTCATAATATCTATTCCAAACTCCTCCAAATTTGGACGGAGAACTATTTCATCTATTAACTGTGAGGTGTCTTCTTTAGGTGTCACTATCTCTGTTTGATCTCTCCACTACTGCAAACAACCTGTTTGTTCCGGATTTGAAGCCTGCAGCCGTTGGCTGTCTTGCAACTCCTCTATTTACTTGAGCTGAGAGGCTGCGTGGGTGGGACAGTCATAGTCAACCATACAAAACAAATGAAAACAGTGTACCAACAGTGTAGCAACAGAAAACACTAGCAACAGTGAAAATGATTGAGCTATATCGGTTCATCACCAAAAAAATTGATTTTGATGATATTTTACATCTCAAATCTACATACATATGTATGTACGTTAAAGTTCATCATTGCATCTCAATTCAAAAATATAGTACGCCACGTCCACTTTATTAGTGCTGATGCAAAGGGAAGACGTACAAATATTGTAATATGCCTTTGATGGTGATAGGTCCTAGATAGACCAGTCTTCTGTTTGTAAAAGGCACTAGAATGGTTTTGCAAGGATTGATGGATAGTCCTTCTCTACTGCACCATTCTAACACGTGTAGTAAAGTGTCTTGCATGACACTAGAGATGGTCGTATTGTATTTACCACTGATAAAAATCGCCAAATCATCTACATAACCAAGAGCTATTTCCTTGGAACGTAAAGTTCCTTCTATCTGCTTCACAAGATAGTCAAGAGCACCTTCTGTTGATTCACCTTTTCTGTATGCAAATTGACTTGAGTGCAGAGGAGTACACAAATCTAGCCGACCTCTAATATAAACGTCAATGAGTCTCTTCATTGTTTTGAAAACAAATGATGTTAGATTTATAGGTCTGTAAGATTTAGGCAGCTCACTAGGCCTATTGCCTCATTTGGGGATAAAGATTACATTTACCTATCTCCAGGTTATCGGTATGTAACCCCAATTGTAGCTGACTCTCAATAAAGCAATCAAACCCAGCAGGATGAGATCAATTACCTTCTGTAAAAGCACCGGGAATATATCTTCACCAACGGGGGCCCAGTTAACCTTATTCGGACTAAAAATTTTACCGGATAAACTATTTACTCTATTTAGCCTATGGTCAGATGCATTCGGGTAGGTGTGGAGTGCACCAGTAGACGAATGAACCTAAAGTAAGGTTCTAGTAGTATCCATGCGGTCCGCCATGTAGGTGCAATCGGTTTTTTTTAGTAAGCCTACACAATTAACATGATCTTTCACAAATGCCTTGTAGATTTGTGCCGCTACTAGCATGTCATCAACGTTTTCGCAGCATTTCCTCCATGCAGCACGTTTAAATTGTCTCAATTCTAAATTATAACTGTAAGGGCGAACCTGTATTCGTTCCAACTCTTCAAGCGTTTAGCAGAGTTGAAGAGTTTTTTTTAACTTTCTCCCTCAGTTTGACAAGCTGGGCATTCCACAAGGGAACCTTACGTTTACACAGAGCAGCACATTGGTATGTGTTAAGCAACACATCATTCAATTGGTATGCTGCTTCACCTAGTTCCCCTGTAGACTCGATAGACGTAACAAGCATATCTAATTTAGAGAGGACAAGTCCCCAGATGCAGATTCCAGTTCGTGGACTTGGGATCATATCTAGAAGAAGCATGTGACAATTTGCCGAGGATGTCGGAGCTGATATTTTGATGGTCAGGCAGCGGGTATTCGTCAGACACATGCCAATTTTCAATAAAGTTGGAGATAAATGGACTGACGAGTGTGAGGTCAAGTACGTCTTCGCGAATCGCATTTATGAAGGTATGTTTAGAGCCTTTATTTAAAAGATCTACATGACTACTAACAGGAGTTCCTGGACCACTATGGCTTGCCGGAGTAGTTGAGCTTTTTTGGGCCCTTTTCCCTACGGCAAACAGTTGGATTACCCTTTTGTCTGTTCCTAAAGCCCGTATGATACTACATTTTTTCCGCATTTTTATTGCTCTGAAAATGAAGTTAGAGCAGTACGCAAAATTACCTACTGAAATTCCCATTTGGTGTAAGTGTATACGCACTAACCTTATAAATGCGAAAATGTCAAAAAAATGCATTAAAAATGTATCTCAAACTACATTTTTCAGCCACTGGCAGCTTTTTTTTTTACATTTCTGCATTAAAATTATACGTTTGCCATTTGCGCCTGTTTTGCTGTCTAGGTTTATTTGAAAATAAAGCGTGACTCATTTGATTTGTGTATGTTGCTTTGCAAAATGATTGCTTTCCTTTTCTTAAAAAAACGTGTTTTCTCTTTTATGCAAAGCTGAAAACTAATGTATTAAAAATGCGGAAAAAATGTACGGGCTTAACTGACTCGTCTTTCTTCCGATAAGCGAGCCTAGTGGTGCCGCTTGACGGATGGGATGGATGGCCATATTATCGTACGAGCCTTCGAGTATGTACCGCCTTTACGGTAGTGATCTACGGATCGAGGTACCGTATTTTCAGTTACCAGAACCGCTGGGACCAGCATACCCAGTGGCGCTACTGGTCGAAGAAACAGGTCGTGGGACCTGCTTTCCAGACATAGTTCCGGACCCGTTATGAATAACATGCCCAGTGGAACTGGTATTCGAAAGAGGCTGGTCGTGTAGCATGTTTAGTGGGGATTATTCCGGAACCACCGATACTAACATGCACTGTGGCGCTGCTAGTCCGCCACTTGATTAGTGATGAGAGCCTGAAAAATGCGATAAAACGCCGCTATTGCTCATCTCAAGCGAGATGTCTATGACCGTTTCTTGAAAAAGTGCCATTTGCTCAGTTGAGAGGGGTTGAGTCGACAAGTCGGTCGGGAGAACACCTAACCTGACAGTACTAGCCAATTGGCTAAAAGTCATCAGGTGTAGGTTCTGCCTTGATCTTCTTGGCAGCCAATGCTAGTGGCGTCTGATCCTCGGATCTAACACGCTTGGCTTCGCGCTGAGTGGGGGGACGGAATGGGCGGATCTGGCACTTTTAGCTATGCATCCAATGGCGTACGCTGTTCCACCTTGGATTAGGGATTTGGTAATGATGTTTTCTCCTCACGTTGCTCGCTTTAGCCGTCTCTCATGCTGATTCTGCAACCGGACATTCGGGACGACCCGAGAGGCACGCAGCCCGAGTTTCCCGATTAGAAGGTAAACAGCTAGAGCATGAGAGCCGTTGCCCGGCAGCCGCCACGAGGAGGCAGTGAGTCTTCTTGAAGCGTTTGTATGTAGGCATCGTCCAGTGACTTTGCCCTATAAGTACGCACCTGACCACTCTCTAACTCGATTATTGCTCTACATTACAGACATGTATCAATCTTAATATATCCTTAGGTTAGGCTATAGACATATTGCTTCGGTGCTTAATCATTCCGCCTAGTTCTTCCTTTACCAGTTATCACCTCGCACATACATACATATATGTATATACCTAGATATATGTATATTTTCTTAACCTGAAACATATTTACTTAATTATTGTAAATATTCTCATTAATCCAGAACAGTGGCCTATGTGATGAATTTTCTAATAGCAGGAAGAAAACATCGTCACTTGCGTTATCATAACATTACATTTTCTTTTGATATAACAAAATACACGCACATAAAATTAACCATTGAACGGGGGTTAATTTAGTCGCTGACGGATGGGGATTTAATTTCAAGTGATTAATTCAAATTATAGCGCGAATAATATTCGGTTATTCTATTAAGCTATCAAATTGGCAAAATGTGGAGTATAAAAGGAATATAACGATGTCGTTATATTGCGAAGTACCAATGTAATGGTTGATGGAATAACAGGGTATAGACGTAACAAAACGATTGCTTTTCATGAGGAAGTACTGAGTTCAAAGAAAATTTGATATTGATATCATACAATATTTTAAATTGTTACCACTGTTGAAGTTAATGATCGGATGACCCATATCGATTCCACTTAGAAACTAAGTGATTTATGTATATGTATGTCTGGACAGTGAAGGATATATCGGAAACGCAAGCAATAAAACACATACAAAACATGCAGAACAGAACATTTCTTTTTTTTTTTTTTGGACATAGTATTTGATAACAAATTTAATTTTAAGAGTCATTAACAGGCTAGTTACCAGGTTAAATGTGACAAAACTTTTAATCTTGCCTAAGTCTAGTATGGCTAGATCGTTTAGATCTTCGAAAAAGTACACGCCTACTTTTACTGAACTGAGCCCTGACATAATGAAAGAATTAGTCTTTCAACTTCAGCTCAGCTTTCTAGAAACGCCACTATTGCGTTCTATAGATGCAGCAAAATGTTTGGGAAAGCTTGGGGATGAAAACCCAAAATTATGCCTTGGATGTATACGGCTATAGTAAGGCCTATTCTGACTTATAGCTGTCTTGTATGGTGACAGTCCGCCAGCAAGATCACCAACTTAGCGGCTCTTACGAAGATACGGAGATTGGCTTATATTGGCACCACAAGAGCCATGAGAACCACACCTATTGCAGGACTGGAGGCTACCCTCAATCTACTTCCAATGGCTATCTTCGTTTAAGCTTCGGCAGCTATTAGCTCCTTGAGAATAAGTCAGTTAAACAGTTGGAGACAAAATATAACGTGTCGTTCTGTGATCCTGAATAAATATCTAGGAAATGTTCCCACCACGGATTATCTGACTCCGTACCTATATTTCAAGAAAACCTTCAAAAGCTTGTTTTCGGGCAGAGAAGAAAGGAAAAGCGGGAAGCGTACCAATACACATACCATCTCTATCTTCACAGATGGATCAAAGATGAAGATGGATGTAGGTGTCGGCTCAGGTATCTGTTCTCTGGGTATATAGAAATCCGTACGCTTTCTGAACCATAGCAGTGTTTTCCGAGCGGAGTTCCTAGCAGTGGCAATAGCCACCCGTGAGACTGAGTTTACTATACGACCGGAAGGTATCACCGTTTTCATCGACAGCGAAATAAAATCCAAGCTAATGAACTGCTGTCGTGAAGAGCTTAAGGTTCTTAGAACACAGCCAAAGGTTGCACTCTGCAGGGTTCCTCGACATGAAAATATACCAGGTAATGAGAAGGCCGACGAGCTTGCCAGAAAAGGTTCAGAATCTATATCAGAACAGGTCGACACCTCGGTGTGCATCCCGCCTTGCTCACTGAAGTTCGAAGCAGGAATAAGGGCCTGGAAGGAGGCTAACATTAGATGGTCCTCCCCATACACATGTGTCATGACAAGAAATAAAGCCAAGAAGTAAAGCTTGATAAGAGTAAGACCGACCGAATTGTGCAGGAAATCCTTTCTTCCCTGATAGGAGTTATCACGGGTCATAACACTCTGCGGTACCACACGAAAAAACTAAGACTAACGGAAGAAGAAATATGTCGTGGATGAGGAAGTTAATGAGAATACAACCCACTTTCTCTGTAACTGTCCAGGTCTTATCCACCTTTGATTTAATTTTCTAGAGCACACTTCTTCCGTGACCTATTCAGTAGACCAGTCAACGACATTTTGAACTACATCAAATCAACTGGATGGTTAGCTTAAGTCAGTGCTGCTAGCTTGTTGGTAGCTACTTGGTAAGTGTTTGTCAAGTAGCAAGTTTATTCTTCGCTAGAAGTCATCTAAGACCCATCTGTTTTCCTTAAATAAATAGAAATTGATGGGTTTGTCGGGAAAATTTTCCTAAGGGTACGTCCATGGTAAACCAGCTCATTCTTTCTCGACTACCAGGTTTCCGGATAGATTCACGTACTTAGAACCAGCGTAATTCTAGCAGGTGAAGGTCATAGTGCACATCACGCCTGTACCACCGGTTTCTCTATAGTCGAGATCACACACCACTACTCTCACGCCAGCCACTACTTTGCTAAAAATTGTAAGAAAACGGTTAAAAGCTGGTTACCGACCTTAACAAAAATTAAAACAGTATTCCGGTAAAAGTTGGTAAAAGCAGGTTAAAGTTTGTTAAAGCAAGAAGCCGGTTCACTATGAGCC
Organism: Xylota sylvarum; assembly: GCA_905220385.1. Taxonomy (NCBI): domain Eukaryota; kingdom Metazoa; phylum Arthropoda; class Insecta; order Diptera; family Syrphidae; genus Xylota; species Xylota sylvarum. The sequence goes on from LR999958.1 coordinate 89,258,188, forward strand.
CATTTATCGTCGGTTTTATTTTTGACCAGCAAGAACCGGCGGCGGCTGGAAAGCAAGAAAGCAAAAAGCTGCTTAGGACGTACCCTAAGACGTGAAGCTTCAGAGAATTATGCTATAAAGAGCCTCCAAAATTTTTGTTTGTATCTTCTTAATTTTTTTTATATATGTAATTCTGCAATCCAAATATTTCTTTTTATTTTATTTGTTTATATATACATATGTAAATCTGCAATCCATGGGCGCCATAGCTCAAGGCGTCGGACTACGGAGCGAGGGGTTCCAGGTTCAATCAACAGACAACACGTAAAATTTCTTTCACGGTTTCACCTCTTGAGAGCGTCTGACAAACATCCGAGAGTAAAACTGTCATCAAAAAGCTTTTCAAAAAAACAAAAATTGCCTTTCGGATACGGCATTAAATAGTAGGCCCCTTCCATTATTGTAAATATAACACACACAACGTGAAGCTAGGCCCTGGGTTAAATGGACCTGTCGCCTCAAAAATTTTTTGTAATTCCGCAATTCTCCAATGAAGCTTTCTCATGCCCCTACGTTAAATTAGAGGACAGGAAATAGATAAGACTCCAATCCTACAATTCAGCTTCTGAGTGTTGCAAGGAGGCCTAAGAAGTTTGGGGATAAGTAAAAGTTTCCTTGTACTTGAGTCTGTCTGTTTTACGAGGATTTCGAAAGCCGCTGGATTCGGGGAATCATCATCAGGAGTAAATTGAAGGTATCGGTGATCAGAAAAAGAGTGCTCACTCGATACCTTCCATTTTTAATCAGGTGATAGATGTTGTCAGAAGCAAGGGTAGTATCTAAGACTTCTCATCGGTTTTAATAATAAAAGGTTCATTACCTAAATTGTACACAATGAGGTTAGTACTTTGAATATAATCGTAAATTAGCTCACCTCATTCATTTATATCCGATGCTGTCGTGTCTCGTTGTTGTAATGTTTCGATCGCTGCAATTAGGGAGTAAAGTTACTTTTAGGCTACTGCTTACCAATATGCGGGATCTAGGCTTACCACTGTCTGGAACATGCAGGAGAATACTCAAGTATTCAGGAGACTTGAGTCCATATACCAAGATGCCAACAACCCTAGGCAAGATGCCAAGACGGCATCTTCCTTACCTTTGGATAGACGAAGAAAAAAACCGGTAGCTGCCATAATGGAGTGGTGGAAGTTAAGTTGTACTAACTGCAGCATTATCGCTACAATCAAGTCGAGAAGCCTCCACCACGGTAGTGTTCATGACTTCCGAGTGCGAAGATGGAGCTAATAGTTCATCTTCACTCTATAGGACATTATTTAAGCAATTGTCCACCTAGTGTCTTCATTCACTAGAGATGGCTTATCACGCCAGGGTTGAGAGTCATCACTTTCTATAGATGAGAAGGAAAGAGATGCACACGGGTTTTCGATATTGGGATCGAACCAAGAGGATAAGATAGATAAAGAGTTTGTCTGTATCCAACTAATTATTTTATACACATTTATGGTAACAGCCCTAAACCCATATCTTATGCAACCATCAATCTTCGCTTGGTACAACAAGCGGAAGTGAACACACGCAGAAGATGGTACTTACTATTTGGTGCAGGTGAGGATGGCGGCAGCATGATTGCGGGTGCACGACTTAGCTTGACAGACGGCCTGGTTCTTGCAAACCCACCATGCACCACTTACTCAAATAATATAAAATAATGCCAAAAAAGGAAGGAAGGAAGCTACAATCTGTGGGACGATACCTAGAGGCGAAATTGGAATTCTCATTCTAACCTCAAAATTAAAGGTACTTTACTTAGGGACGATTTCACTAAAAAAATGTATTTTCTCGAAAACGGCTGTAGCGATTTTGATCAAATTTCATATGCGAGTTATTTGGGCATATGCTATTAGATGGCATACCACGTTTTGTCTACTTATAGCTTTATTTTTTGTCGAATTACAACGATAACTTCGAACATTTGAGGATGTTAAAATGAAAAAATTCATTAAACTCGGTTTTTTGATGAAAACGCTGCAAGAAATGGGGGTGGTCGAAATCGATGTATGGATGAATTGTAGATAATCTGAAAATCTAAATATTTGGTTTACATAAAATTTTTCGGTTTCATATAATTTAGTGAAGTTATGAATAAGTAGGCATTAACAAAATTAAACTGCCGAACGTTATGGAGACAATTTTTAAGCTACTTTATTTATTCAGAACTGGAAAGAAAATGCAATTAAAAAATACTATTTTATATTTATTGCAGTTATGTAGAGTAAAAATTATGCACCAATGCATTCAACCTATCATGAATTTAATGAAAAAACTTTGTGTCCCATTTTTGTAATAATAATAATAATAACCGCAGTCACATAGCTGCTGAGACAACAAATAAACTTAATTCTACTCTTTGTCTGCTTTTCTTTTCAACCGGAAATTCACAATTTTCTTTTTCTGATTTTGCTCTTCCTATTCGATAGTTGTTGAAAAGGTAAGAAAGGAGATATTCTCTCCGTCTTGGAGATGAAATGGGTCAATGCAATCACAAACAATCTAGAATGTGTGCTTCGCTTGCAAAATACTCATGATACAGAAGTGAAGATGTTTTCCTTTACTCTAGCAGATAGGAAGTTCTGTCGACAATTGATTGGCGACGATAACTGTTTTTTTTTACTTGTTGCAAAAAAAAAATATTATCTTTATCAAGATTTGAATACCCCAGAAGGCATACAAAAGAAGTTTTGCACTTAATTGTACAACATGTAATTTCCAAGCATTTACCATCATATAAAACTGGCCACGACCAGTTTCTTCCACGAATTGAAATGCTATAAATACCAAGAGCATTATCGTATGATTGTTATGTTCTTGTTGGGGTTCGGAATATAAAACCGTTCCGTAAATGATTAAAAGGTTAACCAACAGCATTGGTGTCAGAAGTTGGATAAAATTTATTCTAAGTTTCTTACACAAATGTGTCGGAAATTGGTGAAAAATTTAACATTATCCGAATTGAATGAAGGAGGTATTTGCCAAACAGAGTCTGCCCACAATGTTTGGATTACAAAAACATGTTCGGTGTTATTCGATGTCGCAGAAGTGCAAGTAAGTACAGCAGTTGACATGTCCGCATTAATGAAATTACTAACACAAATATTTGGCGAGACAGATGTATGGGCCCTAGGACCTAGCTTTTCACAACCTTTCATGCTGTGCGTGTTATATTCTTTCCACGAAAAGAGGGGTCCTACTGTTTAATGTCGTTTCCAAAGGGCAATTTGAGAAGTCTTTCATGACAGTTATACTCTCGGATGTTTATCAGAGGCTCGCGAGAGGTGGGGCCGTAAAAGAAATTTTAGGTGCTGTCTGGGGATTGAACCTCGAACCCCTCGAACTCGACCGCGTGAAGAAACAGAAAGTTCGTGAATCCTCCCGTCTTCGACGTCCAAACATCATGGTCAATATAAAGATCAATTCGAAACACCCGCAATGACGAACAACTGTACCGATGAGCCAAAGTTTATTGCACTCACGCTTGCACTCAAAGGATCAGCTGCAGAATGACCATAAACGATGACAACCAACGAAGCTACGACAATCTGATAAAGGCTATTGAGATACGGTTTCAGGACGATCATATGCAGCACGCATACATGGTCCAGTTGCGCAGAAGAATCCAAATGAAATGATGAACCCTGCAGTAGTTGCAAGCAGTCGTTTTACGACTGGCACGTTAGTCCTATCCCAATGCAGGTGAAGAGATAATCATTGAAATGGCTGCCAAAGTGTTTACCCATGCTATAATAGACGGAAAACTGCAATTAGCAGTTAGAATGGCAGGTAAGAAAACACTCGCAGAGGCTTTGACGTTTGTTTTGGCAATCGAAGCAGCAGACTAGGTCTCTCAGGGCATCCACCGCGTCAGGTAGTTGGCTACCAGTGAATGCGCTTGTCAATGGTTGGAGACCGAAGACCGAAACAACAACGTTCGTGGAGGACAAGTCCGTTGCTGGAACTTCAACAAACTAGGCATCTACAACGACAGTGCAGAAGTCCACCTACATGGGGAAACTGAGCCCATTGTGCAAATAAACGACGCAATGAATAGACATCGGGCAGTGATAACATCCATCCTGCTGCTCAAACTTCTCGGAAAGTCCGAAAATGCCTAAGAACCAGCTTCGCGAGGCAGAAGCTATCCCCTTGCCAGTATCAATAGCGAAATCGAACCGTCCGTTTATTACCGTTTTTTGGGCCTTAAATTTTGAGCTTAGGAGGATGAAATTTCATATCTGATTTTTTGATAAAAAGATACAGCTCAAATGCAAACATTTTTTTAATCCGCCCACTGCTACGCCCAATTTTTCATAACTTTACTAATTACATGAAATCGAAAATTTTGTTAAGACTAAATATTTAGTTATTCATTTAGCCTACAATTCACCCATGCATTAATTTTAGCTACGCCCACTTTTTGTGAGAGGTTTTCATTAAAAAACCGATTTTGGGGATTGGCTTACTTACTTAGGTGGCTCTACAGTCCGGGGTGGACTTGGGCCGTAACACGCAAGCCTCTCCAATTAGCACGATCTTTGGCTAACTGCCTCCAGTTACGGACTCCAAGTTGGTTGAGGTCCTATTCCACTTGCGTGCGCCACCTAAGGCGAGGTCTTCCTCCACTTCGTTGTCTCTCCGGGTTGGATTCGAAGGCTGTTTGGGCCGGAGCGTTTATCGCTCTACAAGTCCTAGCCATCTTACTTTCTGAGTTGGGACCGAAAATCGTCCAAAGAATTTTGCATTCAAAACGACCAAGGATATCTCCATCCGCCTTCGTTATCGTCCATGCCTCTGCGCCATACAACAGGACTGGGATGATAAGGGTCTTATATAGAGTCTCCTTAGTGTCTCTTGACAAGGCCTTGTTACTTCTTAGACCAAAGAAACAGTAATTAGCAAGTGTAACTCTTCGTATGATATCTGATCTGATGTTTTTGTCAAAGTTTATAGCGGAGCCGAGGTATACAAAGTCCCTAACTACTTCAATGTTATAGCTATCTATTGTGACGTTCTGTTCGATTCGTCGATGTTGAGTGTCCCTTCTTGTTGACAGCATATACTTGGTTTTGCTTTAATTCACAACTAAACCCATTTTTGCCGCTTCTGTTGCAATACTTGCAAACGCACCAGTGACAGCTCGCTGTGTTCTGCCGATGATGTCAATGTCATTAGCTTATGCAAGTAGTTGCACAGACTTGTGGAAAATTCTGCCCCTGGTGTTGGCTTGTGAGTTTCGCACAATTTTCTCAAGTGTAATGTTAAAAAAGTCACATGACAGCTCATCACCTTGTCTGAATCCTTTATTGACATTAATGGATTCGGTGAGATTGTTTCCGGCCTTTATGGAGTAGCGAGATTTCTCCATCACAATCTGATGAATTTGGGTGGGATGTCATAACTAGACACGGCTCTATAAATGCTGTCATATGCGGCCATTCAACTCGTTGACAAATTGTTTTAGGCGCTCACACAATACGGCCGACAAGATCTTGTATGCAATGTTAAGGAGACTGTTGCCTCTATAGTTTGCGCAGTTTAGAGGGTCTCCTTTCTTCAAACGATGCTGAAGTTCCATTCACCAGGCATACTTTCCTCCGACCAAATCTTGGAAATGAGTTGGTGTATCCTCTCCAACAAGTCGTCCCCTGCTGCCTTAAAAAGCTCGGCTGGTAGGCCGTCCGGTTCAGCAGCCTTGTTGGACTTGAGTTGGTTTAATCTGCCTGACAGCGGAATTTGGGCCGTCGTCGGTGCTTAAGCTCCGATTGTGTCTCAACTACAAGTTTTCCTTGCTCATCTCTACAGGTCTCTTTTCGGGTCTTCCGAACATCGCGTGCTTCTCGTGCTATTTTTTTTCTTTCGGAAAAGCCGACGCTCTTTCCTTCTCTTCTGTTCGTAGAGCTCACTCGTTCTCCTGTGCAGCGGCGTTTCTGTTGGCTTCTTAGCAACGATGCCACTGGGCTTCAGCATTTGATGCTGGCGTCATAGGATTTCTCGTGAGGTTGCAGGATATTCGATCGGCATAGAGTATGGCGGTTTGTTGCGATTACAGTCGTTCATCGTTAAATCTCCGGACAGTATTTTCCCGTTTTTGTGGCGTTTGAGATATCCGTAGGCGTACCTTGGCAGATTTGTTGCATGTAAAAACGTTCGAAGTTATCGTTGTAATTCGAGAAAAAAATGCAGCATGCCACTTTATTAGAGCTATATAGAAAGGAGGATAGGGTATCAAACGATCCGTTCCAAACGGATTGTAGGTTTTCTACATGTTTCTGTATAAAGTAGATTTCAAATAATAGAACTTCATGCAAGTGGGAATTTGAAACGTCAAATGATGAAAGTGTGGGCGCCGTGGTTCAAGTGGTTAGTGCGTTGGACTACGGAGCCAGAGGTTCCAGGTTCAATCCCTAAACAACACCTAAACTTTCTTTCACGGCCCCACCTCTCGCGAGCGTCTGACAAATATCCGAGAGTAAAACTGTCATGACAAAGCTTTTCAAAACAAAAAACTGCCGTTCGGATCCGGCATTAAACAGTAGGCCCCTTCCATTCGTGTGAAGAATATAACACGCACAGCACGAATGGTTGTGACAGATCCCATGGACCTGTCGCGCCAAAAAATTTGTATTTTGTAAATGATGAAAGTGGGGGTATGGATGAAAATTAGAATAGCGTTCTGCATGGGCGTGCAGTCAGCAGATGTATTTGCTTGTGTAGAAAGTTGCACGTGTGTTTCAAGCATAAGACATTTTTTTTGTTTTTCTGTTCTTAAATTTATTTTTAACCCTTTCAGGTTGTAGACAAGAGAGTCTATTTAGAACTCAAAACTTATTTTTAAGCCTTCCAAAAGCTTGTTAGTTGGACATTTTCGTTGAACTTAAAAATAAATTGAAAGGAACAATTTGGTATATTGAAAGTGTATATACTATATATATAGTCTCTCAAAAGAAGTGTTCCTAGAGGAAGGCATATTCATCCCAGTCTTTTCCCTAATGGACTATTTCTCCATACAGAAGCATCGTGAGATCTGCCAGGACATCCAGAAAGTATGTCTGTGAATACGCACCTCGCATCACAAGCTTCTCACAGTAAATTTTTAGTAAAATGTGATAATGGCCACTGGCAGTGTTTCTTACTTGTAGTATTATTGTGTGTGTACCTTTCCGGTTATAATAGATATCTGTATTGTTCGAATGGGAAAGGATTTTATTATAAATGATACATCCAAAGTGCCATATACGTATGGAAATCAGTATCTCCTTAGATTTCGAAATTCGTCCATTATCCCAGCTCTGTGGAACATTATATGTAGGTATTATTGTAGGAGTGGACATTATCGAAAACGCCGATGACGTGAACATATGGCTTCGCTCAAGTGATCTGAAATTAGCGGACCACAAAACTGAATTATCCTCATTAGAAGACGTAAGAAAGTTGAGCTATACGGTTACGAGAACACACTATCGAGTAAAAGCCTTACATAAAGTACCTAGGCGTTCTGTTTGGCTAAAGGCTCTATTTTAGAGAGCACCTAACCAGGCTAATCGTAGTTTTGGCGCACTATACGGACTAATGCCAAATATTGGAAGACCCAGACAACCAATATGAAATTTTCTCGCGACAGTGAGGCAGTCAGTCTTCATCTACGCAGCATCGAACAAGAGTGAACCAGAATAACACAGTGAAGTAAACTTTTAAAAACCTAAACCTAAACCTTAGTCAATTCCTAACAGGACATGAAAGATTCCGGAAATTTCTTCACAAGTACGAGATCGGAGATGACCCATTCTGCCGTCAGCCGTCATTGTAAAGACAATGTCCCGAACGCCGAGCACGTGCTGCTGGAATACAAACAAATACGAAGCAGCTAGACTGATGTCGTTCATAGTATCAATGAGGGAAGCATAGAAGAAAACCGGTATCAGTGCAAGCAGGAACTTTGGCGGGAAAATCAAACTCCGAGAACCAAAGAGGAAAAAATCCTGGATCATAAAGAAAACCCATGATGTCGAAAACAAACAACACGTACACAGGCAGAAACTTAGAGTCTGACGTAACTATCGTAGTACTGGCTCCCCATATCTACATATGTATAAAGGGTTTCCCTCCAGCTCATCAAAAAAAAAAAATCATTAAATTGCTAGAAGAGGTACGGCGCTGGCTCCCCTCAGCAGGCCTTACTGTAACGGAACACAGGACAGAGGCGTTACTCTTAACTAACGGGAAAAGGATAGAAATAATTGGTGCAGTTCTATAGCCTCGTAGGATTTATTGTCTAAATAAGAGAAAATTACACCCACCAGCTTTATCTCCATTCTGAAGTGACAATAGCCATAGAAGAGCATCAAGGCAGAAGAGACGGTTGACCGAGGCACCGAGGAAGAAATTGAGCTGCGACAGGACTCACGCTGGAAATGTTAGCCAGAGATCCGGATTTTGGCCAAAAAATCATCTTCTCGGGCGAGGCCCATTTTTGGCTCAGTGGCTATGTCAACAAGCAGAATTGCCATTATAGGAGCGAACACAATGCATAAGTTTTCGACCAATCATGAACGCATCCAAAAAACTGTTTGCTGCGGTTTATGGCATGGCGTCATCATCGGGCCTTATTTCTTTTGAAATGAGGAAGAAGACACCGTTACCGTCAACATATACATACATACATATGTATATCCCAATTATTTGAAAAAAAAACGCCATCATCAATTTCAAAGTCATTAAAGCATTTAGAACTGAGAATAGAACAAAACCGATGCATAGGTCTGGTCGTCCCAGAATTACTTCAGAGCGACAGGATTAGAAAATAAAATCAATTTCCAATGTTGATCACTAATTCTCAGTACCAAAAATAAGACTTAATCTTGGAATCCCACCTGTCCCCACTGAAAACATCTAGTCCATAATAAAATTAAGGATTGTTGAGAAGACTGTTGATTGTTGAGAAATCTGTCAGAATTAAGATCTCTAATCGAGTCAGAGTGACCGAAAATTATCCCGCAAGAGTGTAAAAGTACACCCGCAGTATGCCAACCAGATTGTCTAACATGTCTCAAATGAATGGCGGCCATTAACTTGTTACCCTACGAATACTTTTGTAACATTTAGTTACATTTAGTTTTTTTTCCCTGTAGCATTTAATTTATATGCATATGTTATAAGATTAATATGTTTTTATTTTTCAACATACAATTCGATTTTGTGCTAGCAACGTACATACATACATATGTACACTCCTGTTACCTAAAAATAGTTATGTATTGTATATGTCCCATAAGTTAGAAATAAACTTTAAGTTGAAAAGCTTTGTTTTTCTGTATTTAGAAAAACGAGGGACAAAACAAGTACACACTCGTACAAACATATGTACATTGAAAGAATAAAATAGATATTTAGTGTATATGTGAATAAATTGAAATTCCAAATAATAGGATCTCCGCTTTTTCATTACCTTTAAGACCGCATTTTCATTCGGTCACAATAAACGTGACCTGAATTTTTTTTTTTCAATTTCGTAATACCATCCCTTAAAAACGCAGAATTCCATTCCTTCGCATTTCAGTACTTTGGTGGAAACTCTGAAACTCAATGGCTTTTCATTGATATTAATTTTATCTGGAGAATTTCTTTGTCTCCTTCGTTTTTGGTGAGAAACCCTGGTTCCGACTCCAAGGACTACATTTAAATTAATTTTTATCCAAAAGATTTTCATGTCTACGTTCGTGTCGACTTCGCACGGAAGATAATTTTGTGAACTAATTTATTAGATGGGAATGAGACAATTCTTATTTGCATTTTGATAATCCATTTGTTTTCTCACGTTCGTTTTATTATTCTTTTCTTCTCCCGTAATTTGGACAAATTTTTGAATTACAAAACTAATTCTAATAAAACCTATGAGAAAAATTATTTGAATGCTTTTAAATAACTACGCCTGTGTATTAAGTAAAGATTTTTCTTTACAATGTATACATATGAATGACCACATACGTAGGTACAAGTTTAGGTTAACGTGGCAGCTCGCATGAGCAGCCATACTTAAGCCCGTATGATACTACATTTTTGCCGCATTTTTATTGCTCTGAAAATGAAGTTAGAGCAGTACGCAAAATTACCTACTGAAATTCCCATTTGGTGTAAGTGTATACGCACTAACCTTATAAATGCGAAAATGTCAAAAAAAAAATGCATTAAAAATGTATCTCAAACTACATTTTTCAGCCACTGGCAGCTTTTTTTTTGACATTTCTGCATTAAAATTATACGTTTGCCAATTGCGCCTCTTTTGCTGTCTAGCTTTATTTGAAAATAAAGTGTGACTCATTCGATTTGTGTATGTTGCTTTGCAAAATAATTTCTTTCCTTTTCTTAAAAAAACGTGTTTTCTCTTTTATGCAAAGCTGAAAACTAATGTATTAAAAATGCGGAAAAAATGTAGTATCAAACGGGCTTTAGAACAGTAAAGGTCCAGTGTGGTACCACTTACTTGAGTGGTGCTACAGTGCGGAGTAGACCTAGGGCTCAACCAATAAGCTTTTCCATCCAGCTCAATCGTTACTGCTTCCAGTTTTCGCACAAACTACTACACTTTTGGTGTAGGTCCATTTCCATTTGAGCGCCCACTTTTTGGGGCGTTTTCATTAAAACAACCGATTTTTATAAAATAGGGTATCATACGATCTGTTCCAGACGGATTGTAGATTTTCTGTATGTTTAATAACATCTAGTGAAGGGTCGTTTTAATCGATTTGCTATACAGTTGGTAGGAAGCCGGCAGTAGGTTTGACTTAATACTGCAACGAATTGTGGCGTCTATCAGTTTCTCCAGAGATAGATAAAGAACAGAAGAAAGTAGATCAAAAAATACATAAATAAATAAATAAGTAAATAAAGAAATAAATACATAAATAGATAAATAAGTATATAAATAAATATATAAATACATAAATATTCAAATAAATTAATACGCAATTGAATTTAATATTGTTACAGGTATATTTATAAATTTAAAGACAAAATGTTTGTATGTTTGATTATTTGTCTCTTAATTCAATTGCAAACTAAAAGTAAGCAAAAAACATGAGGAAAATTGTTGTCTACAAACAGGCACGAACCCTGACCTCTCCACTTTTAGAAAAACACCCGGTTTTTAGTAATTTTCTACGAATTCGAAACAAATATGCATGCATGTATGTATGTACATATGTAAAACATACATACATACATACATACATACAAATCGTAAAAACGCCCACTTTGAAATATTATATCTGGGCGTTTAAGAGGGGGAAGTAGTGCAAGTTTTGTCTACAATTCACTCATACATTGTCTTTAGCCGCGCCCATTTTTGGGGGAGTTTTTATTAAAAAGCCGATTTTGATGAAATTTTCCATGTACTATAACATTCTCAAACGTTCGAAGTTATCATTGTAATTCGACAAAACAATGCAGTATGGCACGTCCACTTTATGAGGGCTGCATAGAAAGGAGGATAGGGTATCAAGCGATCCGTTCCAAACGGATTGTAGCTTTTGTACGTCTTCTTATATATTTATTTCCATTGAATATCTTATTTGTATGTATAATATTTTCCTTAAATGTCAATAAGTTCAATACAAAACATAACCAATTTTTTAAAATGACCGTTTTTCTCTATTCTTGCTTACTTACTATGAAAAGAAAAGATACAAAAAAGCTATAATTCTTCTTGCTTTGAATCAGCCCAAATCAAGTGGGCATGTAGTACTCTACTTACACCCATAACACCCAGATAAGAAAATTTGATCGTTCTAGCTCAAGATTTAAGACCCAAAATAGTGACAAATGAACAAACGGACGGATATAGATCAATCGAATTCGCTATTGATACTGATCATGACCATATGTACATAATTTAAGAACGGGTCTATATTCATTACTACTATATGTATCAAACTTAAACTTAACAACGTTCAGTAGCTGAAGTAATCAAGATTATATATGAATTAAGTATGTGCAAAGTTCAAATTATATTCTGCCTAAGGCCAAACATATTAAACATATAAATACTTGTATATGTACATTGATACATACTCATATACATAGGTGAGCTCATTAACAAGGAGAAAAACAAATATATGTATGTAGTTGTTAATATTTAGTTACAATTTAAATAGATTCCAAATCTGATCTAATATAAATTTCTATAAGGATAATTTTTACATGAGTTGATATTATATGGACACACATACATATGTGTGCAGCACTATATGCTTTTGAAGTAATTATTCAGCTTACATTGAAGGGAAACGATTTCCCAAATACAACAATTGTCGATTGAATTTCTAATTACGAAAGTCTATGTTTACAACTGCACTCATGTCCAATGGGTGTTTGCAGAACTCTCGGACAGTTGTGGTTACAAGCATTTTCCATTTGATTCAACTAAGTCCTCTTTTTATACCCTATTCTAAGGGTATATTTAGTTTGATACATATTTTGTAACATAGAGAAAATATTGAGATAGAACCTATAAAGTATGTTTGTATGCATATTCGTGACGAGTATCAATAGCGAAATGGATGGCCCAGTCCGTTCGGCCGTCCATCCGTCTTTTTGGGCACTAAATTTTGGGCTAGGAGGGTGAAATTTATTATCTGGGCGCTTAAAAAGGGGAAGTAGTACAAGTTTTTGAAATGCGGTCACTGCGACACCCACTTTTTTATAACTTCAATATTTTACATGAAATCGAAAAATCTTAGATTTTCAAATTCTCTGCACAGTTTGACACATAGTGTGTAACATAGAGAAATAATCCAGATAGATCCTATAATTCGTGATCAGTATCAATAGCGACATCGATTGAGCTATGACCGTCTGTCCGTCCGTCCTTCTGTCCGTAAGTTTTTGGGCCTTAAATTTTGAGCTAGGAGGATGAAATTTCATATCTGGGCTTTCCAGAAAAAAATAAGTATAAGTGTAAAAAATTTTTAAATCCGCCCTCTGCCATGCCCATTTTTTCATGACCACGAAATTATGTATATGAAACCGAAAATTTTTGTTAAGACAAAATATTTAGATATTTCGATTGTCTATAATTCATTCATATATCAATTTTGGCCACGCTCACTTTTTGGGGGCGTTTTTATCAAAAAACCGATTTTGATGAAATTTTACATGTAACATCCTCAAACGTTCAAAGTTATCGTCGTAGTTCAGTAAAAATAAAAAATACAGTACGTCCACACCCACTTTATAAGGGCTAGGAGGACAGGGTGTAATACGATCCGTTCCAGATGGATTGTAGCTTTTCTGTATGTTTTTCAAATACTTTTCTTGGTTCTCTCTAAATATTGCAGGCGGTGTTCATTCAATTAAATTTGCCAGCCTCAAAGTAAATTTCTGCGGTTGTATTCAAGCATATTATAATATGTTGAAGTGTACGTGCATTGTATGGCTACATACATATGTCAGTGTTTCAGAACATGCATCCTAGTAAAATTATAAAATCACAAAACATACGAACATCCTGCATATGAGTGCAAAAATTAGTTCCTCCAAACTTGTTCATTTGTTTGGTTTTGTGGTTCACCGATTGTGGTTTTTGCAGTATTGTTTAAATTGCGTAATTGACTTCAACGAAATAGGCTAAACAGACGTTGTTGACTTTCAAAGTGTTAGAGAATACATATTTAAATGTACCATACATCAAGTCCTTAACGCTCGAGTAAGTTATTCAATAACTAAGTGTTAAATAAAAAAAATATTTACATTGCTCAATATTGATTTTATAGTCATTGACGTAAGATTGATTTTAGGTTGAATCAAATATTTGTTTACCAGATTGGCTCAACATTTTGAGATAATGGCATCTAAAGCCTCACCATACAACAGAACAAGTAGTATAAGGTAATAGAAATCTACTAAAATTATATAAAACTAAATAAATAGAGTATAACTTATTGAAAAATCTTCTCCATACACATGAAACAAGTTTTAAACATATGTTTTTTTCGGTCATACATATAAAACCAAAACCGAAACATCAGTTGATCTTAGGGAGGAGGTTAGGGTATTATATGATTCGATCCAGACAGATTCTATCTTCCTGTGCTTTTTTCTCGTTTTAACACATTTATTTTTAATGCGTTAGTTGTGTTGCGAATATCGTTTTTGTACGTACACATGTAGCCGATAAATTGCATGGCTTGTCGAACTAAACCTAACACATTCAGTACTACTTTGCAACATAGAGAAATTATGACTAAGGTAGACGCTATAAAGTATATACATATGTGCATTATATTCGGGATCAGTATCAATAGCCAAATCTATTGAACTATCCATCTTTATGTAAACACTTTTTGAGTTTCAAATTTTGAGCTAAGAGATTAGACTTTATAGTTGGGCGTTGAAGAACATGACGCTGTGCAACTGTACAAACTTTTGAAATCCGTTTGAATATCGTTCATCCAAAGTCTCACTCAAAAAATACACAACTTCACTGAGAAAAGAGCAACGCCGCCGCTTCGGAAGACTATTCTGTAGCGTTTAGGAGTTCTCAGACTGAGATAAATCATTTCCCTGACATTCTTACCTTTACAATTCCAAGCCAATCATGGACGCACATGGATTTCTGAAAGTTAAGTGTTAATCAATCAATTGCTCACAGACCTAACCCAGAGCTGAAGTGCGGGTAAACCCTCACAAAACCGAACTTGTTTTCTTCCAAGTTGGTTGAGGTCCCTTTCCATTTGAGCGCGCCACCTTAGGCAAGGTCTTCCTCTACTGCATCGTCTGTCTGGGGTGGATTCGAAGACTCTCCTGGCATGACCCATCCATCTTAGTCGTTGTATTCGAACTCTTCTGACTAGGGCGATGGTGCTATATACATAGCTCGTACAGCACATGATTGTATCTTCTTCTCCACTCTTCCGAGGGCGACCTCATCCATTCTTGACATAGTTCTTGCTTCTGCGCCGTAGAGCACGGTTGGCAAGATCAGGGTTTTTGATTTTCAATGTAGCAAAAACACTCTTATAGCATATTGAAAAGCTAGATTCCGTCGAGAACGAATCGTGTGATACCCTATCCTCCTTACTATGCACCCCTTGTATATGCGTGGCCATATTGTATTTTGTACCGAACTACGACGATAACTTCGATTATTTAATGGAAACGTCCCCAAAAAGTGGTGTGGTGGCCAAAACTTTTGTATGGGAGAATTGTAAACAATCTGAATATCTAAATATTAGGTTTTAACAAAATTTTTCGGTTTCATATAATTTAGTAAAGTTATGAGTAAGTAGGCGCGGCAGTGGATTTAGGGCGGATTTAAAAAAAAAATTGCATTTGTACTGTATCTTTCTCTCAAAAACCCAGATATGAAATTCCATCCTCCTAGCTCAAAATTTAAGGCCCAAGCGGTGACATACAGACGGACGGACGGACGGATGGTCTCAGCTGAATCGATTTCGCTATTGATGCTGCTCACGAATATACTACATACTTCAAATTGTCTATCTCGATTATTTCTCTATGTTACACCCTATGTGTCAAACCTTAGGATAGGTTATAAAAAGCTATTTATTCTCCTTATTCTTTAATAACTTGATATAGATTCAAATTAAATATTAAAAAATTTAGATATAATTTTTTAACTGCTTATATTAACTTAATAATAAATATATATGTACATGGAAAAAGCAAATATACATATGTATATCTCTATATCTGTAAGAAGCTTATAGGTAGGAGCTGGGGTGCAACCTCTAACCACTAGTGACTTGGAGAATAATGCCACCTTGGATCATAGTTCATTTCATTTCTGCATATCATAAACATTTCAAATGCAACTCATTTTAAGCCGCACTCTTCTACATAAAAGCCTTCTTGATCTAGTTCTCACTTCAAATTTGGATTTAGTTAAATTGTCAGATAGGACTCCCTGTTATTGCATCCTTCCATGATATAATATTTACTACTTTTGACATAATTTCGAATGATATTGCGTCTCTAATGAATATTTCATACCGTGATTTCCGCAGCATTAATGAGCCAGAATTATTTCTGGATGTTTTTCGAAGCCCATTGTGTCTTTGTTGGGAAGCCTATACAGTTGATGACAAGGCCTATTTCTTTCAAAATTGAATTTAATCGTTCTTTGAACGGCATGTACCAATTAAGTCCAGAAGGTTAAGAGATGCTGGAGTACCATGGCTTTTTGATAATATTAAGAAGTGAATTCCCGAAAGAGATAAGGCATATTACCGTTGGCGTCGCATTCGCCGTGACACCAACTGGCAAAATTACACTTCGATAAAGAACAGAGTAACGACTGACATCCAAAACGCTAAGGCGGCTTTTTACTCCTCAATGCTTAGCTTAAATTAATCTCCTGGAAGAACCTTAGAACGTTGAAAGTTATTTTTAAAAAAACTTCATTGGCATGTCCATTGACTGATTATTTTCTCATCTCTGCTTCTGCCCATATATAGTACACGGATATAACAGAGATACATATTTCTGGAAAATGATCAATCAAATAGTCTTTCAATGTGTATCTACAAATACAAATTTTTGGCGCAACAGGTCCATGGGACCCAGGGCCTAGCTTCTCACAACCATTCGTGTTGTGCGTGTTATATTCTTCACATGAATGGAAGGGGCCTACTGTTTAATGCCGGATCCGAACGGCAGTTTTTTGTTTTTGAGAAGCTTTTTCATGACAGTTTTACTCTCGGATGTTTGTCAGACGCTCGCGAGAGGTGGGGCCGTGAAAGAAATTTTGGGTGTTGTCTGGGGATTGAACCTGGAACCCCTTGCTCCGTAGTCCAACGCACTAACCACTTGAGCCACGGCGCCCACCAATGTGTATCTGAATATCAAATTAAACGCAATAGGACTTGATGAAATAAGTTTGAGATTTGTCAAACTCATTCTATCGGCGATATATTATAGCTTAAGACATATTATTAATTTTTGTATCATAAGTTCGACATTTCCAAGCAGTTGGAAATACGCTAAGATCGTTCCTGTGTCGAAAAACTGTACTAGAAATAGACCTAATGACTTCAGACCAACAAGCATTTTGCCATGTCTCTCAAAAATCTTGGAAATTCTAATGAAAAATCAAATCAATGTCCATATTAACCTGAATTATATGCTATCTCCGTGTCAATCTGGTTTGAGGTCAAAACATAGTTATACCACCGACATTGTTAAAATCTTGGATGCTATGAGTTTGACCAGAATAATATTTCCAATTTTGCATGTTAGATTTTTTCAAGGCCTTGTATAGTGTGAATCACTTTCTTTTGCTGAACAAACTAAGGCAATCGTACAATTTTAGCCAAAACGCTGTAATTTTCATTTCTAGCTATGTTAGTAACAGATTTTAACAAGTTAGTGCAGCCTCTGCGATTTCTCAGTCTTTGATAGTACACTCTGGACTTCCACAAGGATCTATTTTAGGTCCATTATTATTCTCCATCTTCATAAACGATTTGTTACTGTTACTGTTATTTTTAATAAGCTATGTCTTAATCTAATAAAATTAAAAGCTTTAGTCATATCTAACATTTATGATCCAAGTTCATTTGATCTTGATTATGGTTTAACGTCACTTATCGTAGTTGAAATAAATTTCAGTAAAATTATTTAAAAAAAAAGAATTATTTAAAGCAAAACCAATTCAAAATATTTCCGGCAAAACAAGGTTTGCCGGGTCAGCTAGTAAAAAATTAAATTACAAACGACTTCTTCTGGTCTAAATGCATTTGTATCTTGGTACATTATGTCGGTATAACTTACAGTTCACTTAAAAATGTTTATGCGGACAAATAAATGCTAAATTAAGCACCAACTGCAAACTAATCATACGTTTAAGGAAAAACAAGCATCACTTTAATACGTCCTTGGGAAAAGGGTCATCACTACAAACAAGAAGTGTGAGAAAGCTATAAAAAATGTAAAATCAACAAACGTGATCGAACCAATCGTTGTACAAAACCACTCGCTTGATTTTTATTGAGATTGATATACTCTTGTTAGATTCTTTCACTCTCTTCTGTAAATCCAACGTCTTTACTACATCCGAGTGAAACCAGGATAAAAGGAGTTTTCCGCTACCAGCTATTTGGATTCCGACCACGCGAATTGATTTAGTATAGCTATACACATACACTCTCACACACAGTCCTGTTCCTTTCACCAATGTAAACTCCAGAATGAGAATGCTGCTGATGGAGAAGGTTTCAGATAGATTTTAAAATTCCCATTGTAAATTCAAAGTAGAGGGGAATGTGTCAGAAGAAATACATATGTACGTAGCCGTATGAATAGTTGAATTGATGTCCTAAATGGAAGGGATACACGTGTTTCAGAGAAAGAAAAGTATGCAATGTGTATTGGGATAAAAGGCTTAAGCAATAGCAAACGTAAATTTATTTTTTTTTTGTAAGTTATGTATGTATATCATCGCGAAAAGGACAGCTTTCACATTCTACATACATACATATGTATGTAGGCATTTACATATATAAATTTCAATCAATCAAATTGGACCTTCTTTTCTGCACAAAAAATCCCAACTTACAATAAAGAATGGGAAACTTGTGATTTGTTAAGTTTTCCGTTTTCCTCTCATCTTAAATATTCTATTCTGCAAGGTACATACATATGTTAACTCATACTAGTATGTAGGGCATGAACAAAGCGTTGCGATAAATGTAAACCACCCAAGACCACTTTAATGCTGAGATGGCCAATTAAAGTACCACCGAGTTTTATGCACAGGGTTTAATGAATCAGATTTATATTAAACCTCAAAATAGTTCCGAAGTTTCAGTGATTAAATTGAAATAATGGTTTTAAAATTGCAAAAATAAATCAACGGACCAGTAAAGCAAAACTAAAAACAAAACGATTTTAGAAGCTAAACGTTTTACTGAACTTCAATTTTCTCCGTTTTGTTACTGGGGAATCTCGCATTAGGTTTAGTTGAGTTGGGTTAATTGGCCGTCCCTCTTAGGCGGGGACACACTTAGACCAAAAAAGATCTGTTGTGATACTAGAATAGATTATCAGCACCGGGACCTACATATGCAGTAATATGACTCGCGGTTTAGGCATTAATCGGAATTGACTCAGAAACAAAGCTTTTTATTTTGCTAATTCAAGTCTTGTTAGATCACTAAGATCTTCAAAGAAGTATGCGCTTGGGGTTTTCCTTCTTCGTTTCTTTAGCTTCTACAGACATCATTGAATGGAGTACCGAGGCTTCTGGCATGTCTGCCCACCAGAAAATGCCCTGTGAGGCCCCAGCTACATATACATATTTCTTAAATTTTTTCTATTTTCGGAGATAAGACTCCTGGATTGGAACTTTATCGATTTAATATGTGCTGCCGGTCCCCTCTATTGTTAGGGAATTTACGATCTGTAGCCTTTTTCGCTAGCTCTTCAGCTTTGCAATTACCTAGAATAGTCCTGTGGGCTGGAACCCAACACAGAGATGTTGCGCACCTGGCGATTTCGTTAAGAGATTCGCGGCATTGCTTTGTCGCTGCATTCCACTACACTAAGTTGATTAAAAGGAAGACCGCGGCTTCTCGGATGAGTGTAACTTATATTTATGTACATATGTGCCTACATACATACATATAAATGGTGAATTTACATGCAATGTGGATATTCTTATTCCATCTTCTTATGTTTTTCTTTTTTATGTGTCCCTGTTTTGTACTTATTCATTTTCATTCCTATTCATTCGCACCACAAATTAGCTAATTAGTCAACCTGGACGTGGTTTGTCTTTCTACCCACAAGTTGAAAAGCACCAGAAAATCGTTGATTTTGCCCATTAGTCATTATATGCGTAGGTGTTTGCATATATCAATCAAATGGGAGCTCACGCACACATTTTTTCGTGAACGAGAAAATCATGGGCGCAGCCATCTTGGTGTCAGAAATTGACTGCCAGGGAAATTTTTTTGTTGTTACTCGTTATTATTCGAAATTGTAATTTGAAAGTGTCATAACTCTTAAAAGAAAGGACAATATGGAATTGCAGTTTTGAATACTTACTTACTTAACGGGCTCCCGGCTCGTGAAGAGACTCTGCCTGAGACACGGCAGCTTTTTCGATCCCGCGCTCTAGGATCCGCGATAACTTGATCCTTAAAACGGATGTTTGTCCTAGGCGGTGGACAGATGCTTCTTTGTTTGTTGACAACATGTACTTGGTTTTGTCTTCATTCATTTTAACGCTAAATCGTTTCGCCTGCTCTTCAATTGCCGTAAAAGTCTTTAAGACAGCGTGCTGGTAGCGACGGATAATGATCGATATCGATCAGCTGAACAGATATTACTTGAAGATAATGCCTTTCGTGTTCACACCTGCCCTGCGCACTATCTGTTTCAGCACGGAAAACACGGTAGAAAGTGCGCTGCATCAGAAAAGGATTTGATCTGCCATATTCCTGGATGTAGCACAGACATTTGACAAGGTGTGACACCATGTACTTTTGCGGATGATACAGCAATACTATCGATCGGTAGAAGTTTCACACAGGCAGCTGAAAAACTCCAAGAAGCAATCAAATAGTCGAGTGGACAAAAAAATTGAGGATCAAACTCAATGGATCTAAATTTAAGTCATATAAACCTCACAAACTTAAGTATAGATGTTAATTCCTGTGTTACTTAGTTTTACAATACATTAATCTAGCATGCTTTGTTGATCTTTAATCTCTTCGTCTTCATTCTCCAATTCCTCCTCATCCTCATCATCACAATCAATTTTGTTCTAAATACATACATATAGGGCAAGTATTCGTTAATCAAACTTGACATTACTATGATGGAGAAGTTCAAAAAAGTGGGTCCGCCAATTCCGACTGTCTGTCTGTCGGTCTGTCTGTCTGTCTGTCTATCGACTGCAGCCTAAATGGCTGAACGGATTTCTTTCAAACTTCATAACTGGTGTCTGTGAGATAGTCCCTAGTGGCGAAATTGGAATTTTCATTCTAACCTCAAAGTTAAGGGTACTTTACTTAAGGACGATTTTATTAAAAATGGATTTTCTCGAAAACGGCTCTAACGATTTTGATAAAATTTAACGTGTGAGTTAGTTTGGGCATATGCTATTAGATGGTAGACTACGTTTTGCGCAAAAAAAAAAAATAATGGTAATTTAAAAAATTGGCTGTTTCTCAGCATTTCTCCAGCGACTGGACTTAAAATTAATAACTGAAGTGGGTATGACAAATGCAAAGATATGACGGCCAAGCCCACTTTTCAAAACTTTCCAATATTTTTAAATTTTGACTAAAAATTGAATAAAAATATTAGAAAACAATTAAAATTTATCATGGTATCAAAAATACAGAATGGCACGCCCAATTTATTAAGCCTCATGTGTAAGAAAGAAGACTTCAATTTCAGTCCTTATAAGATTGTAAACTTTAAAGAGCAAGTACGTACGACCCAGTCGTGCATTTTATTCAATTCGAATTCACACATGCTTTCACCAATCTCCTTTTCCATTTTACCTTCAATTAAATGCTTAATGAAACGCACATCGCGGTTTTTGATTACGGTCCTGGAAGTATCAAAACAGAACGAATTCTTCGATCTTCGGATCTAACTTAGATCTGTTTGGAGTTTTATTTAAGACGAAGGCACGGCATCCAATTTGGGGAAGGTGACTTACAGTTGGTATTCGACCTGTCCAAATTTACTCTGGTGTCTCTTGATTATTTAGAGAAGTAGTACAACGATTGCATATTGTACATACATACATTCGGTCCACAAACATTTTGTAAGATGTTTGTTTCAATAAGAAAACAACGTGTCTGTATCAACGTACGATTCATGCGTTGAGCAATACCGTTTTGCTGCGGGAAATATTTGACAGATAACTGACGTTTTATTCCTCGATCAGCTAAAAATCTTGAGAATTCGTCACTTAATAACTCTCGTGCATTGTCACTTCGAAAATTTTTTATTCTTTTTTGGTCTCGTTTTTTGAAAACGTCAATTCCTTCTCAAGAAGTATACAAATACATTTCGAAAATAATCATCAATAAACGTAACAAAGCATAGACTCTTGCGAATAGATTCTGTATTCATTGGACCGCCATAGGTCAGCATGTATAATATCTAAAATGCCTGACGATGACTTATTAATTTTGGTGGGGAATAGAAGACTTATTTGATTTTTTCTGATACAAGCTACGCAGTCTATTGCAGAGTACCTTAAGTTCGGCAGCACTTTCACCATGCAATTATCCTTTAACTTGCATATTGCAACTATATTTAAGTGGCCACATCTCTAGTGATTTTTCATTCCTTGAAATACATACTTCCTTCTATGATAATTTTGCATTGTGCGAAATTTCTTTTCTTTTACTGGCATATGGCACTGCTTGAGTTGTGTGGTAATGAAACCTTCCTCGTATCCAGTATTAATGTTGTCAGCAAATTGAATATTCCCTTTGCGGATATTAATACGACAATCCCTCTTCATGTGACCCTTCTGTCCACAACGATGGTAATTATATTGAAAAACATTATTAGACGTACCTGGTCGCTGATGAGTATTAGGTTTCTTGAAGTGAAACTTCACGTTCAAAGCATCATCCTTACGTTCATTAACGCTTTCCTTTTGTCACTTACTTCTAAAAGTCTCTCACGTAGTACATCAATAGATGGGAAATCCTTTGTGGGATCAAAGACAGCATGTATCTCTTCATTTGAAGCTTCCACGCAAAAAAGTTTTCGCCAATAAAAATTGGAATTTTTCCGGTAAATGTCATCACTGTTATTTATAATAATAATTTCGGATTCAATTACTTTTTATTTCAAGAGAACTGGGCCCATAATCTGTTAAATTGAAATGCTGATGAAAAAATTATAATACGATTAAATACGTCGGGACTTCTGTGATGATCAACTACAATTTATTGAATTTTTTAGCGAAGAAAAATACAAATTATAAATCGACATTTGGGTATTTAGGTTTTATAAAACTAAGTGTTATAAATGTTTAGAAAACTTAAGGTGGATATTCATTTTTATAATTAACAGTAAATTTAAATGTTTAATAATTAACAATCCCATATTAATTAACTTAAATAGAGTTCTGTATGTTAATACTGCCAAGGTAGGTATGACTCGTGCGAAACACAAACGGAAAGAACAGGTCAAGAAAACAAGAGATGAAATGTATTGGCTAATTGGGAAAAGGTCAGAGTTATCAGTTCGCAACAAACTACTGCTATACCTTCAAGTTCTCCAACCAATCTGGACATACGGCATTCAACCTTGTGGTTGTACAAAGAAAAGTAATATTGTTTCCATACAAAGATTCCAAAACAAAGCACTACGTTGTATATTAAATGCGCAGTAGTACGTACGAACGTAAACATCCACAAAGATCTGAATTTAAAAGCACTACAACAAGAGGCTGTAGAATTTGCGACGAAGCATTTTCAACGCCTTCGTCAGCATCAAAATAGAGAAATTCAACAAATGTTAAATACACCGGCTGAGTCGAAAAGATTCTAGAGGACAACTTCAATGAATGTAATGTTATAAATGTTATCTATGTACATATGTAGGTAAATTGAATAATATTTTATGTATTAAAATAACCGAAAATTCTAAATGATTTGACTAAAGACTTAATTTTTACTCATAATATATATGTATGTATGTGCGTAACTTCACAAATTAGTAAATGTAAATTACTAGATGTGATATACATACATACATATATACATATGTACCTATATCTCAATCGTAATATAAAATAAAAAATAAAAATATGATGGTGATCTACTTGAGTTTTCATACCCTATCCTAAGGTTATATTATGTTTGATGCATAGTTTGTAACCTAGTGAAATAATCGAAATAGACCCTATAAAGTATACATGTACATACATATGTATATTCATGATTTGTATCAATAGCGAAAGATATTGAGTCATGTCTGTCCGTCTGTCCGTCCTTATGTCGTAATTTTTTGGGCCTTAAATTTTGAGCTAGGGGGTTGAAATTTCCTATTTCGGCTTTTAGGAAAGAGAAGTAGTACAATTGTAAATATTTTTGAAATCCGCCCACTACCGCGCCCACTTTTCATAATTTCACTGCTTTACATTAAATCAAACAATTTTGTTAAGATCAAATATTTAGATATTCGGATTGTCTACAATTCACCCATAAATAGTCTTTTCCCCACTTTTTGGGGAAGTTTTCATCAAAAATCAGATTTTCATGCAGTTTTTCATGTAACATCCTCAAACGTTCGAAGATATCGGTGTAATTTAACAAAAAAATGCAGTATGCTATGCCCACTTCATTAGGACTGCATAGAAAGGAGGATAGGAGGATACAATCCGTTGCAAACGCTCTTTTGTATGTTTTCTAAACGGGTCGATTAAATGCAATAATTGTTCATCCGCAGAATCGGTAGATCCGAACTCAATAGAGTGTTTAAAAAGGGCTGTTTTTCTCTTGTCCAACATTCACGCTTATAAGTTCAGCAAGTCGTGTCTGGATGGACATCAACCAGTACCGGATGGCTACCACTAAGAGATAAATAACCACAATTGATGCGCAGTAACAGTTAAAACACTGGACATCACCAAGTTGACGCCAGTCAGTGTCTACCCTATTTCTACAGTATCCAGTCACTGCATTTTTGAATTCAGTGTAATAAGATGAATAAACAACAATAGCGTAGAACTAAATTAGGTTTTCGCATTGTTGGGTATATTTTAGGGGAAAAAAATATGAAATCTCTCAATTCTCCAGACCATGCAAAACTTAATTCATACTAATGCAAACTCAATCAACTGATGACTTTTATCTATTACTGACATGCACTCATTGATAGGGAATTATTGGGGAGGATTTAGGTTCCGCCCATTTGCGGGCTTTACAGCTCAGCGGAAGGATAGTTGAATACCTGTATAGTCTGGAACGAACGCCTCGCTTCGAAGTCCAATGCACTAACCACTTCAGACCCACACTTAGTTGCAGCCTAATTTAGAAAAGAGAAATTCAGCAAATCAACATGGCATCGTTATACCCAATAGATAAGCTCGATGAATCGAATATTGAGACCTGGTCAGGCCAAATGCTCAGTGTTTTGGTGCTTGCGGATGTTTGGAAGAGCAGGAAGTAAAGCCGGATCAGGCTGTAGCTTGAACCACGGATGATGAGAAGGCATTCGTCACTAAATTATTATTTAGATTAAGCAAAATTTAGAACTTGAATTAAGCAGAAGTATTTAGAATTAACGTTGATTATAGCGTTCGTTTCCGTTTCGCTCCCTGGCTGCTGGTCAACACTATAATTAGTCTTCTGTTAATCCAATCGAACGATGATGACGCTGACCAAATGTGGTAATAATGATGTTTAGGAATTTGGGACGGTGGATCACAGTTTTTCGTTTGTTGTGATGTAGGTGGGCTGCATATATTAGAAGGGCATAGGCCCAAATAGTAAAAGGATCCGTTAGACGACGTTAACAAAGAGACAAGAGCACAAAAAGGACTCCAAATAAAATCAATGCTAAGTGCTTTGCATGTGCGAACAAATGCAAAGAGAAACAAAAACACACAGAAAAACTACAATCCATCTGTAACGGATGGTATAATACCCTATACTAGACTGCATTAGGCCTACTAAAGTGGGTGTGACATACTCCAATTTTTTATTGAATTACTACAATAACTTCAAAAGTTCGAGAAATGTTACACGAATGGAATAGTACATTTATGAAGAAGTGGACAGGTGTCAAAATATTTTATATTTCTACTACATTTCCTTTTAAAAAAACCAGAAAATGTAGGGAACAAAAAGTGCTATGCTAAGGCATAGCTATGGCAGACAGCTGATACATCAACAGTTGTGCGACATTACATACATATGTACGTACATACATATGTGCTACATATGTATGTACATAATTATGTGTAATACGAAACAGATGTTCGTTTGAACCTCGAACTCCTCGCTCCGTAGTCCAACCACCGGTAGGTAGGTCGTCAGAAAACGTTATAACTCCATCATTGCAGTGGCCTTAAATAAAATACAGCGCGCTAAACTTGAAGCCAAAGGCAAGCAGTACATAATGGTTGGATATTTCACGGAGTCCAAGGCATATGTATGGTCTGTATGATAAGGCGAAGCACGAAGTACTGTGATGCGATGTACTTTTCAACGAGCATTTTGTGGAAAACGACTACATACGAGACAACGAAAGTACTACTACGATGCAGTTTTTGACGTATGTACATACGACGAAAATCATGGACAGCGAAAGGACATACCATGTGTGTCTGATAATGGAGAACTAGCGAACAATAATTCGAACTCTCCGTACGACACTGCTAACACAGGTAACACGGCTAGCACTGAAATCAACGATGGGATTGACAGTAAGGAGAAAGTAGGCGATGATCATGCACCGGAGGCACTTAGGATTTGTCCAGGTAGATCAAAAATTCTTCACAGTGGCATGCACCTGCGTCCAGTCAGACAACGTACCATAATAAATAACGTAGTAACCGAAAAAATACCTGAAAGTGTCAACGAAGAACTTTCAAGCGAGAAGCGTGATCAATGGAAGAAAGTGATGGATGATAAATTCTTCGCACTAAAGAAAAATAAAGCCTGAAAAAAGTTGATCTATGTACTACCAAACAAGAACGCGATTAAAAGCAAAAGTGTTTTCATATTAAAACGAAATAAAAGTGCCGAAATAAGGCAATGCTCGTAGCCAAAGAGTTTAAGCAGTGATTCATTGTGGATTATACAGAAACTTATTCTCCAGTTGTACGCTATGCTACAGTAAGAATGCTATTGGCGACTGCTGTTGAGGAGAAAATGAGTCCACATCAAAGCAGTCCGGAAGCTCTGAAGCAAATTTGTTTTAAGAAGAAGAAGTAGTACAAGTGTTAACATTTTTTAATAACTTTACTATTTTACATAAAATCGAAAATTTTGTTAAAAGCAATTATTTAGATATTCAGTTAGATATCTATGTACATTTCATCCATATGGCAGTTCTGAAAAACACGATTTTGATGAAATTTTGCGTATAATATCCCTAAACGTCCGAAGTTATCGTCGAAATTCCATAAACAAAAGGCTATACAACCACGCCCACTTTATAAGGGACACCACCACTGCCATCGCTGCATACGAAATAGGATAGAGTATTACACGATCGGTTCCAGAACGATTGTAGCTTCTGTGTATGTTAAACGAATCGGGTCCCGAAGCAAAGTTCTAGTAAAAAACGGAGAGTTC
Organism: Xylota sylvarum; assembly: GCA_905220385.1. Taxonomy (NCBI): domain Eukaryota; kingdom Metazoa; phylum Arthropoda; class Insecta; order Diptera; family Syrphidae; genus Xylota; species Xylota sylvarum. Next base: position 89,285,541 of record LR999958.1, read on the forward strand.
TTGGCCCGAAGTCGAGACTCTAAGAGAAGAAAAGAAAAAAGCACCGCAAGAAAAACAACTCCGAGCGCAATTTCGCCTACCCCCATCCATAAACGTCGTCGGGGTAACCGAATATAATAAGCCGCGTAGCCTCCTTAAAGGAACGATAACATCGAAATTAAATTTAGGGTTACATCTTTGAGGAATAATGCGTGGAAGGTTAACGTCGATTACCAAGACGACTACCGTACAGTGTCTCAAAAGCTAAATACTGAAAAGATCTAGTGGTATACTTTTGAAATAAAGTCAGAAAGGCCACATCGGATTGTAGCAAGGGGACTCCACCCCTCATGCACTAAAGAAGATGTTATGAACGACCTTCAAGACAAAGGCTTTAAAATTCTTAATGCCGTTAATATTATCAAGAAAGAGAAGCAACAAACGGAAATAGATAAGGAAATACTTGTAAGGCTTGGACTTCCGCTTTTTATGCTAACCTTCGATAAGTCTGACGATATCGACGATATCCACCAAATTAAAACTATATTAAATATCGTGGTCAAAATCGAGCCCATACGTAGAAACTTAAGAATAATTCCACAGTGCAAAAGTTGCCAAGAATTCAATCATACGCAAATGTATTGCAAAAAATAATCACGATGTGTGAAATACGCCGGAAATAACCTCTCCCAAGACTGCGGAGTAAACAAACAAACCTCTGCAACCTGTGCTAATTGTAAAGGAAAGCGCCCAGCAAATTATAGAGGATGCGAAGTAGCTAAGGAGTTGCAAAAACAGAGAGATACGCTCTGACAAGTTACCATTAGTCATATCCTCCGAATAATGGCCCTGGCAGCTGGAGTGCTAACTTACGCTCAGGCCGCGGCATTCGAAGAACCAAAAAACGATTAAACTTCGTCGGATCATGTTTCTCATGTTTTCTCAGTTATTCTTGCAAAACTTAAAGAACAAAGCAAAATAAATAAAACTATTCTCGATAGGTTGGCTAAACTCGAAAATAAATCACGGAAAATGCGTACTTCAACTAGAATATGAATAAAAAACGAATGTTAAAAATATGTACATGGAATGCAAACGGTCTTTTGCAAAAACTTGACGAATTGGAAATATCCATGCGGGAAGGAGATATTGACATTTGCTTGATTTCTGAGACCTACGTAAAAAGGAATCGCAATTAAAAATAAAAGGGTATATTGATTTCCACGATTGCCACCCTTCGGGTAAAGCGAAAGGTGGATCATCCTTATTTATTAAAGACTGCATCGAACAATCCAAAAACCTGAAGAGCTTGAAAAGCATGTTCTTAAAATCTCATCTATCTACTGTCCACCGAGTTCCGCGCTGAAAAAAAATGATTTTACAAACTTGTTTAAATCGCTGAAAGCTACTTTCATTATTGCTAGCTACTTTCTAGATATATCTCGCAAAAAGGTAGAGTGCTCTATGGGGCAGCTATGGAGTACAGTTGTGATTTCCAGTTGACGGGAAAACCGACTTACTGGACAGCTGATACTTCGAAAATACCTGACTTTATCGATTTTTTGATCTGTCTCCTGATCATTCTCCAGATATTTTGACATTGAGCGAAAAACTCTTCCATAACCTAGAGCCAGCGAGATTTACTGGTAGAACAACTGACTGTGAAGGGTTTGAAAACAAAATTGAAGATAATATTGAATTGAGCGTTCCACTTACGACACCCTACGAACTTGAGGTTGAAGTTGATCGCTTCGTTAAGATTGTACAGCGCGCCTCCTGGAATAATACGCCCAATCCAAAGAAAACGCTGGACAAATACGGTTAACGATATCCTCCGAAAATAAAAGAATTGGTCAAGGAAAAAAAAACGCGTAAAAAATGGCAACAGACCCGTGCTCCGCAACATAAAGAACATTTGAATTTGTTGTGCAATTTGTTGAAGGAGACTATTAAGGATTTTAAGAATCGTGGCATAAGCTCTTACTTTGAGAGCTTAACAGCGAAAAAAGATTCCAATTATTCACTTTGGAAAGCTATAAGAGGCACCAAAAGGCCCAAAATCCCCGCGCCGCCAATTAAAATAAACCAAAATGAATGGGAAGGGAAGATAAAGAAAAAGCGGATGTTTTTGCTGCCCATCTGGAAGAAACCTTTAAACCGATGGTCAAGTGGCTTACGTTAATAGCAATCGGGCAGATTTACCCTCTAACGATTTAACACTCACAAGTGCAACGCTAAGAGAACTAAAACAAGAGGTCTACGTTCTAAAACCTAAGAAAGCTCCTGGTTATTACTTGATCACTGGAGAAGTTCTCAAAGTTTTACCTAGGAAAGCATTAATTGAGCTTCTCCATACTATATATGCTGCACTGAGATTAAAACACGTGCCGAGCCAATGGAAAGTTGCGGAAGTCATAATGGTTTTAAAACCAGGAAAACCGCCTAATGAGGTAAAATCATACAGACCCATTTCGATTCTTTCAGTCACATCCAAAATCTTTGAGAGGATATTACTAAGGCGTCTACAACCGGTTATAGAAGATAATAATCTTATCCCTGACCACCAGTTTGGGTTCAGAAGTAAGCATTCGACAATTGACCAGGTGCATAGAATTACTGACGTAATCGAGAAAGCACTCGAAGAAAAAAAGATATGCTCAAGCGTATTCCTTGACGTCTCGCAAGCCTTTGACAAGGTGTGGCACAAAGGCTTAAAATGCAAATTAAGACAAGTCCTCCCCCTTTGCCTATACGATATTCTAGAATCGTATCTCGGGAATAGACTCTTCCGTGTTAGACATGGAAACGAATACTCGAAACTTTAAGAAATCTCGGTCCACGTACCGCTAGGAAGCGTTCTTGGGCCGCTTCTCTACCTGTTATATACTCGTGATATACCGAAAGAAGATGGGAATTTCCTTGCTACGTTTGCCGGTGACACCGCTATCCTAGCAGTAGGTAAAACAATCGAAGAAACGACTGCAAAACCCACTGAATAAAGTAAATGAATGGGCTGGCGGATCGCCCTCAATGAAACTAAATTTGTTCACGTGAATTTCACATGTAAGAAAACTAATAACTTGCCAATCTATATAAACTTGGCCCGAATACCTTTTACTCGGAAAACATTCCCACCTGAGTACCGAAAAAAAACAGCTTTTATATAAGCAAGTGCTAAAACCGGTGTGGACCTACGGTATACAACTTTGGGGTGTGTACCAAGAAAACAAATACAAATATTATACAAACTTTTCAAAATGTGCTTAGAGAAATTGTCCAAGCACCGTGGTATACTAGAAACGACGATATCCATAAAGATCTCGGGATTCCTACAATCGAAGCTGAAACTAGAAGCTTCGCGCGAAAGCATAGAAACCGACTAATCGGACATATCAACAATACAGTCCTACAAATTTTGGATGAGAGCAATTTATTGTGCCGACTACAAAGAACGCAACCGTTCGACTTGGCGAGATAAGAATTAAACGCGTCTAAATTGCGGAACACGCAGGATATTTCTGTAAAAATCTGACACTATTATGAGCAAGCGCTTGCTATTCATATAGTGTCTATTTTTCACATACCCTCGGAAAAAAAAAAGAAAAGTTTTATGTTCAAATAAATCTGCCCGCATATTAAAGTGAGTGACTGTACACAGATAATATTTATTAAATATTGAGAAAAGCTACAATTCGTCTGACGCAGATCGTGATACCCTATCCTCCGTACTATACAGCCCTTATAAAGTGGTCGTGGTTATTGCATTTTGTGCTGAACTACGACGATAACTTCGAAAGTTTGAGGATGTTACATGTAAAATTTCATCAAAATCGGCTTTTAATAGTTTTTATTTCGGAAAACAAAAACCAAACAAATATATTTTTTAATTCCATTAATATTTAATATTTAAATTAATACAAAACGAGATTACAACTTGACACATACATATAAAGAAGTAAAAAATAGTTTAATTGTTTCGATTTTGCTGTAATTCTTAGGAGATTGCATCTCTTACAACATTTTCCCTAGCCACTTCTCCATACTGCTCATTTTCAGAAACATCGTTGTAGAGGTTCTACTAGTGCAAAATCCAGATCGTCTTTGCCTGCAATATTGTGAAGGACGCAACAAGCTCTAACAAAATGGCATATTTTCTTTGAGCCTCTCAATGAATAGTTCGTACATGGTTATGCAGAGACACCTATTAGGTAATCTGAAAGAATTATCTTTATATTATAGAACAGTACTATTGCATTTTATGAAATTGGAATATACATATGTACTACCATCACAGGCTGCATTCAGTTTATCAAATATTGGCGAATTTTGAAACACCCAACTATCGTGTGAGGATCCAGGAAAGCCAACAAATATGTTGATGATTTTTTTTTCATGGTTGCAGATAGCTTGCATGCAAAAGTTTACATTTCCTTTGCGGTCGATGTAATCGCCTTTGAACGTATGTGGTGGATCAATTATAATATGACTTCCATCGATGCAACCCACATTTAAAGATTAATTAAATGGTAAATGTCTATACCTTACCGATTGCATTAGAAAATACAGCTTTATTTAAAAAAAAACGTACTGATTTCCTGCTTCTGCTCCTCTACTGGCCAGGTTATTACGGTTTTACTGAGACTACTCAGGAACATCGCATATCGATCAATTATGCGAGACACCGACGATAAAGAGAGATTGAAACGGTCGGCCAAATCCCTGAAGCTACATGCTTAGTGTATAGCCTTCCCAAACCGTTAGTACATTCACCAGCAACATTTCTTCCTCATCAACCGATTCCTCAAGCAAAACATTTAGGACTTTGTCATCTACATACGTCGGTTGCACAGTCCCACTAAACTTTTAAATCATCAATAGCTTATTCATTTTTAAAAAACTTATTTGAAAAAGAAATCCGCCAAAAAATTATTTATTTACTGACACTATTGATTTTTTTTTTCACATACATATGTTTCTGACGTTTAAAAAGTTGACAGTTTTTTGCTCAACACGTTTCTTTACTTTTCTGTACATTTGGCTCTCTGAGAGTTGTTTACCCCCACTCTTAGAAATTTGACAAGCTGTAAATTTTGGTGCAGAAATACGGGGACAGACCTATTGCATCTCAATCCAAAAGTATAATACGACACGCCCACTTTAATAGGGCTGATGAAGAAAGATGGGATATTATACATATGATGCCTTCCGAATGGATTGTAGCTTTTCTGTATGTTATGTTTCTTATGTGAGGTGGAATAAAACTCTTATTTAGTGTAGGTACACCGATGTGATAATAAAAAAAAATATAGATAGAATATAATATGAAGACAATGTGCGTAAATAAACATTACATTATGTATGTATGTATGTCATATCGATTTTTATCTCCTGTCCTTCATATTTATTTATTTTTATTCTTTTCTTCACCTTTCCACCAGGCGCCAGAATAATAAATATGGAAATTTTGTTGTCTCACACAATTTGTGTAGATTCGCCCTTTTAACTATAACTAAAATTTGCTTTCAACCTTACCTTTCCGATACAAGCGTCGAAGGCCGTACTACCTTTAGTTTTTTTATTTTGTGTACAAATATTTTCAAATAAAGAAGTGAGATTGAACGTGTAGCTTGAACACTGAAGTCATTTGAGATTTTCAATTAGTACCAATCCTTTAAAATATGTTTGTGCCATGCTTTGTATATATGTATGTAATACACTTGTCCATTTTGAAGTTGAAGCTTGACAGTGACTAAACTAGGGAACATTTTTTTGTTGTTATTCGATTTTATTTGAAATTGCAATTTGAAAGTGCTATGATTATTAAATGAAAGAAGTATGACAATATTTAATTGCAGCTATTGACTATCTGTTAATCTGTGCACTAAACACTCGCAGACGATAAAACCGAGCTGCAACCAACTACGTCGTTATTTGAAATGTTACCCATTTTTCCAGTTTTCTATTCAGATTAACCATAATACACCTATTTGAAGTCATCGTAGTAATTCAATAAAAAAATATGCCACGTTCACTTTGTTAGGGCTGATGGGAAGGAAGAAGAATAGGGTATCAAACAATCCGTTCCAGACAGATTGTAGTTTTTCTCTATGTTTCATATACGCGTATGCCTTTCCAGCACGGAATTCACAATCAAAATGATTTGTTGGAGTAAATGTTTCTAGACCAGTGCACTGTGCAGTGAACTTCTCCATCATAGTGATGATAAGGTTACATTCACTGTACAAAGGTGCATATCAACATACATGTGCATATGTACTTATGTAGGTATACATATATATACATATATGTACACCTACACAGGTTAAAATTTTATTTCCATCAAACTTGACTTTGCTCCAATGTTTAAGTCCAAAAAAGAGGATACGCTCGATTGCAGCCTAAACGGGTGAACGGATTTCCTCCAAACTTCATACATACATATGTGTCTCAAATCTGTAGTGTCATACCTTAAAATTTTCATTAAAACCTCAATATTATAGGCACTTTGCTTAGGTCCTAATTTAATAGGAATCGATGTACTCGAGATCGGGTGTAACGATTTCTACCAAATTTCATACTTGGATTATTTTGGACATACATATGTATGTACATATGCTATCAGATAAAATACTACGTTTGTCGCGAAAAATTAGTACATACATATATATATATAGCGGTAGTATCGAAAATTTGCTATTTCTTGTCTATATATATGTACATGATGGCTGGATGCTGTAGGAATAGGGTAGGCACTGACTGGCGTCAACCTGTGCTTATTTTACCTCCTAGTGGTAGCCATCGGGTACTGGTTGGTGTCCATCCGGACCCGACTTGCTAAACTTATAAGCGCGAGTGTTGACCAAGAGAATATTGCAACACTATAAATACGACAGCGGACGAACTCTCTCGATGGAGTCAACGGTGGCGTTAAAGCTTCAAACGGAAGCACAACACTTTATCTGGGCTACTTCGACATATTCGGAGCTCAGGCCGATAAAGATTTCCAAGAATAAGTCAGGTTTTTGGAAAAGAGATGGTGGCGGATGAACCCTTATTGGGCCAACGGCAGCGCTCATATCCCCGAAGCGGGATACTGACTTCGGTTTAAAACCGGCCCCTCGTCCTAGGGGTTTCAAAAAATGGAACTGGCCCTCCAGGTTGGGGGTTGTGCCGTCGGGGTAACTTCCTTACCACGTAAAAAAAATTTAGTTATGAGAGAGATACAAGCCTCGGATAATGGACCCCCTCATTTAATACCACGACCCGGAACGTACACGGACTATGATATAAGAGTATGCACCTGGAATGTACGTACACTGTACACTCCTGGTGCTATTCAAAAACTTGAATCTGTCCTCACGCGGTACAAGGCAGATATTACCGCGATCCAGGAGATACGATGGATAGGATCAGGTATGCAAAAACGGAAAAATTGCGACATTTATTACAGCTGCCACAAAAGACTGCACATGTTAGGATGCGGATTCGTCGTGGGAAATCGGCTACGCTCAATGATAATTGATTTTAAGCCGATCAGCGATCGCCTGGCTGTGATCCGCATCAAGGCTACATTTCAAAACATCAGCATAATATGTGCACACGCCCCTACCGACAAAGCTGAAGACTCTATCAAGGAGGAGTTTTATGACCTCCTGGACGGAGCCTACGGAGCCTGTCCGGAGTATGATGTCAAAGTCATACTCGGGGACTTCAATGCCAAAATCGGTAAGGAAAACATCTTCGGCGGATTAGTTGGAAAGCACAGCCTCCACGACACGACAACAGACAACGGCTTCCGACTAATCGATTTTGCAGCAGCTCGTAATACGGTGATAAGTAGCACTAGGTTTCCAAGACTACGAATCCACACAGCAACCTGGCGCTCTCCAGATGGTCGAACCGCCAACCAAATCGACCACGTGCTAATAGATGCGAGGCACGCATCCAACATTCTGAATGTGCAAACGTTCAGAGGGGCAAACGTCGACTCTGACCATTTTCTTGTTGCAGCTAAGTTCAGAGCTCGACTATCCAATGAGAAGAAGCTGCAGACCGCCCAGAAAAAGAAATTCAACGTTGGAAGCCTTAGCACGTCTGGAGTAGCCAGAGCCTACAGGGAGCGCCTGAGTGAGAGACTCTCCGCTGTACATTCACCATCCCCAAACGGCAACAATCTGTGGAACCAGTATCGCGACATCATCAAAGGGGTAGCAGAGACCACCATAGGCTACCAGCCACCACCCAAAAAGAGCCCTTGGTATGATGATGAATGCGTACGCCGGAAAAAGGTGACAGAAAATGCACACTTGCAAGCGCTGCAACGCAAAACAAGGGCAGCGAGAGAAGAGTATCGAACCAGAAGAAGGGAGGAGAAGAAGATCCTGCGTAAGAAGAAAAGGGCCCACGCAGCCTCCCAGCTCAACGATATCGAAGAGTCCCGCGATAGGAACAACATCCGGATGTTTTTCAGGAAAGCCAAGCAACTGGCAGCTGGCTTCAAGCCCGGAACGCAGGCTCTTCGAAACAGTGAAGGAAACCTAGTCACCGAAGCACAGGGAATAGTAGATGTATTTAAGCAGCATTTCCAGCAGCTACTTAATGGGCAGGTAGAGAGAGTGATAGGGCAAGAAGAGAACCCGCATCCAGTCAATGAAGAATCCATTCCCCCTCCTAGTTTTGAAGAGGTCCGCTCAGCTATCAAAAAGCTGAAGAACAACAAGGCCGCCGGCTCTGATGGTCTACCAGCAGAGCTTTTCAAACATGGTGGTGATGCTTTGGTGGGGTGCATGCACCAAGTCATCAACCAAGTGTGGGTGGATGAAGTCATGCCCGATGTTTGGACTATCAGCTCTATATGCCCCATCTTCAAGAAAGGCGATCCTATGTCTTGTAAGAACTACCGAGGCATATCCCTGCTTAATGTCGCATATAAGATCCTATCCAACGTACTGTGTGAACGTCTGAAGCCTTTCTGCAGCACACTAATCGGCACGTACCAGTGTGGCTTCCGGCCCGGCAGATCGACGATCGACCAAATTTTCACACTAAGGCAAATCCTGGAAAAGACCAACGAATTTCAAGTCGAGACTCACCATCTCTTCATCGACTTTAAAGCCGCATATGATAGCATTCATCGTCTTGAGCTCTACAAGGCGATGGCCAAATTCGGGATCCCGGCTAAACTGATCCAGCTGTGCCGCGTGACGCTGGATAACACGCGGTGCAACGTGCAATTCGGCAACAGTTCCTCTGAACTATTCCAAATATGCACCGGATTTCGGCAAGGGGATGCGCTATCATGTGACTTCTTCAATCTTGTGCTGGAACAGATAGTGCGCAGGGCAGGTGTAAACACGGAAGGCACTATCTTCAACAAATCTGTCCAGTTGCTGGGATACGCAGACGACATCGACATCATCGGTCGCTCCCAGCGCGCCGTGTTAGAGGCTCTTACGGCAATTGAAGAAGAGGCGAAACGTGTTGGCCTTGAAGTGAATGAGGACAAAACCAAATGCATGTTGTCAACAAACAAAGAAGCATCTGTCCACCGCCTAGGACAAAACGTCACTGTTGGCAACAGTAACTTCGAAGTGGTTAAGGAGTTTACCTACCTCGGAGTAAATATCAACTCCACGAATGACACCTTAGTGGAGATTCGACGAAGACTTACCCTAGGAAACCGCTGCTACTTCGGTTTGGCGAAACAAATGGGGTCAAAACTCCTAACTCGGAAGACGAAATGTTTGCTCTACAAAACTTTGATCCTGCCAGTTCTGCTGTATGGAGCCGAGTGCTGGACGATAAGCAGGAAAGCAGAGCAAATACTGAACACTTTCGAAAGAAAAATTCTTCGTCGGATATTTGGTCCCGTATGCGAGGAGGGCGAATGGAGGAGAAGATATAACCGCGAACTCTATGAGCTGTACCAGGATGTGGATGTAGTCCAAAAAGCCAAAACACGTCGACTACACTGGCTCGGCCACATCGAGCGAATGGACAATAATGCTCCAGCAAAGAGGATCTTCGAATCACAGCCCCCAGGTTCGAGAAGACAAGGAAGACCGAACCTCCGTTTTAAGGATCAAGCTATCGCGGATGCCAGAGCGCTTGGTCTAGATAACTGGAAGCAGCGTGCCCGGAATCGAAGAGAGTGGAAGGCTGCTGTGTCTCAGGCAGAGACTCTTCACGGGTCGGGAGCCCGTTAAGTATATATGTACATAAGTACATATGTATGCAAGAATATGGTATACAATGTTTTTGAACAGTCATGCCCGCTTTTCAATTTTTATACTCTATCCTAAGGGTATATTAAGTTTGATACATAGTTTGTAACACAGAGAAATAATCGAGATACACCCTATAAAGTTGTGTGTATATTCATGATCAGTATCAATAGCGAAAACAATTCAGCCATGTTTTTCCGTCCGTATGTCACCACTTATTGGGCCTTAAATTTGGAGCTCCCTATATGAGCTGTTTCGACATACTTGAGTCCCAGGTCTATAGGGATCTCCAATACTGAGTCAGGCTGTTGGAAAACAGATGATGGCGGATGAACCCTTAATGGGCCAATGGCAGCGCTCACACCCCGGGTTACTGACTCCGGAAGATCCGGCCCCTCGTCCTAAAGGTATAAAAACGGAACTAGTCCTCCGAAATTAAAAGCCTCGGAAAAGGACGGATTCACTGTTGACGAACCTGCAAAACAAAAAAAGGACAAAGACGTTCGGATCTGCACGCTAGAATGAGGTGTACAAAACTACAACTACGTGGCAGGGCACGAATGCCATAGGTATTTTCCAAAGGAAAAGTGTGATCCTAGAGCAGGGCACGAATGCCATAGAGGTCTGCCAAAAACGAGAAACGAATAGATTTGTGGTCTAGTTGAATCTGTCTTTATTTTTCAATAATCGGTCTTTATATACTGCTTCTCCTATCAGCATTCCCAATGCATACCGATATTAAGTGGGTCACATGCCATCATCTTCGAAAGCTATGTTCCTATTCTCAAAAACTTAATACACACTGCATTGTATATCCACAAAGAGTCACTTTTCAGATGACACGTTAATAGGTAAGTATTATGCACTGCGACATTGTATACCATTTATGACAAACATCTATCGAAACACTTATGCAGTGAACTTTGTAATGTTTATGTTCAAATTCTTTCTGCCTGTCAGCACGTTTTTTTTTGTTTTATGACTGTTTATAACTGATGTCGTATAATACTATTATGCAAAGTGTAGGAAGTGTGTTCTTTTATTTTGGTAGGTATACTACACCGTCAACCAAATTGATCATCGATCGACGTAAGGCACTCCTCCAGTATCCTAGATGTCAACTTTCCTATGAACATTCCGAGCGGCCATAACCTAGTTGCAGCCAAGGTACGTTAACGGATATCTTAAAGGCCACAACAACGGGGAAATACTGTGCGGAGATTTAACGTCGAACGGCTGCAATCGCAACAAACCGCCAGACTCTGTGCCGATCGCGCTATCCCTTAACTCCTCGAGAAGTCCTATGCAGCCAGTCCCAAGTGCTGAAGACCAGTGGCATCGCTGCCAAGAAGCCATTAGAAATGCCGCAACTGATGGAACCTCTGGTTGATGTAGAATACCAGCGTAAGCACATGCAGCAAAACAAGATGCAGATGAAAACCAAGGCTTCCGACCAGAATGACGTAAGGATAGCAATATCTAAACTCTAATCCAACAGAGCTGCTGGATTGGACGGCCTACCAGCCGAGCTTTTTAAGGCAGCAGGGGATGACTTGGTGGTACTTGAAAGTACGCCTAATGAATAAAACCTCAGCATCGTTTGCCCGATCCTCACGAAAGGAGACCCTCTAAACTGCGCCAACTATAGAGACACCAGTCTCCGTAACATTGCATACAAGATCCTGATCCAGCGAGCTGTCACTGGTGCAAGTATTGCAACAGTAACTGGTTGCAAGTATTGCCACAGAAGCGGCAGAAATGGGTTTAGTTGTGAATGAGGCAAAATCAAGTACATGCTGTCAACAAGAAGGGACACACAACATCGATGAACCGGACAAAACGTCACAATAGATAGCTATAACTATGAGGTAATTAGGGACTTTGTCTACCTCGGCTCCACTATAAACTCTGACAACATCAGATCAGAAATCATACGAATAGTATGAAGGCAAGAAGAGACTTGCCAATCGCAATTTTTTGGTCTAAGAAGGCAATTGAGTAACAAAGCCTTGTCAAGAAACACTAAGAAGACTGTATGTAAGACCCTCATCATCTCAGTCCTGCTGTATGGCGCAGAGGCATGAACGTTAACGAAGACGGATGGATATCTCTTTCTCAAAGGCCCAGATATGAAATTTCGTCCCCCTAGCTCAAAATTTAAGACCCCAAAAACGGTGACGTATGGACGGACGGACGGATCATCGCTCAATCAATTTCACTATTGATGCTGATCACGAATATATATGTATACTTTATAGGGTCTATCTCGATTATTTCTCTATGTTACAAACTATGTGTCAAACTTAATGTACCCTTAGGATAGGGTATAAAAACCGACAACTAACATCTAGATACGTGCGAGGTAATCATTGTATCTATAAACATATTACACCACGCCTACTTTATTAGGGCTAATACAAAGGAAAAAGTATTATGTTATTATATATGCATGTTTCATGCTCTGGTTAATGACCTTGTCCGATATAACTCCTTAGTTTAGATAGACCACGCTAGGAATTGTATTTGAAAAGTACTTGCAAATGTACTGCCCAGTATTACAGTACCCAGTAAATGTACTTAGAAGAGAGTACTTGGAAAAGTACTTGTACTTGGTGCCTTTAAAGTACCAAGTACATTGTACTCCTTTTTTTCGAGTACAAGTACAAGTACAAGGTACTGGGTACTTGACTGGTACTGGTACTTGAAAGTTTACAGGTCTGAGATCAAGTATACATAAGTCCTTTGCCAGTAATGGCAAAGTCGTGCAGGTTGACCAACTTACCTTACCAACCACCTACCAAAGATATCCGCATTTCCTATCCTGGCGTTAAAATCGACTAACTCGATGCTTGGGATATTCGCGTTCGTACCTTTGGGGTGGAAGGTTAAGGATGACTTCCAACGCGTAGACCCTTGCTTCGATTTTGCCACCATACCGTGTTGCATACATATATATTCATACTCGTACATACATACCTCTGCAAAACCACAACAGAATCTTAGGACTTATAGCCCAACTCTTACCAATTACACTTCTGCTGGTCCATAAGGAGATCCTGGTTTTGTCTATGGTTTTCATGAAGTGAGATTTCCAAGTGTGTTTATACCCTATAGGTATATATATATATACCCTAAGGGTATATTAAGTTTGACACATAGTTTGTAACATAGAGAAATAATCGAGATAGACCCTATAAAGTATATATATTCGTCCTTCCCTCCGTCCGTCCGTCCGTCCGTATGTCACCGCTTTTTGGGGCTTAAATTTTGAGCTAGGACGATGAAATTTCATATCTGGACTTCTGAGAAAAAGATACAGTACAAGTGTAAAAATTTTTGAAATCCGCCCACTGCCACGCCCACTTTTTCATAACTTCACTAAATTATATGAAACCGAAAAATTTTGTTAAGACCAAATATTTAGGCATTTAGATTCCCTACAATCCACTCATACAAAAGTTTTGGCCACGCCCACTTTTTGGGGGCGTTTTCATCACAAAACCGATTTTTGAGCCTCAAATTTTTAACTAGGATGCTGAAATTTCATATCTGGGCTTCTGACGAAAAGATACAGTAGAAGTGTAAATTTTTTTTACATCCGCCCACTGCCACGCCTACTTTTTTATAACTTCACTAAATTATATGAAACCGAAAAATTTTGTTAAGGTCAAATATTTGGGTATTTAGATTCCTTACAATTCACCCATAGAAGAGTTTTGGCCACGCCCACTTTTTGGGGTCGTTATCATCAAAAAACCTATTTTGATAAAATTTTACATGTAACATCCTCAAACGTTCGACATTATAGCTATATTTCAGTACAAAATGCAATTTGGCCACGCCCACTTTATAGAGAGGAGGATAGGGTATCATACGATCCGTTCCAGACGGATTGTAGCTTTTCTGTATGTTTATACCCTATCCTAAGGGTATATTAAGTTTGACACATAGTTTGTAACATAGAGAAATAATCGAGATAGACCCTATAAAGTATATATATTCGTGATCAGCATCAATAGCGAAATCGATTGAGCGATGACCGTCCGTCCGTCCGTATGTCACCGCTTTTTGGGCCTTAAATTTTGAGCTAGGACGATGAAATTTCATATCTGGGCTTCTGAGAAAAAGATACAGTACAAGTGTAAAAATTTTTTAAATCCGCCCACTGCCACGCCCACTTTTTCATAACTTCACTAAATTATATGAAACCGAAAAATTTTGTTAAGACCAAATATTTAGGCATTTAGATTCCCTACAATCCACTCATACAAAAGTTTTGGCCACGCCCACTTTTTGGGGGCGTTTTCATCACAAAACCGATTTTTGAGCCTCAAATTTTTAACTAGGATGCTGAAATTTCATATCTGGGCTTCTGACGAAAAGATACAGTAGAAGTGTAAATTTTTTTTACATCCGCCCACTGCCACGCCTACTTTTTTATAACTTCACTAAATTATATGAAACCGAAAAATTTTGTTAAGGTCAAATATTTGGGTATTTAGATTCCTTACAATTCACCCATAGAAGAGTTTTGGCCACGCCCACTTTTTGGGGTCGTTATCATCAAAAAACCTATTTTGATAAAATTTTACATGTAACATCCTCAAACGTTCGACATTATAGCTATATTTCAGTACAAAATGCAATTTGGCCACGCCCACTTTATAGAGAGGAGGATAGGGTATCATACGATCCGTTCCAGACGGATTGTAGCTTTTCTGTATGTTTATACCCTATCCTAAGGGTATATTAAGTTTGACACATAGTTTGTAACATAGAGAAATAATCGAGATAGACCCTATAAAGTATATATATTCGTGATCAGCATCAATAGCGAAATCGATTGAGCGATGACCGTCCGTCCGTCCGTCCGTCCGTCCGTATGTCACCGCTTTTTGGGCCTTAAATTTTGAGCTAGGACGATGAAATGTCATATCTGGGCTTCTGAGAAAGAGATACAGTACAAGTGTAAAAATTTTTGAAATCCGCCCACTGCCACGCCCACTTTTTCATAACTTCACTAAATTATATGAAACCGAAAAATGGTGTTAAGACCAAATATTTAGGCATTCAGATTCCCTACAATCCACTCATACAAAAGTTTTGGCCACGCCCACTTTTTGGGGGCGTTTTCATCACAAAACCGATTTTTGGGCCTTAAATTTTTAACTAGGACGCCGAAATTTCATATCTGGGCTTCCAAGAAAAAGATACAGTACAAGTGTAAAATTTTTTTACATCCGCCCACTGCCACGCCTACTTTTTTATAACTTCACTAAATTATATGAAACCGAAAAATTTTGTTAAAACCAAATATTTGGGTAATTAGATTCCCTACAATTCACCCATAGAACAGTTTTGGCCACGCCCACTTTTTGGGGGCGTTATCATCAAAAAACCTATTTTGATAAAATTTTACATGTAACATCCTCAAACGTTCGGCATTATAGCTATATTTGAGTACAAAATGCAATTTGGCCACGCCCACTTTATAGGGAGGAGGATAGGGTATCATACGATCCGTTCCAGACGGATTGTAGCTTTTCTGTATGTTTTTCGTCTAGAATTAGACCCAGGTATTTGACTACTTTTGACAATTCTATTCACTTCACCAAACAGAGTGGGTTTTTGCAGTTTGTCTGGATTTCGCCTTTTTGTGAAAGCAACTATGGTGCTCTTTTGGACAACCTTTCGTAGCCGTAACGCTGATTCTGTCACTGCTAATATAGCATTGATATTTCTACCGATAAGCATGTCCTTTATCCAGTTACATTTAGTATTATCTACTCCGGTGTTCTGGATGCATCTATTTATCATGTTCGGTGTTGTCGAAAGGTCCTTCTATGTCAACGAAGCATCTTTATATCTGAAGAATTTCTCAATCCTCGTGGTGTTGAGTGAAAGTGGGTCGTTCAAAAGGAAATAATAGCTGTTGTGAATACTCTTTATTTGTGCAATACTCAGTAGTGATAGTTATTGTGGACCGACTGTGTTTGTGCCCTTACCTGATCGTCTCTTTTTATACGCGTGAAGCGAGTTTAACAGTTCGGCCATCCTTGAATGATCGCTTCAGTGTCGTACTTGCAGTCAGGAGTCACCTGCTTTGTGGCGGTATCGTCGTCGCCCGTACTTGAAGCTGTGCTATCGGCCTTGTCGTCTTCCTCAGCATCGACAATCCCCTCGTCGAGTAGCTTACACCAGAGCTTCAGTTTGTCCGAATTCATAACTGTGCTTAGTTTGCTCTGGTTCTACTGCATCTCTGGGATGTCCTCTATGATGTATCGATCATTAGGTAGTACCCGGGTCACGATAGAGAGGCTTTGATAGAGTGGCTCCAACTTTAAGGACTCCCCGGTTGACGCTGCTTCATGATCTATCAGAACGAGATCACGTACATCATATCGAGACGGCCAACGGTGTCTCCGGTCGTACCGCACATTTTGGTCCTTCTGGTTCCCATCGATATTCCGCAAGGCTATTTCGCTCTTCTGGATTGATTGGTTCGTCGTTTCCCTGTTGTAACAGAACATTGTTCCCCAAGGTGTCCCGTGGCGTGTATAGAAAACCCAGCTCGTGTATGTGGACTCGCCTTTATGGATTCAGGCGACTTCAACTCCTTAATGATGGCACGCAGTTTGTTGTCCTGTCACAACATTGTCGCTATCTAAATAATCATCAGTGATATGAATATTAAGTATGTAAGTATGTATATTAAGTGATGCCTCTGCATTCACTTTGACCATCTGTTCACACATGGTATAATTTTTAGCATGTTCTTTGTAACCACAATCGCCTTGCAGTCTGTTACAACCTTGAACTCCTTACCCAATAGATATACCCGGATTTAATCAAAGATGTCCACTTTCGCGAACAGCTCTAGCTCATAGGAGTGGTACCTTTTTCTTCCTTTAAAAGCTTTTGGCTGTAAAATATCACTGGGCGCACGTTTATCGTTAAGCAAAACTCCGCCTCCAGGAATCTTTGGGGCTTATTCAACGCCTCCTCCACAGTCTTGCAATGATTGTGTTATTCGCCTGGTTCATGCTGCGTGGAAGTGGGCCGGAGCATCAACTCAAATGAACCCTCAACCGTCGAGAAAGCGGTAAACCTCTTGCTATTCTCCTCCATAGGCTAAGTCGGTGCCGTGACATAAGGCCATATTTCAAAATATGGCCTTATGACGCTTTCATAAAGTGACATGAAGCCATATTTCGGGGTATGGCTTTATGTCGCTTTTGAAAAGCCCCCCTGCAACCCCCCTGCTTGGGGTTACTGTAGGATTTGGAGTGGGTGCGAGATTTTATTGGAAAAATAAAAAAAAAACATATGGTCTTAAGTCTCAAATTTATACGGCCTTACGACGCTTTCATAAAGCGACATAAGGCCATACCCCGAAATATGGCTTCATGTCACTTTATGAAAGCGTCATAAGGCCATATTTTGAAATATGGCCTTATGTCACATGGCCTTATGTCACGGCACCGCTGTGTCGTATCGGCTAATTTCTCGTACCTCAACCACTCAGTTAAGGACAAAAAAACTCCTAAAAGAATAGTGTGGCAATACGAGAAAGCCAATTGGGATAGCTTGAACAGCTCCTTTAGGAGTTGTAACTCGTCGCTATTTTTCCACAATAGCAACGTGGATGCCGCCGCCGCTCCCATATGATATCTAATACCATTTCCATTAGCATGAAATCCTTTATTCCTCACCGAATAAAGAGTATCACGCCAAAGGAAAATGCATGGTAAAACTCGAGCTGTAAAGAGGCTATCAGGTTAAGGGAGTTAAGTTTTCGGTCTTACAAGGCCGACCCTTTTGGGGAAAATCGGAAAAAATTTAAACGAGCCAGAAATGACTGCAATGCTCTCATTCGCCGTGTAATATTCTCCTTCGACCAAAAATTGAGGCAAAAAATCCTACATTGTCCCAAAGGTAGTAGAAATTTTTGGTCGTTCGTCAAAAACATAGAAAATTGTGCCTCATCCAGGCCAATCTGCTTGCAGCCCTATTCGCTGCGAACTCCACACTCCCAAATTGTACTTTGCCTCCCCCTGTACTTGAGCGCTTTGAATATTCTATTCAAAAGTACTTAAAGATCTTAACATAAACAAATCCGCTGGTCCAGATGGTATCTCACCCATTATTCTGAAGAGGTGTTCTTTCACGCTGGCAAAAGCACTGCGTAAGCTTTTTCATCTATCCTACTCTTCTGGACTCTTCCCGAGTAGATGGAAAACAGCATTTGTCCAGCCCGTCTCAAAAAAAGGCGAATCTTCTTCTCCCTCCAACTATCGACCCATTGCATTTACGTCCCTTCTTTCCAAGGTCATGGAAACGCTGATAAATCGTCAGCTTATGAAATATCTTGAATCACGAAAGCTCCTCAATGACCGTCAGTATGGTTTTCGTAGCAAAAGGTCCACTGGTGATTTGATGGTATATCTCACCGAAAAGTGGAACCACTCTCTGCATCATTCTGGTGAATGTAAGATTGTTGCGCTTGATATTTCAAATGCATTTGACAGAGTTTGGCATCAAGTTTTTTTGTCGAAAATGCGTGCATTAGGCATCGATGAATCTCTTCTTCAATGGATTAGAAACTACCTTTCGGAACGTTCAATTCAAATGGTTTTGGACGGTTTCAAGTCTGCTATGCACCATATAAATGCTGGTGTTCCCCAAGGCTTCGTTTTGTCTCCGACTCTCTTTCTCATATTCATAAATGATCTCTTGTCTGCTACTTCTAATCCAATAATTTCCTTCTGACGACAGTACTCTCAGCTTCTCATATTCGTTCCCAGACTCACGTCCCTGCTCTTCGGCCGTAGAACTGGAGTGGCAGCGTATGTTAAGCTCATTAAATTCCGATCTTGACAGTATAATTAAATGGGGTATAAACAACAGAGTGGAATTTAATGCTTCAAAAACCCAATGCTGTCACCTGTCGCTCAAGCGTTACATAAACCCTTTGTCATTATCAAACGGAAGAACTTTCCATTCTCGGTATGTGTGTTAACGAAAATCTCCGTTGGAATGACCACATATTCGAATCCGCCAAGAATGCTGCGAAATGTCTAGGATTCCTCAAACGGTGCAAGAAGTTCTTAACCCCCTCTGATCTGGCTGCAATATATAAGGCATACATCCGCTCCAAACTCGAGTATAATGCTCATGTCTGGTCCGGTGCTCCAAAGACCTCTTTGCAAATCTGTATGTAGGTACTGAATAGAATCCAAAATCGCGCGTTGAAACTAATAGGGAACATACAGAAAAGCTACAATCCGTCTGGAACGGATCGTCTGATACCCTATCCTCCTCTCTATAAAGTGGGCGTGGCCAAATTGCATTTCGTACTCAAATATGGCTATAAACTCGAACGTTTGAGCATGTTACATGTAAAATTTTATCAAAATCGGCTTTTTTGATGAAAACGCCCCCAAAAAGTGGGCGTGGCCAAAACTGTTCTATGAGTGAATTGTAGGGAATCTGAATACCTAAATATTTGGTCTTAACAAAATTTTTCGGTTTCATATAATTTAATGAAGTTATGAAAAAGTAGGCGTGACAGTGGGCGGATGTAAAAAAAATTTACACTTCTACTGTACCTTTTCGTCAGAAGCCCAGATATGAAATTTCAGCGTCCTAGTTAAAAATTTAAGGCCCAAAAATCGGTTTTATGATAAAAACGCCCCCAAAAAGTGGGCGTGGCAAAAACTTTTGTATGAGTGGAATGTAGGGAATCTGAATGCCTAAATATTTGGTCTTAACAAAATTTTTCGGTTTCATATAATTTAATGAAGTTATGAAAAAGTGGGCGTGGCAGTGGGCGGATTTTAAAAATTTTTACACTTGTACTGTATCTTTTTCTCAGAAGCCCAGATATGAAATTTCATCGTCCTAGCTCAAAATTTAAGGCCCAAAAAGCGGTGACATACGGACGGACGGACGGACGGACGGACGGACGGACGGACGGTCATCGCTCAATCGATTTCGCTATTGATGCTGATCACGAATATATATACTTTATAGGGTCTATCTCGATTATTTCTCTATGTTACAAACTATGTGTCAAACTTAATATACCCTTAGGATAGGGTATAAACAGAAGCATAGCGGAGTCTATTGACTCGCTCCAACATCGCAGAAATATCTCTTGCTTTTCCTTATTCTACCGCTTTTTTCACAAACAGTGCTCCAGCGAAATAGCCAGTTGCATTCTGCCCCTTCAACAATTTTCTCGCAATACCCGTCTCGCTTTGAATGCTCATCAGTTTACCCTCAAGCCTATCTTCGTCAATATAGAGTTTCTTTCATAAACCGTACAACACGAATGTGGAATGCTCTACCAAGCTTTATTTTTCCCTCACATTATAACCCAAAAACATTTAAAACCAACCTTCATCGGTAACTCCTATCTTCTATTCCTAATTTCCCTAACGCCCGCGCTGTGTATTAACATTAAAAGGGTAGTACTAAACAATTGAGCGCGCGCGAATTATAAAAAAAAAACATACAGAAAAGCTACAATCCGTCTGGAACGGATCGTATGATACCCTATCCTCCTCTCTATAAAGTGGGCATGGCCAAATTGCATATTGTACTCAAATATAGCTATAATGTCGAACGTTTGAGGATGTTACATGTAAAATTTTATCAAAATCGGTTTTTTGATGATAACGCCCCCAAAAAGTGGGCGTGGCCAAAACTGTTCTATGGGTGAATTGTATGGAATCTAAATACCCAAATATTTGGTCTTAACAAAATTTTTCGGTTTCATATAATTTAGTGAAGTTATAAAAAAGTAGGCGTGGCAGTAGGCGGATGTAAAAAAATTTTACACTTGTACTGTATCTTTTTCTTGGAAGCTCAGATATGAAATTTCAGCGTCCTAGTTAAAAATTTAAGGCCCAAAAATCGGTTTTGTGATGAAAACGCCCCCAAAAAGTGGGCGTGGCCAAAACTTTTGTATGGGTGGATTGTAGGGAATCTGAATGCCTAAATATTTGGTCTTAACAAAATTTTTCGGTTTCATATAATTTAGTGAAGTTATGAAAAAGTGGGCGTGGCAGTGGGCGGATTTCAAAAATTTTTACACTTGTACTGTATCTTTTTTTCAGAAGCCCAGATATGAAATTTCATCGTTCTAGCTCAAAATTTAAGGCCCAAAAAGCGGTGACATACGGACGGACGGACGGACGGTCATCGCTCAATCGATTTCGCTATTGATGCTGATCACGAATATATATACTTTATAGGGTCTATCTCGATTATTTCTCTATGTTACAAACTATGTGTCAAACTTAATATACCCTTAGGATAGGGTATAAACATACAGAAAAGCTACAATCCGTCTGGAACGGATCGTATGATACCCTATCCTCCTCTCTATAAAGTGGGCGTGGCCAAATTGCATTTTGTACTCAAATATAGCTATAATGTCGAACGTTTGAGGATGTTACATGTAAAATTATATCAAAATAGGTTTTTTGATGATAACGCCCCCAAAAAGTGGGCGTGGCCAAAACTCTTCTATGGGTGAATTGTAGGGAATCTAAATACCCAAATATTTGGTCTTAACAAAATTTTTCGGTTTCATATAATTTAGTGAAGTTATAAAAAAGCAGGCGTGGCAGTGGGCGGATGTAAAAAAAATTTACACTTGTACTGTATCTCTTTCTCGGAAGCCCAGATATGAAATTTCAGCGTCCTAGTTAAAAATTTAAGGCCCAAAACTCGGTTTTGTGATGAAAACGCCCCCAAAAAGTGGGCGTGGACAAAACTTTTGTATGGGTGGATTGTAGGGAATCTGAATGCCTAAATATTTGGTCTTAACAAAATTTTTCGGTTTCATATAATTTAGTGAAGTTATGAAAAAGTGGGCGTGGCAGTGGGCGGATTTCAAAAATTTTTACACTTGTACTGTATCTTTTTCTCAGAAGCCCAGATATGAAATTTCATCGTTCTAGCTCAAAATTTAAGGCCCAAAAAGCGGTGACATACGGACGGACGGACGGACGGTCATCGCTCAATCGATTTCGCTATTGATGCTGATCACGAATATATATACCTTATAGGGTCTATCTCGATTATTTCTCTATGTTACAAACTATGTGTCAAACTTAATATACCCTTAGGATAGGGTATAAACATACAGAAAAACTACAATCCGTCTGGAACGGATCGTATGATACCCTACCCTCCTTTCTATAAAGTGGGCGTGGCCAAATTGCATTTCGTACTCAAATATGGCTATAACCTCGGACGTTTGAGGATGTTACATGTAAAATTTCATGAAAATCGGTTTTTTGATGAAAACGCCCCCAAAAAGTGGGCGTGGCCAAAACTGTTCTATGGGTGAATTGTAGGAAATCTGAATACCTAAATATTTGGACTTAACAAAATTTTTCGGTTTCATATAATTTAGTGAAGTTATAAAAAAATAGGCGTGGCAGTGGGCGGATGTAAAAAAAATTTACACTTCTACTGTATCTTTTCGTCAGAAGCCCAGATATGAAATTTCAGCATCCTAGTTAAAAATTTAAGGCCCAAAAATCGGTTTTATGATGAAAACGCCCCCAAAAAGTGGGCGTGGCCAAAACTTCTGTATGAGTGGATTGTAGGGAGTCTGAATGCCTAAATATTTGGTCTTAACAAAATTTTTCGGTTTCATATAATTTAATGAAGTTATGAAAAAGTGGGCGTGGCAGTGGGCGGATTTCAAAAATTTTTACACTTGTACTGTATCTTTTTCTCAGAAGCCCAGATATGAAATTTCATCGTCCTAGCTCAAAATTTAAGGCCCAAAAAGCGGTGACATACGGACGGACGGACGGACGGTCATCGCTCAATCGATTTCGCTATTGATGCTGATCACGAATATATATACTTTATAGGGTCTATCTCGATTATTTCTCTATGTTACAAACTATGTGTCAAACTTAATATACCCTTAGGATAGGGTATAAAAATAGGGATTTGAATTTATCCCGACCCCAAGTCCGTCGTGTCTAAAGCCACTAGGACGTCACACCAGGACCTCCAGGACGCCACTTCTGCATACATGCGCTCTAGCGTGATACACCCACCATTACCAAAACCGTTGAGTCTAGTCTCAAGATGGCAAGGTCGATAAACGCTGTCACGAAGTGCCCATTCACCGAAGTGCCCATCTTCCTTTATGAGCAGCTTATTTGGCCTACCTGACCACATAGCGTCTCCAGCATTTCTTCCGTATCCAGTAATTTCACCGCGAGGTCCCCAACAATCTCTCCTGTAATGTCCCACTCGCTGACGACGCCATTCAAATTCATCCATACCTCATATGTGGCCTCACGCACTTTTTGGGCATTTTTATCAAAAACCTTTTTTGATTGAATTTTGCATTTAACATCCTCAAACATCCAGATATGAAATTTCACCCTGAAATTCGAATATGTGGCCACATTCTTATGCATGCGCACGCATAAGCTCACATACATACATATGCATACTCTATGACAATGATATAACAACTGTAGCAGTGGTCTCCATCTCTATTGATGGAAAATTGTTGGCATGATTTGATTATTTGTTTTCGGCATTCTTTAGCTTCAAAACAACGCAGAAGAATGATTTATAGCTTAAATGAATCGGGGATGTATTTATTAAATTTTTTTTGTTTTTAAATTCGATAAGCCATTATTGAGTTAGGGCTATGTAATCACCTTTTAATAATGGAAAATTCGGTATTAACTCCCTTTCAACAGACCATAACGAATTACTGTGCAAATCTAAGTCTACGGATTGTAGAGACTTTTGTTGCCTAAGGATCTTTTGTTGCCTAAGGATCTTTGATTTTATAGTAATTAAGACTGAGATATTAATCCTTTATAAATGATATGATTTATATACATTTATCGCGATTATTTCTTTATGTTACAAACTATGTTAAACTTAGTACACCCTATCCTAAGGGTATACTCATTTACTGTGCGAAACGAAGGTTTATCCACACAAATAATCTCTTCGAATAATAATCTGAAATAATGTAGCTTGCCCAATATACTTACTACATAAAGGCTTTAATTCAAGGTACCTAATCAGCTTGGAATCTAGGAGACGCTCTAAATCAACAATTCTCATATGGCTAACAACTGACATAATCTTCTGTTCCTAAATGATCGACAAAATATTCTGCAATACTTCTTTTATTGATTAGCTGAATACGCACTTTTTTGGAGGTTAGGACGTACAATCCTAAGTATTTTGCAAATATGTATGTAGATGGCAAGAAAAGTAAAAACTTAAAAATGTTCTGAATGAAAACTTTGCGAGGCTGTAGGTACTTGTATGTAATTTAGAAATGTATCCGAATTTTTACTTTAATGCTATGTGCTTAGGTGTTTTGATTCAATTCCGAAGCTTTGTACTAAATGACCTCTTCTGTTTGACAGTTAAAATGTCAGACCAAACACTTTAATAGACACGATCTAGAAACTTACTTTATGAAATACTCTGGACTGACTAAATTTTTAAAATCAAAATTGTTGACTAAATCAATGTATGCCCAATAGTTATGTACAGTGATGTGCGAAATAATAAGGACAGCCTTTGCCATATTTGAAAAAACGAAAAAACTAAGAACCTCGTGATATTTATGATAAACTTTAAATCAGTATTAATTGATTCAAATTTCAAAAACATAAAAATAACATAAGTTACCCAAAATTTGTACTTTAAGTTAAAAAAAAAAAAAAAAGTTGTGATTTTCTTCTAAATGGCCTGTGAAAAAAAATAAGGACACCTAGCAATTCTTCATGAAATAACTTCAAACGCAAACTTTAACAACAAAAAATGAATGTTAAAATACAATCAATGAAATATTTGATCAAACATGTACTTTCGTGTTTCGTTGAATAGCTCTTGTTCTTGATAACGGCCAAGCAACGTCGCGGCTTCGAATCCACTAGTTTTCGGCAAGTACTAGGTGGAATAGCCTCCCACGCAGCCTTCACAGATGTTCACATTTGATGGTTTTACATCCCTTAACGCTACTTTGACCTCTCGCCAAAGGTTATCAATGGGATTTAAGTCAGGCGATTGAGAAGGCCAGTTTAAGACGTTGACATCGTTGTCCGAGAACCACTCTTTTGCACGTTTCGATGAGTGTTTAGTATCATTCTCTTATTGAAACACCCATCGAAGAGGCATATTATCGTCGGCATAATAGTATTTAATATAATAACGTAGGACGGTGTTGTCATAGGGCCCCTGATTTTATGAATGGGACCTACACCCTAGTAGGAGAAACATCCCCAAACCATGATGCAAACGTCCTACCATGTTTACCCTCTTAATGGTGTATTTATCGTTATCTGCCATAGTGGGTGGTCTCCGCAATAGTGAGCTGTAGCGATCAGAATTAAATAAATTTACTTAAGTCTCATAAGACCAAAGGATATTGCGCCATCGCGATTCAGTCCAGCTGCAATGTTTTTCTGCAAAAAGCAACCTTTTGACAAGATTCTTTTTCGACAGAAGCGGTACCTTTTATTAATTCTTTAATTGTTGGTTATAAGAATCTTCCGTGTGGTAGGAGTGTCGTCGTCCAGGTAAAATTCCTTTTACAAAGCGCAGGGTGAATCAAAAGGTTAATTTTTTAAGTAGCGCAATATCCTTTTTTTGAGAGAGGCAGACATTTTTCGCTTTCTTCAACGTGTTTCTGCCTTAGATTGACATTTGATTGCATTTTCAACTATTGTCTTTGAACACCCAACAATTTGGACAATTTTCGGGTTTGAAAAACCGTTATTATGCAAGTTTTTTATTTGTTTCCTCATCTCATCGCTATACTGCTGTGCTCGACCCATTTTTTATCACTAATTTCCAGTAAATTTACAAATTTTATTTTGTTTTGTAAAATTAAACTCTTATCTTACCTATTAGGTTAGAAAAGTAAGGCTAAAAACAAAAATTGCTTGATTTATAGAGGAGATATAAGAGGTGTCCTTATTATTTTGCACAGCCGAAACAAACCGCTCTGCGCAAACTTATGACATAATCTGGAAGGTAGATAGAATATTTGGGTGTTGAAACTATACTTTGTTTTGCAAACAGTAAAGCTTAAGATCCCATTAATTGTCTTTGTTTCGATCAACCATCACAGAAATTGGACGCTTTTGAAACATTTTCGTAGAAGTGTCCCTATTATTTTTCACACCACTGTACATACATATGTACATTTATGTATGCAAATAACCTCAAAAATTTTAATCGCCCAGACATAACACGCAACTCAAAATTAACTAAAACTATTTTCTTTACCATATCAAATACAAAATCATTTCAAGTTATACCTTAATTTTCCCCCAAAGAGCCAATGAACTGTTTCCCAGTGGACACCTGTGGTTACTTCTGATTTACTCCTATATTCACACTGCAAACAAATAAGTTATGTTTGCTCTCATTCCCTATGGCTAATTTACAGCCAAGTTTCATTCAATATGCTACTCACCTACATTACGCATGCATGTTCACATATCCTAATATGAACATGTACATAGGTATCCATAGAAATACATACATACATACATGCATCCATACATACATCCATACATACATACTTACATACATATGTCCATGTTTTCCACTTTAATGTGAAGGTAGTTTCAATGCATGTGGGTTTTGTTTTACCTTCAGGTGATTCGTTATTCTTATTGAAACTCAGAATATGAATCAGGATTTTGCTTTATCGTCCATTTGGTGAAGTTGATTGTTCGATTTGAACTTTCGGTCAGAGTCCAGCTGTGTCCAGATGACCTATTAAGGATTTTATTAATAAAGAAAAAGAATTGAAGTGAGTCGTAAATACTGCTACGGCATTATAAAAGTTTCATTTTCATTATTTGTTACTTTGTGCATGCTGTGTTTTTCTGTGGATATTGTTTCGCAGTTACTAATGAGTTTTCTTTTGGATATATTGGGTTAATGGAGTAAATTTATTATACATATTTTAGTTAATGTCGTAAATTTGAAAACTACAAAGTACAGCTGTATTTCATCGCAGAAAGACATATTTATACCCTATCCTAAGGGTATTTTAAGTTTTATATATAGTTTGTAACATATGTAGATAAATAAATCGATACAGACCCTATAAAGTGTATATATACACACATACATTCATACGTACTCAGTATTTATCAATAGCGAAGACATTTTTTTCTTTTCAATAACTTCGCTAAATTGTATGAAACCGAAAATTTTTGTTAACACCAAATATTTAGGCATTTAGATTCCCTACAATTCACCCATACAACAGTTTTGGCCACGCTCACTTTTTGGGGGCGTTTTCGTCAAAAAACCAATTTTGATGAAATTTTACATGAATTATCCTCAAACGTTCGAAATTATCGTCGTATTTCAGTACAAAATGCAATATGGCCACGCCC
Source organism: Xylota sylvarum (assembly GCA_905220385.1). Classification (NCBI taxonomy): domain Eukaryota; kingdom Metazoa; phylum Arthropoda; class Insecta; order Diptera; family Syrphidae; genus Xylota; species Xylota sylvarum. Next base: position 89,313,175 of record LR999958.1, read on the forward strand.
ACTTTATAAGGGCTACATAGAAAGGAGGATAGTGTATCATACGATCCGTTCCAGACGGATTGTAGCTTTTCTGAATGTTTATACCCTATCCTAAGGGTATATTAAGTTTGACACATAGTTTGTAACATAGAGAAATAATCGAGATAGACCCTATAAAGTATATATATTCGTGATCAGCATCAATAGCGAAATCGATTGAGCGATGACCGTCCGTCCGTATGTCACCGCTTTTTGGGCCTTAAATTTTGAGCTAGGACGATGAAATTTCATATCTGGGCTTCTGAGAAAAAGATACAGTACAAGTGTAAAAATTTTTGAAATCCGCCCACTGCCACGCCCACTTTTTCATAACTTCACTAAATTATATGAAACCGAAAAATTTTGTTAAGACCAAATATTTAGGCATTCAGATTCCCTACAATCCACCCATACAAAAGTTTTGGCCACGCCCACTTTTTGGGGGCGTTTTCATCACAAAACCGATTTGTGGGCCTTAAATTTTTAACTAGGACGCTGAAATTTCATATCTGAGCTTCTGACGAAAAGATACAGTACAAGTGTAAAATTTTTTTACATCCGCCCACTGCCACGCCTACTTTTTTATAACTTCGCCAAATTATATGAAACCGAAAAATGTTGTTAACACCAAATATTTGGGTATTTAGATTCCCTACAATTCACCCATAGAACAGTTTTGGCCACGCCCACTTTTTGGGGGCGTTATCATCAAAAAACCTATTTTGATAAAATTTTACATGTAACGTCCTCAAACGTTCGACATTATAGTTATATTTGAGTACAAAATGCAATTTGGCCACGCCCACTTTATAGAGAGAAGGATAGGGTATCATACGATCCGTTCCAGACGGATTGTAGCTTTTCTGTATGTTTTTTATTAGTTTTGACCACGCCCACTTTTTGGTACGTTTTATAAAAAAAAACCGATTTTGACGAAATTTTACAAGTAACATCCTCATACGTTCGAAGTTTTCGTCGTAGTTCAGTAAAAATATTGATTGCCCAGCTGCTCAAAGAGAGTGAGGAGGACCTTCTCTTAATGCAAAATTCTCAATAAAGACGCAGGAGTTGATAAAAATCAATGTGGAGATTGAAGAGTTCAAAGAGTTCATATGTATGTAGGGGAGAGTGGGGCACCTTTGAACACTTTTTGTTTCCAAGTCTTATAAAAACCTATGTTTTTGAATTATTGATGCCTAACTTATTTTCGCTTTTAGAAATGGAATCAAGCTTTAGTTTAAACGCATAATTCTATTCGTATTACGGAGATTTCGATTTATTATTATTTTTTGGATAAATCAGGTCCTTATGTTCAAGTGTGCCCCCCATGCGGGGTAGCTTTGAACTAGGCTGGGGCACCTTTGAACGGCAGTTTTTATAATGAAATGTTTACCTGCAATAAGACTTTACACGCTTTGGTTTCTGTGTACTGCACTCCTTTGTATGAAACTTTGACTTTTTTGGCAATAGTTCTCAGACCCTGCTTATGAAAAGCTATTATTACAGCTCTCTTATCAGCACTCAATTGCTCTGATCTTGCCTTAATTTTTTTTTTTCAAGTTTATTTATTGCCGTTTGAAGGATGAATAAGTCCTGACTCATATTTATACTCGAATTTTTTCATTTTTATTTTAAATTATAAAGGAAACTTTAGGAAATACTAAATAAAAACATAAAAACATAAATATTAATAAATATTTGTGAAATAAATTCACTTTATCAGCTGGAAGTATATTTTTTGCAATATGTAGTAGGCTGAAGCTTTTTTTTAAATTTGGCCTTAATCAGGTTAATCCAATTTTAATCGACTTGGTTAGGCCTACAAAAATATAAGGCAAATACAATTTAAAGCTACTTTATAGTCAAGATTCTTGACATCAACAATTTTTTTTTAATTCTGTATTTACTTCAAAAACTCGAAAAAGCATAAAATTACTAGGTGATTCCAAACTTATGGCCGGCAGTGTACATATATTATATTTGATACATTTGGGGTGCTTTCCAAATACAACACTGCGTGTTTTGTAACTCAGCAACCATTCTTAAAAGCAAATTCAAAATGACGACACACCGCCGAAATGAATTGTGTACGAATATACTGCGCAAACGAAAGAAACCAGCGCATCGTGAACTAGCACGACGCAAATGATATTTGTTATTTTTCCCACTTTTGGTTGAGCTTTAAAATCACTCAGTTACAAAAAAATTGGTGCAGTGATACTTTTTCGTATGTTGTTATCATTTTGGTAATATACCGCTATGTTTTTGCAGAGCTTTATTTTTATACCCTATCCTAAGGGTATATTAAGTTTGACACATAGTTTGTAACATAGAGAAATAATCGAGATAGACCCTATAAAGTATATATATTCGTGATCAGCATCAATAGCGAAATCGATTGAGCGATGACCGTCCGTCCGTCCGTCCGTATGTCACCGCTTTTTGGGCCTTAAATTTTGAGCTAGGACGATGAAATTTCATATCTGGGCTTCCAAGAAAAAGATACAGTACAAGTGTAAAAATTTTTGAAATCCGCCCACTGCCACGCCCACTTTTTCATAACTTCACTAAATTATATGAAACCGAAAAATTTTGTTAAGACCAAATATTTGGGTATTTAGATTCCCTACAATTCACCCATAGAACAGTTTTGGCCACGCCCACTTTTTGGGGGCGTTATCATCAAAAAACCTATTTTGATAAAATTTTACATGTAACATCCTCAAACGTTCGACATTATAGCTATATTTGAGTACAAAATGCAATTTGGCCACGCCCACTTTATAGAGAGGAGGATAGGGTATCATACGATCAGTTCCAGACGGATTGTAGCTTTTCTGTATGTTTTTTAGTGGGTTACTGGTTTAATGGTTTATTTGTTTGCTAGTTTGCATAATTTCTTTTAATTTTCTTTGTGATGTGCACATCGTATTGAAGAAAACCGCATTGTATTCGCGTTTTCGTACAGACGTGAGACACACCAAATTTAGCTTCCATGATCCCGTGTGGTTTTTTTTTTAAGTTTATTGTTCTGGATTTGTTTTAATTTGATTAGTTATTAGTTGTTACTGATTTTTGTAAAAAAAAAAAAATATGCAAATAATGGCACAAGAAGTCGCCTGTGCCTTGGCTTTAGTTGAGGGTGTCCGGGGCGTGCGCTATGCCGATATTATGATAAGAAAACCGGAGAAGAACTTAAAAAAAGCCATTCAAGGTACAGTGAGACCAACTCCTACAAATGGCGTCAAGGATCAAGTCGCCCGGAGTAACTACTGCAAGGGATGGCCGATATTTGGTGAGTCAAATCGGCATCTTCGGCATCGTCTCTAAACAGCAGTTGAGCTGGCTCACAGACTTCGAACTGTTAGAGGGACAGCTGTGAATGCTCAAACGGTGAGGAGGCGATTAGTAGAAAGTGGCTTGAGAGCAAGAAGACCTTCTCGTATACCGAGACTTACGATACAACATAAGCAATGTCGACTTGAATTTGCTAATCTTCACCAAAATTATACAGAGGCCGACTGGGGTAGAGTACTTTCCACTGCTGACTCTAAGTTTCGTCTCCGCTCAATAGATGAACGTAGCAGAGTGTGGGGATGATAAGATGAGAGATACTCTTCGGCAACAGGTGCCCAGCGGGAAAATTTCTCGAGCGGTTCCGTCAAGGTGTAGGCAGAAATTTTCATGCGCGGAAAAACCGAGCTGTGCATCATGGAAAGATCAGTGACCTCTACGTATTATATCACCAACATTGTGGAGGAATATGTGGTTCTATTCGCACCATTTATAGAGGAAAACTTGTTGCTGATGCAAGACAATGGTAGACAACATGTCGCCAGGTGCGTGACCGAATATTTGCAAGAAGTGGAAATCGACGTGATGGCTTGGCCTGTAATGAGCTCGGACCTGAATCCCATTGAACACGTTTGGGACCTGCTGGAGAAAAAGATTGGGATACGACCTGCCCTTCCAGAGACACTCAGCGGCCTGAGATCTGCTCTGATCGAGGAATGGGACAATTTGGACAATTTACCATCGTAAAAAATTTAATCCAATTAGATGTTCGGGGAGACAAATACACACTATTAAAGGAACAAGCATTAAAAAAACATACAGAAAAGCTACAATCCGTCTGGAACGGATCGTATGATACCCTATCCTCCTCTCTATAAAGTGGTCATGGCCAAATTGCATATTGTACTCAAATATAGCTATAATGTCGAACGTTTGAGGATGTTACATGTAAAATTTTATCAAAATAGGTTTTTTGATGATAACGCCCCCAAAAAGTGGGCGTGGCCAAAACTTTTGTATGGGTGGATTGTAGGGAATCTGAATGCCTAAATATTTGGTCTTAACAAAATTTTTCGGTTTCATATAATTTAGTGAAGTTATAAAAAAGTAGGCGTGGCAGTGGGCGGATGTAAAAAAATTTTACACTTGTACTGTATCTTTTTCTTGGAAGCCCAGATATGAAATTTCAGCGTCCTAGTTAAAAATTTAAGGCCCAAAAATCGGTTTTGTGGTGAAAACGCCCCCAAAAAGTGGGCGTGGCCAAAACTTTTGTATGGGTGGATTGTAGGGAATCTGAATGCCTAAATATTTGGTCTTAACAAAATTTTTCGGTTTCATATAATTTAGTGAAGTTATAAAAAAGTAGGCGTGGCAGTGGGCGGATTTCAAAAATTTTTACACTTGTACTGTATCTTTTTCTCAGAAGCCCAGATATGAAATTTCATCGTCCTAGCTCAAAATTTAAGGCCCAAAAAGCGGTGACATACGGACGGACGGACGGACGGTCATCGCTCAATCGATTTCGCTATTGATGCTGATCACGAATATATATACTTTATAGGGTCTATCTCGATTATTTCTCTATGTTACAAACTATGTGTCAAACTTAATATACCCTTAGGATAGGGTATAAAAAAAAAGCCGTGATTGGGTTGATAGGTTTAAATAAAGATCCGGCATTCACAACGTGAAGCTTTCGCGAGAAGCAGCTAGTGCTAACGTGGAATCTATACAAACATTTCACGTAGCCTTTATAGAAATTGTATCAGCTGACGGCTACAGTCCTGCATAAATTCGTAACGTAGACGTAACGGCACGTTTTTAAAAAAAAATGCCAACTAGGTCTTATATTTGGGATACCTACAAAATACCACGTCCCAAATACCGCTGGAAAAGATCCTGCTTTCAAAACTGAAAATCCCCCGGTTTTTTTAAAAATACATCACTCTTAGCAGTACCCATCCCTCTAGAGACTATCTACCTACAAAGACTCTTGGGACTAAAACTCATCAGAGGAGACCGAAGCCCAAAGGTAGTCATTTCCTCTCAAAAAAAAAAAAAAACAAAGTGGGGACTTGTTCCCAACACCGACCAGTCTGGGCCTGCATGGTGTATGTCTTCGAGCTCGCGGAATGAAGGCCAATCTAAGAGGCAATATAGCAAGCGACGTACCGCCTCCAGACTTCTGGAGCAATATGGGAACGTCCCCAAAGACCAGCTCTCCGATAAAAAGAGAAGTGCCCTCTTCTGGGCGACAAAAGTTGTCCAGGAAAGTCTTGATTCCTCGGGTAAGGACTCCTTGCGCCCTGTAATAGACAGGAGTGATATAGATGGTAAAATCACCCTTGACAAGTGGAGAATGATCGAAGCTCAACTGGCATCGAACTTCCTCCGTTTCCTGAACGACCATCCAGATCCTCCATCCTCCGCGGATGGCGGTGGCGATGATGCTGCGATTACTTCAGATTAACCTCAATCACTCTACCGCTTCAGCCTCCCTTGTTTTGCGGCTATCCACAAACGCGGATATTGTCCTGATTCAAGAACCTTGGATCATCATGGACTCAGGACTCCCAACTACAAACTTTTCTACGTGAGAAATGAAGGTACGCCAAGGCTGACTAAATGTCAGCTACCATGACAGTCTGCCTCGAAATCGGACTTAGGAAAATTTTGGTGACTTCGGCGTACCTGGCTCACGACTTACCTCTCCCTGCGGCTCCTCTGAGGAATACGATTGCGGATGTGGAGAGGCACAAAGCTGCGCTCATCCTGAGATGTGATGCAAATGCGCGTCACACAGTGTGGGGGGGGCAGCACCGACATCAACGAAAGAGGTGAGCAACTTTTCGATTACCTAAATAGTACTAAATTAGTCCTATGTAATTATCACTTGTAATAGGCAGGAAGAACTAGATATCACCCTGGTCTCTGAGAGCATTCATCATGCTGTCAAAGATTGAAAAGTTTCTAGCGAACACTTCTTCTCAGATCATAGATACATTGAATTTGGTATAAACTACCTCCCTCAGGCTCATCCTGTCTTTAGGTATTTCAGGAAGACGGACTGGTCCAAATATAGGGACAGTATGGAGTCTTCTGTAATAAACAGTACCCCTGTCCTCCCAACTAACACTCACGAATTAGACGCAATGGTAGAGGACGAAGGTCCTCAATCATCCAATGTCTGTCTCATGTCCAGTAAAAAAACCAAAGGGCAAATTTAGGCCACCTTGGTGGAATCAGGCAATTCCTTCTTTCCGCAAAACGTGCAGGCAATTCTTCAACCAGATCAAGCGTACCCGTCAAGCTTCCGAATGGAGTTCGCATAAAGAGGTCCTCAAGTCAAACAAACATCAGAAAAGCCCAACGGAAATTCTGGAGACTCTTCTGTGGTAGGATAGAAGAGATATCTGAAGCATCCAGGCTCTGAAACCGAAAGATCTTCGCGGCCACACGCAAAATGCTTAGCTATCTCAAAAGGGCAGATGGCTTGTGGACCACCTCTAGTTTTTATACCCTATCCTAAGGGTATATTAAGTTTGACACATAGTTTGTAACATAGAGAAATAATCGAGATAGACCCTATAAAGTATATATATTCGTGATCAGCATCAATAGCGACATCGATTGAGCGATGACCGTCCGTCCGTCCGTCCGTCCGTCCGTCCGTCCGTCCGTATGTCACCGCTTTTTGGGCCTTAAATTTTGAGCTAGGACGATGAAATTTCATATCTGGGCTTCTGAGGAAAAGATACAGTATAAGTGTAAAAATTTTTGAAATCCGCCCACTGCCACGCCCACTTTTTCATAACTTCACTAAATTATATGAAACCGAAAAATTTTGTTAAGACCAAATATTTAGGCATTCAGATTCCCTACAATCCACCCATACAAAATTTTTGCCCACGCCCACTTTTTGGGGGCGTTTTCATCATAAAACCGATTTTGATAAAATTGTACATGTAACATCCTCAAACGTTCGGGGTTATAGCCATATTTGAGTACAAAATCAATTTGGACACGCCCACTTTATAGAGAGGAGGATAGGGTATCAGACGATCCGTTCCAGACGGATTGTAGCTTTTCTGTATGTTTAGATTATTAGTCAGCATTATTGAAAAATCTTTCGATTGCAAAGAATATACTCTGGTAGCGTTCCTGGACATTGAGTTAGCGTTTAACAATGTCGAACCAAAGGCAATTGCAGGCGCATTGTCGAAGGAAGGGTGCAAGGTAGTTTCCTATGCTGGTAATGTTGCGATTGCTGTCTCAAGAAAACACCTCAATACGATTAGGGATCTTTTACAAAACTCCCTCTCTAAGCTCTCCAAATCGACTAAGAAATGCGGTCAGGAGTAAATCCTCAGAAAAGGTAATTGTATTGCCGATGAATTCGCCAGGCATGGCACAACTCTACCGATTCTACCGGAGAAAGATGTAAAGATTTCTTTTCGGTGGGTCGTTTGTGTAAAATTTTTTTTAAACGTAACAAAAGTTCAATAACTCTCATTAAAGACGTCCACTTGACACGAAATCTGGCTTTAAGTTTAAGTTACATACGAAACAAGATATTCCTTATAATGGAGCAAAAAGTTTGGTAGTACCAAGTTTTTGCTACTCACCGATTCAGCTGCCTTTTTCCTGGTAACACTGGACAACTATCTCGAACATCAAAGAAATTCAGGACCCTTGAACCATCTCGCTTCTACATCTCCCACTAGCAGAACATTCCATCTCATTGCATCGTCGGTGGTGAAGATACAGCGACAAACGATGCAAACTTAAACATAGTCAAATTGATCCAGGACAATACAGTCTTCGAGTCCGAGAAGAAAATTGTTTCGGCAAAATGGATTGAATGTGAATGTTTTACAGTATTTGCTAACTGCAAACCGAGAACTGCTTCTTGGAGCTTCTTGACTGGGGCGACCTTTGTTTTTGCCATCAATAAGGGGGCTTGTACTTTATTAAGGTGTGGCCGCAAACGCCTTTTCTGAATCATGGACGAACACCACCAAACTAGTCTGCGATTCATCTGGTTTCCATGATGAATATCCGCGGGGAATCTTGACTTTCTCGATAGACTGTAACTCAGATCCTCTTAAACTGGCTCGTCCCAGTCAAACCCTTCCCGGCATACTTCCAGTAGGACGATGCGCCCATGATATAGAATGACGTTGGGTGCCAGTACATCGCAAGGATTTTGCGAGAGAAAATACTCACATCTGTTTGGATCTATGCTTATCATCTTAGGATTAACATTGTTCGTACGATTGCTGCTGGTGGTGCACATGAATAGGGTGGACAGTGTGTTGGTGACGAAACATTCGGTGGATTGCAACTGCACACGAATGGTGTGATATAGATGTACACTGGGTAACACATGATTTAAAAAACAATATGAAGAGTGACTAACTTAATTATCATAAACAAAATTTAACTAACAAATGCAACAGGAATATAGTTAATTAAAAGATAATTATTCAAATAATATTAAACAACTACCTTCTTCACCGAATCGTGGCTGTTAAAATAATCGTCTACGTATATCCTCTTTGTTAACCCATCTACAGCTTCTTGATATTCTTAACTAAACAATTCAGCAGGACGATTCTTGATGAACTTAGAGCACGTCGGTGAACACCTGGGACCGAACATCATGACATCCATGATGTAAACGTCCGGGTTTCGAGTGATATCACCATCCCTCCATAAAACTCTTTGGCATTGTTGATCTTTCTTCCATATGATTATTCTTCAACTCCGACAGATGCAGTTTCCTTTAAAGGGATTTCTCGAGGCCTCTGAGCCGGTTTAGTTCCATTGGGTAACTGTCTGGAAGCTTAACATCATCAGCACTTTACCGCAGACCAATCTCGTACCCATTGTCCAAGCACTACTGTTTTTTCGACAAGCTTTATCCCAGCGGAATCTAAATTTTGATTTAAAATCGCTAATTTTTTTTTATTAATGTCGTGTTCAAAAGTTTCACTGCATTGAACCCGTCTTTCAACTTCTTGCCTTAAAATTTCTATTTGGTTATCCAATCCCTGGCAATTTGAACTCTTCATTATATTGTAAAGGTCTTGGCTTGTTACAGGCAAGGTTTTGGAAGTTGTTCGGCCTAAAAGGAATTATAATAAAAAATTTAAAAAAAAAATCCCATTTTTTCCAGAACGATGTCACCAACAAAAATGTATACTACACGAAAGGGAGCAAATTAGAGCAAACAAAAATTATGTATTCCAAAAATAGACAAAACACTGAACTCAACGACATACTTACATATAACACTTTGGGGCAACTCACGGCCAACACAACTTAAAGCTTAAGAGTTTCAGATAAATGCAAAAATAACACATCTTTTGAACCTTTTTTTATTTTCAACCACAAATTAAGACAGCAAAAAAAATATTTTTTTGGAAACTAAAAATTTTAAAATCACACCTAAGCTTACTAATTCCTGGGCAAAATTATTTTGATCGAAGTAACGAGGAAAAAATTGCACACAATTAACTACAGCACTTCAAAACACAAAAAACACGTCTGTACTCGATGCGAAAAGTGAACCATATTTAAAAGAGAAATACAACGTTAAACTAACAACAAACCTCAACTTCAAAAATTTTTTTTGTCAACTAAAATACTATTTTGCCCCATAGTGCAACGTTTGCATCTGTTGCAAGAAACCGTGTGGTTACAATTGGGCCCACTACAGCTGAGGTTACTTCCTAGCATATTTCAACAGATAACCTCGAACCAGAATTAAATAATATGATGTAATCGCAGCGGGCTAACAAGAGACAGAAAATAAATATGCTCTTGCAATGATTTTATTTACTGAAAACAATAAATATGAAAAGAAAATTCACGTGATTATACAAAGAATAACTTGGCCATTTACTGTGCGTCATCGCTGAGCTATATAGAGCTATAATAAGATCGAAAAAACGAAGATTTGGTGTACACCCCATAAATCGACAAAGGGCAAATTATGGTAAATTCCATCACCTATATCAAAATCTTCGCAGTTATCCAGACAAATTTTGGGAATACTGTCGTATGTCAGTACTATCTTTCGATTTGCTGTTGGAAAATGTTCGACCGTGCAGTAACATTAGAGAAATATATGTGCTTAATGCACGCCCATGCAGCAACTCAAGACGTCACTATTTCTAATTTCAAATTGTCACCTACATATATGGCAGTTTATTATTTCAAACCTACTTTGATAATTTTTCGTTGCTCAGCGATGAACTGAAAAATTAAAACAGATTTGATTACCGAGCGAAGCCGATTTCATGTGTTTTAATTTTTTTGCGTCGCTCGATTGCTCGTCGCTCAATCGCTTGGTCGCTCAGTCGCTCAGTCGCTCGTCGCTCACTGCGTGGCCGAAGCCTTATACGACGATTATAAAGCTGTTTCCAAATTTAATTTTAAAAATAAAAGTAGCTCAAACACGCGACAAATCCAAACTCTTCTTTCCAAAACATAAAAATAACGGTTTCCAATGATACCGGAAAGAAACATGCATAACTAGTGCTATAAAATTCTGAACAAACCAAAGTACCTAATGGCCATGCACTATAAGGCTCAGATCGTACTCATTGAATAAGAAATTAAGTTATTGAATAAATATATAAATATTGATAAATTGCGGCTCGACGACACCCTGAATCAACGACGTGGACGTGGTAAATATGTATGTATGTAATATATAAAAATCAAAACTTAAAGTAATGTCAAATGATGTCAATAACGTATAGCTATTATGTATTTATACATAATCCATAAATTTTTGTAGACTTATGTTTTACGACTCAGCGTGATTTTGTGCGCAATGAACTTTAGAAAGTCTAGTTTTGAAGTCGATTCTCGCGTTGTAATTATCTATCTTAGCTTTTTGCGCTTTGCCTTATGTGATCGTTTCTTCTTTATCCTTTGCCCTGAAAGCATTTGTTCAATATTATTTTTTACAATAATATACTCCATGGCTAGTTCTTCTATGATTTTATATACACCAATATGGGACTTACCAATCAAAACTTGAAGACGTCTATGCCAAGCTTCCATATTACTTTGCCTTCTTGGAAAGTTTTGAGAGTCCGCAATGGACAAAAACTCCGCAGCACATTGCTTTTTGATGGTTTTCGGCCAATTGTTTTACCGCTAATGTAATTTACGCGAAACTATTCACCGATGCGTTTGAAATCGGTGTCAAAAGTTTTTGATTACTCATAATAGCAAAGTATAAATTCTGGAGGAACAAAAGTCAAGCTTTTTATAATTCGAATGTGCATGCTGAATAATTCGTCAGTACCATACTTTCTTGCGAGGCCACTAGCTTGAACTTTCCGCCAAATAATTTCTCCAAAGTGAAAGAGGCAAACCTTAAATGCTGCCGTTGGAAAAAAAACTCCTTCACTCTTTCCAAACACACTTGTTTTTTTAAAGTCGGATATAATTCGAATCGGACTTCCATTGGCAAGCAATATAGCACAGCTAATAAAATAATTCATAACACGCTTTCTTATTTTTAGTACTCATCAAAACAAAAACGAGGGGTACAATTTGGTCATTCAAATGACCATGGATGGTAAATAATTGCCTCATTATACGAGATACAACGTTCAAAGTTCCATCCATTAGCCAACACGTTGATTCGCTTAGGTATTTTAAGCTTGAATTGATTCCCATTAATATCATTTTTTCGCCACCGAATTGCTTCTCCGATAGTACAAAAAGTTCACCTTCCACGGGGATCAGATGATCTGGTATATCGATCTCGACAAGATTTACGGATTCTATGTGCAAATTGGTTCTGATTCTGGACATTTTCTTTTTTGTGCTACAGTTGATGGCATATTCAACCATATTCCATATCCAACCCTTATATTTCACAAAACGAAGAGTCAATGCCTGGACATAAGGCTGCAAAAGACACACTAACATTATTACTCGGTGGAAATGCAATAGAAACTTTTAAAATCAGACCCATGTTAGTTTACCAATCTTTTAATCCTATAGCTTTAAAATTCGGCATAAAAGAGACATTACATGCAATTTGAAAGGCAAAAACAAAGGCTTGGGTCACAGTCTCTTTCGAATGGTGAAAATTCTATGGTGAACAAAATCTCACCAATAAAACATTGCTACTGTTAGGCAATGCCCCTGTACATCCGACTGATTTAGAGAACTTGTCGGAAGGAAAAGTAAAGGTTGTTTTTCTACCACCTAATATGGGCCGCTTCGAAAACTGGTGTTGTCATCAACCTTATAAAAAGATTTCATTTTATTCTTCAAACTATTTCAAGTGGACACGTTGTGAACTTACTAAAATTTAAAGAATATGTGTTGGACACAGCAAAGTTTTGTTTTCAATTATGCATGGCATTACATCGTCCTTTAGTCAACAAAGTTTTGATACATGGAACAGAAATAATAGGAGCTGCATTACTTCCCATTGGACAGCTTTCAGAAGAGGCTCAGGAAGCCCGAAATAAGGATATGAGTATGTAAAGAGTTTTCGTAAAGGATATTCTGGAAAATATTCGCGCTCTAAAACAATGGAAGATATTTTCAACAATTTATTACTCACATCGGACCCTAAGCTTACAAACTTTCACATAAGTTTTCTCCAGAACCTAAAGAAATGCTGCGTCTTGATACTGATCACAATATATGTACATACATTATTTACTTAATAGGGTCTTTCTCGATTATTTCTCTATGTTACAAACTAGGTATGTGTCAAACTTAATATACCTTTACGGTAGCGTATAAAAATAACCTCTCAGGAACCAGAAAAAATAACAACAACTTAAATAAAATAGAAAATTATATTTAAGAAATAAATTTTTATTTAAGAAAAAAAAATTTTTTAATTTGAATAAAAATAACATTGAATTCAAATAAAAAAAATATAATTAAGTTTAATTAAAAATTAAATTAAATTTAAATAAAACTTTAAATATGTTCATTTTTATCGCAAAGAGAAGTTTTGGCTGCTATGCTCAATTCGGCTCGATTTTCTTTGGAAAAACTTTTCACTTTTCTATTCGCGCATAATTTTTAGGGACTAGGCAACCTCAGCTGGAGTCGTCGTAGCCCGATCACATTCAATTTAGTAACAATACTGTTCAAGTGCAACATTTTTGAAATCTGCTCACTGCAACGCCCACTTTTTCACTAAATTATGCACACGAAACCCAAAAATTCTATTAAGACCAAATATTTAGATATTCAGATTGTCTACAATTAACCAGTACTTCAATTTTGACGAAACCCCTTTTTTTGGGGGCGTTTTTATCAAAAAAACAATTTTGATGAAATTTTACATGTATCATCCTCAATTGTTCAAAGTTATCGTCATAGTTGAGTAAAAAAATGTAATACGTCCACGCCCATTTTATAAGGGCCGCGTTCTCTGAAAATATTAAGTCAGAACAATGCATCGGAATAATCGCCAACAATTATCCATCAGTAGAGACTAGAGCTAGCAGCGCGCCGGTGGCTAACAGTACCATAGTGTATGTGTGTACGCGTGTCTGTTTATGCGTGCGCAGTAACATGCATGGTCATATTTTCAATTTCAGGGTGTGCTCTATTTTAGACCACAAGGCAGATTCACACCAAAAACATGATGCATAGTAGAGATTCAATGATCAGAATTGGACCTAACCAGGCGGCTCAGTTGGTCTGTAACAAAATACGTGGTATCTTCGGACAAACATGCAAGCACTTGATTGAATTTTGTTTGTGAGGCTCTACAGGATTACCGTTAGGCGTCTAAAGTCGCCATTTGGCGTAGAAGAATCAAATTTGAATCAGATTTGAGGGGTTAAATCTATTGAATTCATCTAGAAATAATTTGAAGTCCAGTTAAAAAACGTAATTCGCCATTCTTTTGAAGTCAGTGATTAATGCATTCAATATTTAATAAACACTCAATTGAAATCATTTTGGAAGTCAATCGAATTCACATATTTCGTTGAAGTCAGTAGTGAATTTACCTGAAATCAGTTGAAGTCAGTGAATTCAATTGAAATTTTTGGAATTCATTAATATGTACGAATGTATTTGTTTCAAAACCTTAAAAATTTTTCGCAAAAAATAAAGCTTATGTATGTATGTAAGTCAAGTGGGCGCCGTGGCTCAAGTGGTTAGTGCGTTGGACTACGGAGCAAGGGGTTCCAGGTTCAATCCCCAGACATCACCTAAAATTTCTTTCACAGCCCCACCTGTCGCGAGCGTCTGACAAACATCCGAGAGTAAAACTGTCATGAAAAAGCTTCTCAAAATTGCCGTTCGGATCCGGCATTAAACAGTAGGCCCCTTCCATTCATGTGAAGAATATAACACGCACAGCATGAATGGTTGTGAGAAGCTAGGCCCTGGGTCCCATGGACCTGTTGCGCCAAAAATTTGTATTTGTATTTGTATGTAAGTCATTAGACGATGTTGAGCCTCGTCATCTTGGTTAAGCAATTTTACCCTCTTCTGTTTTGTTTTGATGTCTTAACATCTCCTTCATGTTTCAAACACCACAGTATCTTTACTACCTCAGAAATTGAATCTCATCCAAAAATGTCTTATAATTAGACATTAACATCAATATGATCAACCACCTGGAATCAAGTGAATTAAAATTATTGCAGTTAAATTCAGTGACTTCAACTGAATTCACTACTAACTTCAATGAAATATGTGAATTCACTACTGACTTCAACTTCAGTGATTGCCAAAATTGAATGCATTAATCACTGACTTCAAAAGAATAGTGAATTAAAGTTTTCATTTAAATTTTTTTTGAATTCGGCGAATGCATTTCCAAAACAATGCATTCTTTTATAACTCTGCTATTGGTTTGGGAAATTCCATAGCTTTTGACGAACAGGTTTGGGAAATTCCATAGCTTTGACGAGCTAGAACTTGTTCTTGTGGCCGCCGGGTACAAAATCTGTCTTTAGAAAAAGGTAAATACTTGTAGTGATGCCTTTATGCTTATCTTATAGTTTGTATTGGTTTAATCCATAATTGCTTCTGTTAATAGGATTTAAAACGATATTTTCATGATACTTTACTTCTGCAAATAATTCAGTGGGGACACTTTTTATGCTCTGGGCGACTTGAAATTTTTCAGCTGCAACCCTGAGGCTGTAATTCGTTTTATGGTGAATTAAGTTTTTGTTTGAATGAATTATACACAAATGTGGATTTGAAGTCTAAAAGGGAGGTCATTTTGGGTTATGGGTTTCCACAAGGGCTGTAGGTCCACGTCCTGCCCGAGAATATGCAGCATGTGCTTCATGCGTTGTATTCGCGAATGAGATTTTACCGTTAGTTTTGACACCGAAAACCGTGCAGCATTCCATGCAACTCCGAATTCCTTAGAAACTCCTAAATTATTATACATATATTATACTAATCGGTATAGACGAGTAATGCAAGTAAGTATACACTTGAATTCGTAAGAATTTTAGTCCGAAAAAGGTTATAGTACTAAAAATGGAACACGTGGAAGGTATGTACATATGTATATCCATATGTATGCAGAAATGAAATGTGGATTGACTTACAGGAAAAATAATTGCTCCACTAAAAAAATTTTGCTTGCCCTGGTATTAACGCTTCTGTTTGCTTGACGGGTCCGGTCTTGTCTTGATGAATGTTTTAAGTGATTATGTCGATAATAATACAATGTGGTGGATGTAGTAACGATGATGGTGGATGTGGCAAGGATGATGGTGACTGTGGCGATGGTGATGGTGGATGTGGCTACCATGGTGGTGGATGTGGCGATGAAAATGGTCAATTCTGGCGGTCAATGCTAATGGATTTAGTTTTTGATGTATGTGGTGACAAGGACATTGGTGATGTTCCTGACGACGATGATGGTTAAATTGATGCTGATTTAATTTTGTTTTAATGCCGATCTGATATTGCGCGTGTTGGTAATTTTAAACGATATTTACATATATGCTCGCTTTCCACCTTCCAAGAATAATACAAATATTAGCAGTAGCACTTCTGAACGTTACTGCAACTCTAAAAAAACTAATGGATTAGGTATTAAAAAATCAATCCTTTCATTTAGTTGATGTCAAAATTCAACTTTAAAAAACTTTGGGGTCACCAAAATAGACAACACAGTAGCCAAAAATGGCATCCGACCTGGGTCTGAATAAATATTGTGTCATGGAACCTTTGGCTACACTCAACAATCAGAATGTTGTTTTTAATTCTTTATTACAAATACAAATATTTAGCGCGACAGGTCCATGGAACCCAGGGACTAGCTTCACAAAATCATTCGTGTTGCGCGTGTTATATTCTGTACACGAATGGAAGGGGTCTTCTGTGTAACGTCGTGGCCGAAAGGCGATTTATTATTTGAGAAGCTTTTCATGACAGTTGTCAGACGCTCTCGAGAGAAAAGACTATTTAGGTGAGGTCTGGGGATCGAACCTCGAATGCCTCCCTCCGTAATCTAACGCACTAACCACTTGAGCCATGGTGCTCAATTCTTCATTACTGGTTAAAATATGTATACAAAATGGGACTAGGTAGCTTTTTACGGATTTAAATTAATACATTTAAATTCATGTCAAAAGAGTTCATATAATAATATATATATAATAATATAATAATATTATTAATATATTGATTAATATTATATATAATATGTATATACTAATATAATTTAAACGCTATTAGTAAACAAATTTCAATGTTTTATATAAAAAGGAACACACCGCAAACCAAATCGATGAAAAGTCGAGCAAGTGGAAATATTTGTATCAAGTCACTGAGGTGTACAGATATGCAATACATATGTACATTACATACATAGAAATGTATGTATTTATAAGTATACTTTTCTTGTAAACACATCCTCAACTGAACCACCTCAAAAATACATTTCTACATACATATGAGAACACTATTACTGAAATATATTTTTTTATTCGACCTTAATTTAGGTATCACTAATTTTGAAGGTTAATTTGAAGTACGTACATATGTGTATTCAGCATAAAGCAGACAGAATGGAGTACTTCTTTAATTTGATGGTGGTAGGGATGCAGGTTAAAAAGCTGCAAATTTCACATGAAACAAGGTAGAAACCGATAATCTTTGTTGATATGAGGTCTATAAATGCTAATCATAAATAAAGGTACATTTTTCATACATATGTATGCATAGGTATTAATATTTGAATCAATTACACATTTTGATTCAGTACGCAATTACTGCTAACGTTTCCTCCTTCCTGCCGTACATGTCAATCAAAATAATTTTCCAATTAAACTCATGTGCTTATTATAAGTCATGTGCTATTCGGCATGTGTAATTTATTGAAGCTAAGGGATGGTCGGTATATTTGTATCTCGCACCCTCGCAGCCTGACTTGATATGCTAAACAGAGAGTTCTGAATTTCATATAACATTTGCATAAGCATGAGAGTATGGTAAGTTGAGGGAGATATCATATTGGATCTGCTGCAAATATGACACATCGTACAATTTGCCAGCTTGCTCGTTTCACGTCACATCCGTGATTGCAAATTTGTGAGGCAAAATGTGACGCCTGATGTATGTATGTAAAATTTTTAAATCCTGTGACTAACCATATTTTCTTTAAATAAGCCCTTAAAGAAAGAATTATACTGTCGATCGGTTACTGATATTCAGTCATTAGTCCTACTGGACTATGGTTGACAAGAATTTTAACTTTTCATGCGACTTTTTTGGCTGTGATAGTAATATTTAAACGAATAATGGTGGTATAAGCGGATAGACTGTCACTAGGCCTCCAATGAACAAGCGAATAGGGGAGAGGGAGTAATAAATAGTATTAGGAACGGAAACACAGGAAGGCGGATGTATGCACTTGGAGCCAGAATATGTACAAAATACGTAAATATGTCAACTAATGAACAATGACATGGACTACGCCCGTATTTAAATCATCGCTGATGGAAATGGTATTGTCAATTAATAGTCGTTTCCTTTTAGTAAAGTTGTGAGTGCACTGAATACACCAAACGAATACAAGAATAGAGCGGAAGTTTTTACGTTATACAAATTGGCATTGAGCACCAGTACTATTTATAATGAAAAGAGTTCTAAAACGAAAAAAAGACAAAGACAACCTGTTGCCGTTTTGACTGTTTTCCAGTCAGATCTGACTGGATTGATATGAATTAAGCTGGAAGTTTTTTTTTAAATTCAGCCGGCTGATTTTTTAGTTGGATTAAATTTTTTTTAACTGCTTTTGCAAGTTTTGAAATGGCATTCCTTTCCAATCAGTACTTTTTAAAATTCAAAGCAACCATAGAAAAACAAAAATAGAATACCAACTTTTACCGTGAATGTACTATTCTTGCGCTGAACTTGGAAACAATTTTTGACATTCCCATTTCCCGCCAACACAGTGAACCAATTTACATACACGCGTTTGCACAAGCACTAGGAATTGTTGTATGTGTACCAGTGGCGTGGCGTGGAAAATTTTAAATGGTAAGTCGAAAAAAATATGCACCTGCCTGCAAACGCTTTCTGAAATTATATTGTGTATTGCAAATAAGTATAAGTAAAGCAATTCAAGCCAATTTTTTATACTTCAAGTCATTAAAGGTAAAATTTACAATGAACCTAAAGTATATTAAAAGTGGTTTCGAAAGAAACCTCTAAAACACTCAAAC
The DNA here is from genome assembly GCA_905220385.1 of Xylota sylvarum. Lineage (NCBI taxonomy): Eukaryota > Metazoa > Arthropoda > Insecta > Diptera > Syrphidae > Xylota > Xylota sylvarum. The sequence goes on from LR999958.1 coordinate 89,332,197, forward strand.
TTACTTTAAGTTACGCATCGCAATCTGCTTCATAACTGAATTTTTCAAACAGAAATAATCTAAAGAGATAAAGGGTTTTCCAATAAGGACTTTTTTTTAAATAAAACGCAAACCATTTGAGATATTTCAAAAACTTTTTTATCGGCTTCAAGTACAATCAAAACATTTATGAATGGAACTCGACTTCGTTCATATGGCCACCGCGGGTACGTTTGCAACGGTCGATTAGGCCACACATTTCGGCCGAAACGGCCGTTATTTCGCGTTCAATGTTGGCTCTGAGCTCTTCCAACGTCGTCGGCTTGTTGGCATAAACCAATGACTTAACGTAGCCCCACAGAAAATCGCACAAACGAGGCGGCCAATCGACTAGCCCATTTCTTGAGATAACACGCTCACCATACTTATGTACTCTTCAATAAATCGATTGTAACGTGTGCTGTGTGGCTTGTGGCACCATCCTGTTGAAACCACATATCGTCTAAGTCCATATCTTCCAATTCGGGCCAAAAATAAACGGTGATCATGGCGCGATAACGCTGACCATTCACAGTAACGTGGAATTGTCTGATTTGGATCGTTTGCTACGGACGCCTGAACGGCAGCGATATTTTCGACACTTCGACCAACCCGTTGTCTCACTGACACGTCAACATCACACAACGAATATATAGACTCAAATTTTTGCACTAAACTTGTTATTGCCTATCTACTAGGGCGAGAATTACGACCGAAAATTGGAGTTAACGCTCTTAAAGTTGCAGTCATCGACTCCGAATTTCGGTAGAAAATTTTTATAATTTGCAGACGTTGCTCGTTCGTGTACTTTAGCATGATGAAAATGTTGAGTTTACTGAATAAATTGAAAGTGACAGTTTGATGATTAGTGAAAGAGTACGTTCACAAAATAAATTCAAAGTTGTCAAGTCCCTATTGGAAAACCCTTTACATACAAAATTCGTCAAATAAGTCGAAGAAATGCGGGTTATTTTTTTGCATAAGAAAGCGTATGTTAAACAGAGAGGACTCAAACACAGTGAACGATAAAGGGAAAACAAGGAAAGAAAACCAATTTGTTCTAACCAGCCAAATATTTTATAACCCGACTTTTTTCGGGTTACTATGCTTTGTTTTGCTGTCGCTTTGGGTTGTCTTTCTTATGGGCTATGGAGTATGTGATGTTGGAGAATAGGCATGCAATGATGTGTGTATGTGTGTGCGTACTGCGTAGAGCAGTAGAACGATGGGAAAGAGCACTTTTACACGATGACTTTTTGAGTCAGGGGTTTTTTCATATTCTCTTTTGGAGACGCGCCGCGCCGTACTTTTACACGATGACTTTTTGAGTCAGGGACTTTTTATAATTCTTTCTCGCTTCTTTTGCATTTTGCTCTGCTCCGACACACGGTGTTTATGACACGAACTCAACGCTGAGAATACAAGAATAAAGCAACTGAAAAAAACTACAAACACGAAAAAGTCACACAAATCCACTACCCGTGCGGCTCGGTCTACCCCCGGCACTTTTTACTTCCCTTTCCAACACATTCAAGAGTGACTCAAAAAGTCATCGTGTAAAAGCGCAATAACTCGATTCCTACGTGCCCTTTTACACTATGACTTTTTGAGTCAGCGACTCACGAATTTGTGTTTGACGTACAAAATAAATAAAATGAAAATGAATAATTTACAAGAAGTGGTAATGAAATAGTGAAATAGTTACATACATATGTATTTAATTTTCCAATGAATATCTAAGTAATCAATTGCAGGTTTTACGTGAATTGGTGGACTCGAGCGAAAATAAGTTCATGTTTGAAGCATTTTTCGAGGACACCTTAAGCTCGGAAGGCCCTGCATTGGAAAAAGAGAAGCATGCAACTGTAGCAAGCTTTATGGCGACTATAGATTCCTATAGTGAGGACGATTTTAAGTCTCATTTCAGATTCACTCTACGACGTGGAACTATAGAACACCTAATCTGTAAGTTTATGTTTATTGTCATTACAACGAAATAAATATCTTTATTTTTAGCATCCTATTTTCAGTCCAATTGTCATCTAATTGCATCGAGTAGAGGAGACATATATATGTACATACATTTATTTATGGTATGGTAGCAACACCATTACCTTCCGACAGCTAGGAAATTCGTTTGGCGTAACTAAGTCTTCCAGTTGGATTGCAGTAAATCGTGTTTGCAGGTGGCTCGTTTCAAAAGGTCGCGACTACATCAAATGGCCTCAAGGAGATGCTGTGGCAGAGAACAGAAAAACAAATGCCTGCTGTTCTCGGTGCCATAGACTGCACACACATAACGATTGCAACTCCAAAATCAAACAAAGAATGCTACTACAGTCGGAAGCATAAATTCACCATTATTTTGCAAGCCGTTGTTGATGCCGATAAAAAGTTTATCGACATAAGTTGTGATGAACCGGGATCTTTGCACGATAGCCGAGTTTTTCGACGATCTGTGTTATACTACAGAAGCGTAGTTATACAACTACGCTCAGCTGTTTCCCGATAACACATTTATTATGGGTGCTTCAGCATATGTTGCTACAAGTTGGTACCACCATACAAAGTGCCCATTCATAAATGCAATATTGCGCAAGATGTGCAAAGCAGAAAGTTCACAAATGCCTCGGTTGGCATCACTGCTAAGCAGAGAATTCATAAATATAGTAGAGCTTTATTCATTGCGCAATTTTCAACGCAATCGTGCAGCTGTCAGAATCGTATTGCATTTGCTTTTGTGCTATTGCTTGACAATTGTGTTTGTTATTGTGTGGTCAAAAATGGCTGATAATACTACAGATAAGTAAGTTTCAATGAAATATTTAATTGTTTAAATCACTTAATATATAAACAAAAAACTAGAGACACAAAAATTTGGACAAACGCGGATGTGAAATTTCTCATCGCAGTGCGATTAAGCTATGAGGCGGAGTTCTCCTCTGGGAAAAGATCGAAATCAACCATCTGGTCAAAAATTTTGCAGGAAATCCTGACGATAAATGCACTTTTTAGTTTCACGAAGAAAAAAAATACTTGAAAAATGGAACAACCTTCTCGTAACCTATAAACGCATAAGACAGCGCAATAATCAAACTGGAAGAGAGGCTACTTGTTGGGAATATTTTGACGATTTCGATGAAGTATATGGAACCAAACACTTAATCGACCCACCTAAAGGAAACCTGATTTCGAGTTTGGTGGATTCCTCATCGGGTGAATCAGAGGCTGAAAATGACCCCACGCCAGTAGCCTCTACATCAGCATCAGTCCACCCGTAGTCAAGAGCAAAACAACGGAGGAAAACAAACACAGCTGAAATTCTGGAATTGTTTAAGAAATAATCGGTAGAAGACCAGAACCGTCACAACGAACAGATGGCTATAGAGGCAAAACAAATCGAAGTCTTGCAGGATATAAAGATGCTTTTAAATAGGATGCTGGAAGGTGGCAATAACAACTAAGTTTTTGTTTCAAATGAAGTTGTAGTTACTTTTTTATGTTTATTTATTTATTTTTTTAAGTCGAGTAAACCAGTTTTCTTTTGCTTTTTTTTATTGAATTCATGTGATATCAATGTACTGAATAAACATACATATCTACATATTTTGTTTTACAAATAAATAAGTTATAAATTGTAATAAATAAGTAATAAATATTTTTTGCTTCGTTGCATATTGGGTCCTCATTTACAGGCTCTACACTTTGCAATTGCGGTAGATCGTTTCGAGTACATTCTATATTGTAATACAATAGTTTTGGCCACGCCCACGTTTGTAGGAGTTATCATAAAAAAACCGATTTTGAGAAAATTTTACATGTAACATCCTCAAACGATCACGATAACGTGACCTGAATTATAAATCCCGTAAGGTGGCGACATCATATTGGCTATGAGATGTTGTGAAATTTCTCTCCCGAAAATTTCCGTAGATAAATAACTTCCATTCATCTGTCATCCACGGAATTCGGTTTTCATATTACATATATTCATATGATACTATACATTCCAAAAAATGCATACATATGTACATATATGTGCAGTACATATGTATCTGTTATGTTTGTTACGTTGCATCCGCAACGCAAACATTTATTAGGTAAGCATTTTGTACTTTCAGGCACTCAGTAAGAATTATATACATGATATCAAGGGTTTTCGATAAGACTCCTCTGTTGCGATACAAGAATACCCTAAAGTAGAAATCTAAGAGCCAACATCTTTTTAAAACATACAGAAAAGCTATTTACAATCTATCTTCAACGGATTGTTTGATAAGGATAGGGTATAAACATCATATAATATATACACACATGTATACCGACAAAGCTCAATCGACTGGACAATATGTATGTAAATGTATTATGGAATCTATCTCCATAATTTTCAACGAAATATCCCAGTGCGACATATTTTCTTTGGGCAAGAGACTGTTTTTGAAGCTCTTAAATATTTTTTGGTTCTGGATACCATCCATTTAGCCACATATTTCAAAATAACCTGTTGTTTACCTTTTGAAATTTGTGTGAAATTCCAAGAACTTCAGCATAAAGCCACAGGTGCTATTTACCCAAATATCTACATACATTCCTTTGAAGTGTTGAAATATTTTTCTTAGGTTGCAGTTCCTTTCAGTAATATGTATAACAATGAACCAAGGAGGGAACAATTTTCAGTGAATTTAAAGTAAAGAGAAAAAAACGTTTTAAGAATGTCCATGAAATATCATGCTTAGTTCTTTTAAACATTACTGCAATTGCGCTTTCGTCTGCAGTGCTTGCGAAGACATTGGATTCTATGGTACGTTGACGTCGTTTTTGGAATGGAGGGCAGTGGGAGTGGCAGCAGATGCAGCATTCATGGTACTGCTTCCTCATCTCTTCAGCTTCTGCAAAAAACGTTGGACCCTACTCTACTTTACATTTATAACAACATTTTAACTGCCATACCGCTGCATTACAGTTAGCTGCAACGTTATCATTATAAGGAAGTGGTTTTAATTAATAATACATAGTACATGTTTTTATTTCTTAGACAATGATTATATTTTTGAATTTTTCCAAATTGGCGTTCCAAAAATATCAACGAGGGTTATAAAAGAAATGGAGGAGAAACTGCGCTCAGCATTGAAACTGAAATATCTATAAAAATTATTTTTTCCAAAAGTTCAAAATGCCGTAGATTTGAACTATTGTATTTTTATAAATTAAACGTCAGCATTTTTATTTTCTAAATTATTGGTTATGTTGAAGGAATACATTTCGGCTTGTAAAAACTGGGCGCAAATGAGCATATGTATGTTTTTCAACAAGAAAAGGTTTCACATTATTAACTCAAAGATAGTAAGAAAAATATTTTCTTGATGCCTACATCAAAGTAATAAATATTTTTCTGTTAAGGGCCGTTCACACTATCAAATTTTTCGTCAAATTTGTATGATGACTCTAAATTTGATGTGTGTGAACGCTAGAAATGATTTTCCATCCATCTGTTTGATGGATTTCGGACCATTTTTCATGTTTCGGACCTCGGATGCGTTTTACGACTTTCCTTTTTATACCCTATCCTAAGGGTATATTAAGTTTGACACATAGTTTGTAACATAGAGAAATAATCGAGATAGACCCTATAAAGTATATATATTCGTGATCAGCATGAATAGCGAAATCGATTGAGCGATGACCGTCCGTCCGTCCGTCTGTCCGTATGTCACCGCTTTTTGGGTCTTAAATTTTGAGCTAGGACGATGAAATTTCATATCTGGGCTTCTGAGAAAAAGATACAGTACAAGTGTAAAAATTTTTGAAATCCGCCCACTGCCACGCCCACTTTTTCATAACTTCACTAAATTATATGAAACCGAAAAATTTTGTTAAGACCAAATATTTAGGCATTCAGATTCCCTACAATCCACCCATACAAAAGTTTTGGCCACGCCCACTTTTTGGGGGCGTTTTCATCACAAAACCCATTTATGGGCCTTAAATTTTTAACTAGGACGCTGAAATTTCATATCTGGGCTTCCAAGAAAAAGATACAGTACGCGTGTAAAATTTTTTTACATTCGCCCACTGCCACGCCTACTTTTTTATAACTTCACTAAATTATATGAAACCGAAAAATTTTGTTAAGACCAAATATTTGGGTATTTAGATTCCCTACAATTCACCCATAGAACAGTTTTGGCCACGCCCACTTTTTGGGGGCGTTATCATCAAAAAACCTATTTTGACATAATTTTACATGTAACATCCTCAAACGTTCGGCATTATATCTATATTTGAGTACAAAATGCAATTTGGCCACGCCCACTTTATAGGGAGGAGGATAGGGTATCAGACGATCCGTTCCAGACGGATTGTAGCTTTTCTGTATGTTTTTTATTAATATTTGTCCATCCGCTCGGAACACATTTCATTTCCAAAAAGTATTTCGTTTATAATAGTGCTGGGAGTTAAAATCGCCATGAATGTACATTTATGTAGTATGTACTGACTCTCAAATCAGATAAGCTACATACGTCCAGTATCCAGAAATCGCAATATAGTAGACAACCGTTCCTTGGGTGAGATGGAATGTCTTATATCCGTATTTTAGTCTTCAATGTAAAATTTAACTTTCGGCAACAATTTTTCATGTTTCTGCGCCAATCCTCAGTTAGCTCAGTTGCTAGCGCAAGTTAACAGAAGATAACTTCGTACGCTTTTGCATCCAATTATCCATTGATCTTCTAAAATTGTACCTACGATGATAGCTGGTACCAGTACGTCTACCATATTTAAAATACATACATATCTAGTAGTCTGCCTAACCTTTTTCCCTTCTTCTCAAATTTTACAAACAACAAGTGATTGCAGCACGAGTACGTTCACCAGATGTTCCATTTATTTTGGTACTTCGAGGGTCGGGTGAGTTTTATGACTTTGCTCACCCAAATACCCTTTTTCTAAAATTCTACCTCCCCCTGTGCTTTCAGTACAAGTACGTCCACCAAATGCATTTTTTCTATATCTACCACATGTGCTGCTGGTTTGACAAACAATTTGCTGAACATTTTGATAGTATGAACGCAATTGACTTTAGATGGTTTTCGTCAATCCGCTCCTCAAGCAAATTGGACGAAAAATTTGATAGTGTGAACGGGCCTTTAAAGATTTTTAACCACAAACTGTAAATCATTGGTGTGGGTTCCAAATACGGAGGAGCGGCTCATGATTCATTTGTAAGAACCATTCCGAGCAAAGGCGTTCGCATGTGTGGAACCACGAGATTTCCACTTTTTTCCAATGAACACTCATGGCTTCTAGGTAATATTCGAAGATATTTGTGAAATGCTGTAATGAACTTAATTCCAACTTTTCTTTATTTTCAAGCGATTCTGGGTACCACTTGGAATCATGGTGCATTACTCTTTAGTCCGCTATCACAAGCAGCAACTCGCAACTCACACAAATGCAAAAGACAAAGGAAATGAGCTCGAGTGAGATGGAAAACAGAGTTCCAGGTGAGACCAGTGTTCCCAGCCGCTTTGAGTGAAATTCCAAATCACAGACGTTAAAATACCCTTTTTATACCCTATCCTAAGGGTATATTAAGTTTGACACATAGTTTGTAACATAGAGAAATAATCGAGATAGACCCTATAAAGTATATATATTCGTGATCAGCATCAATAGCGAAATCGATTGAGCGATGACCGTCCGTCCGTCCGTCCGTATGTCACCGCTTTTTGGGCCTTAAATTTTGAGCTAGGACGATGAAATTTCATATCTGGGCTTCTGAGAAAAAGGATACAGTACAAGTGTAAACATTTTTGAAATCCGCCCACTGCCACGCCCACTTTTTCATAGCTTCACTAAATTATATGAAACCGTAAAATTTTGTTAAGACCAAATATTTAGGCATTCAGATTTCCTACAATCCACCCATACAAAAGTTTTGGCCACGCCCACTTTTTGGGGGCGTTTTCATCACAAAACCGATTTTTGGGCCTTAAATTTTTAACTAGGACGCTGAAATTTCATATCTGGGCTTCCAAGAAAAAGATACAGTACAAGTGTAAAAATTTTTTACATCCGCCCACTGCCACGCCTACTTTTTTATAACTTCACTAAATTATATGAAACCGAAAAATTTTGTTAAGACCAAATATTTGGGTATTTAGATTCAGTACAATTCACCCATAGAATAGTTTTGGCCAGGCCCACTTTTTGGGGGCGTTATCATCAAAAAACCTATTTTGATAAAATTTCACATGTAACATCCTCAAACGTTCGACATTATAGCTATATTTGAGTACAATATGCAATTTGGCCATGCCCACTTTATAGAGAGGAGGATAGGGTATCATACGATCCGTTCCAGACGGATTGTAACTTTTCTGTATGTTTTTCCCTTTCTTTGTGGTGATATTCCCCATGGATTCCCCACAATAATTTTTCGAAAAGCAATATTGGTATTTTGTATAATTATAATTGAAAACGAAAAAGAAAACGATTTTGTATTTTTATACCCTATCCTAAGGGTATATTAAGTTTGACACATAGTTTGTAACATAGAGAAATAATCGAGATAGACCCTATAAAGTATATATATTCGTGATCAGCATCAAAGCGAAATCGATTGAGCGATGACCGTCCGTCCGTCCGTCCGTATGTCACCGCTTTTTGGGCCTTAAATTTTGAGCTAGGACGATGAAATTTCATATCTGGGCTTCTGAGAAAAAGATACAGTACAAGGGTAAAAATTTTTGAAATCCGCCCACTGCCACGCCCACTTTTTCATAACTTCACTAAATTATATGAAACCGAAAAATTTTGTTAAGACTAAATATTTGGGTATTTTGATTCCCTACAATTCACCCAAAGAATAGTTTTGGCCAGGACCACATTTTGGGGGCGTTATCATCAAAAAACCTATTTTGATAAAATTTTACATGTAACATCCTCAAACGTTCGACATTATAGCTATGTATATTTGAGTACAAAATGCAATTTGGCCACGCCCACTTTGTAGAGAGGAGGATAGGGTATCATACGATCCGTTCCAGACGGACTGTAGCTTTTCTGCATGTTTTTTATTAAAAACAAGAAACAAAAATTAAATCAGACTTCATTTCAAAATAAAGATTAAACGTAATAAAAAACATACAGAAAAGCTACAATCCGTCTGGAACGGATCGTATGATACCCTATCCTCGTTTCTATAAAGTGCTCATGCCCAAATTGCATTTGGTACTCAAATATGACTATAACGTCGAACGTTTGAGGATGTTACATGTGAAATTTCATGAAAATCGGTTTTTTGATGAAAACGCCCCCTAAAAGTGGGCGTGGCCAAAACTGTTCTATGGGTGAATTGTAGGAAATCTGAATACCTAAATATTTGGACTTAACAAAATTTTTCGGTTTCATATAATTTAGTGAAGTTATAAAAAAGTAGGCGTGGCAGTGGGCGGATGTAAAAAATTTTTACACTTGTACTGTATCTTTTTCTTGGAAGCCCAGATATGAAATTTCAGCGTCCTAGTTAAAAATGTAAGGCCCAAAAATCGGTTTTATGATTAAAACGCCCCCAAAAAGTGGGCGTGGCCAAAACTTTTGTATGGGTGGAGTGTAGGGAATCTGAATGCCTAAATATTTGGTCTTAACAAAATTTTTCGGTTTCATATAATTTAGTGAAGTTATGAAAAAGTGGGCGTGGCAGTGGGCGGATTTCAAAAATTTTTACACTTGTACTGTATCTTTTTCTCAGAAGCCCAGATATGAAATTTCATCGTCCTAGCTCAAAATTTAAGGCCCAAAAAGCGGTGACATACGGACGGACGGACGGACGGACGGTCATCGCTCAATCGATTTCGCTATTGATGCTGATCACGAATATATATACTTTATAGGGTCTATCTCGATTATTTCTCTATGTTACAAACTATGTGTCAAACTTAATATACCCTTAGGATAGGGTATAAACATACAGAAAAGCTACAATCCGTCTGGAACGGATCGTATGATACCCTATCCTCCTCTCTATAAAGTGGGCGTGGCCAAATTGCATTTTGTACTCAAATATAGCTATAATGTCGAACGTTTGAGGATGTTACATGTAAAATTTCATGAAAATCGGTTTTTTGATGAAAACGCCCCAAAAAGTGGGCGTGACCAAAACTGTTCTTTGGGTGAATTGTAGGGAATCTGTATACCTAAATATTTGGTCTTAACAAAATTTTTCGGTTTCATATAATTTAGTGAAGTTATAAAAAAGTAAGCGTGGCAGTGGGCGGATGTAAAAAAAATTGACACTTCTACTGTATTTTTTCGTCATAAGCCCAGATATGAAATTTCAGCGTCCTAGTTAATAATTTAAGGCCCAAAACTCGGTTTTGTGATGAAAACGCCCCCAAAAAGTGGGCGTGGCCAAAACTTTTGTATGGGCGGATTGTAGGGAATCTGAATGCCTAAATATTTGGTCTTAACAAAATTTTTCGGTTTCATATAATTTAGTGAAGTTATGAAAAAGTGGATTTCAAAAATTTTTACACTTGTACTGTATCTTTTTCTCAGAAGCCCAGATATAAAATTTCATCGTCCTAGCTCAAAATTTAAGGCCCAAAAAGCGGTGACATACGGACGGACGGACGGACGGTCATCGCTCAATCGATTTCGCTATTGACGCTGATCACGAATATATATACTTTATAGGGTCTCGATTATTTCTCTATGTTACAAACTATGTGTCAAACTTAATATACCCTTAGGATAGGGTATAAACATACAGAAAAGCTACAATCCGTCTGGAACGGATCGTATGATACCCTATCCTCGCTTCTATAAAGTGCTCATGCCCAAATTGCATTTGGTACTCAAATATGGCTATAACGTCGAACGTTTGAGGATGTTACATGTGAAATTTCATGAAAATCGGTTTTTTGATAACGCCCCCTAAAAGTGGGCATGGCCAAAACTGTTCTATGGGTGAATTATAGGAAATCTGAATACCTAAATATTTGGACTTAACAAAATTTTTCGGTTTCATATAATTTAGTGAAGTTATCAAAAAGTAGGCGTGGCAGTGGGCGCATTTAAACAAAATTTATACTTCTACTGTATCTTTTCGTCAGAAGCCCAGATATGAAATTTCAGCGTCCTAGTTAAAAATGTAAGGCCCAAAAATCGGTTTAATGATGAAAACGCCAACAAAAAGTGGGCGTGGCCAAAACTTTTGTATGGGTGGATTGTAGGGAATCTGAATGCCTATTTGATGGATTTCGGACCATTTTTCATGTTTCGGACCTCGGATGCGTTTTACGACTTTCCTTTTTATACCCTATCCTAAGGGTATATTAAGTTTGACACATAGTTTGTAACATAGAGAAATAATCGAGATAGACCCTATAAAGTATATATATTCGTGATCAGCATGAATAGCGAAATCGATTGAGCGATGACCGTCCGTCCGTCCGTCCGTCCGTATGTCACCGCTTTTTGGGCCTTAAATTTTGAGCTAGGACGATGAAATTTCATATCTGGGCTTCTGAGAAAAAGATACAGTACAAGTGTAAAAATTTTTGAAATCCGCCCACTGCCACGCCCACTTTTTCATAACTTCACTAAATTATATGAAACCGAAAAATTTTGTTAAGACCAAATATTTAGGCATTCAGATTCCCTACAATCCACCCATACAAAAGTTTTGGCCACGCCCACTTTTTGGGGGCGTTTTCATCACAAAACCCATTTATGGGCCTTAAATTTTTAACTAGGACGCTGAAATTTCATATCTGGGCTTCCAAGAAAAAGATACAGTACGCGTGTAAAATTTTTTTGCATTCGCCCACTGCCACGCCTACGTTTTTATAACTTCACTAAATTATATGAAACCGAAAAATTTTGTTAAGACCAAATATTTGGGTATTTAGATTCCCTACAATTCACCCATAGAACAGTTTTGGCCACGCCCACTTTTTGGGGGCGTTATCATCAAAAAACCTATTTTGACATAATTTTACATGTAACATCCTCAAACGTTCGGCATTATATCTATATTTGAGTACAAAATGCAATTTGGCCACGCCCACTTTATAGGGAGGAGGATAGGGTATCAGACGATCCGCTCCAGACGGATTGTAGCTTTTCTGTATGTTTATACCCTATCCTAAGGGTATATTAAGTTTGACACATAGTTTGTAACATAGAGAAATAATCGAGATAGACCCTATAAAGTATATATATTCGTGATCAGCATCATTAGCGAAATCGATTGAGCGATGACCGTCCGTCCGTCCGTCCGTCCGTCCGTCCGTATGTCACCGCTTTTTGGGCCTTAAATTTTGAGCTAGAACGATGAAATTTCATATCTGGGCTTCTGAGAAAAAGATACAGTACAAGTGTAAAAATTTTTGAAATCCGCCCACTGCCACGCCCACTTTTTCATAACTTCACTAAATTATATGAAACCGAAAAATTTTGTTAAGACCAAATATTTAGGCATTCAGATTCCCTACAATCCACCCATACAAAAGTTTTGTCCACGCCCACTTTTTGGGGGCGTTTTCATCACAAAACCGAGTTTTGGGCCTTAAATTTTTAACTAGGACGCTGAAATTTCATATCTGGGCTTCCAAGAAAGAGATACAGTACAAGTGTAAATTTTTTTTACATCCGCCCACTGCCACGCCAACTTTTTTATAACTTCACTAAATTATATGAAACCGAAAAATTTTGTTAAGACCAAATATTTGGGTATTTAGATTCCCTACAATTCACCCATAGAACAGTTTTGGCCACGCCCACTTTTTGGGGGCGTTATCATCAAAAAACCTATTTTGATAAAATTTTACATGTAACATCCTCAAACGTTCGACATTATAGCTATATTTGAGTACAAAATGCAATTTGGCCACGCCCACTTTATAGAGAGGAGGATAGGGTATCATACGATCCGTTCCAGACGGATTGTAGCTTTTCTGTATGTTTTTTATTAATATTTGTCCATCCGCTCGGAACACATTTCATTTCCAAAAAGTATTTCGTTTATAATAGTGCTGGGAGTTAAAATCGCCATGAATGTACATTTATGTAGTATGTACTGACTCTCAAATCAGATAAGCTACATACGTCCAGTATCCAGAAATCGCATTTATTTTGGTACTTCGAGGGTCGGGTGAGTTTTATGACTTTGCTCACCCAAATACCCTTTTTCTAAAATTCTACCTCCCCCTGTGCTTTCAGTACAAGTACGTCCACCAAATGCATTTTTTCTATATCTACCACATGTGCTGCTGGTTTGACAAACAATTTGCTGAACATTTTGATAGTATGAACGCAATTGACTTTAGATGGTTTTCGTCAATCCGCTCCTCAAGCAAATTGGACGAAAAATTTGATAGTGTGAACGGGCCTTTAAAGATTTTTAACCACAAACTGTAAATCATTGGTGTGGGTTCCAAATACGGAGGAGCGGCTCATGATTCATTTGTAAGAACCATTCCGAGCAAAGGCGTTCGCATATGTGGAACCACGAGATTTCCACTTTTTTCCAATGAACACTCATGGCTTCTAGGTAATATTCGAAGATATTTGTGAAATGCTGTAATGAACTTAATTCCAACTTTTCTTTATTTTCAAGCGATTCTGGGTACCACTTGGAATCATGGTGCATTACTCTTTAGTCCGCTATCACAAGCAGCAACTCGCAACTCACACAAATGCAAAAGACAAAGGAAATGAGCTCGAGTGAGATGGAAAACAGAGTTCCAGGTGAGACCAGTGTTCCCAGCCGCTTTGAGTGAAATTCCAAATCACAGACGTTAAAATACCCTTTTTATACCCTATCCTAAGGGTATATTAAGTTTGACACATAGTTTGTAACATAGAGAAATAATCGAAATAGACCCTATAAAGTATATATATTCGTGATCAGCATCAATAGCGAAATCGATTGAGCGATGACCGTCCGTCCGTCCGTCCGTATGTCACCGCTTTTTGGGCCTTAAATTTTGAGCTAGGACGATGAAATTTCATATCTGGGCTTCTGAGAAAAAGGATACAGTACAAGTGTAAAAATTTTTGAAATCCGCCCACTGCCACGCCCACTTTTTCATAGCTTCACTAAATTATATGAAACCGTAAAATTTTGTTAAGACCAAATATTTAGGCATTCAGATTCCCTACAATCCACCCATACAAAAGTTTTGGCCACGCCCACTTTTTGGGGGCGTTTTCATCACAAAACCGATTTTTGGGCCTTAAATTTTTAACTAGGACGCTGAAATTTCATATCTGGGCTTCCAAGAAAAAGATACAGTACAAGTGTAAAAATTTTTTACATCCGCCCACTGCCACGCCTACTTTTTTATAACTTCACTAAATTATATGAAACCGAAAAATTTTGTTAAGACCAAATATTTGGGTATTTAGATTCAGTACAATTCACCCATAGAATAGTTTTGGCCAGGCCCACTTTTTGGGGGCGTTATCATCAAAAAACCTATTTTAATAAAATTTCACATGTAACATCCTCAAACGTTCGACATTATAGCTATATTTGAGTACAATATGCAATTTGGCCATGCCCACTTTATAGAGACGAGGATAGGGTATCATACGATCCGTTCCAGACGGATTGTAACTTTTCTGTATGTTTTTCCCATTCTTTGTGGTGATATTCCCCATGGATTCCCCACAATAATTTTTCGAAAAGCAATATTGGTATTTTGTATAATTATAATTGAAAACGAAAAAGAAAACGATTTTGTATTTTTATACCCTATCCTAAGGGTATATTAAGTTTGACACATAGTTTGTAACATAGAGAAATAATCGAGATAGACCCTATAAAGTATATATATTCGTGATCAGCATCAAAGCGAAATCGATTGAGCGATGACCGTCCGTCCGTCCGTCCGTATGTCACCGCTTTTTGGGCCTTAAATTTTGAGCTAGGACGATGAAATTTCATATCTGGGCTTCTGAGAAAAAGATACAGTACAAGGGTAAAAATTTTTGAAATCCGCCCACTGCCACGCCCACTTTTTCATAACTTCACTAAATTATATGAAACCGAAAAATTTTGTTAAGACCAAATATTTGGGTATTTTGATTCCCTACAATTCACCCAAAGAATAGTTTTGGCCAGGACCACATTTTGGGGGCGTTATCATCAAAAAACCTATTTTGATAAAATTTTACATGTAACATCCTCAAACGTTCGACATTATAGCTATGTATATTTGAGTACAAAATGCAATTTGACCACGCCCACTTTGTAGAGAGGAGGATAGGGTATCATACGATCCGTTCCAGACGGACTGTAGCTTTTCTGTATGTTTTTTATTAAAAACAAGAAACAAAAATTAAATCAAACTTCATTTCAAAATAAAGATTAAACGTAATAAAAAACATACAGAAAAGCTACAATCCGTCTGGAACGGATCGTATGATACCCTATCCTCGTTTCTATAAAGTGCTCATGCCCAAATTGCATTTTGTACTCAAATATAGCTATAATGTCGAACGTTTGAGGATGTTACATGTAAAATTTCATGAAAATCGGTTTTTTGATGAAAACGCCCCAAAAAGTGGGCGTGGCCAAAACTTTTGTATGGGCGGATTGTAGGGAATCTGAATGCCTAAATATTTGGTCTTAACAAAATTTTTCGGTTTCATATAATTTAGTGAAGTTATGAAAAAGTGGACGTGGCAGTGGGCGGATTTCAAAAATTTTTACACTTGTACTGTATCTTTTTCTCAGAAGCCCAGATATGAAATTTCATCGTCCTAGCTCAAAATTTAAGGCCCAAAAAGCGGTGACATACGGACGGACGGACGGACGGTCATCGCTCAATCGATTTCGCTATTGATGCTGATCACGAATATATATACTTTATAGGGTCTATCTCGATTATTTCTCTATGTTACAAACTATGTGTCAAACTTAATATACCCTTAGGATAGGGTATAAAAATACAGAAAAGCTACAATCCGTCTGGAACGGATCGTATGATACCCTATCCTCGCTTCTATAAAGTGCTCATGCCCAAATTGCATTTGGTACTCAAATATGGCTATAACGTCGAACGTTTGAGGATGTTACATGTGAAATTTCATGAAAATCGGTTTTTTGATGAAAACGCCCATTAAAAGTGGGCGTGGCCAAAACTGTTCTATGGGTGAATTATAGGAAATCTGAATACCTAAATATTTGGACTTAACAAAATTTTTCGGTTTCATATAATTTAGTGAAGTTATCAAAAAGTAGGCGTGGCAGTGGGCGGATGTAAACAAAATTTACACTTCTACTGTATCTTTTCGTCAGAAGCCCAGATATGAAATTTCAGCGTCCTAGTTAAAAATGTAAGGCCCAAAAATCGATTTAATGATGAAAACGCCCCCAAAAAGTGGGCGTGGCCAAAACTTTTGTATGGATGGATTATAGGGAATCTGATGCCTAAATATTTGGTCTTAACAAAATTTTTCGGTTTCATATAATTTAGTGAAGTTATGAAAAAGTGGGCGTGGCAGTGGGCGGATTTCAAAAATTTTTACACTTGTACTGTATCTTTTTCTCAGAAGCCCAGATATAAAATTTCATCATCCTAGCTCAAAATTTAAGGCCCAAAAAGCGGTGACATACGGACGGACGGACGGACGGTCATCGCTCAATCGATTTCGCTATTGATGCTGATCACGAATATATATACTTTATAGGGTCTATCTCGATTATTTCTCTATGTTACAAACTATGTGTCAAACTTAATATACCCTTAGGATAGGGTATAAACATACAGGAAAGCTCCAATCCGTCTGGAACGGATCGTATGATACCCTATCCTCGCTTCTATAAAGTGCTCATGCCCAAATTGCATTTGGTACTCAAATATGGCTATAACGTCGAACGTTTGAGGATGTTACATGTGAAATTTCATGAAAATCGGTTTTTTGATGAAAACGCCCATTAAAAGTGGGCGTGGCCAAAACTGTTCTATGGGTGAATTATAGGAAATCTGAATACCTAAATATTTGGACTTAACAAAATTTTTCGGTTTCATATAATTTAGTGAAGTTATCAAAAAGTAGGCGTGGCAGTGGGCGGATGTAAACAAAATTTACACTTCTACTGTATCTTTTCGTCAGAAGCCCAGATATGAAATTTCAGCGTCCTAGTTAAAAATGTAAGGCCCAAAAATCGGTTTAATGATGAAAACGCCCCCAAAAAGTGGGCGTGGCCAAAACTTTTGTATGGATGGATTGTAGGGAATCTGAATGCCTAAATATTTGGTCTTAACAAAATTTTTCGGTTTCATATAATTTAGTGAAGTTATGAAAAAGTGGGAGTCGCAGTGGGAGGATTTCAAAAATTTTTACACTTGTACTGTATCTTTTTCTCAGAAGTCCAGATATGAAATTTCATCGTCCTAGCTCAAAATTTAAGGCCCAAAAAGCGGTGACATACGGACGGACGGACGGACGGACGGACGGACGGACGGTCATCGCTCAATCGATTTCGCTATTGATGCTGATCACGAATATATATACTTTATAGGGTCTATCTCGATTATTTCTCTATGTTACAAACTATGTGTCAAACTTAATATACCCTTAGGATATGGTATAAACATACAGAAAAGCTACAATCCGTCTGGAACGGATCGTCTGATACCCTATCCTCCTCTCTATAAAGTGGGCGTGGCCAAATTGCATTTTGTATTCAAATATAGCTATAATTTCGAACGTTTGAGGATGTTACATGTAAAATTTTATCAAAATAGGTTTTTTGATGATAACGCCCCCAAAAAGTGGGCGTGGCCAAAACTGTTCTATGGGTGAATTGTAGGGAATCTAAATACCCAAATATTTGGTTTTAACAACATTTTTCGGTTTCATATAATTTAGTGAAGTTATAAAAAAGTAGGCGTGGCAGTGGGCGGATGTAAAAAACTTTTACACTTGTACTGTATCTTTTTCCTGGAAGCCCAGATATGAAATTTCAGCGTCCTAGTTAAAAATTTAAGGCCCAAAAATCGGTTTTATGATGAAAACGCCCCCAAAAAGTGCGCGTGTCCAAAACTTTTGTATGGGTGGATTGTAGGGAATCTGAATGCCTAAATATTTGATCTTAACAAAATTTTTCGGTTTCATAAAATTTAGTGAAATTATGAAAAGGTGGGCGTGGCAGTGGGCGGATTTCAAACATTTTTACACTTGTACTGTATCTTTTCCTCAGAAGCCCAGATATGAAATTTCATAGTCCTAGCTCAAAATTTAAGGCCCAAAAAGCGGTGACATACGGACGGACGGACAGACGGACGGACGGACGGTCATCGCTCAATCGATTTCGCTATTGATGCTGATCACGAATATATATACTTTATAGGGTCTATCTCGATTATTTCTCTATGTTACAAACTATGTGTCAAACTTAATATACCCTTCGGATAGGGTATAAACATACAGAAAAGCTACAATCCGTCTGGAACGGATCGTATGATACCCTATCCTCCTCTCTATCACGTGGGCGTGGCCAAATTGCATTTTGTACTCAAATATGGCTAAAACCTCGAACGTGTGAGGATGTTACATGTAAAATTTTATCAAAATAGGTTTTTTGATGATAACGCCCCCAAAAGTGGGCGTGGCCAAAACTGTTCTATGGGTGAATTGTAGGGAATCTAAATACCCAAATATTTGGTCTTAACAAAATTTTTCGGTTTCATATAATTTAGTGAAGTTACACAAAAGTAGGCGTGGCAGTGGGCGGATGTAAAAAAATTTTACACTTGTACTGTATCTTTTTCTTGGAAGCCCATATATGAAATTTCATCGTCCTAGTTAAAAATTTAAGGCCCAAAAAGCGGTGACATACGGACGGATCGACGGACGGTCATCGCTCAATCGATTTCGCTATTGATACTAATCCATTTACGCCCATGATAAAACTACTGGTTATAAATCTGAAATAACCTTATTAGTTGACTGTATAGAAATAGTTTAAGACAAATAAAGCGGAAAAATACAAAACAGACAAAAAAGCTACAATCCGTCTGGAACGGATCGTATGATACCCTATCCTCCATCCTATCGCGCCCCTATAAAGTGTGCGTGGCCGTATTGCTTTTTCTTTACTGAATTACG
The DNA here is from genome assembly GCA_905220385.1 of Xylota sylvarum. Lineage (NCBI taxonomy): Eukaryota > Metazoa > Arthropoda > Insecta > Diptera > Syrphidae > Xylota > Xylota sylvarum. The sequence goes on from LR999958.1 coordinate 89,351,343, forward strand.
ATGATAACTTCGAAGGTTTGAGGATGTTACATGTCAAATTTCATCAAAATTGGTTTTTTGATGAAAACGCCCCCAAAATATGGGCGTGGTCAAAACTGTGGTATTAGTGAATTGTAGGGAATCTGCATACCTAAATATTTGGTTTTAACAAAATTTTTCGGTTTCATATAATTTAGTGAAGTTATGAAAAGTGGGCGTGGTAGTGGGCGGATTTAAAAAATGTTTACACTTGTACTGCATCTTGTTTTCAGAAGCCCAGATATTAAATTTCATCCTTCTAGCTCAAAATTTAAGGCCCAAAAAGTGGTGACGGACGGACGGACATGGCGCAATCGTTTTCGCTTTGATTCTGAACATGAAAATACATACATATGTACATATATGTATGTATATACTTTATAGGGTCTATCTCGATTATTTCTCTATGTTACAAACTATGTATCAAACTTAATATATCCTTAGCATAAGGTATAAAAAAGAAAATTCAAAGTGCTTTTTGAAGGTGTATTTTTCGTAGTACACTGGGCACTTATAGGTAGAATTGTGAAAAACAATCTTTATCTATACACAAAGTTTTGTCGCATTTGCTACATTTATATTTAATGCGTGTGTGACACATAACACATCGTAATTGTTTTGGCAGCTTCTGAGGGTTGTGTCCGTTATTTTTTGGTGTGAGACCAACTATCACTGAGCTCGATGAACGGCTTTTATTTTTATTCTGGTGAAGCAGGTAATTTCTGCAAATATTCCGTCTGAAAGCTAGTTAGTCCAGAGGCTCAGCATTTGATATTACATGCATGCGCCTTGCATTTGAAATGGCCATATCGAGCAAGTAAGTAAAGATCACCCACCACCATTTCGTACCCCGAATGCCTGTGCGATACAGTGAAATAGACTGGTCCATCTCATCGACTCCTCCCATTCCTCTATTGTATTTTTGAAAAAGGTGTAATATATTCACATCCACCTTTTCTTTAGTTTCTGAACATCATCGTTTCACTTTACCAACAGGCTCAACTGTGTCAAAATTGGTTCCAATGGTACATACACTGTTGTCCTTCAATCATATAATATGTAATCATATATTTTTATACCCTATCCTAAGGGTATATTAAGTTTGACACATAGTTTTTAACATAGAGAAATAATCGAGATATACCCTATAAAGTATATATATTCGTGATCAGCATCAATAGCGAAATCGATTGAGCGATGACCGTCCGTCTGTCCGTACGTATGTCACCGCTTTTTGGGCCTTAAAATTTGAGCTAGGACGATGAAATTTCATATCTGGGCTTCTGAGAAAAAGATACAGTAGAAGTGTAATTTTTTTTAAATCCGCCCACTGCCACGCCTACTTTTTTATAACTTCACTAAATTATATGAAACCGAAAAATTTTGTTACGTCCAAATAATTAGGTATTCAGATTCCCTACAATTCACCCATAGAACAGTTTTGGCCACGCCCACTTTTTGGGGGCGTTTTCATCAAAAAACCGATTTTGATAAAATTTTGCATGTAACATCCTCAAATGTTCGAGGTTATAGCCATATTTGAGTACGAAATGCAATTTGACCACGCCCACTTTATAAAGCGGAGGATAGGGTATCATACGATCCGTTCCAGACGGATTGTAGCTTTTCTGTATGTTTTTTTTCCATCACAGAGCACACAGAACACTACGCTCTCTCAGTGTAAGCTCTCAATATCGCTTAACACAACTGTTTTTTGTTGCGCGATTACGGAATCATCTACCGATCTTCAATCTTATAGACTATTTCAAAGAGACAAAATATTAATGCACATTAATAAAAAGTGAATAAATACTATTTCGAAATTCTACTCGAGATAAGCAAAAATCAATTTCGTTGCAAAGCTGATTAAAGTTGCATATGCAGCTTGAAATGGGCTCATTACTACCATACTTGGTTCTGCGCCTATCAGAAAAAAATAAATTCAGCTCTTCTTTGCTTTTAAAAGTAGCTAGTAAAAAATTATCGAAGTACATATTGTGGTCTTGTGGTATTGCTGATGTTTTTTGAAGCAACGTTTTCACCACACGAGTGCCCAATGTTTCATTTGTAGTAACAACGGACTTACCACAGTAGACGTCGAATGCATACCAATACCCGTTAGCACTTGCCACTACCCAGTTCTTGTACCCAAATCTAATGGGTTTTCCCCTAATAAATTGTTTGGATGGGTGATGATCGTAGTAGTTTATCATCGATTCGTCAACTGATAGATCTTCATGGCATATGCCCCATTGGCAAAACTTTTTTATCATTACCTCACATAAACGGCGAACTTTAAACATTTTATCATTGGATGCTTCTGAAAAGGTGTTATCACCCAATTTAGGTTTTCCTTTATTTCCAAATACCTGTATCGTGACGGTGCTGAAATAAGGCCAAATGTAGAAAATTTTGCCTTATTTCACTTCGCAATAGTGAAATAAGGCATGCTGCCCCTATGCAACCCCCCTGTTTGGGGTCACTGTTGTATTTGGGGTTGGTGCGTGGTTGGGTATATACAAAGTTTCGTTATATCCACGTTTTGAATGGATTTAAAGAAACTTGAAGGATAGGGGCAGCATGCCCCCCCCCCCCCCATATATGTTCCACTGTTTATGCATGTATGTAAATGACTTAAAGCAAAATTTGAATAATGTCGGTACATAGGTTCCATACCTCTTTTGTCATAACTGGACCAAAATTCTAGCATTTGGCCTTATTTCGCTTTAGATTGATGAATTCGTTTGGCCTTATTTCACAGTACCTGGCACGTCTCTAGGTAAAACAGCAATCTCCACGACATCTTCGTCGCCCTCCTCTTCATCTGTGAGAGCACTGGGCACAGGTGGCACAATCACTATATCAAACTCATCGTCATCCTCTTCATCCAAAATGGTGTTGATAGATTCCTGAAGTCCTAAGAAGTTATTTCTGGCGGTAAAATGAGACATTTTGTATTCCTATACCTGAGAGTAAAAAATACGAGTTTTCAATATACTTTAGCCCATTGTACTAAAAAAACGACACTTACAAGAACAGCACTCAAAATCTTACGTATTAGTATCAGGTTGCATAAAAACAGTTCTATCAATAATATTTAAACGTATTCCTTCAATTTTTTCTGGAAATCAAACAATTTCCACAATGATCAACCAATTAAAACTATTATATACCTTACCAATCTCACAATGAACACATAACTCACAGAACTGTCAATAATTGGCGGAAAATTCTGTATACAACGCCTACTTTTTTTGGCACACAATTTTCCACCTGCTTGTGATATAAGCAACTAGATCGGAAAGTTAAATTATTGTTTGGCAAATAACCGTTATCAATGTACTGTCGTTTTTTTAGTACAGAGGTACGCCCTGGGTTAAAGTACATTAGGACAAACTTCAAGAAGTAGTGCTTTCAAGCCAGCCAAACTTTCATATATATTTGTAGCCTTTGATCTCTTGGTTTCTGTAGAGTCTAATAAAAATAAATGCTGTAGAACTGTCCAATTCTCCAATAACCTCACTACGCAAGAGTGGAGTACAAGCCACCTTGTCTTAGATGGACTTAATGTTTTTCTTTTTTCAGCGTTGAAATAATCTTGGAACTCCTCCAGTATAGCACAACTTTTTGGACTCTCCAACATATATGTAGCTACCATTGATAAAAGATTTTCAGACTGATCTGGAAGTTCTGCACATCTGTAGCTAGCTACAAGTGCATAAGAGTGGCATATGCATTTAAAAAGAGATACACCTGGTATGTCAGCTTGAAGTCTCGAAAAAAAAGAGTTATTGTTTCCCACCATAACTGAAGCGTTATCGCATGCTAAAACAATAACATTTGTTACAGGAATTTAGTTTTTTCGGAAACATTCTTTAAAGGCTCTATATAACGCTTCAGCTGAACAATCAGTAACATTTAATATAATTAGTTCCAGCAATTCACTGTGAATGTTTTATGTTGTAGGGTCTATGTATCGCACCAGGCAACACAAACTTTTTTGATTTGAAATATCGGTACCTTCATCAACTAAAATTAAGAAAGGCGTTACTCGCAAAATTTCTACAAAGCAGTTAACCTCAACTGTAGCTAGAATATTCTCAATAAATCTAGAAATTTTGTTCTTCCTAGCGTCATGTCGGCCGCAACATTTGAATCAGGAAAAATATTTTTCAACAAAGGCACCAGATGGTCAATAGTATGCAATGCCACATTATGCTCTACAAATAATGCATATAAAATTAACTCAACTGTTTTACCATTCCTTTCATGATGACTAACATCAGGGCCGACTTTGCTAAACATTGAAATAACTGATAGCGATGAGGCAACTGCTTTTGCATTATCTACATGTTTCGACATTTTAGAGTGCTTGATCAACCGGCTTTTACCGGCTGTCATCGTTGAATTACACGCACGGCAGTACGTGCCAACCCTTGAATTGCTGAAAGGTTTTTGAGGATGAAACCTCCAACTTTCTTTTCAAATGGTTCATTATCTGCAATTAATTAAACTTATTCAATCTTATGGCATTTATGTACATATTGCTCATTTACTTGAAGACTGACATAACTCAAAAAAGCGATTTTACAGGAAACGCGTTTAAAGTTTTCAATTGAGCAGAAAAAAGAAGCATTCAGTTATTTGATTTCAGTTATGCGAATAACTTTTAGAATGAATTAATTATTTCTGTCGTAAATTTTTTTCAGTTAAGCGGGTTTTAGTTAAACAGAGTAATTTATATGAAGATTGTGAAAAAATGCTTCGTGTAAAGTTTTTGTTTCAGTTAACCGATTTTTTCAGTAAAGCGTAGTTCAGATAAGCGGAGTTGACTGTACATTGAAAATATCAATGCTTCTTCACGAATAATGTCACAACACAAAATACGCCGATTTTTGGGAAAGTCACACGAACTAACACATTGGTATGTACATATGAAATGAAATAACGACATATTCGCTTCTAACGCGGAGAGTATACACTCAAGATATTAATATAAAATTTTTACGCAATATGAAGCATGATAAAACGAATGTTTTAGTTATACTGCTATCAGTTCGTAATATATTGTCGCACTTTTCGTTCCAATAAATCCCACAAATGCTCAATTGGATTGAGATCGGGTTATTGAGAGGGGTGTGGGAGAGTGGATTTGCAATTGTAGATCGACCAAGTTCGGATTAATTCGGAATTATGCTTGGGGTCGTTATCTTGTACCAGCAGAAATTCGTCTCCTATTCCCAATTTTTGCGCACTAGCTTTGAGATTATCTTTTAATATTGACAAATACTGGAATCTATCCATGGTGCATTCAACAAAGTGATGTTTCCAACGCCGCTAGCTGCCATGGCACCCCAAACCATGACATTTCCACCGCCATGTTTAACATTTGGGATTAAGTTTTCCTTATTCATGGAAGTATTGGGTTTTCGCCATACAAAACGTCGACCATCTGAACCAAACATGTTGTATTTACTTTCGTCGACAAAAATTTGTTGGTTCCAAAACTCATCTGGTTTATTGACATACTCTTTGGTTTGTTGACATACTCTTTGGCATATGATATAAGTTAAGGCAACATAATATGCAGGCAAATCCAACACATGCCGCATTCAAGTCATCGAGTCAGCAAGTCTGCTGAACCACACACCGCCACACCGGTCATCAAATGCCACCGTCAGCAACGTTCCCACAACCGTCACACCGGTCATCGAATGCCAACGTCAGCAACGTTCCCACGATCGACGCGCTCCTCACATCAAGGTGCCAAATTGCAGTGACAGCGTTTATTAGGTATTTAAGGTAGAGATAAGTTATTCAAGTTGTTCAGTTCATTTTAAGAGGCAGAACCTCTGCCAGTTTAAGAAATAAATATATTTTTTTTAAAGTAAATGAATTAACCGTAATTTAATTGGCGCCCGAGCAGGGACATAGGTATCGCGTTTGAAAGTAGAAGCCATAAATTAACTATACTAGATGGTCATCTTCGAGGGGGTCTCTCTTTCGACCTACAAGCTGTGATCACTGGTGAGCAAGAATGTGTTAGTGATTTTGCAGGCAAATCACGCACACATTCAAATCGACTGGTGATCGCAACTGACAGCTACAACTGTCACACGGTTGCAGCCATCTTGGACAAATATTGGCAAAAAAAGATAAATTGTGGAGGGGATGCTGTGTCCAATAAACAGATACCAAAAATATTCTTCGCTTCGTGGTGAATCTGTTAAAAGGACGTTAACTTTAAAATAGTTAAATTTAAATTGTAACGTATATTTTAGATCATTTATATTAAATAAAAAACTGAATAAAATCATATTTATGTACTCCAGCATAAACATAGACAATTTAATTTCTTCCCCTTTGTACTTTGAGTAAATAAGAAGTTCGTTTATCATACATTTTAGGTCGAATAATAAAGCAAAAGATGTTTGATTATAGGAAATGTGTGTATGATAGGTGAAACTTATTTTGTATGTAAGTGTAACATGTCCTAACAATGAATTAAAACAAAACAAAATATATCGAATTGTCTTTTCATCTACATTCATATACTTTCGGAGAACAACACTTTGAATTATTTATACATAATCATGCACATACTTTACATCCATGTTTTCTATAAAAATCTAGAAAATTTGTGAGAAACTAAGCCAGTTCAGTACGAAAAATAAAAGAATTTCATACAAAATAATTAACCAAATAAAATTATAATTACATGAATTAAATAAAAAAGGAAAATAGGCATACATTTACAACAATTTCATAGTTACATAAAAAAAAAAGTTTGTTATCTATATACCACACATTTCATTTTTTTATAAAATAAAATTTATTATTATCACATCGTTAACTCACCACTGCACTTCCAAACACATCCCCGTCTGCTCACCACCTTTGTTTACTGTGGGCAGACAGAAAAGTCCAATTGGTTTTTTGTTTTTAAATAAAAAAGCGGCAAATTTGGATAGATGAGAATAGTAAGTAATACAATATTTTTTATGATTTAGTGTTATTTATTTATTTATTTACATGTACTATCACATGCTCCTTACTACAAACAGAAAATTTGAAGAATTTCAGAAATACGAAACTGGAAAAATGGATTTCCAATCAGATTATTCTATTTATAATGAGCACTCATATGCTCAAATGGATATCTCATTTCAATATGAGACATGTAAGTATCCATTCATTTATCCATACATTTTTAACTAACAACATTACCATTTCAACTTCACAGCAACAATGAAAAAACCTCCAGATCCATCATCTCGCCCACTGGAAGAAATTCAGATCCCGCGCAATCTACATCGAGAGGTGTTATTTGATGCAAATCAACAGGTATATTTACATTTCAATCATTTTTATATTATTTATTGCTCTGGTTTGAGGTAAAGTAGAATTTTTACAATTTGTTCACTTTGTGTCAGATATACTAAAAAAGAATCTGAGATTGAACATTCACATTATTATGTGCATCGTTTAATTCTTTATTTTTTTGTTCCATCTCGATGATGGTGCATATTATAAAATATATCTACCTATGTATGTAAATCATTATGTACCTAAAAATATTTCTTTTTGATGACTTATAAGTGATTTATTTTGTTATGTAGATTTATGAGAGTGATGACTCAATAAACGAGGAGAAGGAAAACGCTACCAATCAGCGTAGAAAAACCCGACGAGATTGCGTACTGGGCTGCAGAGACCCTAAGAGGCTTTATCGGTTTCCACTTGATAAAGCGAGGTAAGTGCATTTTGATCACCTTCATTGTTTTATGAAATATATTGTAAAAAATTGCTATAAAGTGCAATAAATGTATTTCATGAAGCTCTGAATATTATACTGAAATAACTGCTTCGGTGGTACATTGTTGCATTCATGAAGTGAGTAAAAGAGAAATGAATGAAATAATTTCATTTATGAGACAATGCATAATAAATAAATTGACTTTGTGTAGACAATATACCATCGAAAGTGCATGAATAATAAAACAACAGGTAAGGGAACCAGAAAGGTTTGCCCTTACTTGGTGATTTTTCATATTTTATAAAAGGAAAATCATAAGGAGACACCATGGGTGCCTAGAAGTAAACGTACAAGTTTTTGTTTCTGAAATTACAAAACCTAAATAAACTAAAAGAGAAAGAAATAGACACTTTACCTGATAATGTCCGGAATTTAGTTTTCAATAGCCTGAAAAATGTTAATAGAGGTGTGAAGGGCGGAAGGTACAATAACGAAACGAAAATGCTAGCTCTTTCAATACACTTCATCTCTCCCGTGGGGTACCGACACTTAAGACCAATACTCAATCTTCCTGCGGTGTCCACTCTAAAATCTTTTATTTCGTCTTGGCCAAAAACACCAGGCAATATTGTGTTCAATGTGAGGAGCTTAGAATTGAAATTGAGTCAACTTCCAAGTATCTATAGATACTGTTCAATTTCGGCAGACGAAATGTCGTTAAAAGCCCACTTGGACTACAATCAAAAGAGTGACACCATCATAGGACTCGAGGATTTCGGTCAAGGCGAGGACCGCTCATGCTGGCCTGCATGCAATGTGTTGGTCTTAATGGCCCAAGGAGTTGCTAGAAGGTGGAAACATCCTATCGCCTACTACTTTGTGCGTACCAGTTGCCCTCCCTCTAAAATAAAGAACATCCTTTTTAAAACAATAGAAGCTCTACAGGAGAGTAAAATCATTCCTGTGCATTTTGTTGCCGACCAAGGCTCCAATTTCAGAGGGCTAGCCCGCATTTTGGACATCAGCACGGCTAAGCCATATTTTCTGGTGAATAGCCAAAGAATTTTTTACATGCACGATGTTCCTCACCTCTTGAAGAGCACTCGAAATTGCCTCTTAAAGTGCAACATTGTGCACAATGAGCGGAAGACAGCTGCTTGGAGCGACATTGTGAGGTTTTATAACGTCGACTCTAAGAACCAGTACAAATTAGCCCCGAAACCAAACAACTTTCAGAAAATGAAAGTTAAGTATGCGTCTCACGTACTGAGCAACACAGTTTCAGCGGGTCTTTTAACGTACAAAAAGGCTGGTCATGGCTCCGAAACAGTAGATGCCATTAGGCATTTGGTTCAGTGTATGTAGCTTCAAAAAGTAAACAAACTAACAGCTTTTACCTCGTTATGAAAAAAGGTATTGTATGAGTATTTAGTTTAAGGCTTCGAGTTTTTAAAAATGAAATATAATATCCCATTACATCTTCGTCCGAGAAATCAAACTTATGTACAATTATTGAATTGACATGATTGTTGCTAAGAAGGTAATCTAATAAAATAAACGTTTTATGGGTTTTGAATATGTTCTACATTAAATTGTCACACTAAACTTATACTTACAAGGCGTCGGCTCATTCCGAATATTCTTAAAAAGAATATTTAATGTTTGTAGCAGTTGAACACAATCGATCCTCCACTCTTTTGAGAACAGAACAACAACAGAACATATGAAAGCATATTTTTTTCTAGGAAGAAACTATAAAAGGTCAGTAAACATTTTACGTACATCTCTATTTTCTCAAACGTACTTAAAAACTGAACTCATGTTGATTACCCCAAATGTTTTTCCGCAATGCAGCGCAAACTCCACGGCGCTGATTTTAGATTTTGTCTCCTTGGAAACTACTCATGCAGTTGCGACGTAATCCGAGTACTAATTCATCTTTATTATAGTATAGTTGAGGAGTTCTAGTAACTCCTATATTCCCAAATATCTGTAAAAATTAGCCATTTAGAAGAAAATGTTTATAATGCGTAGACCTGCTCACCGTTTAGTGCTCGAAACTGTATCACCAGAAGCAAAGTTGAACTACTGCATGCGATGTACTGAAACGAAAAATGAATAGTATAACTTATAAATAGTATTATAACAAATAAAATTATTTTCTATAATTATGCAGATATTTGAAAGAAAGATTTAAGTGGCAAAAACAAATTAATAGCTAACAAATCAAGGAATAGCAGAAATAAAACAAATTTATGACACAAATATGAGAAAATATAAACTCACCTCGTGAAACTTCACATTTTGACATAGACATATTCAACTCTAATGCAAAATTACATGAGCTATCGTTTTGGACCTGTAGATGAGCTGATTAAACTTCAAATCTCTCATCACATGTATTCACCGATAGGAACGAAAGAGAGGATTAGGCTCCGCCCATTTGCGGGTTTTCGCGGGTTGGGGATGGCAAGATGACTATCTAGGTATTGTTAATTTATGGTAGAAGCCCTAAAGTAGCGCAATTTTCATTCGTGAGTTTAAAATCGATTAAGCCCTTAAGTAGTGCAAAAAAAATCGTATACTGCCTATGTCCCGGAACCCGTCGCGAACGCAGAGTGATTATAGTGCCCTTAAGTAGTGCCAAAACATTCAGTGTCGAAAAAAAAAAAAGACCCTCAAGTAGTGTCGAAAGAAAAAAAGAAGAAGACCCTCAAGTAGTGTCGAAAAGAAAAAGAGACCCTCAAGTAGTGTTGAAAAAAAAGAGACCCTTAAGTAGTGTCGCGAAGGACTTAGTTGAAAAGCAAGGTAGCAGTAAGGTGTAGTGTAAGACAACAGGGGTGTGGAAAATTCAAGGGCCCCCTAGTAGTGAAAACAAACGGGAAGCAGCAGCTAGCCGCCACCACCCATAGGATGAGGATCATCATATTATTGTAAGATCTAATTATTGCAAATATTAATAACATATTATATAATATTAAATTTTCTTAATTTGACGTGAAAATACTTTAAATTATATTGTTCTGTAGTGAAAATATCTTGAATTTACCTTAATTATCTTGATTTGTCTTAAATTTATCCTGATTATCTTGACATCTCGTTAAAATGACTAACGAAAATATCGTAAGACCTTCCGTTCTCAAACAAGCTGCCGCTCAGGCTGCTCAAGCCGCTCAAGCTGCACATGCTGCTCAAGCGAATCAAGCCTCAACTTCTTCTGGAAGACCCAACGAAAATCCTGTCATGAATCCCCCACTCCAATCTCTCATTAGTTCTATGATACGCGAAGCTCTGAGTACTGAGGGCCGCGCTCTAATTCATTCAATCTTAAACCCGTACGCGGATCAATTCACGGGAATTGATCAAACCATTTCACCAAACCAGAATATTAATGATCTCGATAAAATCCCGGATGTAGTACGTAGCCTACGCGAATTCTCTGGTAATCCAGGTGAATTTAGCTCATGGCGTAAAAGCGTAGAGCGTATTTTAAAAATCTACGATTCCATCAAAGGATCGGCAAAGTATTTTGGTATATTAAACACTATAAGAAACAAAATAATTGGAAATGCAGACCACGTCCTGGAGTCTTACAATACTCCATTAGACTGGAACTGCATATCCCGATGCTTAACTCTGCATTATGCAGACAAGCGTGATTTGGGTACTCTAGAGTACCAAATGACGGCGTTGGTACAGGGTAACACGTCCATTCAAGAATTCTACCAATCGGTGTATTCGCACCTTTCACTCATACTTAATAAAATTGCATGCATGGATGTCAGTGCCGAATCTCTAAATTTGCTCATGCAAACCTATAGAGATAAAGCCCTTGACACCTTCATTCGAGGACTGAAAGGCGATCTTCCCAGACTTTTGGGAATGCGAGAACCGGTAGATCTACCCCAAGCATTGCACTTGTGTTTGAGGTTAGAAAACCAAAACTACCGCTCGCAGTACGCCATTGCAAGCAGCCATAATAGGAGGATAAATCATCCGGAACCACCACCAATTCCAGCAAGACGAGTAATCTCCAATCCAGTCCAAAATCGTCAACCATTTTACCCAGAATTGACTCATTTCGTACAGCCACAGAGACAACAAGTGGCACCCCAATACAATGCAAGGCCCATTCCACCTCCGAGGCCCCAGAGACAGTTTGCACCACATCAACATCAGCAACAACAATATCAACAGCAACGTCCACAATTCTTTGCTACTCCAAGGCAACCACCACCAGAGCCTATGGATGCAGAAACAATCCGTACGAACAAGGTCAATTACATAAACAGACCGCGAATGGAGAATTGGCCTCCGGCACCAAAACGACCATCAGCTCCTCAATCTCATCAAGTCCATCCTACCAAGATGCAAAGAAACTTTCATCTGGGTACTATGACAGAAGATGCGGAATTCAACCGATATGAAGAAGCACAAGCCGACATGAACAACGTGACTGAATATGGCGAGTCTTTCCAGGAGTATATCGAAATGACTCAACCGGAAATCACCAGCTCAAATAATGTCACGGAACTAAGCGACATACATTTTTTAGACTAAGTGACTCTTCGCTGCCGTATTTCGAATGTGCAACGAAGAGTGGAGACATTCTGAAAATCTTGATTGACACGGGATCCAATAAAAATTATATACAGCCGTCTTTAATAAATAAACCCTTACCAAACGAAAAACCATTCTGTTGTAATTCCATTGGTGGTAACGTTCAAGTAACTCACCATACTTTTATTAGTCTTTTTGGTCTCGAAAATATTAAACACAAATTCTTTCTCATGCCAAAATTGAAATCTTTCCACGCGATCCTTGGAAATGATAGCTTGAAGAATCTCTCGGCTGTCATTCACGCAAAGGATAACTACATGCTTGTTAACAATCAGTTAAAAATACGCATTAAACAGATGGCTTCGCAATCTGTGAATACTATAAATATCCGAACCGATCATATGTCTTCAAAACAAAAAGCTTCTATTGATAAAATCGTGCACGACTTTCCCAAACTTTTCGAAGAACCAGAGGAAAAACTCGCTTACACAACAAGAGTAAAAGGCGAAATCAGAACAACATCTGATTCACCTGTATACACCAAATTTTACCCATATCCTATGTCCCTTAAAAGCGAGGTTGAAGAACAAATAAAGCAGCTTCTCAATGATGGAATAATTAAGCCTTCACGGTCCCCATACAATTCACCAGTATGGATAGTGCCAAAAAAAGCTGATGCTTCTGGTAAGAAGAAATATCGGGTCGTAATAGATTATAGGAAGCTAAACAGCATTACTATCCCGGATCGATACCCGATTCCCCAAATTAACGAAATCCTTGCACATCTCGGCGATAATAAATTTTTTTCCGTTATAGACTTGAAAAGTGGGTTCCATCAGATCCCCTTAAAAGAATCTGATATCGAAAAAACAGCATTCTCTATCAATAATGGAAAATTCGAGTTTCTTAGGCTTCCATTCGGTCTCAAGAATGCACCGGCCATATTTCAAAGGACGCTTGACGACATTCTTCGTAACCTCATCGGTAAAATATGCGATGTCTACGTAGATGACATAGTCATTTACAGCAAGGACGAAGCTACGCATGAACAAAATATTCGGAAAGTTTTTCAAACATTACATGATGGAAATATGAAAGTTCAACTGGATAAGTGCGAATTCTACAAACAAGAAGTAGAATTCCTGGGTTTCGTCATTTCGCCTAACGGCATTAAAACCAATCCGGTAAAAATCAAAGCAATCCAAGACTTTCCATATCCGAATACCCTGAAGGAACTTCGCTCTTTCCTTGGCCTGTCAGGGTACTATCGCCGCTTCATTAGGGACTACGCCAAGCTGGCCAAACCCCTAACAGCCCTCTTAAGGGGGGAGGATGGACGATTGTCCAAAAACATTTCAAGCAAGAAACTTATCCATTTAGACGAATCCGCCAAAACAGCTTTTAAAAAAATCAAAAACACATTAACATCGGAAGAAGTTGTACTCGCTTACCCAGACTTCACAAAACCGTTCGAATTAGTAACTGATGCTTCTAACTATGCCCTTGGTGCTGTATTGTCACAAGGAGATAAGCCCATTATGTTCATATCTAGAACATTAAGTAAAACAGAAGAAAGCTACGCAGCCAACGAAAAGGAAATGCTAGCTATAATATGGGCACTTAACAACTTCAGAAATTATCTCTACGGGACAGCAAAAGTGATAATTCATACTGACCACCAACCCCTCACCTATTCCCTGAGCAATAAAAACAATAACTCTAAACTGAAAAGATGGAAAGCTATTTTGGAAGAGTACAACTACGAATTAAAATATAAACCTGGCAAAACAAACGTAGTTGCAGACGCACTTTCCAGACTTCCCACCGGAACCGAAATAAACTCCCTTACTCCAACAATACATAGTGATGAGAGTTCATCACATGGGCTGATATTCAGCGTTGAATCGCCTATCAATGTATTCAAAAATCAAATATTCCTCAATACGGGTAACACAAGCAATTACGAGTTTCGCATAGTTTTTCCCACATATCACAGGCATATTATCACTGAACAATCCTACACAACTGATAAACTTATTGAAATTCTTAAGGCCAGACTGAACCCTACAGTTACCAACTGCATAAAGACGGAAGAACGAATCCAGGGAATAATCCAAGAAATTTACAGAAATAATTTTGCGAATCTTATCGTGTAAGATTCTCCCAAGCAATTGTAGAAGACGTAACAAGTGAAACTAGACAAGAAGAAATCATCATTACCACCCATCAACGTGCTCATAGGAATGAACGAGAGAATAAACAGCAAATTCTCGAAAAATTCTATTTTCCCGGAATGTCGCGAAAATTAAAAAGAATAATCAAACTCTGCTCTATTTGCAAAGAAAACAAATATGACCGTCACCCCGATAAAATTGAAATTCAGGCAACTCCAATTCCGACTTATCCTGGACAGATTATTCATGTTGACATTTTCTCAACCGAAGGCAATTTAGTGTTAACATCACTTGATAAATTTTCTAAATACGCCCAAGTCAAGAAAATACAATCTAAAGCTATTGAGGATGTTAGGCAACCGCTAAGAGAACTCATATTTGCCTATGGAATACCGAAGACTATAGTATTCGATAATGAGAAGTCTTTCAATTCCTCACCAATTATATTCATGCTTAAGAACGAATTTGGCATGGAAGTATTCACAACACCCCCATATACGAGCACATCGAACGGCCAAGTCGAACGATTTCATTCGACTCTTGCTGAACTTATGCGTTGCATTGGAAAGGAACAAGTACATAGATCCTTCACGGAATTACTTGAAACTGCAGTTAATGCCTATAATTTCACGATACATTCGGTAACACGTAAGAAACCAGTGGACATATTTTTCAGTAGGAACATAGACCCCCCTCAAATTGACAAGATTCGTTCAGAAGTGAAAGCCAAACTAGAAAACAAACAACAACATGACTTGACCTATCACAATAAAGGGAAACCCCCAATCAAAGATTACTCAACAGGAGAAATAATTTATGTCAGAACAAATAAGAGAGTAGGATCAAAACTCTCTCCAAGATATTCAAAAGAAGTTGTTAAAGAAAACAATAAAACTACCGTTCTCACCCAATCAGGAAAGGTAGTTCACAAATCTCACATAAAATCCTAATCTCAAACTTTCTTTCCAGACTTTTACTGACTGACTGTTTAGGTGACGTACAAATACTGGACTACACGAACGCAAGACTAGTGGCTATTAACACCGGAACATCTAGAATACAAACCGGAACTTACAAACTAATTCATGAAATAGACTTATCCGTATATCCGCAAGCCTTAAGTAACATAGAATCGTACATGAGAGAAAACCTTATAACTTCCCATCCCAGTTTCTATCTTCTATCTCAAGAAATCTCATCTATTAGATCAATCCTTTCACGTTTAATCCCCAATCAGCATAAAGCTAAAAGATCGCTTGACTTCATTGGAAGCGCTTGGAAGTTCATAGCAGGCACTCCCGATAATCACGAAGGAAAAAATAAATAACGCACTTGAAAATAATAATAAACAAACTGTTATAAATAACCTTTTAGTCAATAAAATCGAAGATATAATAAATAAAACAAATTCCATAAGTAAAATTGTAAAAGAAAATACAAATGTAATAGAGGAAATTGTTTTCAGTATAAAATACAGATTAGATATAGTAAAAGATGAAATAAAAAATATTATGTACGCTTTACATTGGGCAAAAGCCAATATTATAAACTCTTATATTTTATCAAGAAATGAAGTAAATGTAATCGAAAAAATAATAAATAATAAAGGTATATTATTCAAAGATATAGAAGAAGCAATGGACTTCTCAGAAATAAAAGTAGCTTTTAATAATTCTGTACTATTATACATTGTAAGCCTACCTACAGTTAATGAAAAAATATGTAATAAGTTAAATATTAAACCAGTAAAGAAAGAAAATAAAGCAATCAAAGTTGAATTTAATGAAATTTTAAAATGTGAAAATGAAATATATGGTATAAATGTCAATTGTAGAACAGTAAATAAGTTTTCAATCTGTAACAAAAACAATGTAATCAATTTAAGTAACACTAGTTGTATACCAAATTTATTAAATAGCAAAGTAGCGAACTGTACTGCAATTAATGGCCAACACATCCCAGACCTTGAAGAAATATCATCTGACATCATTTTTCTAAACCAGTACGATGGAGAAATCATAATCGACGATGAACCGGTTGCCCTCAATGGCACATTCCTGATTAAATACTACAACAGCAGCCTACAAATTGGAAAAAAAACATTCAAATCTTTCGAGTCAACGCATCTCAACCCTCTCCCAGCCATCCTGCAACAAACGTCAGCACAGCACCACGAAGTGGAAGAAACGTTATCGCTGGAGCTTATAAAAGAATTACATGCAAACAACACCCGCTACATTCAACTCTTGAGGACAAAAGTGGAAAATAGGACAGTAATGAGCATTGGAGTCTGTCTACTATTCGCACTCGTCATCATCATAGCCATAGTCTTCAGAAAAACAGTAGCAAGTACCAAATCAACGCTCAGCACCATCAACGCAGACTCACAGACCAAATCCCCACCAACATCTTCACCATCACCTTTACCAGCACCTTCACCATCACCTGTTCCAAGGGCTACAACTTCCCGCATAAGCCAGATACCATTCTTCTAAGTAAACGAGGACGTTTACTCTTAAGGGCGGAGGAGTTAAGGCAACATAATATGCAGGCAAATCCAACACATGCCGCATTCAAGTCATCGAGTCAGCAAGTCTGCTGAACCAAACACCGCCACACCGGTCATCAAATGCCACCGTCAGCAACGTTCCCACAACCGTCACACCGGTCATCGAATGCCAACGTCAGCAACGTTCCCACGATCGACGCGCTCCTCACATCAAGGTGCCAAATTGCAGTGACAGCGTTTATTAGGTATTTAAGGTAGAGATAAGTTATTCAAGTTGTTCAGTTCATTTTAAGAGGCAGAACCTCTGCCAGTTTAAGAAATAAATATATTTTTTTTAAAGTAAATGAATTAACCGTAATTTAATTTATACGCTTGATGGCATTTTTCTTCCATATGAAAGGTTTTTTACGAGCAACGCAACCTTTGTAACCTTTAGTATGTAACAAGTTGCGAATGGTTACCCCAGATTCTTCGAGGTTTGTAGCTATTTGAGGTACCCCAATTTTCGGATCAGCCTTGACCATTCGCTCAATAAATCGTTCATCTCGCGTAGTTAGGATTTTTTTTCTGCCTCTTCCTACAGCCATGTCATACGAATTATTTTTTTCAAAATTTTTTACGACGGATTGGATTATGGGACGAAGTCTATTACTATTTTACTAATTTCTGCGTAACTTTTTTCCTCAGCTTTTAACTTTACAATTATTTTTTTTATCTATAGGCACTTTTTTATAATTGTCTTTGTCACTTTGTCACTTTGTTATTTGTTTAATTAGTTCTCTTAAGATAAAATAAAAAACCACCGCATGCAACTGTACACTACCAAATATCTTAAACTTTGATTGACTGTACACAGCAGCAAAAAATATTGACCGCTAATCGAAGATTTTACGAAAGAAACAGGGATATGTGCAATTATTTGAGTCGAATTTTAGGATGCAAGGAAAACTTTTGGGTGTGTTCGTTAAAAAAAACTATTTTTAGAAATTTTTTTTTTTATAATCCTGATCTACATACATATGTATGTATAACACCGAAAAATGTTTGATAAACTTTTTTAAGGATTGTGTTGCATTTTTGGAAAAAATACGGTTTCATTGGTAATGATTTCTTAAATTACTGATGAAATGAATCAAACTACATAAGTACATACATACGTACGTATGTATGTATGTACATATTTACTTTAATTTTAACAGCCCAAATCAACAAATAATTGCATTATTAGGTGGTGTATCATACTTTAAAACAAAGCTGCCAGTGGCTGAAAAATGTAGTTTGAGATACATTTTTAATGCATTTTTTTGACATTTTCGCATTTTTAAGGTTAGTGCGTATTCACTTACACCAAATGGGAATTATAGTAGGTAATTTTGCGTACTGCTCTAACTTCATTTTCAGAGCAATAAAAATGCGAAAAAAATGTGAAGTATCATACGGGCTTTACAAATTGAGTTTTCTTCCCAAGTTCCGATTCCAATGTAAAAACCCAAATACAGTTAGGATGAACACCTGCAAATGGCTCATTTTCCAATCAGAGGAGTGCGCACGAAGAATGCATGCGTGTGAGTTACGTTTACGCATAGCTAAGTATTAACACGTCATTCTCTTTTGTTTTTGCTTTGTTTGTATTTGTAACTTAATTAAGGGTTGTTAAGATTCTTTTTGTATTTTCCCCCTCATTTTGTTCTGAAGCGAGCAAAATTGCTGGCGACTCTTTTTGACGTTTCTCTTTTCTCTTGTTCGGAAATTGTCATCTACCTTTCATTTGAACATTGGTAGTGCAAAATGTCGAAGGATTGTGTTTGGACCCGAGAATTAACTTTGGAACTCATATACTGTGCGCGTCAAAAAAAAGTTTACACTGCTGTGTTTTATGTTTCAAATTCAATTGCAGGTTTTATTAAAGGTTTATCTTACAACTAGTTTAGCATGTTCGTTTATATTTAATTCCTAATCGAACGACATATAACGGCTAACAAAAAAAATCAATTACAAATATTGTATAAACAAAAAAAGGTTTCATTCTTTGTTTGTTTGTGAAAGAAGTAGTGTCAACATCTTAGAATTAACAAAGTATTATTAAAATGGGTAAGCAAACGCCTGTTGAAACAAGAAAACTCGTCTTAAAATTTAAAGGAAAAGGAAAATCTTTAAGAGAAATAGCAGAAATAATTGGAAGAAGCCATCAATGTGTTAAAAAAATTATTGATAAATATGCAAATTTTAAACAAGTTGAAGATCGTCCACGTACTGGTAGGCCCAAGCGACTTTCCGAATCTGAAGTAAGATCCATTGTGCGAGAAGTGAAGAAAAATCCATCTGCTAGTGCTGTCAAAATATCAGAAGACATTGAAAAAGCGTCAGGTGATCCCGTTAGTGCAAGTACTATTCGAAGAGTACTACATGATAATGGGCTACATGGCAGAGTACCGCGAAAAAAACCGCTTATATCACCAACCAATCAAAAACCGGCGACTTCAGTTTGCAAAAAAGTACGAAGAAAAGGATATTTCGTTTTGGAAAAATGTATTATTCAGTGACGAGAGTAAGTTTGATGTTTTAAAATCAAGGCAACCACCAAAAATTTGGAGAGCCAAAAATAAGGCGTTCGATAACAAAAACATTACCTCCACGGTTAAGCATGGGGGAGGGTCAGTTATGGTCTGGGGATGCATGGCGGCAACAAGTGTGGGAAACTTGATGTTTATTGAGTCCACAATGAACAAAATGGATTACATAAATATTTTGAGGGAAAACTTGCACCCTGGTGTCGAAAGATTGGGTTTGGATCGAGCTTGGGTATTCCAGCAGGACAATGACCCTAAGCACACGGCCAAAATTGTAAAAGAATGGTTATTGTATCGAACGCCGAAGCTGTTGGATCATCCTCCGCAATCCCCAGACCTTAACCCCATCGAACATTAGTGGGAGTATCTCGACAAGCAAGTTCGAAAAAGGGTCATAAGTAGTAAAGACACATTAAAGTCCGTATTGTTGGAAGAGTGGGAAAATATTCCTTCTGAATTCACTAAAAAATTGGTGGAATCCATGCTCAGGAGGTTGAAGGCCGTTATTAAGGCAAAAGGAAAACAAACAAAATATTGAATTCGGAGTTTATTGCCATATTATGTTATTTTTTTTGTACTGTAAACTTTCTTTTGACGCCTAAAATGTGAAGTATTTTTAATTTTTCGTTTAAAAAATTTTTATTATTTATTTTTTTGTTTACGTCTATATGTTGTTCGATAAAGAATTGAAATATAAACGAACATGTTAAACTAGTTGTAAGAAAAACCTTTAATAAAATCTGCAATTGAATTTAAAACATAAAACATAGAAGTGTAAACTTTTTTTTTACACTCACAATACATACTTATATGAGATGCATCCAAACTTAGGTATGTATGTGTATATAACCATTTAGAAAGACTATATAGACCGAGTGAAAATGTCTGATCAAACAATTTTCTATAGTCTTAGAAATGATTTCCCTTCTGTGACTATCGATATGATTAAGCGGAAACTACACAATCTGACAAATCAATTTTCCCGAGAATTCAGGATAGTTGAAAGAAGCAAAAAAAAGTAGAGCCGGAGCTGACGACAATTCGAGCCAAAACTGTGGTGCTAAACCCAATTGTTTTTTTTTTCTTTGAAAACATTTTGCCGAAGTAAGACTTCATGTTAAAATATACTAGAGGTGCCGACTTTGACCAGTAATGATTACTTTGACCAAAATCAGAAAACTTTTATTTTTAAAACAGCAGCATCTACATACATGTGAGTAATTTCAACATAATTTGGTATGGATTGAATGGTAGTTTCATCAGCTAAGCTTCGGTCTTCAGCTTATGAGGTGAAAACATTTGAAAAAAATGTAACCGTAAATTAAATTAGTGCAAGTAAGACGTAGTGATTTGAGCTCCTCAAAGAGGTTCCGATATTTTGTGTTTTCAGAAATTTTTTTGATTATTATTAATTATTTCTCTCTTAAATAGGATTATTTTGGTAGTCGTAGGAATAATAGTATACATTTGATATAAATGAGAAAAAGTCACTTGCCAAATGTTGCATATTCGTAAAACTTTGACCACGAATTTTTAACTTTGAGCAGCAGTATTACTTTGACCACTTTAACTTTGATTGCTAGTTTTACTTTGACTAGTTCCTTTTCATGCTACCTAGCCTAAATCTTATTCTTTTCATATAAATAGGTTAAGACAAACTCCTCGTAGGCGTTACAATAGTACACCTAGTAACAAAATGGAGGAAGCATTGCAAATAATTGAAAATAAAGAAATGTCTATTACAAAGTGCGCTCAGTATTTCGGTATTGCAAAGGGAACCTTTATCAATAAGATGCATCAAAAGCATGGTAAGGCGTTTGGAAGGCCTTGCATTTTTACAGATGCTGAGGAAAAACTCTTAGTTCAAGCTATACTAACCACAAGCGAATGGGGCTTTCCTTTAAGTGGGCTAGAAGTTCAAAAACTGGCGACCAACAACATATCTGAATAAACATGAGAAAACATTTTCCGTAATAAAATACCCTAAAAGTTAAAAAAAAACGTTTTTCATTGTCTTATGGTCAGAGTTAAAAATGCACTGGTCAAAGTTAAAAATGTTAAGGTATAACTTTGACCAGGATGTTTTTTAACAATTAAAAGCGCACCAGAAATGCAAACACTGAAGTTAAATATTGATTATGTTCACAATTCAACAGCCGACAACTTAAGACTAAAATCGAATACATCACGAAACGGACAAAAACACTGCGAATGTTTTTCCTACCAGACTGGTCAAAGTTAGGCGAACTTATGGTAAGAAATACTTACGTAAGTTAAAAGTTAGTTGAGCTTACAGAACCATTTATAAAAATTGGATAGAAAAACGAAATACACATTGAACGTTGTCAAATTTGTGTATTGAATTAAAAATACAAGACCCACAACAATTATTCAATTTTATTCGTATGACATCAACAGATTTCGAGTTCTTGTTGCAAAAAATTGTCGGCAAAATTAAAAAAAAGATACACGTCTTCGCAAAGCGATTTCACCTGCAGAAAAATTAATAACTCTTAAATTTTTTGCGTCAGGTAAGTGGAACGGGATTCTTTCCTCATCTCCAATGAATACATACATATTTGTGACGTCATTAATATCTTATATATTTTTGTTTTAGCTGATTCTTATAAATTTTTAATGTACATACCTGTTTAGAGTTGCTGCATGTATAATATAGATTAATGTCCCCGAAGTTTGTGCTACTCTGTATAAAAGGTTTAAGGCTGATTATATAAAGGTTAGTAAAATAAAAATCGTAATAGCAGTAGGTAAATAAAAATTTTTTTGAAATCAAAAATACTTTGAAAAAGAAAACTGGGTGAACAGGTCATCCGATTGATCCGTCTGTGATTTTGGAATGTCCTTGTGTACATTTTATTGGAACAGGTGTAATGCAGTTGAAAATGTTTTTTCAGAGGATGTTGTTGGAGTTGATACCTCAACCAATGTAGAAGTTGAAGGCATATTTGTATTTCGCAGAATATCTTCAGAATTTTCGACTTCAATCTCTTGAACTTCTTAAATGCTTCTTTGTACCATAAGTCTTAAACGTTTGTCGGACTTTTTATTTGGCAAACTTCTTAAGACTGAAGCAACATAATCTCCGAAAATTTTGTCCTCATCTCTGGAAGTGTTCAATATATCTTCATACTTTTTTATTAATTCAGCCTCTCTTTTCTTATTTTTTGTACGGTCCACCTTTTCAAACTTCTTTTTCGCATGACAAGAAGTAATCTCTGGCATATCATTTGGTTCAATAGCCTTTGTATTATCTCGAGAGTCATTAACATCAACTGTACTTTGTTGCTAAAAAAGAAAAAATAATAATAATTAGATCATGTTTATTTCTCACAACTTCTCGTCACAGAAGAAAAATGGATTTATGTCGCTGAAACCTATAATTGAATATGGAATTTCCCACACTGCATTGGCGCAATAGACGAAAAACATGTCGTCATGAAAGCTCCAGCACATAGTGCGAGTATATGTATATGTATGTATTTCTACAAAGGAAAAGGTCGTAGTACTGTTTTAATGATTGTTGTGGATGCGGAATACAAAATTATGTAAATGAACTGTGGATTCATTGGACAATACTGCATTATTTTCAGCATTTCAACCAGATGAATTAAGATTGCCACATACAGCTGTACCCTATGTTTTAGTGGCTCACGTTGCGTTTGCATTAACAAATTACTTGATAAAGCCGTATTCATACAAAAATCAGCCTATTGATAAAAAATATTCAGTTACCGTCTATCAGGAGCGAGGCGCATGATCGAAAGTGTATTCGGAATTTTGGCAAACAGGTTTAGAGTTCTGAGGAAACCAATAGTACTTTCTCAAAAAAAAAAAGTTTAACTTATACACTTCCACAATTTATGTGCTTCACAATTTATTGGTTTCAAGAAGTAATGATATGATATGAAAGATATGCCAGCTAATAACTTTATTCCTTTGGAAACTCGACGTGTTGGAACTACAACGTAAACTGCAAATGCAATTTGATGAATTCAGAAATTATTTTTATCCCCAGATGGCGAAGTATCATGGCAATATGAGAAAGTCATTTGAACTATTGTACATATTCCTCTTGCTGCTTTATACTTATAATTCAATAAAATTAGTTACCAGTGTTTCAGTTGTTTCTGTTTCTTTCCCAGATCCAAAAACATTAGGACATCAAAATAAAACCAATTAGGAGTATGAATGTCTTTTGATCCGCTGCCAGTTTTCCTTGTTTTATTTTTTTTACTTTTTGAAGAAACTGGCATTTTAAATTGTGCAGTTTTCTGTTTATGTATTTCTTTTGCACTACTATCCAAAATGTGGGCAATTGCATATTAGGCATGGTTTTTATACCCTATCCTATACCCTATATTAAGTTTGATACATAATTTGTAACATAGAGAAATAATCGAGATAGTTCCTATAAAGTAATTCGTAATCAGTATCAATAGCGAAAACGATTGAGGCATGTAAGTCCGTCCGTCTGTCTGTTCGTCCGTATGTCACTGCTTTTTGGGCCTTAAATTTTGAGCTAGGAGGATGAAATTTCATATTTGGGCTATTGAGGAAGAGAAGCGGTATCTACAAGTGTAAATCTTTTTAAATCCATCAATCAATACTGAAAACGAATTTAGTTCGTTAGCATTGTGAATGTCGACAAGCAAACGCAGAAAAACAGATGGCATACAAAGCGGCGCTGTAAGAAGGCTCAGAGGTACTCGCGAGCTCTACGAGTAGAAGCGAAGCGATGAATACCGGCTTTTCAGAACGAAAAAAAAGGAGCATGAGAAGCGCCCGATTGAAGAAATAGAGAGATGCTATTGCAGGAATGAGGTTTGGACGAACAAGGAAATTAGCAGTAGAATCGCTGTCAGGTAAAATAAACCATTTTTATTTAATTCATTCGTGTATCATGCTAACAAAGAACGCCTAAAACTAGGTGAACTAACTTAACTACGTTAATTACTAATAACTTACCAGGAATTTCACTTACTCACCATCTTTTATTGATTTAAGGCCGCCTATGACAGCATCTGTAGAGAAGAGCTATATAGACCTGCTGTCACAGAGTTCTGTAGGCCAAGCAAAAGAAACCAGAAGCGGGAAAACCAGTGCAATAGGATTTGTTTATAATTATTTTCTTCGTTTTAAGTGCTTAATTGATAAATAATATTTTGTTGTGTATTTTTCTAGGTGACAATGGAAATATCCCGATACGCACAGCAGCTAACGGAAGTAGGCAGGCAATTCTACATGCGAAAAATACGGAAAATTGCGCCAAAGGATCCTTACCTCCTCAAGTAAGGTTATTGGTTTTAAATGTAACATACTTAAAAGTAATAAATTATTTGTTGCATTCTAGAAATACAAGGAAGAAGATGCCGTTCAATTCTACCAAGGGTCTGGAAGGTGAGAAAATGTATGATGGGGGTTGGGTGCAATCCATGGCAGGCTGTTCCAGTAACAATGGATACATTGTAATGGTAAAGTTAAGAATTTTTGTATTGGCTGTGTCTTGGTACTCATTATGCGGTATATGTAATTATCATTTATCCGAGTACACTATCAAGATACAGCCATAACTTATTAATAATGATAAATACTATACGTGCATATACTGAAAAAAATATTGCTTTAAGTACTTCATTCACAGTGTCTAAATTCCCCCTGCTTAAAAGTTTAGATTGCGGTGGATGGCGAGGGGTTTATTAAAACCGCCCATTGCACTTGCGTGGCAGGATTGGGGGAATGTTGTAGGCACATTGGAGTGACATTGTTGGCTCTGGAAGCTGTGAACAAAAAACACCAAGAGTGAGTTTTTTGTAATGTTGTGAATGCAAAGTATTATATTTTAAATATATCCCTAGGTATCCGTCACAGATATTGCAGCTTAATTACGATACCTTCATGCAAAAATAAGTTGCAGGTGGTATCCGAGGAGATACTATTTAAAGGTAAAGCCACACGAAGAAGAATCCAAAACACCAAAGAAACCAGACCACCAGCCGAAGCGGAAGTGACGGATTTCTTCGAGTGAGTGCAGTGGATCCTTCCTCGTTGAGATGAAATGTCTATTTTGTTTAAGAGACGGTGATATATCGGGATTCATCTCAAAATCGAATTGCCTTTTAGTAAAAGAAGACGGAAAGTGGGTTTTAAATAAGAACCACGAATATTACTGGCAAGTCCAAATGCAGTGTGGCATTTTGAAATCCCCTTTCTGTTACTTTTGTATATTTCTCCTAAAATTAAAGTTTTAAATTTTTTTTTTTTTTAAAGATTTTGATATTTATTTTTATAATAATGAAATTGTAAAGACTGATATGTATTTCAATCAAATTGTAATATACGAATTATTAGCACGTTATTTTTAAACAGTCTGAGTTAAATGTGCTATTTATTTTACTTTTATTATAACATTAATGTTCCTTTGTATCATTACTAAAACTTTTATAGTAGATATTGCATGATATCATTTATTACTTTGTTTTGTTATTTTGTTGCATGAATTGGTTTATTATACCCTATCCTAAGGGTATTTTAAGTTTGACACATACTTTGTAACATAGAGAAATAATCGAGATAGACCCTATAAAGTATATATATTCGTGATCAGCATCAATAGCGAAATCGATTGAGCGATGACCGTCCGTCCGTCCGTCCGTCCGTATGTCACCGCTTTTTGGGCCTTAAATTTTGAGCTAGGACGATGAAATTTCATATCTGGGCTTCTGAGAAAAAGATACAGTACAAGTGTAAAAATTTTTGAAATCCGCCCACTGCCACGCCCACTTTTTCATAACTTCACTAAATTATATGAAACCGAAAAATTTTGTTAAGACCAAATATTTAGGCATTCAGATTCCCTACAATCCACCCATACAAAAGATTTGGCCACGCCCACTTTTTGGGGGCGTTTTCATCACAAAACCGATTTTTGGGGTTTAAATTTTTAACTAGGGCGCTGAAATTTCATATCTGGGTTTCCAAGAAAAAGATACAGTACAAGTGTAAAGTTTTTTTACATCCGCCCACTGCCACGCCTACTTTTTTATAACTTCACTAAATTACATGAAACCGAAAAATTTTGTTAAGACCAAATATTTGGGTAATTAGATTCCCTACAATTCACCCATAGAACAGTTTTGGCCACGCCCACTTTTTGGGGGCGTTATCATCAAAAAACCTATTTTGATAAAATTTTACATGTAACGTCCTCAAACGTTCGACATTATAGCTATATTTGAGTACAAAATACAATTTGACCACGCCCACTTTTTTACTTTGTTTTGGTATTTTGTTATACATATGAATTCGTTTATTATACCCTATCCTAAGGGTATATTAAGTTTGACACATAGTTTGTAACATAGAGAAATAATCGAGATAGACCCTATAAAGTATATATATTCGTGATCAGCATCAATAGCGAAATCGATTGAGCGATGACCGTCCGTCCGTCCGTCCGTCCGTATGTCACCGCTTTTTGGGCCTTAAATTTTGAGCTAGGGCGATGAAATTTCATACCTGGGCTTCTGAGAAAAAGATACAGTACAAGCGTAAAAATTTTTGAAATCCGCCCACTGCCACGCCCACTTTTTCATAACTTCACTAAATTATATGAAATCCAAAAATTTTGTTAAGACCAAATATTTAGGCATTCGCATTCCCTACAATCCACCCATACAAAAGTTTTGGCCACGCCCACTTTTTGGGGGCGTTTTCAACACAAAACCGATTTTTGGGCCTTAAATTTTTAACTAGGACGCTTAAATTTCATATCTATGCTTCTGAGAAAAAGATACAGTACAAGTGTAAAAATTTTTGAAATCCGCCCACTGCCACGCCCACTTTTTCATAACTTCACTAAATTATATGAAACCGAAAAATTTTGTTAAGATCAAATATTTGGGTATTTAGATTCCCTACAATTCACCCATAGAACAGTTTTGGCCACGCCCACTTTTTGGGGGCGTTATCATCAAAAAACCTATTTTGATAAAATTTTACATGTAACATCCTCAAACGTTCGACATTATAGCTATATTTGAGTACAAAATGCAATTTGGCCACGCCTACTTTATAGAGAGGAGGATAGGGTATCATACGATCCGTTCCAGACGGATTGTAGCTTTTCTGTATGTTTATTATTATTTTTGTTTTGTTATTTTTGTGTGTGATTCTATTTATTTACGTATATATTAATTTTTTTGTTACTGTGAATAATATACTTAAGTGTTACGTATTATTAAAAAAAATAAAAAATAATCTATTCATTTAAAAATCATGTTTTATTTAATTAGTCCATGTTTATGACTGAGGGGCAAACATTTACCAATTCACAGCAAACTCTTACAATGGGGTCAAAATATAATCTATCTTAATTTTTTGTTGGAAATGGCTGTGATGGATAAGGATTAGGTACTTTTGCCTGAGAACACCTTTCACGCGTTCTACGTGGATTCTTACTCTTGCGAGCTTCCGCGTCCTTTGCAGGTCTTCCACATCCATTTGGTCTTGGCCACTTCTGAAAGCAGGCATCAACAGTTTTGCCCCTTTCTCTACGATGACTTCGTTTACGAGTATTCCCCGATCGGATAAAATTATATCACCCGGCTTGATATTGTCGAGGAACCCGCAATTTGTATACCCTATCCTAAGGGTATATTAAGTTTGACACATAGTTTGTGACATAGAGAAATAATCGAGATAGACCCGTCCGTCCGTCCGTCCGTCCGTCCGTATGTCACCTCTTTATGGGCCTTATATTTTGAGCTAGGACGATGAAATTTCATATCTGGGCTTCTGAGAAAAAGATACAGTACAAGTGTAAAAAATTTTGAAATCCGCCCATTGCCACGCCCACTTTTTCATAACTTCACTAAATTATATGAAACCGAAAAATTTTGTTAAGACCAAATATTTAGGCATTCAGATTCCCTACAATCAACCCATACGAAAGTTTTGGTCACGCCCACTTTTTGGGGGCGTTTTCATCACAAAACCGATTTTTGGGCCTTAAATTTTTAACTAGGACGCTGAAATTTCATATCTGGGCTTCCAAGAAAAAGATACAGTACAAGTGTAAAATTTTTTTACATCCGCCCACTGCCACGCCTACTTTTTTATAACATCACTAAATTATATGAAACCGAAAAATTTTGTTAAGACCAAATATTTGGGTATTTAGATTTCCTACAATTCACCCATAGAACAGTTTTGGCCACGCCCACTTTTGGGGGCGCTATCATCAGAAAACCTATTTTGATTAAATTTTACATGTAACATCCTCAAACGTTCGACATTATAGCTATATTTGAGTACAAAATGCAATTTGGCCACGCCCACTTTATAGAGAGGAGGATAGGGTATCATACGATCCGTTCCAGACGGATTGTAGCTTTTCTGTATGTTTATACCCTATCCTAAGGGTATATTAAGTTTAACACATAGTTTGTAACATAGAGAAATAATCGAGATAGATCATATAAAGTATATATATTCGTGATCAGCATCAATAGCGAAATCGATTGAGCGATGACCGTCCGTCCGTCCGTCCGTCCGTCTGTCCGTCCGTCCGTATGTCACCGCTTTTTGGGCCTTAAATTTTGAGCTAGGACGATGAAATTTCATATCAGGGCTTCTGAGAAAAAGATACAGTACAAGTTTAAAAATTTTTGAAATCCGCCCACTTTTTCATAACTTCACTAAATTATATGAAACCGAAAAATTTTGTTAAGACCAAATATTTAGGCATTCAGGTTCCCTACAATCCACCCATACAAAAGTTTTATCCACGCCCACTTTTTGGGGGCGTTTTCATCACAAAACCGATTTTTGGGCCTTAAATTTTTAACTAGGACGCTGAAATTTCATATCTGGGCTTCCGAGAAAAAGATACAGTACAAGTGTAAAGTTTTTTTACATCCGCCGACTGCCACGCCTACTTTTTTATAACTTCACTAAATTATATGAAACCGAAAAATTTTGTTAAGACCAAATATTTGGGTATTTAGATTCCCTACAATTCACCCATAGAACAGTTTTGGCCACGCCCACTTTTTGGGGGCGTTATCATCAAAAAACCTATTTTGATAAAATTTTACATGTAACATCCTCAAACGTTCGACATTATAGCTATATTTGAGTACAAAATGCAATTTGGCCAAGCCCATTTTATAGAGAGGAGGATAGGGTATCATACGATCCGTTCCAGACGGATTGTAGCTTTTCTGTATGTTTTTACAATTGTTTTGTCACTGCATCTGCCACCAAATCCCTTTGAAACGAAAGTTATTGCTCCAGATGGTGAAATCGCTATGAGGTATTTTAAGGTGTTGTGGTGTTTATAGGAAGAAAACACCTCCGAGTGCGCTAGTGCAGGACCTGAGGATACAAATAAAAAAAATTTTTTTAAATGTAAATGTTAAATGAAATATTATTATTTATACCTAGATGTTCGATGAATATTTCAAAACAATCGATGATAGCAGTGAATTTGTAGCCGACAACTTCCTTAAAATAATTTGGCGTATTTCGGTCCATTGGTGAGAATCCGAAGCATTATGAAAAAGGAAGATTATTTAAACATTCTAAAATTGGCTCCAAAATCAAAATTTTCAGTTGATGCAATGGCCTGCACAGAGCCCGGAATCCAATTGAAATTGTATGGGCTATTGTTAAAAGAAAGCTGGGTGCGCATGAAAATCCGCCGAAAACCATCGACGAACTCTGAGAAAGAATACAAAGAGAATGGCAGAGCTTTGACCACGAAATCATCCAAAAATTGGTGGAGAGTATGCCTAAAAGAATTGAGAGTGTGTTGAAAAATAAAGGGCTTTGGACAAAGTACTAAATATTATAAATTGTTGGCGATTAGACAACCATTATTAAAAAAATCACTAATGTGCAAAAGTGTCCAAATAGGAATTTTTTTTGTTTTTTGCTTATTTTTTTTTTTTTTTTTAATTAACTTTTTAATCAGTTTTTGTTACTTAATTTTAAGACGAACTTTCAATTAAATAAATTAACCAAAAATGTTTTTCTAATTGATATCGACTTACTCATTTTGATAACATATCCAAAGAAATGCAAAACATCCGGACAGTTTTGCTTCCTACTGTATATGCCAAATAGGTGAATGACAGATCCAGCCTAAGCTTCATGAGAACCATCCCAAAGGCGTCAAACACATTTACCCCTTCAATAACACATCGGTCAAATCCTCTTTGACGAAATCAAATAGAGTTTGAAGAGCAACGTAACTAGAAAGGCGCGTAAAATATGTTATTTTGCTGTCGTCATTGGCAGAACTTTCCATAGAAATGTTTGCTTTTTTGGAGCTGCTTCTTCCCTTCACCGGCTTTTTATTGGATAAATGAAAAATTCAATTTACCCTTAACACTTTATCGGAATAAACTATTATCAAAATCACACGCGAAAAATCAATATTTGTCAAAAACAACACGAATCAATACAATTTTCTCCACCTTCGGTGTATTCTATGTGGCAAAATAACACGAATGAAGTTTTGTTTGGCCTACAGAAATATTTGACAGCTATAAACGTCAAACGGCGAAAAGGTCTATAGACCTATTTTTGTTTTTGGCATCCCTGCCAAACTCGTCCGGTTGTGCAGGTTGACGATGCAGAATGCACGCTGCTCCATCAAGGCGGGATAGAACTCACCGAGACCTTTGATATCAAAAAAGGATTCGAACAAGGCTGTAGCGCTGTCATGCGATTTCTTCAACACTGTTCTTTAAAGAATTGTGCAGAACTCACCAACATCAGAGGCATAATCTTTCAAAAGTCCGTGCAACTGCTCGCATGTGCCGAAACAAATCCGTCCAGCCGTTTAGACTGCAGACAGATAGACATAATTGAAGCACCCACTTTTTTGGACTTCTTCATCATAGTAATGTCAAGTTTGATTAAAATTTCACGTTCAAAATTATTCATAAAACCAATACTTGCCTATAGGTACAGCTCCACGTAAAAATTAAAACCAAAAATACTCACATCTTCTGTTGTTTTAACTTGATAGCACAATATTGTTCGAATGAATTGACGCACTATAACGTGTGCGGTCATCTCAAATTTAAATAGTAAATGATTGATCACGAGACACCAGAATCATCTCAATTGATTATTACAACTCGCTGGCACAGTCACAGTCACATTGAAAAGAAATAAAACTCTTACATATGTACATTGATATACATAAATGTGACTGGGAGCGGGAAATCAAAATATGGTAAAATCTTGGAGAATATAAGCTGAAAATAATCAAACGGTCTGAGTCAATATTGCTGTCGTTGCTGATATGGTACTACGATAGACATTCACTTTATATTTTGTAATTAAACGCATTATGCAAAGGATAATATAATAAATTGGCACTAAGGTGTTAAATTTTATTTAGATACTAAAGTAAATGCTACAATAATACTACATATATATGTAGGCACATACGAATATCATACTTACGTACATATATGTATGTATGTACATTTATTATTTTAATACGATGCCACAGTTCAATCGAAGTTAAAAATGTTAAGAAAGGTTATTTATCTTAATAAATGATAGACTAAAACAATAACAAGGATATTGCATAAGGAAATTAATTTCTGCAAACACTCGCACATGCAATAAAATCACTACCTTAACGGTGAGAGTTTGCAACATTTATTAAGCAAACTCACAAGAAATTTCTTACTTCACTAGGTCTTTACCCCAATACGTATCTATACGTAATGTGTAGTTTATATGCTCCAATCAATCTTTTTGCTTCCGACACTACCACCAAATGTAATGGAACTAAATAACTGTAAAAAGAAATATTGCCAATTCCGCCAGA
This sequence comes from Xylota sylvarum, assembly GCA_905220385.1. Lineage (NCBI taxonomy): Eukaryota > Metazoa > Arthropoda > Insecta > Diptera > Syrphidae > Xylota > Xylota sylvarum. The sequence continues at coordinate 89,383,801 of LR999958.1, forward strand.
GGGTTTTTCATGATAATCATGTAGGTGGTTGAATATTTATGCACGAAAAGCCAATTTATTGCCAATATTTGTAATTTGCATTATGAGGCAAAGAGTATAACACCATACAAGTAGGTATATTTCGTTCTTCGAGTAGATATGCTTGTGGGAGTGTGTCTAGATTTGAGTGTAAAAATGACTGCATTAGAGTGATGGAATCTATTTCGGAAATTGGGAGAAAAAATTCATCGATTGTTCTGGTTTTTGATTTATTGTTTTAAATTAAGTCAACAACAGTGGCGTAGCTACCTTGGGACAAAGAGGGGTGGGAACCCTTGGCCAATACTATAACTTGAGTTTAGAAATAAAAATCCCCAGGCTACAAAAGTCTTTTAAATCATAGTTTCTCCAGAACCCGTAGACGTAGAAACATGATATTTTGTACACAATCCATGGGTCCACGGGACCCAGGGCCTGGATCCTACAACTATTCGTGTTGTGCATGTTATATTTTTTACACGAATAGAGGGGCTTACTTTGTAATGCCTTGTCCGAAGGACAATGTTTGTATTTGAAAAGCTTTTCAATGACATTTATTCTGTCGGATATTTGCTCGCGAGACCTGGGCGAATCTCGAACACTTCGCACAAACATTGTGTGCGTAAAGTTCTCAACTGTTTTGCAAAAGAAAGCTGTATAATGCAGAAGATGCGAGAGAACCGAAATAAAATTTCTGCCAATATATTTGGTACTCAATACAACAACAACATCAATGGTGGTGATAACAGCAAGAACATCAGCCGCAGTAAGATCTACATCAGTAATTGTCTCACCGGTTATACAAGGTCTTTATTAAAAATGGCAAATGAACTCAAATACAAAAACATACAGAAAAGCTACAATCCGTCTGGAACGGATCGTATGATACCCTATCCTCCTCTCTATAAAGTGGGCGTGGCCAAATTGCATTTTGTACTCAAATATAGCTAAAATGTCGAACGTTTGAGTATGTTACATGTAAAATTTTATCAAAATAGGTTTTTTGATGATAACGCCCCCAAAAAGTGGGCGTGGCCAAAACTGTTCTATGGGTGAATTGTAGGGAATCTAAATACCCAAATATTTGGTCTTATCAAAATTTTTCGGTTTCATATAATTTAGTGAAGTTATAAAAAAGTAGGCGTGGCAGTGGGCGGATGTAAAAAAATTTTACACTTGTACTGTATCTTTTTCTTGGAAGCCCAGATATGAAATTTCAGCGTCCTAGTTAAAAATTTAAGGCCCAAAAATCGGTTTTGTGATGAAAACGCCCCCAAAAAGTGGGCGTGGCCAAAACGTTTGTATGGGTGGATTGTAGGGAATCTGAATGCCTAAATATTTGGTCTTAACAAAATTTTTCGGTTTCATATAATTTAGTGAAGTTATGAAAAAGTGGGCGTGGCAGTGGGCGGATTTCAAAAATTTTTACACTTGTACTGTATCTTTTTCTCAGAAGCCCAGATATGAAATTTCATCGTCCTAGCTCAAAATTTAAGGCCCAAAAAGTGGTGACATACGGACGGACGGACGGACGGACGGACGGACGGACGGACGGACGGACGGACGGACGGACGGACGGACGGACGGACGGACGGACGGACGGACGGACGGACGGTCATCGCTCAATCGATTTCGCTATTGATGCTGATCACGAATATATATACTTTATAGGGTCTATCTCGATTATTTCTCTATGTTACAAACTATGTGTCAAACTTAATATACCCTTAGGATAGGGTATAAACATACAGAAAAGCTACAATCCGTCTGGAACGGGTCGTATGATACCCTATCCTCCTCTCTATAAAGTGGGCGTGGCCAAATTGCATTTTGTACTCAAATATATCTATAATGTCGCACGTTTGAGGATGTTACATGTAAAATTTTATCAAAATAGGTTTTTTGATGATAACGCCCCCAAAAAGTGGGCGTGGCCAAATCTGTTCTATGGGTGAATTGTAGGGAATCTAAATACCCAAATATTTGGTCTTAACAAAATTTTTCGGTTTCATATAATTTAGTGAAGTTATAAAAAAGTAGGCGTGGCAGTGGGCGGATGTAAAAAAAATTGTACACTTGTACTGTATCTTTTTCTTGGAAGCCTAGATATGAAATTTCAGCGTCCTAGTTAAAAATTTAAGTCCCAAGAATGGGTTTTGTGATGAAAACGCCCCCAAAAAGTGGGCGTGGCAAAAACTTTTGTATGGGTGGATTGTAGGGAATCTGAATGCCTAAATATTTGGTCTTAACAAAATTTTTCGGTTTCATATAATTTAGTGAAGTTATGAAAAAGTGAGCGTGGCAGTGGGCGGATTTCAAAAATTTTTACACTTGTACTGTATCTTTTTCTCAGAAGCCCAGATATGAAATTTCATCGTCCTAGCTCAAAATTTAAGGCCCAAAAAGCGGTGACATACGGACGGACGGACGGACGGACGGTCATCGCTCAATCGATTTCGCTATTGATGCTGATAACGAATATATATACTTTATAGGGTCTATCTCGATTATTTCTCTATGTTACAAACTATGTGTCAAACTTAATATACCCTTAGGATAGGCTATAAACAAATGCAAATTTGTCTGGGTTAGAGATTCATCTGTTCTCATCAGGAGAAAGGAAGGCGATAGAGTAGTTAAAATAAATTCATTTGAGGATATGTATTTCTAAACTGGAAGTTTGATATTTTTTCTTTTTACTCATGTATAGCATTAATTCAAATAATAATTCAATTCTAGATCCTCAAAATGATTTCAATAATAATAATAGTTTTTCGTCATTAATTTCTGATAATTTTAAATGCTTTTGTATAGACCATCCAAATAATGAGCAATCTTCAGGTTTTTCTATCATTCACCAGAATGTTCGTAGCATGAGATCTAATTATACCCTATCCTAAGGGTATATTAAGTTTGACACATAGTTTGTAACATAGAGAAATAATCGAGATAGACCCTATAAAGTATATATATTCGTGATCAGCATCAATAGCGAAATCGATTGAGCGATGACCGTCCGTCCGTCCGTCCGTCCGTCCGTCCGTCCGTCCGTCCGTATGTCACCGCTTTTTGGGCCTTAAATTTTGAGCTAGGACGATGAAATTTCATATCTGGGCTTCTGAGAAAAAGATACAGTACAAGTGTAAAAATTTTTGAAATCCGCCCACTGCCACGCCCACTTTTTCATAACTTCACTAAATTATATGAAACCGAAAAATTTTGTTAAGACCAAATATTTAGGCATTCAGATTCCCTACAATCCACTCATACAAAAGTTTTGGCCACGCCCACTTTTTGGGGGCGTTTTCATCACAAAACCGATTTTTGGGCCTTAAATTTTTAACTAGGACGCTTAAATTTCATATCTGGGCTTCCAAGAAAAAGATACAGTACAAGTGTAAAATTTTTTTACATCCGCCCACTGCCACGCCTACTTTTTTATAACTTCACTAAATTATATGAAACCGAAAAATTTTCTTAAGACCAAATATTTAGGTATACAGATTCCCTACACTTCACCCATAGAACAGTTTTGGTCACGCCCACTTTTTGGGGGCGTTTTCATCAAAAAACCGATTTTGATAAAATTTTACACGTAACATCCTCAAACGTTCGACATTATAGCTATATTTGAGTACAAAATGCAATTTGGCCACGCCCACTTTATAGAGAGGAGGATAGGGTATCATACGATCCGTTCCAGACGGATTGTAGCTTTTCTGTATGTTTATACCCTATCCTAAGGGTATATTAAGTTTGACACATAGTTTGTAACATAGAGAAATAATCGAGATAGACCCTATAAAGTATATATATTCGTGATCAGCATCAATAGCGAAATCGATTGAGCGATGACCGTCCGTCCGTCCGTCCGTCCGTATGTCACCGCTTTTTGGGCCTTAAATTTTGAGCTAGGACGATAAAATTTCATATCTGGGCTTCTGAGAAAAAGATACAGTACAAGTGTAAAAATTTTTGAAATCCGCCCACTGCCACGCCCACTTTTTCATAACTTCACTAAATTATATGAAACCGAAAAATTTTCTTAAGACCAAATATTTAGGCATTTAGATTCCCTACAATCCACCCATACAAAAATTTTGGCCACGCCCACTTTTTGGGGGCGTTTTCATCACAAAACCGGTTTTTGGGCCTTAAATTTTTAACTAGGACGCTGAAATTTCATATCTGGGCTTCCAAGAAAAAGATACAGTCCAAGTGTAAAATTTTTTTACATCCGCCCACTGCCACGCCTACTTTTTATAACTTCACTAAATTATATGAAACCGAAAAATTTTGTTAAGACCAAATATTTAGGCATTCAGATTCCCTACAATCCACCCATACAAAAGTTTTGGCCACGCCCACTTTTTGGGGGCGTTATTATCAAAAAACCTATTTTGATAAAATTTTACATGTAACATCCTCAAACGTTCGACATTATAGCTATATTTGAGTACAATATGCAATTTGGCCATGCCCACTTTATAGAGAGGAGGATAGGGTATCATACGATCCGTTCCAGACGGATTGTAGCTTTTCTGTATGTTTTTAATACTTTTTTCTCTCACCTTACACCTTTGGATCATCTACCAGATATTTTTATACCCTATCCTAAGGGTATATTAAGTTTGACACATAGTTTGTAACATAGAGAAATAATCGAGATAGACCCTATAAAGTATATATATTCGTGATCAGCATCAATAGCGAAATCGATTGAGCGATGACCGTCCGTCCGTCCGTCCGTCCGTATGTCACCGATTTTTGGGCCTTAAATTTTGAGCTAGGACGATGAAATTTCATATCTGGGCTTCTGAGAAAAAGATACAGTACAAGTGTAAAAATTTTTGAAATCCGCCCACTGCCACGCCCACTTTTTCATAACTTCACTAAATTATATGAAACCGAAAAATTTTGTTAAGACCAAATATTTAGGCATTCAGATTCCCTACAATCCACCCATACAAAAGTTTTGGCCACGCCCACTTTTTGGGGGCGTTTTCATCACAAAACCGATTTTTGGGCCTTACTTTTTTAACTAGGACGCTTAATTTTCATATCTGGGCTTCCAAGAAAAAGATACAGTACAAGTGTAAATTTTGTTTACATCCGCCCACTGCCACGCCTACTTTTTTATAACTTCACTAAATTATATGAAACCGAAAAATTTTGTTAAGACCAAATATTTGGGTATTTAGATTCCCTACAATTCACCCATAGAAGAGTTTTGCCCACGCCCACTTTTTGGGGGCGTTATCAAAAAACCTATTTTGATAAAATTTTACATGTAACATCCTCAAACGTTCGACATTATAGCTATATTTGAGTACAAAATGCAATTTGGCCATGCCCACTTTATAGAGAGGAGGATAGGGTATCATACGATCCGTTCCAGACGGATTGTAGCTTTTCTGTATGTTTATACCCTATCCTAAGGGTATATTAAGTTTGACACATAGTTTGTAACATAGAGAAATAATCGAGATAGACCCTATAAAGTATATATATTCGTGATCAGCATCAATAGCGAAATCGATTGAGCGATGACCGTCCGTCCGTCCGTCCGTCCGTCCGTCCGTCCGTATGTCACCGCTTTTTGGGCCTTAAATTTTGAGCTAGGACGATGAAATTTCATACAAAAGTTTTGGCCACGCCCACTTTTTGGGGGCGTTTTCATTACAAAACCGATTTTTGGGCCTTAAATTTTTAACTAGGACACTGAAATTTCATATCTGGGCTTGCGACGAAAAGGTACAGTAGAAATGTAAAATTTTTTTACATCCGCCCACTGCCACGCCTACTTTTTTATAACTTCACTAAATTATATGAAACCGAAAAATTTTGTTAAGACCAAATATTTGGGTATTTAGATTCCATACAATTCACCTATAGAAGAGTTTTGGCCACGCCCACTTTTTGGGGGCGTTATCATCAAAAAACCTATTTTGATAAAATTTTACATGTAACATCCTCAAACGGTCGACATTATAGCTATATTTGAGTACAAAATGCAATTTGGCCATGCCCACTTTACAGAGAGGAGGATAGGGTATCAGACGATCCGTTCCAGACGGATTGTAGCTTTTCTGTATGTTTTTTTTTTTTTTTGTTACACCTGGAGGTGAGGAATTTTCAAAAGATACCAATGGTCCGTACCATTGGTGATGCCCGATTCATATAGCTGACCTGTCAATGTCATTAGTGTCAGTCAGTATATGCCTACGGGCTAAACCTCACCCCTCAGAGAGGCACTATGAGCCGCGCGTGCTCATAGTAGTACAGCTTCAATCCTCTCATTTCTTCATTGTTTGATGACTACGACTAAGTTCCCTTAACAAGTAGTTTACGCTTCTGTAGTGTTAATCTCGTTAGGTAGGTAGCCTTCCAGCGAAGGCACCTACTAATACCGTCATTAAATGCGGTTTTTCCTTACGGCGCTAGATCGAATTTTCTTGTTCTTTGTAGTCGGCGCTCGATGTTTGTCACGTCCATAGTACGGATTATTTCATTATTGCAATGAGCATAAAGACGAGTACGAAGTTTGCGAGCAAAGTTCATTACTTCGTCATTCACAGTAGCAATTCCTAGATCTCTGTGAATATCACTATTCCTTATATGCCATGGAGCATTCACGATTGCTCGTAGGGCTTTGTTTTGGAATGTTTGCAATATAGCCATATTGCTTGGTTTCGTTCAACACCAAAGTTGTATTCCATATATCCAAGACGGTTTTAGCACTTGCTTATACAGAAGCAGTTTGTTATATACGCTTAGCTTCGAGTATCTTCCGAGTAGTCAATCCATTTCTCTTAGTTTGATTTCTAGCTCGTCGCGCTTTTTTTTAACGTGTGACTTCCACTTAAGTTTTGCGTCTAGGGTCATTCCTAGATATTTTGCCTCATTTGCGTATGGTATTTGTACCGAGTTAATGGAAATAGGTAAGTGGTTTACCTTTTTATACCCTATCCTAAGGGTATATTAAGTTTGACACATAGTTTGTAACATAGAGAAATAATCGAGATAGACCCTATAAAGTATATATATTCGTGATCAGCATCAATAGCGAAATCGATTGAGCGATGACCGTCCGTCCGTCCGTCCGTCCGTATGTCACCGCTTTTTGGGCCTTAAATTTTGAGCTAGGACGATGAAATTTCATATCTGGGCTTCTGAGAAAAAGATACAGTACAAGTGTAAAAATTTTTGAAATCCGCCCACTGCCACGCCCACTTTTTCATAACTTCACTAAATTATATGAAACCGAAAATTTTTGTTAAGACCAAATATTTAGGCATTCAGATTCCCTACAATCCACCCATACAAAAGTTTTGGCCACGCCCACTTTTTGGGGGCGTTTTCATCATAAAACCGATTTTTGGGCCTTAGATTTTTAACTAGGACGCTAAAATTTCATATCTGGGCTTCTGACGAAAAGATACAGTAGAAGTGTAAATTTTTTTTACATCCGCCCACTGCCACGCCTACTTTTTTATAACTTCACTAAATTATATGAAACCGAAAAATTTTGTTAAGTCCAAATATTTAGGTATTCAGATTTCCTACAATTCACCCATAGAACAGTTTTGGCCACGCCCAACTTTTAGGGGGCGTTTTCATCAAAAAACCGATTTTCATGAAATTTCACATGTAACATCCTCAAACGTTCGACGTTATAGCCATATTTGAGTACCAAATGCAATTTGGGCATGAGCACTTTATAGAAACGAGGATAGGGTATCATACGATCCGTTCCAGACGGATTGTAGCTTTTCTGTATGTTTTTATCTGAAATTTGGATATTTGAAGAAGAAAAGTTAGATTTTGATATTATTCCTAATTATACATTTGATGCAACTTGTAATGATTCTTATGCAGCTGGCGGTGTCGCGGTATTTTACAGTAATAACAAAATTGAGTGTGTAATTAATAAATATAAAATGGTTAGCGTGGATATTATTAGTGTGAATTGAGAAATTTCTGGTGTTCACTATTGTTTTATCTGTATCTACAGATTGCATATGCGTTGTGTTAAAACCATTTTAAAAGAATTTTCGGGATTTTAATATAAACATCATATGTAATTCACCTGATGCAGATAGTTTTTTGTCGGTGATTTTAATATAAACATCATATGTAATTCACCTGATGTAGATAGTTTTTTGTCGGTACTGTCTTCGTTTGTTTTTGAATCGTTGCGGAATTAGCCCGCTCGATTTAATTCCTGCTTGGATCATATTTTTATAAGACTTTATAGAAACAATTGTGTAGAGTATAAAACAATGGTCTATGACTTAAAAATAACAGATCATAGTTCGACGGGTATTCAACTCAACTGCAACTGTAAGGTTCCTAGAATAAAACAATCTCACGATACAGAATTTAAAAAAGCATTGGTTTTGCTGCCTTAAAATCACATTTAAATTTTGAGTTTTGGGATGACGTCTGCAGTTGATCCATCTGTTGCTTTCGAATTGTTTCTTAATAAGTTATAATCATATACATATATCGATTTGTAGCCATAGTAAATATAAAAATAATAGCAACTTAAAATGGCTCAAACAATGGATGACTGTTTCATTATTAAAAACAATTAAAAAGAAAAAGAAACTTTGTTTACTTGTTAATAAACATCCTAACAATGCTAGACTAAGAAAGTGTTATGATAGGATATGCCAAGAGGTTAAAATTGAAATTCCTCTTTGTAGAAATACTTACTTTAGAAATAAATTAGCTAAAAACATTGATAACTCTAAAAAGGAATGGCAGATTATTAACGATATACTGAACAAAAATAAATCGAATATTGATATAGATAGCTATTAAGAGTAATAATTCAACTGTATTTGAACCTTTAAAAGTTGCTGATTTATTCAATACATTCTTTTCTAACATTGGTGTTTCTCATGGTTTCTCAAATTATCGCAATTCTACATCGCGAGTTTGCGACAATAGTATAAGTCAACCAAATTTTCAACAAGAAAGCTTTTTCTTTGAAGGGTTTACTTCATTTGAAATTCATAAAATTATAACATCACTAAAAACATCTACATAATTCTTCGTCTTATGATAACATCCCAAGTTTCCTATTGAAAAAAATTTCTTTTCACATTTCTGATGTTTTATTTTTAACTGTTGTGTACAACAAGGAGTTTTTCCGGAATCTCTATAGACAGCGGTAGTTATACCATTTCACAAAAACGGTGACAATATGATATTAAATAATTATCGTCCTATTTATAGGGTATCATACGATCCGTTCCAGACGGATTGTAGCTTTTCTGTATGTTTGAATTTCTAGTAGTGCTCTCTTTCAGACAACAAAGCTAAAGGAGCGGGTTATACCAACACCAAAACATACAGAAAAGCTACAATCCATCTAGAACGGATCGTATGATACCCTGTCCTCCTTCCTATGCAACCCTTATAAAATGGACGTGACAATGTTGCATTTTGTACTGAACTACGACGTTTGAGGATGTTACATGTAAAATTTCATGAAAATTGATTTTTTGATGAAATTACCACCAAAAAGTAGGGAATCTAAATACCTAAATATTTGGTCTTAACAAAATTTTTCGGTTTCACATAATTTAGTGAAGTTATGAAAAAGTGTTCGAAGCAGGGGACTGATTTCAAACACTTTACGTATCCTTTTCTCAAAAACCGAGATTTAAGGCCCAAAAGGCGATGACATGGCTCAATCGATTTCGCTATTGATACTTGTCTAAGAGTTCGTAGAAGCTGTCTTTGGTATCGTCATCTTTCTCCTCTGTGGGGCATGAGCGCATATCAGGCTAATGTTAGCGAATTTAGCCTTGATGTGAATTGTTACGAGACGCTCGTTGACATGCCTGAAACTCAAGATTTCTTGCCTAAGTCTGTCTGCAATAACAAACTCGCATCCAAATCTGTTCGTCGGTAGCAGTTGCCGTAGCAGATATCGCAGTTTTTCATCCTTCTTTTGCCCGTTCCGTTCCATCGCACTTCTTGGATGGCGGTAATGCTTTACAGTAGTTCAAGGCCTCCGTTAGTTGTTCGGCCACTCATGGTCTGTTAAGGGACCCAGCAACCACCATCGTGGAGGTGTAGAGTAGGAGTTGATAGTGAAAGGCTAGCTAGCGTGAGAGCGCTTGTGCTGACATATAATCGCATCACTACCCTGTGGCTCCTCTCTTTGAGCGACAGCTGATTTATTTTTCCTGCTTGTAGTTGCAGGGTTGTCAGCAGCGCTGGCTTTTGTCGCCTGCTCTGGAAGATTTGCATTAGAGCTCTCAACACTGGTTAGCGTTTGCTCTAGGAACCTTACGTCCAGGAGCTACTACAGCGGCCATAACGTAGGAACTGGTGCTGATGTTCTCCATCAGGTTGTCAGCAAGGATTTGAGGACTTTACAACTAGTTTTGGAAAGAGTACCAACCATTTTGTGTGATGAAAATATTTCGTGGCCATACTATCACGGTCAAGCCCACTTTATAAGGACTCCATAAAAAGGCGGGATGGGTCTTTTCGTGTGTAGATAAGAAATCAAGGTGTGTGTCTGTGTGTGTGTGTAAATGAGAAATAAATAAAACTTCAAAAACTTCTGTATTAACTGAAAAACTACAAAGTATCAGAGCTAAAATAATAAATGGCTTAACTTCGGAGTCAAATTTCAATGGAAGCCTCAAAAGAAATATCACTTGACTCATTTTCGAACCCTTTATATATACAATTTTATATTGGTACTGAGACAAAAGTTTCGCCAAATTATCGGTAACTAAAACAAAATCATGACCATAAATATAGGTGTGGAATTTTTTACTGCAAAAATTACAGCCTCCTCTCTATGCAACTGAGAGTAGTTACGCTCAGATGCATTTAATGTGCAAGATGCAAAAAAACTGATTTTTTCACACCTTCTACTAAATGAGCCAGAATGGCTTCCACTCCTACTGGACTAGCATCGGTAAGAACCACAATTTCCTTATTAGGGTACAGTTCTAGAAGAATGTTATTCACTAAAGAATATATATGTACGTATTGTTAAGACCAAATATTTAGATACTCATATTATCTACAACTGATCCATACATTTGCGTCTGCTTTTTGGGGCGTTTTTGAATACAAATTGTTTGTGTGTAGTGTGTAGAAGTTATAATTTGTTTTTCTTTTTTATTGCAAACTATGCATTAAAGAATACAGTGATAAAAGTGTTAGGAGCAAATGTGTTAATTTTCATTGAGAAAGTATTCACTTTCCATAAACTAATTAATTTGCTTGTTAATTTATAGAAAAGATATTTACCAAATTTATTGGTATTCATTCCGTAGCTTATCATTTCATATATGTACATATGTAGCTAATGAGAATCCTTCTGTGGAAAACCACCACTTAATATTAAGCCTAAATTGGTAAAAATTTAAATAAAACACAGTGCGTGCACACCGAATTAAATTCAAAGGAGAAAAGTCTCTTAACATTACCTAAAATCACAGACTTTACGCCGTTCATTTCTTGTTTCCACTCTGACTCAACGAGTGAGCCATGATATCAAAGAAACAAAAAGAAAGCTCTTACGAAAGGCTATTAATTATGCAATGGGAAAACTTGAAGCACATTAGCGATAAGTAGATTAATGAGTACCGCTTGGGTGAATGGTTTCATTTGGCTGCTTCTCTACTTTCCTGCATTGGATCCTAGCATACAAGGCCATTGGTTCTATTACGTTTCTTCTTTTGTTGACCCCTTCCAGCTTCTTAGATTTGAAACCAAACAGCAGTTTGTGGCGAGGTATTCCTGTTCCTAGAATGCATAATTAAAGAGGAGGAGATATTTACATTAAAAACGCGCTTTTTTCTGGCCGCTCTTCTTGTTCCTTTAGGTAATTAGAAAAAGTAATGAAGTATACATAGGTTTTGCGCCTTTGAGAACCTTTTATGTTAAATGTACTATAATGAGAACATTTGATTTTGTGTTCAGAAGGTTTTAACTTTTAATGCAGTTATTAGTGCTGTTTCAAACAAGAAAGTAAAGATGCAAATCTGATTTGTTTATTTTGTAACAGATATTGTTTTTTTTTCATTCACAACATCATTCTTCTCTCTTAGATTTGTAGGAGTCAAGGAATAGCGAGTGGAATAAAAGATAATGGTGTCCGTTCAACAGTTGGCTTCAAACTAAACTTTATTTTTGGTTGATAAGTTTATATTTTAAGCATGAACAGTTGCATCATACGATAGTAAATACATTTAAAACAGGCTTATACAATGAATATAATGTGAATACATAAGGAAATGAATACAATGATAATTGAGTGGAATTTTCGACTACAGATTTTTAATAGAATCATTTAAAAGAAAACAGTCATTGCACAAGCTAAAAGAAATTTGTATTCCTTACAAGTTTTGCAACAAGTACCAACATCTTTGAAAACATCAAACCTTCGAAGGAACTATCTTTATTTATTGGTATTACATATTAAATACATAATTAAATTGTGCGCGACAGGCATTTGACGATAGGTTTGGAACCTACATAGGTCTTAGCTTCTCACAACCATTAATGTTGTGCGTGTTATATTCTTTACACGAATGGAAGGGTAAGGCGACTGTTTATCGCCTATCCGAAGGGCGATTTGTTATTTGAAAAGTTTTTTCAAGACAGTTATACTCTCCGTTGTTTGTCAGGCGGTCGCGAGAGGTGGGATAGTGAAAGAAATTTTAGGTGTTATCTGGGGATTGAACCTCGAACCCATCGCTCCGTAGTCCAACGCACTAACCACTTGAGCGACCGCGCCGATTATTGGTATTATTTGTAAAATTATAAAATATTGTAACGAAATCGGAGAGAAATTAAAAAGATTACCAAATTTCTTCAAGTAGCTTTATTAACCTCGCTTTCTTTCACACGTTTTTTTTTCTTTCATCTCTTAAATCTAACAACTGTCATGTCATCATGACAAGCTTGTCAATAATACCAGAAGCGACATCTCTCTCTTCATCCACTATGTTACTCAGGCGTTGTTGACGAATGCAACATTTTTCCTTTCTCAGACTTCGTTTCGATTAAGCGATTCCCAAGCTTCCCCTATGTGCACTATTTTCGGCTTTGATCTCGGAGTCTTTTGGATTTGAAACGTGACATCAGTGATGAATTTCATAATGCGAAACGGTCCCTTCCAATCTCTTTGAAGTTTCGGACAGCGTCCGATCCTCCTTCTAGGGTTGTGGAACCAGACGTAAGATCCCTCTTCCAAAGGAAGTAGATTGGATGACAAGTCATAGTATCGCTTCATTCTATTGGCTGAGTATGACAATTCCTCTCTGGCACATTGATGAATATGAGCCAGATTCATTTTCACCTCGGGAATGTTTCCAGTAGAGCAAATTTCCTTATCTGGAGATTTTCCCACTAGAAGATCGGTGGGTAATCGCATGTCTCTACCAGTCAGTTTCTTATGAGGCAATTTGTTACACTTCCGCGACACACGAAAAGAAAATGAGTTCGCGTACTCGCTAATCGGTTAAAAAAAAAAAGAAGAACGAACAAAAACATACAGAAAAGCTACAATCCGTCTGGAACGGATCGTCTGATACCCTATCCTCCTCTCTATAAAGTGGACTTGGCCAAATTGCATTTCGTACTCAAATATAGCTATAATGTCGAACGTTTGAGGATGTTACATGTAAAATTTTATGAAAATCGGTTTTTCGATGAAAACGGCCCCAAAAAGTGGGCGTGGCCAAAACTGTTCTATGGGTGAATTGTAGGGAATCTGAATACCCAAATATTTGGTCTTGACAAAATTTTTCGGTTTCATATAATTTAGTGAAGTTATAAAAAAGTAGGCGTGGCAGTGGGCGGATGTAAAAAAATTTTACACTTGCATTGAATATTTTTCTTGGAAGCCCAGATATGAAATTTCAGCGTCCTAGTTAAAAATTTAAGGCCCAAAAATCGGTTTTGTGATAAAAAACGCCCCCAAAAAGTGGGCGTGGCCAAAACTTTTGTATGGGTGGATTGTAGGGAATCTGAATGCCTAAATATTTGGTCTTAACAAAATTTTTCGGTTTCATATAATTTAGTGAAGTTATGAAAAAGTGGGCGTGGCAGTGGGCGGATTTCAAAAATTTTTACACTTGTACTGTATCTTTTTCTCAGAAGCCCAGATATGAAATTTCATCGTCCTAGCTCAAAATTTAAGGCCCAAAAAGCGGTGACATACGGACGGACGGACGGACGGACGGTCATCGCTCAATCGATTTCGCTATTGATGCTGATCACGAATATATATACTTTATAGGGTCTATCTCGATTATTTCTCTATGTTACAAATTATGTGTCAAACTTAATATACCCTTAGGATAGGGTATAAAAAGAAAATGCGATCGTCTCCACTACTGACTGGCAAATGTCAGTGGCCACAGACAATATATGTACATATGTGTAGAGGATCAAGTGTAACTGCAGCTCGTTAGAAGCTGCACACCGGCCGCTCAGCTGGGGTGGGTTCACGGAAGAAAAAGATGAAATATCGTATGGGTGGGAAAGAGAAAGGGCGCTACCAGGTCTTTGGAGTAATAGGAAAATCAGGAGACCTTTGGGAATGCAAGGTATGGTAGGGAGACATTGGAAGAAAAAAATATAATAAGTTTTACGTCGTTATAAACGGGGAGCGACGGCCAATTAATTAAAAGACAAAACAACACAAAAATGTAAAAGGAAAATCGCCGTTGGGGGTGGCCCGTTATCGCGCGATTAAATAAAATAAACTAAAGGGTCGCGAGTCCCGCTTTCTCGAGAAGGGAACGGAACAAGATCTAACCGGGTTTGAAATACGCAAAAACCTACACAAACGTAATATATCTTAAAACTTATCTTTTTTTTATCCCTCGGGAGAAATCTGCTTCCGTTTCCTCGTTATCCTCTATGTCCTTAAAGTCCTGGGATCCTATTTTCTCTCTCGTTTATTTTCTATTTTTTTTCTCTCGAAAAGTTTATTAAAACTTTTTAAAAAAAAAACAACTCAACTATGCGGACACAAACGTCACTTTTAGTGGTCAACCAAAAAGTCCATTTCGTTCTGGTATTTCGCCCACTCAGCCCGAGAGTCTTTCATACATACATGGGACTTTCAGCGGTAGAGGTGTTCCATCACGGTTCTGTCCACTAAACTCCGCTTTTTCGCTGGAGAAAGCAACCGTTCTTGAACCTCCGCTATCCATTGCCCATATCTTCTCCACTGACTCTCTCTTTGGAAAGTTCGCCAACTTGGCATTGAGGGTCGATACAACTATGTACCAATCAAAGTCCCGCTTTTAGTTCTTAAAAATGTCAAACAACGATTTTCGTTGGACCCCGTTCGAGAAGAAAGAAGCGATTGAGAACCCGGCTGTCAAATTTACAACGCGTCAAATTAATCTAATCCGGTGGAATCTCGCGCAGATCGGGGGATGAGGGCGAGCTGATGACGTGTCACCCCGTACATGAGTCAAGAGATAGGTTGGGCTCTCGGCAATTGATGGACTCCTCCGGAATCAGCCTGGGTCGGTACGTTACAACTCATGGTCGCGTTCAAGTTAACGTCATTGATGCACATGGGGTATCTTGGTGGACGTTACGTTTTATGTTTTAGGACCGTCCGTCCTCTCTCTGTTGGTGCAATTTTGGTGTGGATTGTTGTGTGTTGATGTCGTGTCGATGTTTTGTGTTGAGTGTGGGATTGTGTTGCTAGTTGGGATAGTCTGTCGCTATTCGCTTCGCAGTATCGTACTGGTACTGGTATGTTGGTGAGTGTGACGTCTCGTGATGGTATGTTGTGTTGGTTAGTGAGATGTTTAGTGTTGAGTGTGTTATTTTGCGTTGCGTTGTACTATAGGACCGTCCGTCCTCCTTCTCTGTCGCTGTCAGGTTAAAGAAGTTGTAATGTGTTGATGAGTGTTGTCGTGTAGGCGCAATTTGTGATGTGTTGGTGAATGTTTTGCTCTGGGACCGTCCGTCCCCTTCCATCGATCGCCTGTTGTTCGTATGTATTGTATACAGGTTTATATGTTCGTTCTCCTTTTCTTGGGACCATCCGTCCCCGTCCTCTCGACGTTGTGGTTATGTGTTTCGTGTAGGCGTATTTGTGTATTTGGCTCTTTATGTTACAGCGTCGCTCGGGACCATCTGTCCCTTCTTCTCGGTGTCGTAGATGTCTCGTGTGTGTATGTAGGTGAATGCTGGTGGTGTCTTCTCTTTTGTTTCTGTCGTCGGCCGCTTCCCTTGACTTCTCACTGGCTTAGAGACCGCCCGTCTCTATCATCATCTCAGATACCTATGTACAGTGGTTGCTAATGCAAGATGCTGGGGAAGTGGACCTATGTCTGGTGGGACCATGGCTGAGGCAATGGAATAAAAAGAGTAAAGAAAGAAGTTGCATAGAGTGGACCTTGTTGTGGTAAAATTTACCGCAACAGATTGACCAGTGGATTCCTGTTATTACCGAAATGAGCTCCGAACTTTGAATTGTGGTACCCTTCGAATAAGTCCTTTTTGCAACTTTGAGGCACAACAGGCAAAAGTTTTATCTGGTCAGCCTTTTCCGTTGCTTGCCACCGCTAACACAGAACTCCTTTGCATATTTCTAAAACTGGGAATTGCATGCCTTCACCTGGGCTGATTGATTGGAAATACCATTCCACTCTGGACGTGTTTCCGATAAAACCCATTCGCGCAGAAGTTGAAATTTCTCTCCATTTAAATCCTCGTTAATCACTCTCCATGGTTAATACCTGGACCAACAACTGCGGACTTGTAGTTAATCCATAGAAGGCAGAACTGATCCTTTTTACTAACAAAAGGGCAATACCGGAATTTAAAATGCCATCAATTGAGAGAACTCCGCTAAAAATTTCCAACTACATCAAGTATCTAGGGGTCATCCTACATAGGAAACTAAACTGGAACTTCAACATAAAGGAAAGAGCAAAAAAGCAATAATAGCATACCATGCCTGCAACAAAATATTCGGCAAAACCTGGGGCCCAAGCCCTAAAATCATCATGTGGCTTTACACGGTAGTAGTAAGACCGATACTGACGTATGATAACTTGGTTTGGCAGCAAGCGGCGAGAAAAAGCCACCAATCTTAAGATTGTGACAAAAATTCAAATAACGGCCTGCCTTGGCACCACTCAACCTAAGACCTCTTTGTACAAGAATCCGCTGCAAGTAGTGCTCTTCGACTAAGCCAAACTGGAAGCTGGAAACCCAGTTTGATATTGCGCGCAGATTCTACAAAAATTTACGGGCAATATTGTATGTAAAGACTACACAACCCCTCGTCTAGACTTCACAAGACCATTTGTCACTTATTTTCTCAGCAGAAGAATGGCAAGAAAAACAACGACCAATGGCTCCAAGAAGAACACCGGCGTTGGCGCAAGCAGTGACAACAACTGCTAAACAGGCTGCAATGAGGGCATTACCACACGCTAATATTACCTTCTTCATTGACAGCCAAGCGGCAATAAAAGCAATTTCTGCCATTGAAATAAAAAAGAAGTTTGTAAGTTGCTGCGAAGAACTACAGGTTCTCGGTGCGCAGCACAATTTAAGACTTTGCTGGGTTCCCGGATACAAAGATGTGCCAGGAAATGAAAGAGCTGAAGAACTGGAAAGAAAATGATCATCACTTGAACTTAACAAGGCAGACACTACAGTAAACATCACACCCTGTAATCTTAGGCAAGCGATTGGGAACAACACAATAGTAGCAAGAAATGAGAGATGATGCAGGATCGACTCCTGTGTTACAACTAGGAAAATGTGGCCACTCAACAGCAAACAAAAAGCGAGAGAATTTTCAAATGAGTAAAAAATCCTTGTCCTCAATCCAGAGCTCCAGCACTCTGTCAAATTAGAAACAAAATTCTGGGAAGACATTAGAAATAAGACGATAGAAAAGATTGCACAAAGCAATACTGTTGCGTCATAAAACTGGACGTTAAGAACGTATTCAACACGGCGAGCTGGAAGCATATCCTTGAAGCGCTTCGAAATACGAGAGTACCAACTTGCGCTGAATTTTATAAATTTCCGCAAAGAGGCAGCCGTCGGGCTACTCGACCGTATTAAAATGCTTTCTATTAACTTCCAAAGGAATCACTTTGTAAGCATTCAATATAATTTGTACTCTGTATGTGCTTACAAGAAGCTTCTTCCGGTTATGAAAAGTAAGCCTAGTCACTAGTCGTTTCCAGCTGCGTAGAAAATAGTCGCGCCGTATCGTAGTGCTTCGTATAAGCTTCTAAAGAAATCTCTTTGTAAGAATTGTCTTTCATTTTATACTAATTGTACTAAGTGCCTACAATAAGCTTCCTTTGATTATGAAGAGTAAGCGCTTCTCTTGAACCCTTCAGACAAATGCGTGTGAAGAAGAAAAACTAAGGCTGCAGTCCCCCCTTGCTGAAATGCTTACAGTGGTACCGTGAAGCCTAGGGATCAGAAGCAGGAGGTAATTTTAGTGAATTAAAGTCCCACACACAGGCTTTCTTAAAAAAAAATAATTTCAAAGCAAAAGTATAGTATGTCACGTCTATTTCCTGTATGTTTTAAATTTTAGATAAGTTTGCGGTTGTGGTTTGAACCTCAAATCTTGGTAATTTTTTTTTTAAATATTACCTTAAACCGTCGAGTACGTACGACTTACTACCAGTGAATTAATCAATTCGATCATAAATAAATATGAAACTATGTATAAACACGTATATATGTACATATGTAAATACTTTGGTGAATGATATTTTTAATGCGAGTATCAGGAATGTTTAGCCGCTTTATGAATCCTAAATATGGTCAATGAAATCTTACTTACTCGTATGGGTGTTTTTATTTTTTCCTGTAAGTAACATACATACATAATTTGTACCATATATTTTAAGTGTGTCCTTAAAAAATACATTTTAGGAAATTTCTTGTGTCTACAAGAAATATACCCCAGAGATTGTACGATAATTATAATGTTCATTTTCTCTCGACCTAATAGCTCTACAGCGAGTAATAATTCTTTACAATACCATTATATCTACTTAATGTACGTACATATGGAAAACAGTTTCGCTATGAGGGTGTAGCTTTAGCATCACCCATTAAAAAGTTAAATGTTGCAGAAAAACACGTAAACTAAGCAATATTTGCTTAATCCCAATGGGCAATTAATTTTGTCAACAAAATCGCAGACCTCAAAAAAAAAAACACTAAATGCGATAGTACATACATATGTATGTATGTACATACAGATTTCACTTCGCGAACTCTCAGCGAACGATTTGTCATCAGCTTTTAATTGATACTTTAATTTGCAGCTATGAACACATAAAAAACGTAAAATGGTGTACTGTTCACGGCATCAGCAAATAGGGTAACAGTACGGTGAAAATTTTTTTAAAATGTGCAGAAAAGCTACAATCCGCCTGGAACGGATTGTTTGATGCCCTATCCCTCTTCCTTTCCATCAGCCCTAACAAAGTTAGTGGGGCACACGGCATTTTTCTTATTAAATTACAATGATAACTTCGATGTTGAGGATGTTGCATTGAAAATTTCATGAAAATCGGTTTTTTAATGTAAACGCCCCCCAAGGTTGGGCGTGGGTAAAGTTATTTAACGGCTGAATTATACATAATCTAAATATCTAAATAGCTATTTAGTCTTGAAAAATTTTCGATTTTATATAAAATAGTGAAGTTATGAAAAAGTGAGCGTGGCGTGAAATGAATATAAAATATAACTCAAAATGTAAGGTCCAGAAAGTGGTGACATAAGGACAGACGGACAAATGAAAATTTTTTTGAAAATGTAAATTGTCAGATGTCTTGGAAACCGATGTTCAGATGAAAGTTTCAGCCTTCAAAAAAAACAGACTGATAAATACTTTTTGGAAAAACAAAATGACAAATATTTAAGAACGGACTTAATGATTTTGAAAATATAAAAGTGATACTCTCTGTGAGTGCTGGGCAGGTCCATAGGTTTTTCTTGCTGTTTAGAGATTTCTCTATAATTTTTTGAACCGTGCAATCGAAATCATGGAAAGTATGTAGGTATTTATGCATGTATGTAATTTCCCCGATTTCATTTTTTACATTTCACAAATTTTCAGTTAAAAACCCCCTAGTTTTATGCAACGATATTTACCCTAATTATTAACTCATATATAAAATGTCCATTTAAAACTTTCGTATCGAGTCCTTCTTTCCTGAAAATAACTTAACTGTAAGATATAGGTATCTACTCTGTTTATATTAATTCGAATTATACGCGTCTGTGATAGATTTGTTGAGGAAGTGTTATAGACTTCTCGAAAAAATTCATTCATACCACACACAATATCAACCACAGAATTCAATAAGGAACAGAAGGCCATCGGTGGATGCAAATTTAAACGTCACCACCATTACCCCAATTCTTGTACACAGGAGCTCTAAAGATCCTTGATGCATGAGTTATAAAGCCAAATGTCGGTCGCGGGGCTTAAATGTGCCGTCTACACCAAGGGTAACTTTATCGAGCTGTATGTTATGGGTGGTTATAAAGGATTAAGGAAATCTTCTCAGTCTAACATTGAAATTTATTGCGTTCATGTAAGGTAGCGAGGTACATTTTGAAGAATTGTAAACACGCTATTTGTAATCTAGTTGAATTTATGTAAATCCTTCGATTTTATGTACATACAAACGTGAAAAATGGAAGTGGGAAAATACGAAATGTTTCTCTTTTCAACCTTATGCAGCTACATACATTCAAAAGGATATTATTGAATGAAAAACTATATACTATATATTTATTGCGTACATAAATAAATACATTTTAGGTAAATGTAGTGCTTCACAAAATTAATGTTTACGAGTATTTCAACACGTCTCTTGTTATTACTTCACGTAAACTTTGACTCACCGATTTCATGTTACGTTTGGCGTTTATCGCTTCTGATGACGTCATAAGATGTCACGCGTTGCAACAGTCTGCGACTCCTTCCTAGGGTTCAAGATACCTGGTTGCTTCAGGGAACATAAACTTTTGCTGAAATGAGCAGGTGAATTTCTCTGCGTGTACTGTGTTTTTAATGAATAGTGTTTCCAAAAGGAACTGAGTAGGTTTGGGCCCATGCGGCAAATAGCAACAGACAGTCCCCCAAATATTAGAGTGGAACAAATAAAATAATTTCTCCAATCACTCCCAAGGGAGTCAGACTGGTGCCGAAAAGAACCAGAACAGAGTCTGAGTGCTTTAGAATTCGGATCTTATAGTTTTCCTTCCGAATCTGCACAGAGAAGCTTATTTCCTGCATTTGATGTTGTATACCTACTTAATGTTTATTCGCTATCCTAAGGTTATATTAGCTAAGTACCGGGCTAACTGCAGTTGCCTGTTGATTGAGGCCCAGGTTCACCCCGAACTGTAGCGCCACCTAAGTGAGTAAGTAAGACATATTGAATTTGATACATAGTTTGTTACATACTTAAAGCAATTATCGAAATAGACCATATAAAGTACAGGAATCTCTCCCCGACTCTGTTTCACGTTGTCATACGTCGCCCTTCAAGCAATTGACGAATTTCCTGCGATACCTGATAGCGAATAATAGAAGTAAGTTAGCACTGAAATTAGTTAGTCAGTTAGTAATGACATCATTTTGTAAATTAAAAAGTTATTAAATGTTAAAAATCATATGAATATTAAACTTGTATATTAAAGAGTGTTTTCACAAGAATATTTATTACTTTGTAAGATTGAAGTGTATAATATATAAAAAAAAAGTCATTTCAAAAGGTAGTTTGTTTGTATTAATTTAACATTATATGCAATCATCCTTGGATTACAGGTGCTATAGAGGCTGAATCTGCAGACTTTACTAAATGAATCATCATGTCCCTCTACGATATAATAAAATATTTCCGCTGAGTAAAGTTAATGGACGCAAATGTGAGCATATAGCCGTATGTTTGATACACATCAACAAGAATGTTAAGTATGTTTGTTTTTCGAACGTACAACTTATTATATACTTTATATATGACTAGGGAACCTAATCTTCAGCATATAAGTTCAACCAAGTTGGCACAGAAATGTAGTAAGACAGGGAAGACTTTCGTCAAAAACTATAGTGCTGTAGGTGCTAGTTAGTTATGCCACACAAGGAAGACGATTGCAGTCACACAAGAAGAGAGGAGTGCAATTTTTTAAGAACTGATAAAAGGTAAATACTAACAATACTTATCTTGTATTAATTTTTATAATTTCCGAAAACGGTAAATGCGACTGGATAAAGTTGCCGGAAAAAGGAAAGGAATGAAGCTGACAGTTTTTTTTATATTCATCGTCAGCTTTGATGGTTTAAAGAAATTCATTCCCTTAATGAATTCTTTTCTTACGCCGTCAAATGCCAGCCAATTTCACCAGTTAATTAAGACCATTCAAGAGGCTGCCCAAATTTGCATGTCTACTATTAGCGAAAGTAGTGCTCAATGGCTGACCGAAAGGAGAAAACGGATAACGGGAAGTATAGCCTACCGCCTCTATACATATTCGTTCAAAAAGCTGCCGAATCGGCCAAAGACATTGTCATCAATTTATGATGGCAATTTCAAAGGCAGTGAGGCAACTAGGTATGGACAATATGCAGAAAAGTTGGCTAAAAAGAAGTACGGAAAATTATATCTCCGAGACTGGCCTAATCGTATCCACAAATCTTCCATTTCTTCCCACCAGCCCGGATGGACTTGCATTTGATTGGGATACTTGGAAATTGGTGGAGATAAAGTGTCCTGTAAAAGGTAAGGAGTTTTCAGCCAGAAAACTTCTGGGTTTCCTCGATTACCTAAACAAAAAAATGGTAAGTATTACTTAAAAACAGCACTTTTATTGCGGTGAAATTCAATTAGGTTTGGCTATATTAAACCTTAGTCAATGTGATTTGGTAATATATACATAGCTCTTTCGAGTATTTCTTCCAAATAATCAAAGTTTTTTGTGATGAACTATGTATTTATCGAAAACTTTATTAAAAAGTTAATAGAAATATTTTTTGAATTCGTAATGCCTTTTGTTTTAAAAACCTAGTTGTCAATTTAACTACATACATTTTATTTTATTTTCTTTTTGAATAAGACTGATGAATTTATTTCAGACTATTTATGCCCTATCCTAAGGGTATATTAAGTTTGACACATAGTTTGTAACATAGAGAAATAATCGAGATAGACCCTATAAAGTATATATATTCCTGATCAGTATCAATAGCGAAGAAGATTGAGACATATCCGTCCGTCCGTCGGTCCGTCCGTCTGTCTGTCTGTATGTCACCACTTTTTGGGCCTTAAATTTTGAGCTAGGAGGATGAAACTACATATTTGGGCTTTTGAGAAGGAGAAGCAGTGTCATATATGTCAACATGTTTCATATCCGTCCACTTTTTCATAACTTCACTAAATTATATAAAACCGAAAAATTTTGTTAAGACCAAATATTTAGGTATGTAGATTCCCGACAATTCACCCATACATCAATTTTGGCCACGCCCACTTTTTTGGGGCGTTTTTATCAAAAAACCGATTTTGACGTTCGACGTTACCGTCGTATATCAGTACAAAATGCAATATGGCCACACCCACTTTTTAAGAGCTACAGAGAAATGAGGATAGGGTATCATACGATCCGTTCCAGACGGATTGTAGCTTTTCTGTATGTTTTTTTGTTTGACTGGAGCGTTTATTTTTCTGCGAAAGAAATTTTTTGTGTCTTTGTTTGAATGAATTGTTAAGTTTTTTCTTGTATTGAATTGTTTTTTACTTTGGACCTTACTAACAACCAAATCTAGTATGCGGCCTAAGTATAATCTCCACATTTTCCAAAATGTGTGCACCAATGACGAATTTAATAGTCGACTTTAGTATTAGTATGGATCTAAATTTTAATGTACAAAAAACCATGTTTAATTTTACAAATATATTATTAAAGACCAGAGTAATGCCAATGTACTAATTTAATAGCACGAACAATACTAAAAAGGATAAGGTTTGGTATCTAGAATACTAAAATAAGAGTTATTCGATTTTCATGAATTTTAAGAATTCCTTTATCTTCATTATTATTTACTGAAATACTTTACAGTAAAAATGTGTTTTTAATAAATGTTTCATTGAAACAATTAATTACTACATACATATTTCGTTATACAAAGTTATTGTTTGATGAAAATAATATTGTATTAGAGTTTTAAAAATAATTGTTATGCAATCCAGTTTAAATTCAGGAGGGAAAAGGTAACCAACAAAGAGTATTAACTGCGGTGCATTGGTATCACCTCTTTAAATGTATAAATAAGCGAAGAAAACAATATCAGTTTATTTCGAATGCCAAGTGTGTAGGCGTCTCCTGATATTGGTATGTAAAATAAACGTTCAATTCAATTTCAAATTATAACCACTGTCCTTATAGCACCATGGAAGAAAATAAAAATTCAAATTCAAGTGCAAATATGAAACGTCAAACCAATGTTATGTAGTAGATTCAATGAAAATGTAGTAAATTCTTTGAAAGAGCCAAGTTTAAGTAAAAGCCGACTATTAAAACATTAGATATTAGTACACTTTAGACTTAAGTGTGTATAAATATTTAAGTTGACACCTTTTTTAAGTCACGACTAATGATTCGTTGTTAGTAAGGCCCTTTTTGTTTGAGAAAACTGTTTATTTCTTCGTATTTATTATTATTGGTTGTACTTTGATTCATTTCTTTTTTTTTTCCTTTAAATAAAAAAAAACACATTTTTGAAAGTTTGTGTTTTTATTTTATTATAACTTTTAGGTGGTTGCAAATTAATTGTCATTTAGTATTGATGAACTAAGATTGGACAAACCACATAAAACCGTAATCCATGTAAGGTACGATGGAAACACCTACCTTGCAATTCTTCTCTCGACATGGATCCTTGCTGATGCTATTTTCGTTGCTCTTTCCACATCTTCTCTGAAATATGTTTGAGAATGGAACTCTGGTCCTATCATCTCAATTCCAGCTTTCGAGAGCTCGTCACCAATCAGAAACCCTTTATCGACCGTAACAGCATCACCCGGTTGAAGTTTTTGGAGTATATCGGTTAAATTAAACATTGCCTTATCTGAAGACTTTCCAGTAGCAAAGCTAAATATGTTAGGCATCGAAATACAACCGTTTTCATTTCGGTGAAATCTAGTATGGTTCGTACATTTGAAAAGTTCTCGAAGCAGGCACATCGAACGTTGAACAGTTAGGTAACCCTATCATCGTTTTGAGTTTCTTTTCCGTATCCCAAGGCGAAGAAAACGTAATGAAGGGGTTCATGTTTGCTTGCACTGCCTTGTTGCGAACTTCGCAACAAGCTTGCACTTCTTTATCGCAGGTTTCCAAAACAGTGTGTGCTTCGACCATTTGTCCTAATGAGATGTGCAAAACTTCTGCAACCTGCTTCTGCGCATTTGTAAGAAATAAAATATGTATGTATAATTCAAAATATGAATAATATGTAGATATAAAAATGATTATATGCATGTATTTACCTCCTTTCAGTTATTGCAATAGAACGTCGCACTAATCTCTTCGCTCGATCAATTGCGACTTTTTTTTGATGCGATTGACGACTTGGGAAGATTCTGGGTGGGAAATGCACCAGTGACCAGCATTGTTCGGCCTTTTATACCTTCTCGTTGGACAGGTGTTAAAATGCCCTTCTCCATAAAATGGCAACTGTATATTAAAAAAGATTTTGGAAATGGTTTACCCATTCGGAGAACAATTGACCATTTCTTCAGCAAACTCTTTTTTTTAACATCTTTAGGAAGATGGTAAAATGTTATCTCACCTTCTCTATAATTATTGCATTGCGGTACGCTACAATGAGCAGAGTTTTGCTTTCTAGGCGGTTTTTCCATAATCTAAAAACAAAAGCAGAATCTACTATAGATTCCCAATAGTTTTTGCAATAACTATTCACCATATCCATTGCAGGACTACCGATAGTTTTAATTATTATTTTTCTTTTCTTCCACTTAATAATTTTATAAAAGGATTTTAATATATTGTTTACTTAAAATTCGCGCTTTTTCCATATAATTGTGCATGAGCTGTCAAATTCTATAGTGCTAACTGGGTTCCGATCTTCGCTACCAGATGTTTGCTTCCAATCGTCGATTACAAAAACTCGAATTTCATTTACAGAACGATAAAAAGGTGAATCCCCGAATATGGGATGACAGTTTTATTTATGTTCAATTCTTTTCCTTAAGAATTAAATTACACATATGTACATATACATACATATACATAATGTATCCATACATTTACATTTGACCCGACTTAAGTCGTACACAGCCTGTAGCATAGAGAAATAATCGAGATAGACCCCATGAAATATGTATATTTATTCGTGATCAGCATCAATAGCGAAATCGATTGAGCGATGACCGTCCGCAATTAGATTGGTCCGGAACGGAAGCGGATAGGATGGGTTTAACGGTGAATGAAGGCAACGCAAAGCATACAAAGTCAACAAAAAAGTTCATACATTACCGACGCCTCGGACAGAACCCCTCGACAGATATAACTTTGAGGTAGTTAAGTTTGTTTACCTAGGATCCTCAGACAATGACACCAGCGCTGAGATCAAACGAAGATTAACTCTTGTCAATCGCTGCTTTTTTGGGTTAAGAAGGCAACTGTGTAACAGGGCTCTCTATCGAACAACTAAAGTATTCTTATATTAGACCTTGATCAGGCATGTATTAGGCATGTACTATGTCAAGAATGGATGAGGTCGCTCTCGATTGTTATGAGAAAAATACTTCGGGTGATTGTTGGTCCCGTCTGCATAGACGGAGAGTCGAGAAGAAGATACAATCATGAGCTGTACGAGCTATGTATATAGCACCATCGCCCTAGTCAGAAGACTTCGAATACAACGACTAAGATGGTTGCGTCATGTACTCCACGACATGGTGGTGTAG
Source organism: Xylota sylvarum (assembly GCA_905220385.1). NCBI lineage: Eukaryota > Metazoa > Arthropoda > Insecta > Diptera > Syrphidae > Xylota > Xylota sylvarum. The sequence goes on from LR999958.1 coordinate 89,410,824, forward strand.
GGAACTTGAAAATCTAAAGAAGGAGGTGAGAAAAGCCTTCATGCCATGAGAAGGGATGATCCTGAATCATTGGATGAGTATAAGGCAAAGAAGAAAGAGCTAAAAGCAACTCTGCGACGACGTAAAAGGGAGTCGTGGAGTGAATTTTACTCGAATATGAGGAGCACAGCTGATGTCAATAGACTTTAGAAAATTGTCTCAATGGATCCAGTTTCTAAAGTCAGACTCATTCGCGATAGAACGGGGAATATTGTTGATACACTGGATCGTACAAATGAGGTCCTCATGGAAATACTCTTTCCGGGAAGACTGAAGTCAGATCAGCCTTGGGCTGTGAGGAAACAAGAAGCAAACAGGATGGACAGGATTAAAACGGAACTGATAGTAACTCCAGAGCGGTCAGTGGGGCGATAAAAACGTTTGCTCCATACAAGACCGCAGTATCAGATGGTATATTCCCAGCTTTAATTAAATGGGGTGCAGATCTCATAGTACCAAGGCTTAGGGGTATATACGTAACATGCCTAGCAATAAGCTACATCCCGGTAATATGGAAAGAAACAAATGTGGTGTTTCTTCCAAAACCGGGAAAAACATCATTTCTGTTAAAAACAATGGAAAGAATTGTGGTGGACCATATGGAGAGCACGGCGCTGAAAGCATGTCCTTTGAGTAGTAGACAACATGCACACAGAGCTGGCAGGTCTACGGAAACAGCGCTACACCAGGTGGCACGTGTTGCGGAAGAGGAGATGAATACCGGAGGCATCGCAATAACCATAATAACGACATTGAAGGTGCCTTCGATAAGAACGCTGGGTTAACCTATTGGTGGTGAGATGGGTGGACAATATACAGAAAAATAGGGCGATAAATATTCAGACGGGAACTTCAAGACTTAGAGGAAGGGTTAGCAGAGGTTGCCCGCAAGGAGAAGTTTTGCCACCTACTCTGTGGAATATAACTGTGGACTCTCTACTGAAAAGACTTGAAGAGATTGGCACTGTGGGATATGCCGACGATATAGCAATAATGGCAAGAGGTAAATTCATGAACATCACAGCAGATACCATGAGAAATGCTCTCAGAGTGTTGGAGCGGTGGTGCCAGGAACAAGGACTCTCCATTAATGCGGAAAAGACAGATCTGATTATCTTCACAAGGAAGAGGAGAGATCTGAAATTTCAGCCCTTGACACTTTTCCGATCGGGGCTGCAGGTGACCAGGAAGATTAAGTATCTGGGTGTATACCTAGATGCTGGACTAACTTCCATGTGGAAGAGAAGATTAGAAAGGCGAAAAAGGTGTTTCATCAGTGCAAACGGGTATGTGGACTAAGATGACGAATCTTGCCGAGGTTAGCATACTGGATGTACACGATGATAGTTAGACCGATTATCAAATATGCGTCAGTTGTATGGTGGGAGAAAGCCAACCAGAAAACTGTAAAGAAGCAATTAGATAGGGTCCAACGTCTGGCATGTTTAGGGATCGCGGACGACACCAACACGCGCAATGGAAGTGATTCTAGGTATTCTGCCGCTGGACTTATTTATTAAGAAAGTGGCGGCTTCGACGGCACTTTGTCTGGACCGGGATACCAACTGGCACTAGCGCGGTACTATCTCCGGTCATAGAAAAATCCTGGATCTCGTGAAAATCGAGAATAATCTCATGAAAAACGAAGAATTAAAATCAGAGAGGAACTGTGGAAAAATCCAGAGAGACTCTCCGGCTAAGACTGGATCGTGGAAGAGAGACGAAAAGGGACCCAATACAGTTTTCTGGTTCGTAATCTCTCGAACAATATATACATATACTTGTATATACTCTGTTTCACGTCGAAATGATAAGCGGCTCTTTCATTACCACTTAGTTTTGAAAGAGTCGATTTTAAAGTTTTTATAAAAAGCATAAATTTTCGATTTGACTGCTGAGACCGAGTTCTAATTTATTTTATTTACATTAGATTGCATTACATATTAATTAATTTTTGAATTGAACGTACAATTGATTTTTAATTAAATTTGTTTGAAAATATCATATTTTTTAACAAATGAAATACAAAACTAGCTCTTTCTTGCCATCTCTCCCCTTATACTTTCTTATATTCATTGAAATTTCTTGCAACTTACATATGTATGTATGTATGTACATATGTACATATATACTATGTAACACCTTTAACATCTCTGAACATTATTCTAATCACTCCAATAAGAAATATTAAAATGGGAACGAATCACAATTTCAAAAGATATGTAGCGCATCCCCTAAACGATGAAGAATTTCACCGGTCTCCTGTCATCCATAAAAGTAAGTTAATTACTCTTCGCTCCTCCGGATGATAGATACAAATAAAATATATTATTACCGTACTCACGATTTCCAAGCAGACGTAAGACCGTAAAATTAATCATACTCTTCTGGAATAATAAAAGCGAGTGAACCACCGGAACCACATTCGCACCTAACCAACTGCTGTGAAACCCTAGATAAACTCTCATAAATTCTACACACACATGCTCGGTGTTATGCAACAAAGATTAATTGTGCTGACATTTTATCATCGTCCAAGTGCATAACTCAGTATACTTGCGGCAAAACTGCATCACATTAAAGTTTTCTTCTCTTAACCCAGACGAACCCACAGTGCCCGACACTTCTTATCATTGTTTATATCCATTAAATTGAAAGGCGGGGAAAGAATGTGAATCCCAAGGTGTAATTTGTCAAAATCCTGGCAGCATGTACGGTTCTTAATAACAGGAACAATATGTTATCACATCCGCTCAGTACTACTTAATTCGTTTATTACGACAGGTTATTTGACAACGTATGTATGCCTCACCCCGGCCTATACATACATACATACATATGGATGTATGTACATACCTAGGCATGTAGATTAAGAGCATAATATATGATGTTTGTACATTTATACATCCACACATACTTAATAGAGTTTTGCTCAGCGATATGGAGGAGATAACTACATATATTTCATGCTCTAACCCAGTCCTAAGTCGGCATGACATTGCAAAATTGTTACAATAATAGCTTCAAATTGAGATATAATTTCCTCGATTTTATAAAGATTTTATCAAAATATTTGTTCTATGTAACGGTCGCAAACTTCGAGCATTTGGTGGTTTTACATGCAAAATTATTAATTAAAATCGATGTTTTTATAAAAACGCTTTGAGAAAGTAGGTGCGGCCATACATACATACATATATAATACATACATATGTAGATGAAATTAACATAATTTGAATACTAAAATATTTGATCTTAATGATTTTTTCGATATCAAGTAAAATTGTGAAGTTATGAAAATTTGGTACCACTACCAAAGTCAGTGGGCTAGAGAAATAATCGAAATAAACCCTATAAAGAATAAATATTCGTGATCAGAATCCTTACCGAAAACGATTGAGCCATATCCATCCATATGGCACCACTTTTTGGGTGAGAAGGAGAAGCAGTAAAACAGAAAACATTTTTGAAATCAGCTCATCATCATCAACTGTCTCGATTTTACGCATATGTACATACATCATATGTGGTCACGCCCTATTTTGGGGAAGTTCTTATTTAAAAACTGATTTTTATGAGACTTCGCATGTAACATCCTCATAGTTTCGAAGTTATCCTAGTATAGGAAAATTGAGTATGCCACTTTAAGTAGGGCTAGTACAAAGGAAGAAGGATAAGGTATTATACCAGGTATTATCCATTCTAGAAGGATTGAAGTTGTACTGCTTCTTTTTCTCCAAAGCCCGTCAACACAAACGGGACCGAACATTTTAAGAAGGATCTTTCTCTCGAAACGACCGAGGATATCTTCAACCGCTTTAAATAGAGTCCAAGCTTCAGCGGCATAAAGCAGGACTGGAATGATCAGTATCTTATACAGAATCCGCTTTATTGTTCGGAGTAGCGCTTTGCTTCTTAATTGTCTTCTCAGCCCAAAGGAACCGCCATTGAGCTATTCTTCGATTAATTTCTGCTGAGATGTTATCGAAATTGATAGCATGGCCCAGGAAGATAAAATTCTGTAATATCTCAGAGCGAGCGTTCTCCATCGTCATCCTGCACATGCGAACGAGTTTAAAAGGCATGCCAAGGCTAGACATGGCGCTGTAAAGCTCGTCTCTCGTCTATGTAATTCGTCTGGGATCTGTCGAAGTGCAAAAATTTGGACAACTGTGAATTTCCCAGCCCTGAAACCACACTGATGGGGGCCAATCAATGTGTTGACAAAGGGTTTCAGGCGTTAAAACAATGAGACCTCTGTAATTGCCCCAGTTCAGGGGATACTGAGGTTCTATTCATCAGGCATGTATTCGTCTCACCCAATTTTAAAGATGAGTTGCTGTATGCTCTCTGCCAAGCCATTTTGTTGCTTTAAGCAACTCGGCCTGTAGGCCATCAGGTCCAGCAACTTAACTAACTTGTTGAACTTAAGTTAGGATTGGATGGACTAATTTCGCTTTGATCAGGTCGACGGAAATTTGACTGTCATCGTTCATGTTGAATGGTTCATAATGCTTTACAGCGGGATGTCGGTTTTTGTCGCCGTTGTACAATCTGCTGAACAAATTTGTTCATGTTCTCAGCACCGACAGTTTCAAAAGTTGAAATAGTTGTAATGCATTTTTGCATACAACCTTCTTTCTTAGACTTTGAGACAGTGATTAAACCTTTATCTCATATTGCAGTCAGTTTGCATGCGGGGTGTATGATCCGTTCGAGGCGGATTGTAGCTATTCTGTATGTTATGTCTATGTTGTCTTAATTGTTTTAAACGACCTGCCCCAATAAATACAGTGTGACATAGTTTTTATGCCATATCCTAAGGGAATATTAAGTTTGATATGAATTAAAGATTAATCGATTTCAATTAAAAGTATGACCAAAAGTCAAGTAAAAATAATCAACTGAAATCTCTAAGTTATATAGTATTTGTCAGACTAAGTGGGGTGAACAAACAAAGCAGCAGTACATATGTCATTTAAATGTGCTTTGCATTGAATATTATGGGTGTATTATGTTCCGTAAACTATAATATATAATACAGATGTAGTAGGAAATGACCCGTGTTCCTCCACATGCACTTTATTATACTAACAATAAATCCAATGGCATTCTCTTTCATATAGAAACAATGGCAAAGGACAGTGGCATCCTAACAAAAAGGCCACAGATGTTTCTTATATGTATGTACTTTGGTGTCATTGGACACCTTAATAACACGTTAATAAATTCTACCGAGCATTATCCTATTGAGTTTCAACATTTGTGGGAGATGACGCTCAATATGATAATATATTGGATTTAGTAGGTGCAGTAGATTTATAGCGATAGTATCCAGCAGGGGGAATATGGTTAAGCTCATATTTAATTGTGGACTGCATTTAAGATGAAACACTTTTTCTGTTCCACCGTCTCTTTAAGATGGATTCAAGGACAATATGGTTGAATTCACTTAACCATTCGTGTATTTGTTATTTTTTTGGAGCATTATTGTCCATTAGCTCGATGTGGCCGAGCCAGTGTAGTCGACGTGTTTTGTCTTTTTGGACTACATTCACATTTTGTTACAGCTCATAGTGTTCGCGGTTGTTTCTTCTCCTCCATTCGTCTTTTTCACAGATGGGACCGAATATTCTACTAAGGTGTCATTCGTGGAGTTGATATTTACTCCAAAGTACCTTCGCATGTTTAGGCACCTTGGCGTGGTGTGAGGCCTTAAACTGATTCACAAAGCCTGCTGAACGGCCAGCATTGCTTGGTACTGGTGCACTAGCATTTGTCCGTGGCAGGGCTTCTCCAGAAGGCTGATGAGATCAATGAACCAAACCTATCCCTCTCCGAAACCATGGTGTTATGCGACCCATGCCCATTGGATGGTTTGCAGCTAGGGGGTGTACCGGCTGTATTCTAACTGGGCCTTTCCGATCCAGGGCCACCTTGGCAAGTAAACATGGCCTTACCGCGTTATTGCGATACTCTGACGAAACGGACGACCCTTTCCTGCGCTACTCGCGGGAATTCGTCCAGCCCTAATAAAGTCGGCGAGGCATTATAATTTTTGGGCGGATCTCAAAAATGTTTACGCTTGTACTGTTTTCCTTCTAAAAGCCCTGATATGAAATCTCATCCTCTTAGCTCAAAATTTAAGGTCCAAAAAGTGGTGACATATGGACGGGAGGAATGACACACAGATATGGCTCAATCGATTTCGCTGTTGATACTGATCACGGAGGGGTCAAGGGCAAAACCTGTTAAGCACGCTACAGTCTCACATGGCAGATCCTATGTGTGCAACGGCTGCAAAAAGAGGCTGTCGCTAGTGGAAGACGTGTGATCTTGTCCTAGAGAGATGCTATGTATCGATGACCTCAGGGACGTCGAAAACGTTCTAATGGATGAAATGGTCTTAGGATGGGAGCATAAACTCAAATTCAAGGGCATATATTTCAAGTTTGGGATGCATTTATTTGTATTAATCGACTGCGAGACTCCGCAGACTAGGGAATGGCTGAAGTTGATAGCACCTAAGCTTAGCAATTGGAATGGAGTGGGCCTTACTGGGAAGGAGATACCAGGCACCCAATCAATAACATCGTACTTCCCACGAAGGGCTGACCCGGAACACCAAACCACAGCCATTCCTCGAAGCGCAAAATGACGGCTTGAACGTCAAGTGTGGAAGGTCTTGAATGTTCGAAAGGAGGGAACCGGGGAAGAATCGATTAGTAGTCCTATGGTGCCATAAGGGCCCAAAACAATTCCCTGAGTTACAGGTTTGGCAAGGCCGCTGTGTCTGGCCTCAAACAGTTGGAGGATAATATGGGTCATACCCTCTCAAATCCAATTTTGTAGAGGACAAAATCCACAGTGGAGCAAACAGATACGCAGCGGGTTGAAGCCCTTGCTTCTTCTGGTGAACAGGTAGCTGAGGGAGCGATAGAAGAGGAATACATGTCCCCCTCGGTGAGCTCATTCTCTAACGACGTGTTACTTCAGGAAGATAGTGGGGCACCAACCCCGCACGAGCAATAGCTCGATGACTTCTTCCGGTAGATTTCCCAGGTGAACATTCATCATGCTATGGCGGCTACATAGACTGAGGTATATTTCCCCAGACTAATATGATAGGCTTGTTCCAGTTATTCTAAGAAGATGCCTGCCCCCGCTCTGCCATCCATCATGGAGATGATGATTATATCACCAATCTTCTTTTCTGGAAGTGTTCTATCCCCAATAAGAGCTTAAGGGTATGTGAACAACTGCCAGGCATAGTGGTAAGTAAGGATAAGTGGTGCGCTTCGCGCGATTCATTTATTTGAGCTCCACTTTCCGGGGTAGTTTAGCCGCTCACGCGACTTCAAAACCAGAAACTCAAAAAATTAAAAAAAAAATAAAAACAAATTTTTTCTCCAAATTTTTACCCAGTATGTCTTGGAATAAACCGTTTTAAGTAAAAAAAAATATTATTAAGAGCATACCTAGTCGATTTTCAATTTTAGAAACCTCAGCCGTAATCTGGGGCATATTCGGAGAGATCCTTTTATCCTTTATTTCTAATTGGAGAAGGTGTGCGCTTGTCACTTGAGAGGGCTTCCAAAAGATGCAATTATTAACGACGGTAATTTACCGTACTCTTAACCATGTGCTCTATAGCGCAATGCCCAGCTGCTGGAATGCTAAGTTTATCCCTACTTACCGAAAAACAGATAAGATTCTACTTAGAAAAAGCAACTAATTTGAACCATTTTTATATGACAAACGTCCTAAATTCCAGTATCTAATTGTGCTAAAAATTAACCGATACTAATCATCTTAGACGTTTAATTTTTTTGACATACATATGTGTGTACATACAATGCGTATGTATGAAAGTATGTAGTATATATTAATTTGCATGCCATGAATAGATTTCTATGATATTGCACAACGACTTTCTTTTATAACAAATTCACTGGTATCTTTTCATTTTAAACCAATGTATTAATTTTTAGCACTGGAGTATGCCTTTGCCTTAGATAGTTGATAACATTCAGGCGCTATTGAGTCATTTATTGTACATACATAAGTACATACAAAAATTTATATCCATTTATTTCCTTTGGAAACGTAATAATTTTTTTCTTATCGATTCCCGATGAGTAACAAAATACAAAAAAGTTTGTATACTTTTAAAAAAATAAACCTTCCGTACGTAGGTGAACGGACTTTGTAAGGAACACTTTGGGGACTTTGGGACACATAAATGTTTTCGAAGAAAATCCTCTTCTAATTTTGGCTGACAGGGAATATACATACTTTCAAGTATTTTCGAAATATTTTCATCATCATAATGATGTCACATCTACTTGCTTTTCCATGCCATGGGCGTCTTGTGATCAAAGTGAAGTTTAATGGACATATTTTAAGTTTGGGGACAGCAAATACTTAAAATAATTAGTTAAAGATGTTCACTGAACACGAATCATAGATTCTTAGATTAAAATGGATTAGAAAATTGTCAACAAATTCGACTAAAAGAAACCATACAAAGAAGTTATTTTGCATAAACTTTCTCTATAGTCGACTTAAACCTTTCAACATTCGGGTTTTCATGTCTTACGTTCAGGTTCTGCTATGGTGGTCGCTGTTTATCGACATTCACAAAAGTCTTATACATACCCCAATTTGTGTACAACCAAGGAAGTTTGTACTTTTGTATAACACAGTTGTATTTACTTACATACGTATATGTAACTGTAAAGGGATTCACATTGTGTGCACTAACACATTTTCTTGTTTACATTCTACATATACTTATATATGTACATACATATGAAGATGAGAAAGAGAGTTCAATGATTTTCGCCCTCACCCACCTAATTGGTACTCGGATTGATAACGATTTTCTTAAGAGATAGTGTTCTTACTGTTACTGTGTAGCAATGCGTTGGTGTCCAAATTAGCGTTGGGCAATTGCGAATAAAAACAATCGAATAATTTGAGTTTATTGCCGCTCGTCGATTGTTATTCGTTGATTATAATTCGTCGATTATTTATCGGCGATTTGCAATTGTCAATGGTTTGGGATGATGATCCCAAGGCGTTCTTGCTCCTTTTTGTGTTATTTAAGTCTAATTATCTTACAAGAGATGCATTACTATGAAGCGTCATAATTAGGACTCACGTCACTATTTCTAAATTTTTTATTATTTCTTATAATTCTAATTTTTTTATTATTTCTTATAATTTTTGCATACAGATTGATCTGCAAAAAATTTTGTGTATTTAAGACAAAAGTTGTGGACTGTAATGACAGCAAGTGCGTCGACGAATATCGATGAAAAAGTTAAACTTTTAAAAAATTAACTTGTAGACGCTATGAAGTGTCCCAAAGATTCCTTACTTGACTGTAACATTGCGTGTTCTTAAAGAACTGTACAAATAGAAGGAGATGAAGCATTAGCAATGATGGTGGAAGCTAAACTAACAAAACATCAATATGACATAGTCAGGAGCAAGAATAAAGCAGTATTTGTATCATATAAAATTGTCCAAGAGGGAAAAATTCGTTGTTACCCAAATGCAGCAGCAGAGGAGGTGACAGGCTTCAGCAGATAATAAGGCCTTAGTTGATTTCGCTGTATGGCAGGAAGCACCATCTTGTTGAAAAATGTGATTTTCTTGGGTTGACTGAATTAGCGGTATTGAAGGAAGAAGCTGCTCTCCAAAAAGTTTTGTACTCAACTGCATTTACAAGACTATCAACGAAATGCAGGTGACCAAAGCCGCAATCAGACATGCATCCCCATATCATTTGAGATGCTGGAAACTTTACTGTTCGTTGTAAACAGTCTTTGTGAAACGCCTCCTTTGAATTGCGAATTACAAGTATTCGTTTATGTGCAACGGAAATCCTTTTTGAACATCCGCATCCACAATTGAATAAAATTATTTCTAAGCAAACCTTATAAAAATGTTCAATGTTCGTTTATAGGTGTCCACAGAAATTAGTTTTTTTTATTAGGCTCATCCATTCAACTGTTATTCTAGCCAGCAGCAGTTTTACAATGGTTTTCTTCATTTATATTCTTCAATACCCGACAATCCAAAGGGTAGTGATGCGGAACATATGGGAACACAAGCGTTCTCGCTTTAGCCTCTCACTATCAACTCCTACTCTACACCTCCACGATGGTGGCTGCTGGGTGCCTAGTACCTCAACTGGAGATTGGGTAACCAACCCCTTTGGAAGGTTGTTGGTGGCAGCGAACGAGAGAGGGGGGAGGAGTGTCTTCTCACTAAGGCACCTTCTCTTGCTTCAGGCGGCGGCGGACGAATTCCCTAGATGGAATCAACGGTGGCGTCAACCAGTTCCAGTTAGGTCGAACTATTAGTGTTATCCCTATATGAGCTGCTTCGACATATTCGAATCCCAGGTCTATAGGGATTTTCAATACTGAGTCAGGGTGTTGGAATAGAGTTGGTGGCGGATGAACCCTTAATGGGCCAACGGCAGCGCTCACATCCCCGAAGCGGGGTACTGACTCCGGAATATCCGGCCCCTTGTCCTAGGGGTAAAAAAAGGAACTGGTCCTCCAGGTTGGGGGTTGTGCGTCGGGGTAACTTCCCTACCACGTAAAAAAGGCAATAGTTACGACACAACGACAAGCCTCGGATAAGGATGATCCCACTGTTGACGACCCCAGCAAACGAAATAAGGACAACGATCTTCGGATCTGCACGTGGAATGTTCGGACCCTTAACAGGCCGCGTGCAGCCGAACAATTAGCAGAGGCCCTAGACTGCTACAACGCAGATATCACCGCCATCCAGGAAGTGCGATGGGATGGCCCGGGCAAAAAGAGGATGAAAAACTGTGACGTATACTACGGTGATTGCTATAGGGAACAGAAACAGCGCTTATTTGGATGTGGGTTCGTCATACGCGGCAGACTTAGGCAAGAAGTCTTGAGCTTTCGACACGTGAGCGAGCGTCTTATGACAATCCGCATCAAGGCTAAATTCGCGAACATAAGCCTAATATGCGCTCATGCCCCCACAGAGGACAAGGATGACGCCACCAAAGAAAGTTTCTACGAGCTCCTCGACAAAACATATGAGCAATGTCCTAAGTATGACGTTAAAATCGTCCTAGGCGATTTTAACGCCAAGATAGGAAAGGAGGACATCTTTGGTAGGACGATTGGAAAGCACAGCCTACACGACACCACGTCTGGCAACGGACTTAGGCTTATTGACTTTGCGGCGGGGCGAAATGTCAGTATAGCAAGCACACGGTTTCCTCATCTCAATATCCACAAGGGAACATGGCGATCTCCTGATCATCAAACGGTCAATCAAATTGACCACATTGCGATCGACGCAAGGCATGCCTCCAGTATTCTGGATGTCCGAACCTTCCGAGCAGCCAACATGGACTCGGATCATTTCCTTGTTGCAGCCAAGGTACGAATGCGGATATCCCAAACGCCACAACTAAGAAGAACTACTGTGAGAAGATTTGACGTCGAAAAGCTGCAATCGCAAGAGATCGCCAGAACCTTCACCGAACGCGTATCCCGAAACCTCTCAACTACTCCTATGCCGCCAGCATCAAGCGCCGAAGACCAGTGGCAACGCTGCCAGCAAGCCATCAGAAGTGCCGCAACTGATGTGCTGGGTTTCACCCGACCATCACCTAGAAACCCCTGGTTTGACGATGAGTGCCGGCAAGCACATGCAGCTAAACAGCAAGCATACAAAGCGGCGCTGCAAAAAAGGACGAGAGCTGCTCGTGAGCTCTACGAGCAGAAGAGACGGGAAGAACATCGGCTTCTCCGAAAGAAGAAAAAAGAGCACGAGAAGCGCGCGATCGAAGATATTGAGAGATTATACTCCAGGAATAATGTACGGAAGTTTTACCAACAGGTAAAAAGAACGTGTCAGGCCAACAAGACCCGTACAGAAGCCTGTAGAGATGAAGAAGGAAACCTCGTAGTAGAGTCACAGTCGGTGCTGAGAATATGGAAAAACTTCTTCTGCAGACTGTATAACGGCGACGAAGACCAACATCCCGCTGTCAGGCAGAATGAACCATTCAACATAGACGATGATAGCCAAAACTTCCGTCCACCTGACCAAAACGAAGTAAGGATAGCAATATCCAAACTTAAGTCCAACAAGGCTGCTGGACCTGACGGCTTACCAGCCGAGCTATTCAAAGCAGCTGGAAATGACCTGGTAGAGAGCATACACCAACTCATTTCTAAAATTTGGTCAGATGAGTGTATGCCTGATGAATGGAATCTCAGCACCGTTTGCCCAATCCACAAGAAAGGAGATCCCCTCAATTGCGCCAATTACAGAGGTATCAGTCTCCTCAACATCGCGTATAAGATCCTATCTGCCATATTGTGTGAACGTCTGAAACCCTTCGTCAACAACCTGATTGGGCCCTATCAGTGTGGTTTCAGACCAGGAAAGTCCACAATCGATCAAATCTTCACACTTCGACAGATCCTGGAAAAAACCCAAGAAGTCCAAATCGATACCCACCATCTTTTTATCGATTTCAAGGCCGCATATGACAGCATTTATAGAGACGAGTTATACAGAGCCATGTCTAGTTTTGGCATCCCTGCCAAACTCGTCAGATTGTGCAGAATGACGATGGAGAATTCTCGCTGCTCCATCAAGGTCGGTAACGATCTCACCGAGACCTTTGATGTCAAAAAAGGTTTTAGACAAGGTGATGCGCTGTCATGTGATTTTTTTAACATCGTTCTTGAAAGAATTGTGCGAAACTCACAAGCCAACACCGGAGGCACAATCTTTCAAAAGTCTGTGCAACTACTAGCGTATGCCGACGATATTGACATTATTGGAAGAACACAGCGGGCTGTCACCGGTGCGTTCGCTAGTATTGAAACAGAAGCGGCCAAAATGGGTTTAACGGTAAACGAGGGCAAAACCAAGTATATGCTGTCAACCAAAAGGGACACACAACATCGACGAATTGGACAGAACGTCACAATCGACAGCTATAACTTTGAGGTAGTAAGGGACTTTGTCTACCTCGGCTCTGCTATCAATTCTGAAAATAACACCTCAGCAGAAATAAAACGAAGAATAACTCTTGCCAATCGCTGTTTCTTTGGGCTGAGAAGGCAATTGAGTAGTAAGGCCCTATCCCGAACAACTAAGGAGACTCTATATAAGACCTTGATCATCCCAGTCCTGCTTTATGGCGCTGAAGCTTGGACTTTATCAAAAGCGGATGAAGATATCCTCGGTCGTTTCGAGAGAAAAATTCTTCGCAAAATATTCGGTCCCGTTTGCGTTGACGGGCTTTGGAGGAGAAGATTCAACGACGAACTATACGAGCTGTACAGCGACATCGACCTAGTCAAAAAACTGCGCATTAGTCGTTTGAGATGGCTAGGACATGTAGAGCGAATGGACACCAGTGCTCCGGCCCGAAGAGTCTTCGAATCACACCCGGAGGGACAACGCAGCAGAGGAAGACCTCGCCTTAGGTGGCGCGCACAAGTTGAAGGGGACCTGAACAAGCTTGGAGTGCGCAACTGGAGGCAGTTAGCTAAGGACCGAGCTAACTGGAGAGGCTTGTTAGTTGAGGCCCAGGTTCACCCCGAACTGTAGCGCCACCTAAGTAAGTAAGTAACCCGACAATCCGGCGTTGCTATTGGTGTCCTAAACATTTCCGTATTATTTTAAAGCGAGATGATATCTGCCAGACAATCGCGGCAGACCGATATTCTGAGCAATTTTGTAGCTCGATACTGGATTTTCAAATGCTGTAATGATAGATTTTCTAAGGTCACTTGATAATCCTACGCCAATCACTATGGTCAACAAGAACTGAAAGTTTATGAATCGCTAACTTGTGCAATGTATTTGCTATGGTAGCTATCTTTTACACTAAATCAAAGTATCATCGAATGACAACAAAGTATACATACCCTTTTTCAAAAAAAAAAATGTGTGATCCAACGGAGCCCTTTTTTATTACCCATACATTTATTGCAGGAAATATTAAACTTTTGTCACAAAATGTTTTATTACCTGTAATAAATGCATACCGTTTGTACTGGAACATCCCCATTGATTATAGTACAGAAAATACCCGAAATTAAGGATGCATACGAACAGTGTGAGGAAGTGTGCGTTGGTGCGTTTATCGGAATTCACAGGAAATAGAGAAAGTTCAGAGGTTTCGTAAATATCTTTGTCAAGAATTTAAGAGAGAAATAACTTTTTCGTTGGTCTCTCAGCGCACCTTACATATTGCCATTTGAATTGAAACAGACTCTAATTACCGTGCAATATGGCACCTCCATTAGCTTTATTGCTGGCTCTTTAGGAATTTTGTCATTAATAAGTGAGCGTAGAGGCCCCACGTTAGCTACATATGTATGTATGTATATTGCTGGCTTGGTAAGAATTCAGCTAGTTAAATAGCGCGTGGAATTTATATATGTTCATATGTATGTTATGAATTCAAATGCAAAAATAATTTCCTATATACTTTTCCTTCCTTCTTACCATGAAGAAATATAAGAATTTACGAAACGGTGAGAATTGGGAAACTCTATTTGACTACCTATAGGCAGCACTCCAGTATCGAAACTACATATGTATGTATATTGTTTATCAATATTATTAACTCATACATTCAATTGTGTACGTGCTCCTATATTGTATTCCATACTCATAATTCTAAGAAATTTTAGTAACACATACATATGTATAACTAGCTTGTCCGCTCGTCGGTTTTTAAAGTGCATATTATGAACAAGTAGATATGAGCGCACATACCGCTAATTCTTTTAATTTGATCTCAACACTTAAGGGGTAGTCAGATGGAAAAAAAAGGATGCGAGGTGTGGCGAAAGGGTAGTGATGCGAATATATGGGAGCATAGCGCTCTCACCCTAGCCTCTCACTATCAACTCCTAATGGACACCTCCACCTTGGTGGCTACTGGGTGCCTAGTAAATCGGCTGGAGATTGGGTAACTAACCCCTTTGTAAGGTCGATGGTGGTAGCAACAGAGAGAGAGGGGAAGAGTGTTTTCTCACTAAGGCACTTCCTCTTGATCCGGACGGCAGCGGACGAATTTTCTAGATGGAATCAATGGTGGGGTCCACAGTTCCACTCAGGCCGAACTATCTAGTATCATCCCTAAATAAGCTGCTTTGACTTATTCGAATACAAGAATCCCCAACACTGAGCCAGGGTGTTGGAAAAGAGTTGGTGGCGGATGAACCACCCGGCCAACGGCAGCACTCATATCCCCAAAGTGGGTTACTGACTCCGGAAAATTCGGCCCCTCGTCCTAGGGGTATATAAGGGAACTGGACTCCCAGGTTGCGGGTTGTACGTAGGGGTAACTTCCCTAGCAGAAACAGTGCTTATTCGGACGCGGTTTTGTCATACGCGGCAGACCTAGGCAAGAAGTCTTGAGCTTTCGACACGTGAGCGACTGTCTTATAAAAATCCTCATCAAGGCTAAATTTGCCAACATAATCCTAATATGCGCTCATGCCACCACAGAAGACAAGGACGACGCCACCAAAGAATGTTTCTACGAGCTCCTCGACAAAACCTACAATCAATCACATTCACGTTAAAATCGTTCTGGGAGATTTTAAAGCCAAAATAGGAAAGGAGGACATCTTTGGTAGGACGATTGGTAAGCATAGCCTCCACAACACCACGTCTGGAAACGGACTTAGGATTATTGACTTCGCTGCGGGCAAAACGTCACACACGGTTTCCTCATCGCAATATCCACAAGGGGACATGGCGATCTCCTGACCATCAGGTCAACCTGATCATAAGGTCAACCAAATTGATCATATTGCGATCGACGCTGGCATGCCTCCAGTATTCTGGATGTCCGAACCTTCCGAGCAGCCAACATCGAGTCGGATCATTACCTTGTTGTAGCCAAGCTACGAACGTCACAACTAAGAAGAAATACTGTGAGAAGATATAACGTTGAAGAGCTGCAATCGCAAGAGATCGCCAGAACCTTTGCCGCACGCATACTCCGAAATCTAGCTACGACTCCTATGCCACAATCATCAAATGCCGAGGACCAATGGCAACGCTGCCAACATGCAATCAGAAACGGTGCAACTGATGTGCTGAGTTTTCCTCGATTACCACAAAGAAACCCATGGTTTGACGAAGAATGGCGGCAACCAATGCAGCTAAACAAGAGGCATACAAAGCTGCGCTGGAAACCTCGTAGTAGAATCACAGTCGGTGCTGAGAATATGGAAAACCTTCTTCTGCAGACTGTATAATGGCGACGAAGACCAACATTCCGCTGTCAGGCAGAATGAACCATTCAACATAGACGTAGATATCCAAAACTGCCGTCCACCTGACCAAAAGGAAGTGAGGATAGTAATTTCCAAACTTAAGTCCAACAAGGATGCTGGACGGCTTACCTGCTGATTTGTTCAAGGCAGCTGGTAATGACCGGGTAGAGAGCATACACCGTTTCATTTCTAAAATTTGGTCAGATGAATGTATGACTAAGGAATGGAATCTCAGCACCGTTTGCCCGATCCACAAGAAAAGAGACCCCCTCAATTGCGCCAATTACAGAGGTATCAGTCTTCTCCACATCGCATACAAGATCTTATCTGCCATATTGTGTGAACGTCTGAAACCCTTCGTCAACAACCTCATTGGCCTATATCAGTGTGGTTTCAGACCAGGAAAGTCCACAATTGATCAAATCTTCACACTTCGGCAGATCCTGGAAAAACCCAAGAAGTTCAAATCGATACCCACCATCTTTTTATCGATTTGAAGGCCGCATATAACAGCATTTATAGAGACGAGCTATATAGAGCCATGTTTAGTTTTGGAATCCCTTACCCCGACGACATTGGCATAATTGGTAGAACACAGCGGGCTGTCACCAGTGCGTTCACTAGTATTTCAACAGAGGATGTCAATATAGGTTAAAAAGGGGCAAAACCAAGTATATGCTGTCAACTCAACATCGACGAATTAGACAGAACGTCACAATCAGCAGCTATAACTTTGAGGTAGTAGGGGACTTTGTCTGCTATCAATTCTGACAATAACTCCTCGGCAGAAATTAAACAAAGAATAGCTCTTGCCAATCGCTGTTTCTTTGGGCTGAGGAGGCAATTGAGTAGAAGAGCCCTATCCCGAACAACTGAGGAGACTCTATATAAGACCTTGATCATCCCAGTCCTGCTTTATGAAGCTGAAGCGTGGACTCTATCTACAGCGGATGATGATATCCTCTTCGGGTGAAAGATTCTTTGTAAAATTTCCGTTTGCGTTGACGGGCTTTGGTGGAGGAGATTCAACGACGAACTATACGAGCTGTACAGCGACATCGACCTAGTAAAAAAATTGTGCATCAGTCGTTTAAGATGGATATGACATATAAAGCGGATGGACACAAATGCTCTGAACGTAGAGTCTTCGAATCAAATCCGGAGGGACAACGCAGTGGAGGAAAAACTCGCCTTAGGTGGCGCTCATAAGTAGAAGGGGACCTCAACCGACTTAGACAGGTGTAAGAACAATTTATCCTTGTAGTTAGTTTGCAACACAGTGAAATAAATTAAAAGTTATGAAAAATGGGCGTGACATTGGGGGATATGTAGCAAAATATGCCAAGTTTTGGGATGAACACTATTTTCGCCTTATTTTACTTATGTATGTAGCCTCGTTCAAGACGTCGAATCTCATGAGGACCGGTGTAACTACGACCTTTGTTTACTCCAGCATAATGGCTAACATTCCATCATCTCCGGGGGATTGAAGCTGGAAAAGTTTTATTCTTTTATTGGCAAAGTAACATCCACACTTGGTTTGTCGCTTTGACTTTGGGTACATCGATAAACATAGAGCATTGTTGAAATAAACTGAGCATAAACATGTTACTACAGGTACTCGTATACCGTGATCCCCCAAAGTGCGGGATATGCCATGTTAAATAATTCGTCTTTATTGAACGAAATTTGTTAGTAACTTTTTATAGTAAATTCCTTCCAATATTCGTTACGCCAACTTTTTTAACTTGCTTGGCGATTTACATATAAAACGTTATCACGTCAAAAATGTACAAACTTTGCTAAATGATTTTGTACTATTTATTTTCACTAAATAAACCAAACTATGGCCCTGATAAATATAAGACCAATAACTTAGCATTTACACTAAAAGTGATTAAGTTCTGTACTATTAGTACTTTTTCCATTTTAACTATAACTGCTTTAGGAATTGTAATAACAATAGTGTCTCAGGTAATAAGAAATATTATGTATGACAAGAGTAAAAAACAAATCTCTGTTCTTTCAGTTATGAAATTTCTCTTACGCTCTGATAGCTGCAAAGGAAGTTGCTGAAGCGATTCAAATACCTATTCGTTTCTTCTCATCCTTCTTACCAAATGAATAATTCTGGTTCATGTCGTACTCCTGTGGAAGTAACCATTCACTATTATATTACTGGCAGGAAAACTTCTGATTGTAATGCAATGTTGTTGAGAACTCATCAGTGGTTGTGGACTCTTAGATATGCAAATACATAGATACGGCATTGTTCTGCATGTATATATTTATTTATCTTGAGTGTCTTGCATTATGACTTCATTCTGTTTCATTAAACAGATTTAAAACTTTAGCATGGAAAAAAATTCTATCTCTCGGACCGGAGTGTATAAATAAATTAGTGCAAAAACTTATAATTATTTGCTCCTCGAAGGAATTAAAAAAAATTAATCTTAAAAAAAAAACATTCAATGATAAGGCTAGTTAGTGTTGATTATTTCAGTTTGAGGGATTCTATCTTTCCGATGGTAGTTGGAAGCAAAGTTGTGGGAAGAGATTGACGTTTTTCTTAACACTACTTCAAAAAGTAGCCATACATAATTAATTATATGGGTTAGTTATCACATAGTTATATATGTATATTGAAACTCTATAAAATATGTTATGCCCTACCTCCAATGGTATATTAAGCTTGACATATAGTTTGGTACATAAAGAAATAATGCAGAAAGACCCTATAAAGTATATATGTACATGTATTTGTAAGCCACCTCCGATAACGGTTTCAAGCTAATCGACTCAACCAGGTTGATCACATTGCGATCGACGCAAGGCACTCTTCCAGTATGATTACCGTGACCATCCTTTCATGATAATAATGAACAGTTCTATATTTGAAGACGATGTTCACTATGAATTATTTTGTATACAAAAACATATAAATGTTCTCTATTTGTTTCGTATTTCATTTAAATTCTTAAAAAGGATAACGTAAACGTAAAAAATCAATGTAATGTAAGTAAGAATGATGGATCTCCGAACGTTCCGAGGAGCGAACATCGACTCGGACCACTACCTTGTTGTAGCCAAGGTACAGATGCGGATATCCAGAATATCGCGAAGACAAGGAAATACTGTGAGAAAGTTTGACGTCGGAAAGTTACAATCGCAAGAGATCGCCAGAGCCTTTTCCGATCGAGTGTCCCTTAATCTCTTAAGGGGTCCTATGCCGCCAGCATCAAGTACTGAAGACCAGTGGCTACATTGCCAAAAAGCCATCAGGGATGCCGCATCTGATGTGCTGAGTTTCTCTCGACCCCCACAACGAAACCCCTGGTTCGACGAAGAATGTCGGCAAGCAAATGCAGAAAATTAGATGGCCAAGCGGCGCTGCATAGAAGAACAAGAGCTGCTCGTGAGCTTTACGAGCAAAAGAGAAGGGATGAGCACCGGCTTCTAAGAAGGAAAAAGAAGGAGCATGAGAAACGCGCGATTGAGGAAATAGAGAAATGCTATTGCAGGAATGAGGTTCAGAAGTTTTACCAGAAGGTAAAAAGAACATGTCAAGGCTACAAAGTCAGAACCGAAACCTGAAGGGACGAACAAGGAAACCTAGTAGTAGAATCGCAGTCAATGTTGAGGATATGGAAACATCACTTCTGCAGACTGTATAACTGCGACGATGACCAAAATTCCGCTGTCAGACAGAATGAACCATTCAATCTGGACGATGATAATTATCATTTCCGTCCACCCGACCTGGATGAAGTTAAGATAGCGATATCTAAGCTCAAATCCAATAAAGCTGCTGGAGATGATGGCCTAACTGCCGAGCTATTCAAAGCAGCAGCTTATATGCAAAATATGGTCGGACGAAAGCGTGCCTGATGAATGGAATCTCAGCATTATTTGCCCGATCCTCAATAAAGGAGACCCTCTAAACTGCGCCAACTATAGAGGAATAAGTCTCCTCAACGTCGCCTGCAAGATCTTATCTGCTGTTATGTGTGAACGCGTATAACCTTTTGTCAGCAATCTGATTGGTCCCTATCAGTGTGGTTTTATGCCAGGAAAGTCCACTATCCACCAAATTTTCACACTACGACAGTTCTCGAAAAAAACCCAGGAATTTCAAATCGATACTCAAAAAATACAAATACAAATTTTTGGTGCAACAGGTCCATGGGACCCAGGGCTAACTTCTCACAACCATTCGTGTTGTGCGTGTTATATTCTTCACATGAATGGAAGGGGCCTACTGTTTAATGCCGGATCCGAACGGCAATTGCGAGAAGCTTTTTCATGACAGTTTTACTCTCGGATGTTTGTCAGACGCTCGCGAGAGGTGGGACCGTGAAAGAAATTTTACGTATTGTCTGGGGATTGAACCTGGAACCCTATGTTCCGTAAACCAACGCACTAACCACTTGAGGCACGGCGCCCGCATCGATACTCACCACCTTTTTATTGATTCCAAGGCCGCCTATGACAGCATCTATAGAGAAGAGTTATATAGAGCTATATCTAGTTTTGGCATCTCTGCCAAACTCGTCCGGTTGTGCAGGATGACGATGGAGAATGCACGCTGCTCCATCAAGGTCCGAAAAGACCTCATCGAAACCTTTGATGTCAAAAAAGGATTCAGACAGGTCGACGCGGTGTCATGCGATTTCTTTAACACCGTTCTTAAAAGAATTGTGCAGAACTCACACGCCAACATCAGAGGCACAATTTTTCAAAAGTCCGTACAACTGCTCACATATGCCGATGATATTGACATAATCGGAAGAACAAAGCGTGATGTCAGTAGTGCTTTTGTGAGCATTGAGACGAAAGCGGCTAAGATGGGTTTAACGGTTAATGAGGACAAAGCAAATTATATGCTGTCAACAAAAAAGGACACACAACACCGACGCCTCGGACAAAACGTCACCCTCGACAGATACAACTTTGAAGTAGTTAAGTACTTTGTTTACCTAGACAGACAATGACACCAGCACTGAGAGCAAACGAAGATTAACTCTTGCCAATAGCTGCTTCTTTGGGCTAAGAAGGCAATTGTGTAGCAAAGCCCTCTCTCGAACAACTAAAGTATCCCTATATAAGAGATTGATCATCACAGTCCTGCTGTATGGCGCAGAGGCATGGACTATATCAAGAATGGATGAGGACGCTCTCGGTTGTTATGAAAGGGTGATTTTTGGTCCCGTCTGCATAGTCGGAGATCGGAGAAGAAGATACAATCATGAGATGTACGAGTACGAATATCCCCGCCCCTACCACGCAGTTCATTATAGAACCGTCGTTGAAAATTGTTGTTTCGAACTCATTTGCGTTCACTCTGGGAGTATATAGTCGGTAAGATAAGTTACCAGTTTCTCTTAATGTTTCTCTTAATCCGACCGCACTGCATAAAGATAAAATCATATAATATAAAGGTCGAGTGGTAGAAGGTGTAATATTATGTTTAAGACCTCGGTTGGGCTTGTTCTCATGGCCCCCATTGCTGTTTTCAGTTCTCTGCACTTTGTTGATAAGTTTGATGTTGTATTCTTTCTTAACGCAGGCCACCAGACTAGCGAGCCATAGGAAAGTATAGGACGCACCCCAGCTGTGTGCATCCATAAGACCATCTTCGGGTGAAGCCCCCACCTCTTACCGAAGGTTTTGCTGCAAGCAAAGAAGAGCAGGTTTTCTTTACCTGCTATTCAATATTTAGCTTCCAACTTAGTTTTGTATCAAGTACCAAACTTAGGTACTTGGTACTGGAAGACAAAGAGAGTAGTTGGTTGCTTAGCCGTGGAGGCGTGAAAGTCGGTATTTTGGTTTTAGTGGTAAAGAGCATCAGTTCAGTTTTGCTTGGGATGACGCTGAGTCCACATTCAGTGGCCCATATGCTAATCGATAATCTCACTGATTACTGAAGGAAACATCCCTGATACCAGTATTACCACATCCTCCCCATACGCATAATAGCCCAGGAGGTATTAACTTCTGTAATTGTTGTCTAAATGTCGTTCCAGGATGAGAATTGCACGGCCCGAGGCACCGGTACATGAGCAGTCACACTTTTACATCCTGGAAAGTGTGTTTGCATTAAAAGCTCCAGGGCCTCTTTAGAGGTGTCCGTCCAGGTCACATCCATCCTTTTAATAAAGGACGGACTGGAGTTTTCCTTAAACAGGATTTTACTCAATCTGGGAGAGTCTTTTATAATTTCAATGGACTGACAGTAGTCCATCTAAACCAGAGATTTGGTTCTTTTAATGGATTTTTTTCTTGTACTCTTTAAGGCAATCCTTATATAGTTGCCAAAACTTATGTATAAAGCAGATATTGAAAATATCTCTGGTAACCTTCGTAAGATTAGATACATCTTCTTTTCAACAAGGATTTTTTTTCTTACTGTATTTAATAGGACACGAAACTTTAAAAGCCGCACCCATTTCTAAGGTCCTAATTTATTCAATTTTCAAGTCGTGTATTTTCGGAGGCTCGCATTTTGTATGATCCATCTGTGATCGGAAAAAGAGAAACTGTCGGATACACACCAGTTTTCTACCCTAAGGTTATCGTTGTTGGTTTTTAAATTGATGTCTAAAACTTCATCTAATGGTAGAGTTGATGTCGACCTCCATGTCCACCGTTATGGTGTCAGAAAAGCCGATTTCTCCTGAATCTTCATCAGGACCAGAGGGGCGAAAAACTTTAAGTTTTACATTCTTAACGCCGAAGCGCCACTTGTGATCAGCTTTATCGAGTGCCGCCAGGCTAGACTCGTTGATCAGCAGCAGGAAAGAGGAACTATTTTTCTGAGGTTCGTTCGACTGGGCTGATGCCTTCCCAGTCATCCATCGGAACAGCCGGTTTGTACAGTTTCAGTCATTGGAGAAGTCTTCCCCCATCAATCTACATATTGGGAAGCCAGATGCGGGCCCTAGGTCCCCTGGAATTATCCTTAGCTGGGATAAGCTTGAGCTTGAAGTCCTAAGCATCACTAACCTTAGTGACACACTCGCTGAGGAAGTCCTTGGAAAACTGGTCTTCGCACCTGAATACCCGATAACCGCTGACCAACTCGGCGGAGTCTAAACATGGCAGAGGTCCCCAAGGATTTCTCAACAGGTAGTCCGTGACTATCTCCGACAGTCTGGCCTTGATACTACCCTGAACTTCACTGACCGTCTGACCAGGGCAACTTGCAAATGGTCTTTAGCCACCTTAGAAGGTGTCGCGTCGTCTGAGTAGTGCAGGCCG
The DNA here is from genome assembly GCA_905220385.1 of Xylota sylvarum. Taxonomy (NCBI): domain Eukaryota; kingdom Metazoa; phylum Arthropoda; class Insecta; order Diptera; family Syrphidae; genus Xylota; species Xylota sylvarum. The sequence goes on from LR999958.1 coordinate 89,434,448, forward strand.
AGGATGTACCCGGTTATTGTTGTGTTGAGGTTGAGGTTGGAGTCTTTCTGAACTTATCTTTATGAACTTGTCCCATCCGAAGACCTGCTACGCTTATTTGTTGTTGAAGCTTCTCAAGATGGGCGATATATTCATCGACCACTGCTTGACACTTGATTTTGTCCTCTGCGTCCTTCTCATGCACGGTACCAGCTGCATCGTTCTTGGCAACCTTGTCAAGAATGAACCGAGCCATCTTTTACTTGCTCTTCATGACAGCGGCCGCGGTTTTGTTATTCTCCGGCGAACCGTTGCCACTAACCTTAGTGCCTTTGGTTTTTTTTTTAATTTTTTTTTGTTTTTATTTTTGTTTGATTTTCCAGTCGTTTTTTTTTTTTTATATATTGGTCCCACGAGTAGGTCCGGAACGGTGAGACCGTCTTGGTAGAGCCGACATAAGGATAAGGTATATCAGTATAGTATCTGCGATGCATAAGATACAATACACAATACTAACCATACTTACTTACTTAACGGGCTCCCGACCCGTGAAGAGTCTCTGCCTGAGACACAGCAGCCTTCCACTCTCTTCGATCCCGGGCACGCTGCTTCCAGTTATCTAGACCAAGCGCTCTGGCATCCGCGATAGCTTGATCCTTAAAACGGAGGTTCGGTCTACCTTGTCTTCTCGAACCTGGGGGCTGTGATTCGAAGATCCTCTTTGCTGGAGCATTATTGTCCATTCGCTCGATGTGGCCGAGCCAGTGTACGTGTTTTGGCTTTTTGGACTACATCCACATCCTGGTACAGCTCATAGAGTTCGCGGTTATATCTTCTCCTCAATTCGCCCTCCTCGCATACGGGACCGAATATCCGACGAAGAATTTTTCTTTCGAAAGTGTTCAGTATTTGCTCTGCTTTCCTGCTTATCGTCCAGCACTCGGCTCCATACAGCAGAACTGGCAGGATCAAAGTTTTGTAGAGCAAACATTTCGTCTTCCGAGTTAGGAGTTTTGACCCCATTTGTTTCGCCAAACCGAAGTAGCAGCGGTTTCCTAGGGTAAGTCTTCGTCGAATCTCCACTAAGTTGTCATTCGTGGAGTTGATATTTACTCCGAGGTAGGTAAACTCCTTAACCACTTCGAAGTTACTGTTGCCAACAGTGACGTTTTGTCCTAGGCGGTGGACAGATGCTTCTTTGTTTGTTGACAACATGTATTTGGTTTTGTCCTCATTCACTTCAAGGCCAACACGTTTCGCCTCTTCTTCAATTGCCGTAAAAGCCTCTAACACGGCGCGCTGGGAGCGACCGATGATGTCGATGTCGTCTGCGTATCCCAGCAACTGGACAGATTTGTTGAAGATAGTGCCTTCCGTGTTTACACCTGCCCTGCGCACTATCTGTTCCAGCACAAGATTGAAGAAGTCACATGATAGCGCATCCCCTTGCCGAAATCCGGTGCATGTTTGGAATAGTTCAGAGGAACTGTTGCCGAATTGCACGTTGCACCGCGTGTTATCCAGCGTCACGCGGCACAGCTGGATCAGTTTAGCCTGGATCCCGAATTCGGCCATAGCCTTGTAGAGCTCAAGACGATGAATGCTATCATATGCGGCTTTAAAGTCGATGAAGAGATGGTGAGTCTCGACTTGAAATTCGTTGGTCTTTTCCAGGATTTGCCTTAGTGTGAAAATTTGGTCGATCGTCGATCTGCCGGGCCGGAAGCCACACTGGTACGTGCCGATTAGTGTGCTGCAGAAAGGCTTCAGACGTTCACACAGTACGTTGGATAGGATCTTATATGCGACATTAAGCAGGGATATGCCTCGGTAGTTCTTACAAGACATAGGATCGCCTTTCTTGAAGATGGGGCATATAGAGCTGATAGTCCAGTCATCGGGCATGACTTCATCCACCCACACTTGGTTGATGACTTGGTGCATGCACCCCACCAAAGCATCACCACCATGTTTGAAAAGCTCTGCTGGTAGACCATCAGAGCCGGCGGCCTTGTTGTTCTTCAGCTTTTTGATAGCTGAGCGGACCTCTTCAAAACTAGGAGGGGGAATGGATTCTTCATTGACTGGATGCGGGTTCTCTTCTTGCCCTATCACTCTCTCTACCTGCCCATTAAGTAGCTGCTGGAAATGCTGCTTAAATACATCTACTATTCCCTGTGCTTCGGTGACTAGGTTTCCTTCACTGTTTCGAAGAGCCTGCGTTCCGGGCTTGAAGCCAGTTGCCAGCTGCTTGGCTTTCCTGAAAAACATCCGGATGTTGTTCCTATCGCGGGACTCTTCGATATCCTTGAGCTGGGAGGCTGCGTGGGCCCTTTTCTTCTTACGCAGGATCTTCTTCTCCTCCCTTCTTCTGGTTCGATACTCTTCTCTCGCTGCCCTTGTTTTGCGTTGCAGCGCTTGCAAGTGTGCATTTTCTGTCACCTTTTTCCGGCGTACGCATTCATCATCATACCAAGGGCTCTTTTTGGGTGGTGGCTGGTAGCCTATGGTGGTCTCTGCTACCCCTTTGATGATGTCACGATACTGGTTCCACAGATTGTTGGCGTTTGTGAATGGTGAATGCACAGCGGAGAGTCTCTCACTCAGGCGCTCCCTGTAGGCTCTGGCTACTCCAGACGTGCTAAGGCTTCCAACGTTGAATTTCTTTTTCTGGGAGGTCTGCAGCTTCTTCTCATTGGATAGTCGAGCTCTGAACTTAGCTGCAACAAGAAAATGGTCAGAGTCGACGTTTGACCCTCTGAACGTTTGCACATTCAGAATGTTGGATGCGTGCCTCGCATCTATTAGCACGTGGTCGATTTGGTTGGCGGTTCGACCATCTGGAGAGCGCCAGGTTGCTGTGTGGATTCGTAGTCTTGGAAACCTAGTGCTACTTATCACCGTATTACGAGCTGCTGCAAAATCGATTAGTCGGAAGCCGTTGTCTGTTGTCGTGTCGTGGAGGCTGTGCTTTCCAACTAATCCGCCGAAGATGTTTTCCTTACCGATTTTGGCATTGAAGTCCCCGAGTATGATTTTGACATCATACTCCGGACAGGCTCCGTAGACTCCGTCCAGGAGGTCATAAAACTCATCCTTGATAGAGTCTTCAGCTTCGTCGGTAGGGGCGTGTGCACATATTATGCTGATGTTTTGAAATGTAGCCATGATGCGGATCACAGCCAGGCGATCGCTGATAGGCTTAAAGTCAATTATCATTGAGCGTAGCCGATTTCCCACGACGAATCCGCATCCTAACATGTGCAGTCTTTTGTGGCAGCTGTAATAAATGTCGCAAGTTTTTCGTTTTTGCATACCTGATCCTATCCATCGTATCTCCTGGATCGCGGTAATATCTGCCTTGTACCGCGTGAGGACAGATTCAAGTTTTTGAATAGCACCAGGAGTGTACAGTGTACGTACATTCCAGGTGCATACTCTTATATCATAGTCCGTGTACGTTCCGGGTCGTGGTATTAAATGAGGGGGTCCATTATCCGAGGCTTGCGTCTCTCTCATAACTAAATTTTTCTTACGTGGTAAGGAAGTTACCCCGACGGCACAACCCCCAACCTGGAGGGCCAGTTCCATTTTTTTGAAACCCGTAGGACGAGGGGCCGGTTTTAAACCGAAGTCAGTATCCCGCTTCGGGGATATGAGCGCTGCCGTTGGCCCAATAAGGGCTCATCCGCCACCATCTCTTTTCCAAAAACCTGACTTATTCTTGGAAATCTTTATCGGCCTGAGCTCCGAATATGTCGAAGTAGCCCAGATAAAGTGTTGTGCTTCCGTTTGAAGCTTTAACGCCACCGTTGACTCCATCGAGAGAGTTCGTCCGCTGTCGTATTTATAGTGCTGCAATTTTCTCTTGGTCAACACTCGCGCTTATAAGTTTAGCAAGTCGGGTCCGGATGGACACCAACCAGTACCCGATGGCTACCACTAGGAGGTAAAATAAGCACAATTGATGCGCAGTAACAGTTACAACACTGGACGTCGCCAGGTTGACGCCAGTCAGTGCCTACCCTATTCCTACAGCATCCAGCCATCAAATAACTAACTAACCATAGTCTGCTTTATAAATATGACTGCTAAATATACATATACATACGTAGTCACACGGTTTATAAAAATGACGTATTTATGTAAATATGAAAATTTATAATTTATGTAATTTACATGAAATCAAAAAAAAATAATTAATGACAAATATTTAAGTACAACTCACCCATTTGGACTTCTTGTTTTCAAAGATGCCATTCCTTCTCAAAAAATTTACTAAACGTGATCTTGATGCAATTTCAGGAAAAGGGTTCGCATTATATTAAATCAATGAAAACATAAATGTTCACAATTTATTGTCACCAAGATTTACATAAAAAGTCGAGTACGGTAATTTCGGTTATTAGCTCTTAACTTTTACGTAAATAGAAATACTAACAAATTGTGTGTGTGTTGACAAATCAGGGTTATAACAAAACTCAATTGGTATTTACTTCTAGTCTTCTGATTACTTAGGTTTCCAGATATATGTATGTACGTATGTGCCCAATTTACTTTTCCTCCATTACCATCGCCATACATGACGTATACGCAACATTTTGCTGAAAGCACCCCACATTGGGTGCGTGTTAAATGTAAATTATTCACTTCTCTAATACTCTAGTACTTGACGTTTGGTGGGAAATCCAATTTCGGTAATTCACCATCAAAATTCAATAACCTTGGAGCTCCCATATTGACTATCTAATTGGAGATACTGGTTGAGAGTCAAGGGTGGGGTATGAAATGGATAATTTATTCAATCAATTTCTTGATTTGTGCCAAGGGCACTATTGTGTTTTGTTTAGAAGGAAGGAGTGAAAGGACGATTAACTGAACTATTCCAAAATAATATTGCAGAGTATTTAACAAATCCATGAAGTTCGAATCAACGTAGGGCTATTAATATTTATGCAACTTTATCTTTATTTCTACATGCATACGATATATAACATGTGCAATCAGAAAAAGTAGCACATATACTATTACAAAATATAAAAATCGCAAATAATATAGACTGATTCTGGACCATATTCGAAATTATCCTAGCTCATTAGAGAATTGTCGTCTGAATTGCCGCCAAAAGATAAGGTGTTATTTTCAGCAAAGATGCCATTACAGAAGACAAGTACGATCAATAATAATGTTACTAGAAGAATACGGACCTTACGAGAGAAGTTTGCTATTTCTTCGTCCACGGTTTCGATCTCCAATATAAGTAGAAACTTGAAATTTTGCAAAATAATTTCTTATGATCTGTATAGGTACATATATATATGCGAGATAGGAAGGGATTTTGCGAACATGGAGGTCTAAGTGAAAAGGGGTTATCGATATCGATAATATTTATCGTCATTAAAAGGCGATTACGTAGCCCTAACTTAATATCGAGTTATCGAATTTGAAAACAAAAAAAGCTGAATTCAGCAAAATCATCTCCAATTCATTTAAACTACAAATTATCCTACTGCGTTGTTGTGAAGCGGTGCGCTCATAAATATTGAACAAATTATACAATTTCTACTACTCGAGAACACACCCAGCAGGGGTACACCAGTTGCTATCATTTCCATAGTGTGTGTTTGTGTGCATGCGCGATCAGTGACTTGATCGTTTTTGAATTTAAGTCGCATTTCTTTATAAGTGAAAACATTCAACACGTTTTCAATTTTATCTATTAGGATATTAACAACAGAAATAAGCAGCATTTACAGTAGAAAAAAATTATAAGTATATGAGACCGGCAATTCAGAGGCTGATTGGCACATCCTTTGTTTTCCTATACATGAAAGATTTCCATCCGTTATGCATTGAAGTGTTGCCCTATACGTCCCGATGGAGTGGGACATAAGTCCCGACAAAAAAGTTTGGGACTTATAGATATTCCACTGTTTATACATATACATAAGTAACAGAAAGCAAAATTTACTTAATATAGCTTTATCGTGTACTTAATTGTTCCATGCTCTTCTGGGTATTTAAATTCTCTAAGCTTATCTAAAACAAAATATGTTAGGTGGGACATAAGACCAAACATTTTTTTATGGGACTTATGTTCCGATGCGGTGGGACGTAAATACCGAAAAAAAGTTTGTACTTGTGGCCAAAAATGAAGCAGTTTTTAAACATACGGAAAAGCTACAATCCGTGTGGAACGGATGGTACAATACCAAATCCTAATTCCTTTGTACCAATCCTACTAAAGTGGGCGTGGCATACTACTTTTTACTTGCATCCATACTTATAGGGCAAGTATTGGTTTCGTGAAAAACTTCGAACTCGAGATTTTAATCAAACTTGACATTGCTATGATGGAGAAGTCCAAAAAAGTGGCTCGGCCAATTTCGTCTGTCTGTCTGTCTATTCGAGTGCAACCTAAACGGCTGGATGGATTTGCTTCAAACTTCATATCTGTGGTCTGTGGGATCATCCCTAGAGGTGAAATAGGAATTTTGATTTCACTAAAAATGGAATTTCTCGAAAACGGCTCTAATGGTTTTGATAAAATTTCATATGTGAATAAGTTTGGGCACATGCTATTAGATGACATACCATCTTTTGGGCGAAAAATACTTATAACGGTAATTTTACAAATTGGCTGTTTCTCGTCTATTTTTTCAGCGATTGGGTTTAAAATTAATGATATGACAAACGGAAAGATACTAAATTTTGGAATTGACACGCAAACTTTTAAAAGAGTTAAATTCTGGTTCTGGAGTTCTGGTAATAAATTTTCCTGTTTTAAAATTTTTACTAAACTCGCAAAAAATTGTTAAAACAAAACTCATAGGGCTTGAAGTTCTCTATAATTCACCCTCACGCTATAAATGGGCACGACCACTTTTTGAGAGCGTTTTTACAAAAAAAAAAAAATAGTGAAATCTCCCAGATATCATCATTATAAATTTCAATAAAAATGCAGAACTCCACGTCCACTTTATTAGGCCTCATGTGAAAGAAGAATAAGTCTTGAAGTTAAGTGCTTATAAGATTGTGAACGTATAGTATTAACCTTTCCAGATACAGCTGTTGAACATGCATTTGGTGCCGTGACTGGTGTTTGCTAATTGGTGTTTGATAGTCTTTCGATGGTGCGCTTATCACAATTCACAGGAAATAGAGAAATTTCTGAGGTTTCGTAATTCTATTTGTCCATTGCTCTCCTGCACACCATAAAAATTACAAATTAAATTGAAACGAGCGGTGATAGCCTTGATCCGGACGGCAGCGGATGAATTCTCTCGATCCAGTCAGGCCGAACAGTCTATATGCGCTATTTTGACTTATTCGAATCCCGGCTCTATATACTGAGCCATGGTGTTGAAAAAGAGTTGGTGGCGGATGAAACCTCAATGGGCCAACGGTAGCACTCATATTGCTGAATTGGGTTTCTGAGTATATAAAATCCAGAATAATATTTACAAGAAGGCATGGCGGTCTCCTGATCGTCAAACGGTCAACTAAATTGATCACATTGCGATCGACCCAAGACATGCCTCCAGTGTACAGGATGTCCGAACCTTCCGAGCAGCCAACATCGACACGAATCACTACCTTGTTGTAGTCAAGGTACGAATGCGGATATCTCAAACGCCACAACTAAGAAGAACTAATGTGAGAAGATGTAACGCCGAAAAGGTGCAATCGCAAGAGACCTCCAGAACCTTTGCTGAACATGTGTCCCTAAATCTCTCTACGAAGCCTATGCCGCCAGCATCAAACGTCGAAGACCAATGGCAGCGCTGCCAACATGCCATCAGAATTGCCGAAACTGATGTGCTGGGTTTTATTCGACTACCTCAAAGAAACCCCAGGTTTGAAGAAGAGTGCCGGCAAGCACATGCAGCAAACAAAAGGCTTACAAAGCGGCGCAAAGAGAGTACAGAAACCTGTAGAGATGTAGAAAGAAACCTCTTAGTAGAGTCAAAGTCGGTGTTGAGAATATGGAAAAAAATTTTCTGCAGACTGTATAACGGTGACGAAGAGTACCATCCCACTGTCAGGCAGAACGATCCATTCAATCTAGGCGATGATAACCAAAACTTCTGTCCACCTAATCAAAACGAAGTGAGGGTAGCAGTATCCAAGTTTATATCCAACAACGCTACTGGACCTAAAGACTTAATAGAGAGCATACACCAACTTATTTCTAGGATTTGGTGAGACGAGTGTATGCTTGATGAATGGAATCTCAGCATCATTTGCTGACAAGGAAAACAAAAAAATAATACGTCAAATAAATTAAAAAAAAACATTGAGCAATTCAGTTTTATTTCAGTTTTGGTAATTATTTTACTAAATTTGGCCTCTAATTAACTATAGACAGCAATACAATTTATATTCCCGTATAGAAATTATAAAAATATTATCAGCTGCCTAAGTATTTAGCTGAATTTGAATAAAGAACTGCATTGTTATTTATATACACAGGTACATATGTACGTATATATTGTGTATATTTTTATTTATAAAGTTAACATCAACTGACTTCAATTCGTTTAATTTTATTTACCATTGCAAGAACAGCAGTATCGTCTGCAAATGTGGCAACAGTAATTTCCTCATTTTGTGGTCGTTTGTGTATAAAAGAAAGAAAACTGGTTCTAATACACGACTTTGAGAAAGATGGTCGAGCATAGTTTTTCTCTTCTAAAGTTTTTTCTATTTTATCAGTTATTCGATGTACCTGAATTATAGTTGAATACCTATTTCTAAAACCAAATTTTTTTCTCTATTTCTTTAGAGTTTACTGGAGCTATTAATTTATCGTCTTCGCATATTTCTTTCACCCTTATTGTCGTCGCCATCTGGCGAAAACGACTGGCGACATCGGTCGAGCCTAGGCGTTTGGAATTTCACATTGCGTAACTAAAACGACACGACTCTCTGAACACTTAGATTCCACATATGTACATACATTCCACACACTGCACACATGTGTTTTGACATTTGAGTCGACGAATTTATATTTTTCGTGTGCTTGGTGGAGAATATTTTAAAAATAATTTGAAAATTAATGAAATGTTGAAATTAATCTGGGACTAGTTGATGATTGAGTGGGTGATTCTATGGACGAAGACTATGGTTACTTTGGCCAAGATAATTCAGTGAAAAGATATGTACATATGTCGTTCCAATGGCGACTAACATCACTTTTATTATGCCCTTTGTAAATGATTTTGCCAAAGGGATATTTTTCCATTTCATGCAATAATTGTTGAAATTGTCTTTTATTTGTTGTCTTTATTCTGAAAAATACTATAACTGACATGTTCGTTCATTTCGTCATTCAAAAATTAAATACACATATTTTTCTTCAACACTTAATCACACAGTCGTTCGGAAAATTAGCGACGACAAAAATACAACATTTTCGCTACAAACGTCGTCATAAAACGCCTCAGACAATACCGTTTTTTTTTGACATTTCAGACGACTGTTGTCGATCGGCGCCGCGACAAATGTCGTTCATTTGTCATCGCCAATACCAAAAAGTCGCGTCGTTTTTTTTTAGAGTCGTGGACGACGACGACAATAAGGGTGTTTTTTTGTCGAGAATGGCTGAAAGACGTTTTCAAGATATTCAGCGAATAAATCTGCTTTTTGTATGTTTGTTTTTTCCCACTTTCCACATTTGCATTTTTAACTAGCGGAATATACGGCGTTAGTCTTTTCATTTTTTTTGTAGCCTTCCAAAGTCAGTATTCTGACCTACCATCGTTTGTCAGGTTGGTAAGGTATCTTTCTACCGACGAATTTTTTAATTCTCTAATTACTTTTCTAAGCTTATTAGATAGATTATTGAGTCTTGATTTATCACTTAGCGCTCTCGATAGTTGATAGCGTTTACGAGCTTTTCTCTTTTCCGATAAACTTCAGTTCGCATATTTATTCTGGGTACACATTTCTTTTCACTTTACTCTTAGACTTAGGTGTTGCAGCCTCTGTATCTAAGGTTTTCCCGTTGGTTGATATTTAGCGTTGATTTCTTTAATAGATTCAAGAAGTTCTTTTCCTCTTGAATTTGTTAGTCTTGAACCCCAAAATCGCTTTCTACCATTGAAGACTCCCCCTACTATCAACTTATTTCCAAATAAATGGACGAGGTTATTGAAATCCTTTTGCTTCAATCTGTAGTTTCTGTTCTTTTAGCAGCTAATCTCACTTGCCAGATTTTCACTGAGTTGCTTTAACCCATTTCCTTCTTCACAGACTTTTCTGTATATAAACTCCAACACTGTATTTTCCTTTATTGGTTGGGATGTTGGTGTTCTTACCACTTTACGACTCTTTGTAAAAGGGTCATCTTCAAGCAATAAATGGTTTCATGGAACCGACTTCTGAAGAGAGTGGATTTACCAGATCTGGCATACCACCTGGGGTAGTTATATGTATTTGTTTTGTTCATTGCAGGTTTTTTTAGTTTAACTTTTTTTTCAAAAAGTTTAAAAATTTGAACTTTTATCACCTTTTACGACGAGCATACCTACCTCGGGTAAATTCTATCCCCTAACTCGAAGGGGGGAAGGATTGTGCGAAACTCACAAGCCACCACCGGAGGCACAATCTTTCAAAAGTTTGTGTAAAATTATTGGCAGAACACAGCGGGTTGTCACCGGTACGTTCGCTAGTACTGCAACGGAAGCTGCCAAAATGGGTTTACCGGTAAACGAGAGCAAAACTAATTACTTATATGCTGTCAACAAGAAGGGACACACAACATCGACGAATTGGACAGAATGTCACAATCGACGCTATAACTTTGAGGTATTAAGGGATTTGGTCTACCTCGGCTCTGCTATAAACTCTGACAACGACATCTCAACAGAGATTAAACGAAGAATAACTCTTGCCAATCGCTGTTTCTTTTAGCTGGAAACGCAATTCAGTAGTAGAGCTATATCCCGAACAACTAAAGAGATTCTGTATAAGACCTTGATCATTCCAGCCTTGGTTTATCGCGCTGAAGCTTGGACTCTGTCTAAAGCGGGTAAAGATATCCTCGGTCGCTTCGAGGGAAAAATTCTTCGTAAAATTTTCGGTCCCGTTTGCGTTGGCAGGCTTTGGAGAAGAAGATTCAACGACGAAGTATACGAGCTTTACAGCGACATCCACCTATTCAAAAAATTGCGGATCAGTCGTCTAAGATGGGTAGGACAAGTAGAGTGGATGGATACAAATGCTCCGGTAGACTCTTCGAATCGAACCCGTAGGGTCAACTGTGTAGAGGTTTTTAAAGCCCCATAAGATGGTTTTTAGCTAAAACTGCTTAGAGCAGTAGTTTATTTATAGATAACTTAGTAAAAACACGATCTTTTCGAAAACGGTCCAAGCGATATTGCTTAATTTGCATATACATATAGACTAGCTTTATGAAGTCATATAAGATAGCACACAACGTTTTTGCCAAAATTCCTTACAACAGTAGGTACTGTACTTAAAGCCAACTTAACAAAAAAATTAATTTTCTCTAAAAAGGCCCAATCGATATATGTAGAACACATTTTTAGACAAAACAGCTTATAACGGCGTTATACTTAGAGCCAACTTAACAAGAACACAGGTAATTTAACACATTTGATATCAATTAAGAAAGTTACATATATGTACATACATATTCATATATGTACTTATGTATATACTATTTTTTTTTATCTCAAATACACTCATAACACTTAGGAAGTATGTGCAAGTTTCTACGACCCAGTCGTGCATTTTATTTGATTATGAATTATGTATATCTAAGTATCTTAAATTAAAGCATTACAACAAAGTTCTAAGGTCGGTATTAAAGATACATAAGAATCACCAAATACGATTGATGTTGTTGTGAAAAACACGACGCGACGTCTATTTTTATACCTTTACCAATTTTCGTTCTTTTTACGACGAAATTACGTTAGTCAGTAAAGCAGAGTATCCTGTTGAGAGTACTCGTATCTTGATATCTGGAATGAAATTGAAGTCCAAGATAATAAATCCACATCTCTTCCCACCATAAGCATACCAGAGAAATTATCTTCAACATGCTATTGGCACAATGTCAATAAAGATTGCCTTTTTTAACTTCACTTGGCGACAGGATGATGACACAAATTAATGAACTTCCGCAAATATATTTATCTTGATTGGCACTAAGGAGGCAGATTGTACTTTTCGATTCCTTTTTATATGGAACTTTGTAAGATTCCTCTCTCAATAAACGCACTCTTTATTTTGTGTCTATGTTGCATAAAAAATAACGGAGAATCTGAAAATATACATAAATTTAATTTTATGCGCAATGATGATCAAATTTCTTTCTTTCACTTTTAGGACATAATAAACGATACCAAGGATGAGACTGAAAATATGTATGTATATATGTATGTATGAATCTGTATCTTTAAATTTGGTTTGATTTTTGGCCATTGAAGGCGATGTGAAGTGCCAATAAAGAACTTTTTAAGTGCTTTGAAAATTACCTAGGAACGATTTGTCACCAAAACCGTTATATCATACATACATATATGTATACATCAAATAGTCAATAACTTTAACAAAATGTGAAGTAAATTTGTCTTAAAGAATCGCAGACCTTAACGAATTTGTGCTGAATTTTCATAAACATGCATGTACATACATATGTACATAACCACTTCATTAGATATTTTCTTTGAGTTCATAACAAAGCGAAAGTAATTGTATACAAAGGGTGTTTTCGCAGAATGCTCAACTTTTTTAATAGTGAGAAACTGCCAAATGTCAGTATGTCTGTAATTTCTGCTAATGTTCTGTTCTCTGGCAAATCATCCTGAAGTTTATTTTAAAAATCGGAGCTCAATTCGACAATGTTATAGAGCGCTTCATCCGATTGTGCACATAATCGGGCCAGGAAAAGCACAATTCGACGTGATATTGATTAGTTTCACATACAATTTTCTCTATTGCGCATCCTTCTAAATCAGCTAAAATTGGATAATTTTTTTTATTGCAAAATTTTCTTCAGTGACGAAGCTGGGTAAATATATTAAAACAAATAAAATTGTCGCACTGAAGATAGCTCACAAGAGGTTCATATAATACCCTTACATACACCAAAAATGCAATGTTTGATGCGTCATCGGACTTTATTTCCAAAAAAAAAGAACATACAAGAACGGATCGTATGATACCCTATCCTCCTTCCTATTCAGCCCTTATATAGTGGGTATAGCTACGTTACCTTTGTATTGAACTACGACGATAACTTCAAACGTTTGAGCATGCAGCATGTAAAAATTTATGAAAATCATTTTTTTTTATAAAAACGCCCCCAAAAAGTGGGAGTAGCCAAAACTGATATATTGGTGAATTGTAAAGAATCTAAATGCCTAGATATGTGGTCTTAACACACATTTTCGGTTTCGTATAATTTAGTGGAGTTGTGAAAAAGTGGGCGTGGGCGAATTTCATAAATTTGTACACGCCAGTGATGACATACGGACAGATAGACAGACGAATGAACGGATGGACATGGCTCAATTGTCTGCGCTATTTATACAGATCACGAATATATGCACTTTATAGGGTCTATGTCAATTACGTCTCTATGTTAAAAACTATGGATCAAACTTAACATACCCTTAGGATAGGGTATAAAGAGAGGGTTTACTATTATAATTTGACATTACATGAATGTCTCCTTGCGAACGAGTGCCCGGTATTACAGTAGAACTCACAAAAAGAAATCAATGTTATATATTAAGGAAAATGTTGCTTACAACGGCTATTATCTTGTTAGCTACTGCAAAACCTGCATACATGCATATGTATGTTTGGATACACACACATACATGCATATATACATCCTTCGTATATTTTCTATTTGAAAAAAAAGTCCATTCGAATGATTACAGAGGTGTTTCCTTTCTGATTTTAAGTTTACTCTTTGCTGCGGTTTTAATATTGAGATCAACTGACGCAAAAATAACATTCTCAGTCTGAATAGTCTCTCAAAATAAGCATTGTTCGACAACTGGTCGAGAGAGCCCGAATCTTTAAAATTTTTAGGAATATTGCCTAGATGTCGGAATGCATATGCACTCAAGTGTGTATATGTATATGATTTTGTATGTGTACATGATTTTGTACAAGAACATGAGTTGTGAAAAACATGTGTAAAATGCACGTGTTGTAGACCTACCTACCTACCTCTTTGAATTTCATTTCGATTCATTTGTTCACGCAAATGTAGCAAATGCTTACATATACATATATGTATATGATAATTGTTCACATTATAAATATATCTACATGTTTTTTTATTAGATTCGTAGCGGACCGGGACTAGTCTAATTATAAGTGGCTGTGTCTACTGGCCGGTTTCTTAACGGTTAACCTTTGCACTGCCGCTCATTCTTAAAGTTCAATCTCCAAAATAATATCGACAAACTTAATATACAGTAGAATCTTAGAAAGATGAACAGATATAAAATATGCTCCGTTTCAAACTGTTCATCTTTTCGAAAATCAAATTTAGTTAAAAAAGAACGTATGTACATATATCTACCAAAAAACATTAAATATATCAAATTAATAATTCATTTTATTAAAAAACATACAGAAAAGTTACAATCCGTCTGGAACGGATCGTATGATACCCTATCCTCCACTCTATAAAAAGGGCGTGGCCAAATTGCATTTTGTACTCAAATATAGCTATAATGTCGAACGTTTGAGGATGTTACATGTAAAATTTTATCAAAATAGGTTTTTTGATGATAACGCCCCCAAAAAGTGGGCGTGGCCAAAACTGTTCTATGGGTGAATTGTAGGGAATCTAAATACCCAAATATTTGGTCTTAACAAAATTTTTCGGTTTCATATAATTTAGTGAAGTTATAAAAAATTAGGCGTGGCAGTGGGCGGATGTAAAAAAATTTTACACTTGTACTGTATCTTTTCGTCAGAAGCCCAGCGTCCTAGTTAAAAATTTAAGACCCAAAAATCGGTTTTGTGATGAAAACGCCCCCAAAAAGTGGGCGTGACCAAAACTTTTGTATGGGTGGATTGAAGGGAATCTGAGTGCCTAAATATTTGGTCTTAACAAAATTTTTCGGTTTCATATAATTTAGTGAAGTTATGAAAAAGTGGGCGTGGCAGTGGGCGGATTTCAAAAATTTTTACACTTGTACTGTATCTTTTTCTCAGAAGCCCTCAAAATTTAAGGCCCAAAAAGCGGTGACATACGGACGGACGTACGGACGGACGGTCATCGCTCAATCGATTTCGCTATTGATGCTGATCACGAATATATATACTTTATAGGGTCTATCTCGATTATTTCTCTATGTTACAAACTATGTGTCAAACTTAATATACCCTTAGGATAGGGTATAAAAACAAACAAAAAAGCAAAGTTGTTTATAAAAGGTATAAAAACAGACTTATTTAGACGTTTTTCTTAGAAAACTGCTCTATGGTAGACTGTTGCCCGGAAGAAAGTTGTCTTACAATTGCCTTCTCTCGCAAATTTCTTAAATTTAAGAGCGTAGAAACATCAGCACTACATTGTTCTGCAAATTTCAAACTGATGGTGCCGGCTGAAATGGCATCTGCTGTGCCTGGGGACCTGATGTCTTTGTGTGATGCAGCGGATTCTTTAATGATTGGAATACAAAAGAGCACCATTCTAAAACTTGGTGCGGCAGGTTCATAGCACCCAGGGCCCACCTTCTCACAACCATTCGTGTTGTACATGCAATAATCTTTACACGATTGGAAGGGACCTACTGTTTGATGGCGTATCCGAAGCTCAATTTTTTATTTGAGAAGCTTTTTTCTGACAGTTATAGGTACTCTCCTTCTCAGACGCTCGCAAGAGATCATTTTTATGTGTTGTCTGGGGCTCGAACCACTCGCTTCATAGTCCAACGCACTAATCACTTGAGCCACACTCATTTTGTGTAACCCAAATGCTTGACTATAAGCAAATTGATTGATTTACTACAAAACATTTTTCAATGAGTCAGTTAAACACTACGTTGTGGTGCTGCAGCAACTGCCAACGAAAGCTAAGCAAGTCTGAATAAAGGGCACGAGTGGGTCGTAATCGTACGTACTTGCTGTAAGTTTACAATATTATAAGTACTTAAAGTTAAGTCTTATTCTACTTACACATGAGGCCTTATAAAGTGGGCGTGGCATTCTGAATTTTGTATGGAATTGATAACATTGAAATGATGCCATCTGTGAGAAAATATCTTCGAATATCTTCGATATGGCACCTCAAGGAAAACAACTTTCAGAGCATATAAAGGAATTAATCATAAAATACCACAAAGAACAAAAAAGCACACGGGAAATCGCTAAAATTCTTGATAATAAAACACGACCCTAAATTAAGCGCTCTCAAAATTCGAGCAGCCAATGATATTGGTAAAGAATTCAGCCCTCAGGACATTCGTCTTGTCCTCAACAGAGCCGATTATCACGGTTGAGCTATGAGGAAAAAGTTTTGGAAAAAGGCAAACGGGGAGCTAGATCCGAAAAATATGGCTGGTACTGTTGAACACAACACGGTGTTATTTGAACATTTTAAAGATCAACCTGCACCAGGATGTCTGGCGTCATCAAGACGAAAAGGTACCCTACCAAGTCCTAATTTCTCAATAATATTTATAATTTTTTCCATTTTTATTACATTTTTAATTTTTTTTACTTGACTCAACCTTTTTCTCGCATACGTGAAGGTTATGAATAGGTGAAATAAAAACCATTTAATTTCTTGATCGATATAAAGCTCGAATTTTTTTATCATTCATTGCACGCTAAAGTATAGACAGTGCACTTACTTTTGTGACTTACTGTACATATGCTGTTCAAGTGAATTAAAAATTATAAAATTTGTCATAAATAATGTTTTCGATTTCTAGTAAAATTTTTGAAAGAGTTAATTTTTTTAAAAAGCGAGCGTGGTATTTCCAAAATTTGGTGCGCCATATGTTTTCGTATAATCGTTAAATATTAATTTTAAGCCTAATCGTTGAAGAAATAGCCAGTTTTAAAACGTGTGTACGTATTTTTCGCGCAAACGTGATATGCCATCTTATACCATACACCCAAAATAATCCAAATATAAAATTTTTTCAAATTCGTTAGAGCCATTTTCCAGAAAATCCATTTTTAGTGAAATCGGCGCTTAGTAAAGTAGTCTTAATTTTGAGGTTAGAATGAAAATTCAACTTTCGCCTCGGGACGTACATATACTACAGACCCAGACATGAAGTTTAAAGCAAATCCGTCCAGCCGCTTAGGGTGCAGTCTTAGTTATTTACAGACAGACATGCAGGTAGACAGAATTATCGGACCCACTTTTTTTAACTTCTCAATAATAGTAATGTTGAGTTTGATAACAGTCTCGAGTTTGAAATGTTTCAGGAAACCAATACTTCCCCTGTAGGTGATACATACATATGTAGGTGCAAGTAAAAATTTCTTGAATCTACACATCCAATTACCGCGATTTATATGAAGCAAAAAAAGAAAAATAAATAATAAAGCAGTAGCGTAAATATCGTTCGATATCGAATATCCTTCAATTATAACAATTAATTCCCGAAGACTAAACGTATGCACATACATAATTTTCGAAAGCATTCCTTCGTAGGGGTAGGTTTTGATATCAAGTTTTCTCCTCCTTATTATCCAGGGTTTTCTTCCTCTTGAGCTTTTGGTGTTTGATTTTTCCGCCGTAGTTCCCGAATGATGCTTGCAATGATACAGTGGCGGTGTCCCATGCTTCCCTCGTTGATAGGATGAATGATATCAGTTTCCTTGGGGTTATTTCATTGCCTATCTCTTGTTCTAGAACATTTCTGGCTGCTTCGTATTGTTTGTACTCCAGCACCAGGTGCTCGGCGTTTTAAATTTGTCTTTAAAATGACTACACAATGGGAAATACATATGTATGTAGATATTTACATACATATGTATGTAGCAGGGGGTGAGGAACTGTTTCATATCCAGGCAGATGTGTCCCAATTACCACCGGAATAGATCACAAGAAATTTTACATAGAAACCGTGCAGATATCGCAATAATTCTGACAATTAGCACTGGCCACTGGGGTTCATGTGCCCAGAATAGGCATTCCATTTAATGCACATTGTCGCAATTGCAGACGAAAAAAAAAAAAATACTACACTTCTTCTGCAAGTGTCCAACTCTAGGCAGGGCCAGACAGCGCACACTAGGTAAACTCTTCTTCAACAACCTAGAAGAGTTAACGGCGATTAGCATTCGGGATATCATGAGTTTCCTCAATGTAACGGGATGGATGTGAATAATCGTCACTCATCTCCCTTCCTATTTAGTTTACATCTTTTTTACATCCGATAGGTCACTTGAGTATTAAAACGGCGCCTTTGCGCTAATTATGTTTCGGCAAGGCTACAACCACTTCTACTTACTTACCTATATATGTACATATGTACATTAGAATCTCAGAAACATGAACGGTTCTATAAGATGAACAAGTCGGAAAGATGAACGAATTTTTTTCTATTATTATAGTGGGCGACAGTCTACCATAGAGGAGTTTTTTAATAAAAACGTCTAAATAAGTCGGTTTTTATACCTTTTATAAACAACTTATCTTTTTTGTTTTTTTTTTTTTTAAATAAAATGAATTATTAATTTGATATATTTAATGTTTTTTGGTAGATATACATACGTTCTTTTTTAACCAAATTTGATTTTCGAAAATATGAACAATGTTCATCTTTCTGAGATTCTACTGTATGTATGTACGCATTTTAGGTCATTCATGTACATATGTATATAGATATAAATGTATTTACATACCGTATAAAAACTCAAAAGCATGAATATTCTATAATGAATTAAAATTAATATTCCCTAGTGAAATTTTATCACATGCACATACAGTTATGTACATATTTACATAGATAGATACATATGTAAAAGGGCACCAAACTAAGTGTGTATTTGTTATTTGATCTGCTCCATTACCTATAGGGCAAGTATTGGTTTCTTAAAAAACATGACGTTACTATAAAGAAGGTTCTGCTTATGCACAGGCATGTGTATACATGTATATATAACTTTGTATATTTAAATATGTTTAGCTGCAGGCTAAAAAAGTTTTGGAAAATAGTAAAAGTAAAGTGCACTACTGGATCCTACGTACTTGCACCTTTATCTAGGATGGAGGTATGTATGTATCTCGCATACATCACACATTTCTCAGATATGAATTTAATTTTAAAATAGACGAGAAATACCCCATTTAGCAAATTACCTTCATATGTACGTATTTTTTGCGAAAAATGTGCGCCATCTGATAGCATATGTATGTCCAAACTAGGTACCCTCACTTCTGAGGTTAGAATGAAAATTCCGATTGCGTCCTGAATTATGACCCCACAAAGCAAAGCTATGTACATATCTATAAGGTTTGAAACGAATTCGTCCATCCAGGTGCAGTTGAACATAGACAGACGGAATTCGCGAACCGCCTTTTTTGGAGTTCTCTACCACAGGTTTGATTAAAATTTCGAGTTAAAATTTTTCGCGAAACCAATATTTAGGTACAGCATGTAGATATGTATATACATACATACATATATACGTATGTATATCTTTATGTAGATGTTCGTATAATATGTATAGATGCAAGTAAAAAAAATATATTTTATTTTATAATGAACATCACGTGTGTGTATGTGCAAGTATATGCGACCTAGTCGCACACTTTATTTATTTGTTTATTTTTATTTTTTGCACTAACTCAGATTTCGATGATAAATCATTTTACTCTCTGCCGCAGTCTCGTATTCAAATAAAAGTAAATTCGTGATAATAAAACCGAAAATAAAATAAAGGCCGTAAAAGAATCCACGAACATTTCAAACCACCCCCGTCAATTTCCGCTCCTCAACGCAAATCCCGCAAGAATAACCAAAACAAAAATAAGTCCAGCTACCACATAAAAATCAACACGCACCAAGTGTTCTCCTTAATCCGTGAAAGTTGTGCAAAATATTTTCCGGAAAATACACCCTTAATTGTCAAAAAAAAGCAGAAATGGAAAAGGAATCACTCCCTCTGGATGTGCCAGTGCACGAGTAGAGCGTCATATTATATTTCATTGAATTGCATTAATTGTCATTTGTCCTGACCAGCGCTGAAGTCCTCTGTGGTCCGTCTTTCTTTTGGATTTCCTTGTTATTACATTGAACATTTCCGACCATAAAACGAACCCAACACAAAAATATTGAACTTTTGGAAAAACAACACAAATGTGCGACCTTCCGGAATGCACAAAATGGCCATAAATTATTCCTTATCAATTTTAGATCCCTCATTCATGGAATCCGTATGGATTATCACACAAGGACACTTTTATAGGCCTATTAAAATTAATGGACAAAGAATGAAAACTTGGCTTGGTGGGTATATAAAGGCTCAAACTTTTCTTTAAAATGTTAACATAGCCCATCGGGAAATGGGTTCCGTTGCTTCTATACTTACTCTTTAAACTGAGCGATGAGACTAAAGGGGATTTCAGTTGGATTACAAGTTTTGCCTTCGGGAAGAAGCTTTTTTGGTTGGCCATTATGTTTGGAGGCTGTTTTCATGGCAAGTCATACTTGCCTGTGTCTTTATGCTCCTTTCAGCTGGATATTTTGTGAAATGTTTATCCATGAAGATTACGCCCTCTTTGAATTGTATGGATGTAAATAAGCACATTTACATATAATAATTTAGGTGGAATAAGCCCGCTTATAAATTATTTTCTCTCTAAAATGGAGTTCAAAAACTGCGTATCAGCAGTTACTTCCCAGAAAAATTGTGAATTCCATATCTAAATATATATAAATATACATATATGGGGAAAGTAGCTCTGGCAGCTAGTCGCAATTGAATTGTAAATAAAAAATAAAATGTTCTTTTGCTGGTGTAATGGCTCCGTCTGAGTACTGTGAATGACAGATTGTATTTAGCTTATGAGCTTCAACCCAATGACGTTATGAACTGTCAAATCAGATGTCTGAAATAATGTGTAGCTATGGAGAAAAGAATTATTTCACGTATTAAAAATATTTTGAGCTTATTCTAACCTGCGCAATTTGCAAAAATTATCATTCAATTATTCAAATGGATTTAATTTTTAGAATTCACCGTTATCAAAAGTAAATTCACAAACAAATTCCTTTCTTTTAGTGAGTGTGTACAGTTACTCTCAAAATGAAGCGTACACTAATAAATTAAATGGATTTTATCTTTTTAGACAATTAAAATTAATTTTTATTTTATACTACATACATATCCTTTACTAATAATAAAAAAGTATAAAACTATAACATAATTCAAGTCTTACAACAAAAATATAATACCTAATTTCATTACACAAAAAATTTAATAAAAACATTTAAAAATACAGTAGAAATTCCAGGTTTACTACTTTGTATGGCTATCTTTCGCATCTATCACTGCTTGTAAGCGACGGAGCAACGATTCGACCAAGTTTTTGGTGGATGATGGAGGAATACCTGTGCGGTAATGTAAAGGGCTATAAAAACATACTGTTCAATATTTTTCAACGATTGTTGATTTATTGAAAAGAGTAAGCCTTTCAATTAATTATAATTGTGGCTTGGAAGCAAACCATCCAATTTTTCAATACATTTTCGATGGTTTTGGTCCCTATTTCACGAATAGCTTGACCAGTATTGTTCTTGAGGTCCTGAATCGTCTGTGGCTTGTTCGCATAGCTTCAATGGCACCACAACTAAAAAGAAACGTCCAACGGCGTCAAATCGCAGCTCCTTGCCGCCCAAGCTGATTACTGATTTATTGAACGTAGTGTGCAATAAATCGATTGTTGGACGGCTTATGTGGCACGTAGCCCAATCTTGCTGGAACCATAGCTCGCCCAAGTCCAAATCCTTAATTTCTGGCCATACAAAATCATGCTTCGGTAGCACTCTTTATTGACTGTAACGTTGAGCGCACAGGACGAACACGGGAATATGTTTGGTTATCAGTCAGTAAACCATTCTCACGAACATTCATTACAAGCTTGTGTGCACCAGCTGCAGTTGGCGAATTATTTCGACCGAAATTTCTTTTCAAAATTCGCACTGTTTCGGCAACACAGCATTCACTTTGGAAGTAACTTTGCAATATTTCCTAACGTTGTTCAAGCGTAAATCGATCCATTTCGTAGCGCAAAAATATAATTCTGAGTTTCTGTCAATTTTTGAGCGCATAAGAGCTGTCAGTGTCAAAATAACATACGATTCGAAAAGAAACCAACAAACGGTCAACCCATTATAATGTACATATGTATGTATGTATATGTACATACGTAAGTGTCAGGTACAGTGCAGATTTGCCTTACGCCGCACGCACACTCTTTAAAATCGTTCGCTATCATTCCATCCAGTTGTGATACATGCGTGAAAACTAATAACGAAACAAAAACAAAAGGCCAAGATAAAAAAAAATAAAAAATAAAGTGCACGACTAGGTCGTACGCACTTGCACCTTATTTTATAGGCACTAAAATTCAAAGTTTATGTATGGTGTTCAACTGAATTATAGAAAACTTCAAGGACTATTAATTTCGTTTTAACAAATTTTTCAATTTCTAGTAAAAATTTTGAAAAAGATACATTTTTGAAAAGTGGGCGTGGCAGTTCCAAAACTTGGTACGTCATATCTTTGTCCTACCCACCTCAGATATTAATTTTAAGCTCAATCGCTGAAGAAATAGCCGAGAAACAGCCAATTTCTAAAATTACCGTTATACGCATTTTTCGTGCAAAACGTAGTATGCCACCTAATAGCGCATATACCCAAACTAACTCACATATGAAATTTTATCAAAATCGTTAGAGCCGTTTTTGAGAAAATCCATTTTTAAGGAAATCGGCTCTAAGTAAAGTACCCTTAATTTTGAGGTTAGAAGGAAAATTCCAATTTCTCCTCTAGGGATTATCCCACAGACCCCAGATATGAAGTTTGAAGCAAATCCGTTTAGCCGTTTAGGCTGCAGTCGAATAGAGAGACAGACCGACAGATAAACGGAATTGGCGAACCCACTTTTTGGACTTCTCCATCAGTAATGTCAAGTTTGATTAAAATCTCGAGTACGAAATTTTTCACGAAACCAATACTTGCCCTATAGGTACAGGTGCAAGTAAAAAAAAATTATGCACCCATAGTATGTAGTTACCTAATAACTAAAAAACCAAAAGTCGAAAATTAGGAAAAACATACAGAAAAGTTAAAATCCGTCTGGAACGGATCGTATGATACTCTGTGCCCTTATAAAGTGGGCGTGGCCATGTTGCATTTTGTACTGAACTACGACGATAACTTCGAACATTTGAGGATGTTACATGTAAAATTTCATCAAAATCGGATTTTTGATGGAAACGCCCCAAAAAAGTGGCCGTGACCATAATTAGCGCATGGTTGAGACAATTTGAATATCTAAATATTTGGTCTTAGTAACATTTTTCGGTTTCATACAATGGGCGTGGCATTGGACATATTTAAAAAAAATTACGTTTCTATCTTTTTCTCAAAACCCCAGATATGCAATTTCATCCTGCTCACCCAAAATTTAAGACGCAAACAGCGATTCAGCTGTAACCGTCCGTCCGCATGTCACCGCTTTTTGGGCTTTAAATTTGGACTAGCAGAAATAAATTTCATATCTGGGGTTTTGAGAAAAATAGAAAACATATGAAGTTTCTAAAAAGTGGCAGTTACTTATTTACTTAGGTGGTTCGGGGTGAACCTGGGCCTCCACTTACAAGCATCTCCAGTTAGCCCTGTCCTTAGGTAACTGCCTTCAGTTGCCCACACCAAGTTTGTTTATGTCCGCTTCAATTTGTGCGCGCCACCTAAGGCGGGGTCGTCCTCTACTGCGTTGTCCCTCCGGTGTCAATTCGCTCTACATGTCCTAGCCATCTGAAACGACTAATGCGCAGTATTTTGACTAGGTCGATGTCGCTGTACAGCTCGTATAGTTCGTCGTTGAATCTTCTCCTCCAAAGCCCGTCAACGCAAACGGGACCGAATATTTTACGAAGACTTTTTCTCTCGAAACGACCGAGGATATCTTCATCCGCTTTTGATAAAGTCCAAGCTTCAGCGCCATAAAGCAGGATTGGGATGATCAAGGTTTTATATAGAGTCTCCTTAGTTGTTCGGGATAGGGCCTTACTACTCAATTGCCTTCTGAGCCCAAAGAAACAGCCATCCTTTTTTGACATCAAAGGTCTCGGTGAGATCGTTACCGACCTTGATGAAGCAGTGAGAATTCTCCATCGTCATCCTGCATAAGCGAACGACAGCATTTATATAGACGAGCTACATGGCTCTGTGTAGCCCGTCTATATAAATGCTGTCATATGCGGCCTTAAAATCGATGAAAAGATGGTGGGTATCGATTTGGACATCTTGGGTTTTTTCCAGGATCTGCCGAAGTGTCAAGATTGACACATTGACAAACGGAGATCAGCAAGTCTACATCATGATCATAATGGTAACATATATACATAGTATATACATTATGTGGGACATTTTTACAGTGGCTTCAAAAACAAAAAAGGAAGCAGAAGAAATTCAAGTGGCACGTTTCTTATCATGTGCAGGTGAACATGCGATAGAACTTTTTAACACCCTTGGGCTAACGGATGCAAGTAAAAAACATACAGAAAAGCTACAATCCGTCTGGAACGGATCGTATGATACCCTATCCTCGTTTCTATAAAGTGCTCATGCCCAAATTGCATTTGGTACTCAAATATGGCTATAACGTCGAACGTTTGAGGATGTTACATGTGAAATTTCATGAAAATCGGTTTTTTGATGAAAACGCCCCCTAAAAGTGGGCGTGGCCAAAACTGTTCTATGGGTGAATTGTAGGAAATCTGAATACCTAAATATTTGGACTTAACAAAATTTTTCGGTTTCATATAATTTAGTGAAGTTATAAAAAAGTAGGCGTGGCAGTGGGCGGATGTAAAAAAAATTTACACTTCTACTGTATCTTTTCCTCAGAAGCCCAGATATGAAATTTTAGCGTCCTAGTTAAAAATTTAAGGCCCAAAAATCGGTTTTATGATGAAAACGCCCCCAAAAAGTGGGCGTGGCCAAAACTTTTGTATGGGTGGATTGTAGGGAATCTGAATGCCTAAATATTTGGTCTTAACAAAAATTTTCGGTTTCATATAATTTAGTGAAGTTATGAAAAAGTGGGCGTGGCAGTGGGCGGATTTCAAAAATTTTTACACTTGTACTGTATCTTTTTCTCAGAAGCCCAGATGTGAAATTTCATCGTCCTAGCTCAAAATTTAAGGCCCAAAAAGCGGTGACATACGGACGGACGGACGGACGGACGGACGGACGGTCATCGCTCAATCGATTTCGCTATTGATGCTGATCACGAATATATATACTTTATAGGGTCTATCTCGATTATTTCTCTATGTTACAAACTATGTGTCAAACTTAATATACCCTTAGGATAGGGTATAAAAAGATTGATGACGTCATAAAAGCTTTTGAGGAATATTGTGTACCAAGAGTCAATGTGGTATACGAACGCTATTTGTTCTTCTCACGATGTCAACGCGATGGAGAGCCGGTAGAACAGTTCTTATCAGACATAACGAAACTGGCGGAAAATTGTGAATTTGCGAGTCAAAAAGAATCAATGGTCAGAGACCGCATTGTGATTGGAATAGCGGATCATACTGTACGACTTCAATTACTTAAAGTAGATGATCTAACATTGACAAAGGCTAAGGAGATCTGTCGAGTGGCTGAAGAAGCGGGAGTTCAAGCGAAGCGCATGGAAAATTAACGTGCTTCTATTGCTGCAATTAGAAAAACAGGAGGGGATCACCAAAGTAATAAAAAATTCAATAAAACTGAAAATATAAAATCTCATTCCAGATTTGTAAAAAAGAAGGGAAATCAGCAAGAGTACAATAATATGGTTACTGAGCAGAGAAGTAAACAATGCTTTAGGTGCGATCGTAAGCATGATAGAGGAAGATGCCCAGCCGATGGTAAGAGATGTCTGGTCTGTAATAAATTAAATCATATTGCGTCCGTATGTAGAAATAATAGTTCTGATTTTAAAAACTATAAGAAAATTAACGAAGTTAAATATGACAATGATTCCGATAACTCAGCGGATTCGGTGGTATATGTTAGCGAGCTACGTTTTTCTCCGCGAATCTTTTCAGGCAGCGGTGCTAGTTGGTGTGAAACATTGAAAATAAGTAAAATATGTAGGTGATCTGTTTCTTGACTTCAAGCTTGACAGTGGAGTTGAGGTGAACCTAATTCCAGAAAAAGTAGTAAAATCGTTGCATGAAAACGTGGTTATTAAGCCAACAGTTACTAAACTAGAAGCATACGGTGGTTTTCAGGTACAGACGATAGGTTCAGTCGTACTTCGAACAGAATATAAAGGAAAATCTTTAGATGCTGAATATATAGTAGTATCAGGTTCCTTACGACCAATATTAGGGTTGCAAACATGCGTGGATTTAGATCTTATTTGTAAAGTACATAAAATTGACATAAATAGCACACAAAAGTTCATTTTACAAAATAGGGACATTTTTGAAGGTTCTGGGTGTTTTCCGGATGAGTGCAGATTGATTGTAAAGCCAGGAACGATACCAGTGAGTAAGCCTCCTCGCCGGATTCCTTTGAGTTTATATGAAAAAGTAAGGACACAGTTGTCTGAAATGGAGAAACGAGGTATTATTAGAAGACGAGAAGCGCCCTCTACATGGTCTCATCAGTTGGTGATAGTAGAAAAATCTAATGGATTCTTACGATTGTGCCTTGACCCTGTAGAACTCAATAAAAATTTAAAAGACGAACGATTCCTAATACCTACTCTAGAAGATTTCAGTCAGCAATGGGCGGGATGAATTTTTTTTCAGTTTTTGATCTACATGAAGGATTTTGGCAGGTGAGGCTAAGCCTGTCATCTAAAGAACTGACGGTTTTCAGCACTCCATTTGGTACTTATGAGTACAACGTTTTTTGGAAATCTCCCTGGAGTTTTCGTATACATTGATGATATCATTGTAGGTGGTAAAAGTCTTAGGGAACATGATGATAACGTCCAGAGAGTTATCGACAGAGCGCGTAGTATTAATGTGAAGTTCAATAAAGAGAAACTACAATATCGCATGGAAAGGGTACGATATTTAGGTCATATTTTTACGGGAGACTCAATCGCTCCCGATCCCGATCGCGTTGAAGCGATACTTCAGTTTAAAGACCCAGAAAATAAGAAGGATCTCGAGAAGATCATAGGCACACTCAACTAACTCCGATCTTTTATACCTAACTTTTCAGAGCTAAATGCACCACTACGGAAATTATTAACCAAAAACGTCGAATTCCATTGGTCAGAATATTATTCAAGAATATTACAAACAATTAAAGAGGTTTTAAAAAAGCATGCAATTTTACATACATTCAATCCATCCGAGCCAATAGTATTGCAGACGGATGCTTCTCAAAATGGGCTAGGTTGCTGTCTCATTCAAAATGAGAAGCCAGTGGCGTACGCATCCAAGAGTTTAACGGAAACGGAAATTCGATATGCTCAAATCGAAAAAGAAATGTTAGCTAAAGTTTTTGCATGCGATAAATTCAATAGGTATATTTATGGACGTTCAGTCACTATTCATACAGATCATAAGCCACTTGTGTCAATTAGTAAAAAGGATATTAATCAGGTGCATTCACACAGATTGCAACGAATGAAATTAAAATTATCCCGGTACGAACTTGATTTTAATGGCAGACTTACTCTCTAGAAATTCGATTGTTGACAACACTGTTGACACTGAAAAGTCACTTAAAGACCTTGTTCATACTATAAATATGAATGATTCAAAAAAGAAAATTTTCCAGGAGGAGACTCGCAAGGATGAAATTTTACAATGCCTTATTAGACTTTATAGAAATGGATGGCCATCAACAATAGATAAGATTGATAAAACCTTAGTAGATTTATGGAAATATAAAGATAAAATTTACGTGGAAGATGACTTAGTATTTTTTGAGGATCGCGTTTTTGTCCCTACGAATCTTATAAATGAGATGTTGCATGTACTGCATGCTTTTCATATGGGTATAACAAGAACGGTTAACAGGGCTAAACAAGTAATGTTTTGGCCTGAAATGCAAAAAGATATCGAGAACTTCATCGCGAAGTGCTGAATTTGTGAAAGTAATAGGTCAAAAAACAAGAAACACGCAATAACACCTCATCCTATACCAGAACTTCCATTTCAAAAAATAGGTATTCACATTTTGGAGTACGCAGGAAAGTACTACCTTATAGTCGTAGACTACCACTCTAAGTGGATAGACCTATTTTTGAGTCATGACAAGACTGCGTCTTGTATCATGAGTCTATTAACCAAACTGTTTTCAGCTCACGGAATTCCCAAAATAATAATAGCTGACAATCAACCATTCAATTCATATAAACTCAGGAATTTCGCTAGGGATATGAATTTTGATTTTCTATTTAGCAGTCCAAGATTCCCACAATCTAATGGGATGGCAGAAAAAGCTGTCCATATTGTTAAAATGTTGCTTAAGAAATCTAAAACTGAGCAGGACCTAGATTTAGCTATGCTAGATTATAGAACTACTCCTGTTCCAGGAATAGGTTATTCTCCAGCAGAGATGCTCATGTCGAGAAGGTTGAGGACTAGATTACCTGTCAGAGAGAAGCAATTAGGACCGAATTTAACCAATAATTTATTGTATTTGTTACAAAGGAAGCAAAAAAGAATGGTTAGTCTGAAACGACCAAGAAAAGATTTAGTGCTAAAAAGTGGCGAGAATATTGTGTTTTTTAATAACAAACGATGGGAACCAGGTGTAGTAGTATCGCTTCATGACACTCCTCGTTTTTATTGGGTAAGAAATGAAAACAATAATGTAATTCGGCGCAATACGATACACTTGTGAAAGTCAATGAATGCTCCGCAGATAAAAACACCTGATTATTCGGTATCAATAGGCGAGAGTAACAAACATCCTACTCAGTGCAACTCTTTTCCAAAAAATGTCACTGAACAAAATCACACCCAGGTAGCACCAGATAGCACTTTTAGGGATGTTACCGGCGAAAGCGTGAAACAGCCTTCATATACTACCAGGTATGGACGTAGTATTAAAAGACCAGATCTCTTTAAGCCATCTTTTTAGTTTTTTTTTTTATTGATATTTGTTATTGAATTACTTTACTGAATTAATGGATTATTTTACGAGCATACATATAACATTAATTTAAAAGGAAGAAGATGATGTATATACTATGTATATATGTTACCATTATGATCATGATGTAGACTTGCTGATCTCCGCTCTTTTAGCTTTTAGACCAGTAAGTCAGTCATTGTTACACTTCAGTCAAATAAACATCATCTTGCTGAACATGTAGTTTCATTTGAAACCAGCACATCAGTTGCGGCACTGCTGATGGTATATTGGCAGCGTTGCCATTGGTGCTCGGCATTTGATGCTGGCGGCTTAGGAGTCCTAGCAAGATTTCGAGATACGCGTTCGGCGAAGGTTCTGACGATCTCTTGCGATTGCAGCTTTTCAACGTTATATCTTCTCACAGTATTTTTTCTTTGTTGTGACGCTAGGGATATCCGCATTCGTACTGCGACTGCAACAAGGTAATGATCCGAGTCGATGTTGGGTGCTCGGAAGGTTCGGACATCCAGAATACTGGAGGCATACGTTACGTCGATCGCAGTTTGATTAATTTGGTTGACCGTTTGATGATCAGGAGACCGACATGTCCCCTTGTGGATATTGAGATGAGGAAACCGTGTGTTTGCTATAGTAACGTTTCGCCCCGCAGCGAAGTCAATAAGCCTAAGTCCGTTTCCAGACGTGGTGTCGTGTAGGCTATGCTTATCAATCGTCCTACCAAAGATGTCCTCCTTTCCTATCTTGGCGTTTAAAACTCCCAGAACGATTTTAACCACATATTTAAGACATTGATCGTAGGTTTTGTCGAGGACCTCGTAGAAACATTCTTTGGTGGCGTCGTCCTTGTCTTCTGTGGAGGCATGCGCGCATATAAGGCTTATGTTGGCATAAGTCGTTCGCTCACGTGTCGAAAGCTTAAGTCTTCTTGCCTGAGTCTGCCGCTTATGGCAATCACCGTAATAAATGACACAGTTTTTCATCCTCTTTTTGCCGGGCATATCCCATCGCACTTCCTGGATGGCGGTGATGTCTGCCTTTTATGTAGCAGTCTAGGACCTCTGCTAATTCTTCGGCTGCACGCGGCCTGTTAAGGGTCCGAACATTCCACGTGCAGATCCGAAGGTCGTTGTTTTTATTTCGATTGCTGGGGTCGTCAACAGTGAGTCCATCCATATCCGAGGCTTGTTTGAGTTTCGGAACTAATTTTGTTTTTCCGTGATCGGGAAGTTAACCCTACGCACAACCCCCAACCTGGAGGACCAGTTGCCTTTTATACCCGTAGGATGAGGGGTCGGATTTTCCGGAATCAGTAACCCACTTCGGAGATATGAGTGCTGCCGTTGGCCCATTTAGGGCTCATCCGCCACCAACTCTTTTCCAACACCCTGGCTCAGTGTTGGAGATCCCTATAGATCCGAATAAGTCAGAGCAGCTCATATAGGGATTTCACTAGAAAGTTCGGCCTGGCTGAAACTATGGGCGCCACCGTTGATTCTACCTGGAGAGTTCAACCGCTGCCGTCCAGATTAAGAGGAAGTGCCTTAGTGAGAAAACAAGCCTCCCACCTCTCTAGTTTGCTACCATTAACGACCTTCCAAAGGGGTTGGTTACCCAATCTCCAACCGAAGTACTAGCAGCCAGTAGCCACCAACCTGGAGGTGCAGACTAGGAGTTGATAGTGAGAGGCTAGCGTGAGAACGCTTGTGTTCCCATATATTCCGCATCAGTATCCTTGAGCCACTAAAAAACAAAAAAATTCCAATGGGTGGATTTAAAAAAAATATATAGACATATACGTACTGCATCTTTTCTCAAACGCCCAGATAAGAAATTAATTTATCTTAGTACAAACTTTAAGCACAATCAATGGTTACACACGGACAGACATACGAACGGTCATGGGTCAATCGCTTTTGCTACTGATCGTAATACATTATGTATATGTGCATATACTTTATAGAGTATATCGTGATTATTTCTCTATGTTACAAACTTTATATAAAAAGTTTATTAAGTCTTAAGCCGGCAACGCCGATACTTGCTAACTGCATGACAACTTAATCTGCATATGTATGTATATTAAACTCAATGTACCTGTGTTTGTATGCATGCAATGGACTCCGAAACATCTAATTGAACCCTTCTATACAGATGAAAGCAATAAAGTCGTCCTAGCTTTACCCCTCGAAAGCCGTGACGAAAGGATTGTATGGTAAACCATTGGACTACAGAGTTATAGGTCGTAATGTGTGTCTGTTGAAACAAAATGTAAAGCCATATATGGCTTCGTATGAGGTAGAGGGTTGAGATTAAGCTGTGAACTCTTTTCTCAACCACATACAGAAAATAGAGCACTGAAAGTGTTGCTGTCTGACTTGGACAACAATTGATTAAGAATGAACTTAGTTCGCCCATCACTATCAATTTAAGAACTAATTCAAACTACAAACACTACTTGTACATAATTTACATTGAAGGTGGCTACACTAAATTAAATGAACTTAGGCATAACTATCCTTGCTTATTTTAAGCAATCGTTAACGCAAATAATCCGAAGGGCGCGGGGGGTATGTAAATCAGTAGCTTAGTTCTAGGGAGTTCAGTCCCAATGCAGCGTTTCTCGGGAGCGGAGTAGAAGATTCTGATTCTGGTGCTAGCCACTTAAATGAAGCATACCTCTAATTCGAAAATGGGTCAACAAGTTTGAAGAGACCGGTATAATTCTAGAAGAACCAAAATCCGGGCGACCAAGATCACCAAGAACAGTAAAATACATGGAGAGTGTTATTCAGTCTGTTCGTGATGATCCGAACCTTTCAATTCGAGCCGTCCGTCATAAGAAATTTTACTGCTCGACTAAATGAACGCAAGGGTTTACATTACATGTACATACATGTAGCTATGTTTGCTGATGATATGTTATACAGCTGTTTTTGCTTCTAGACCCCTGTTTCTTGATATGTATTTATAATCCTTTACACGGTGGTCCGGTGCGTACTTATAGGGCAATGTCATTGGACGATCCCTATTTGCAAACTCTTCAAGAAGGCTCACTGCCTCCTCGTGGTGGCCGCCGGGCAATGGCTCTCATGCTCCAGCTGTTCATCCTCCAATCGGGAAACTTGCTACTGATTATGTGTCTCTCAAGTTGTCCCGAATAACCGGTTGCAGAGACAGCATGAGAGACGTCTAAAGTGAGCAACGTGAGCAGAAAACCCCATTTTGGTAATGGGGTTTTCCCTAATCCAAGGTGGAACAGCGTACGCCGATGGATGCATGGCTAAGAGGGTGCTTAGTCGATAGTATGCGGACTCCGAATACCTGAACCCAAGCGCGTTAGATCCAAGGATCATACGCCACCAGCATCGGCTGCCAAGAAGGTCAAGGCAAGTCCTACACCTGATCCGCACTTATAGCCAAGTGGCTAATGCTGTCAGGTTAGGTGTTGCCCCGACCGACTTGTCAACTCAACCTATTTCAACTGAGCAAATGGCACTTTTTTAAGAGGCCGTAATAAACATCTCGATTGAGATGTGCAATAGCGGCGTGGAGCCGTATTTTTCCGGATCGATTCTCAGATCGGGATAGCTAGTTTTTGTCTGCTCACTGCTGTTTTTTCCACAAAGTCTGGAGCTCTCATCGGAGAAGATTTTTGCCACGGTTTCCGCTCAATATGCCGACTTGCAGACTAACTAGTGTAAAGTCATTCAGAGGGAGCAGAATGGTGCGCTCCTTCAC
The DNA here is from genome assembly GCA_905220385.1 of Xylota sylvarum. Classification (NCBI taxonomy): domain Eukaryota; kingdom Metazoa; phylum Arthropoda; class Insecta; order Diptera; family Syrphidae; genus Xylota; species Xylota sylvarum. The sequence continues at coordinate 89,467,484 of LR999958.1, forward strand.
CTCGTATTGGTGATTGATGACGCCTTCATGAAATGGCTTAACACCTGTAAAGTTAAAGTTAGCTACCGCCTTAGCCAGGTTAAGCGGATCTGGATTGTGTGTGCCTCTGGATAATTCCCCCTCGACGACGACAACATCCCGCCCATAGAGGTCCAGGAGCTCATCAAGCATTGCCAAGACACACGTACCTGAACACATCTGGTATATGTAGTTTGTCCGGCAAAATTTTCACTCCGGATAATGTAAATTGGGCTGTAGGGGCCTTCAAACCATTCAAAGCCTCCGACGGCGATGGTATATTCTCGGCGCTTTTGCGGGAGGTAATTGATCTCATCCCCAAGCCAGGCAATAGACCTAGTGAACTGCCTTAATCTTATAGACCTATAAGTCTAACATCATTTGTTTTTAAAACAATAAAGAGACTCATTGACCTTCATATTAGAGGTCGGCTAGATTTGTCTACTCCTCTGCACTCAAGTCAATTTGCATACTGAGAAGGTGCTCTTTACTTTAAAAAATTTCTTTAAATGAATGCGAAACATGGATATAAAGAAACTACATATACCTAACCTCGCACGTACCACAAATCCAACAGTGACCCCAAGCAGGGGGTTCCCAGGGGGCAGCATGCCCCCCATAGATAATTCATTGCTTATGCATATAAATGACATCAAGCAAAATTTGCCTAATGTCGCTCTATCAAAGTGTTATAAAGCCAATTACTAGAATTTGGGACTTATGTCCCATTTTCGGCAAAAAAAAAATTTTGGACTTATGTCCCGGGGACTTTTGTCCCTGCGCCAAGGCCACCGTGTGAGACACCTGAAAATTCATGACTCAATTTCCAAAAAGGACATGGTCTCTTCTATCCCCGACATCATGGTCAGAGAGTACTGTTTCAGTAGGTTATTGGACCGTGCAACCTGGTCTAATGGTATTTCGGCACTGGATCCTAGAGGTCTAATCTGGTACACAGACGGATCAAAGATGGAAACTGGAGTTGGAACCGGCGTTTTTGGATCCAACACCAGGGTCTCGATACCGATGGGAATGTGTCCTACGGTTTTCCAGGCTGAACTCCATGCCATTGAGATCTGTGCTAAAATAAACCTTGATAAAAGTATTAAGGGCGCTGGGATATGTATACCTTTTCAGATTGCAAGGCAGCACTTAAAGCGCTGTCATCCAATTTAATGGACTTTATATCATCATGCTGCTACGATGCACTACAATCTCTTGCCAGACACAACAGGGTGAAACTCGGTTGGCTCCCTGGTCATCAAGGAATTGCATGCAACGAATTCGCAGATGAACTAGCTAGGGCTGGCTCAGAATCTGTATTCATAGGACCTGAACCCTACTGTGGTGTCAACTGGGCTACCGCCACATCGCTGATTAATACTTGCGAACACAAACTTCGTCTGACCCACTGGGAAAATGTCTCGTGGCTAAGACAATCCAAACGAGTAATAAGGCATTTCTCCTACAAGAAAATCCTTAATCTAGATAAAGAAAGTATCAGAAACTGGTGAGCTTTCTGACAAGTCACTGCGGCCGGCGATATCACCATACAAACTTAATATGTGCCCAGAAACGGAATGTAGGTTCTGCTTAGAAGATGATGAATCCTCTGAGCAAATTCTCTGTCAATGCCCAACATTACATTCGTTGGTTAAGGAGGCGTTTTCCACAAAGAAATATGTTCATATGCTGAGAAACTCTGCTGCTAAAGACGTAGTATCCTTCATAAGGGAGGTGCAACGTCTTTTGGCTTAGTAATACCCTTTGATACAATAGATCTTCTCAGGTCGCAGTGTCAGCCGTATGGGCGAGGGTCTTTTTATATAAATAAAAAAAAAAAATAACATGCAATTTATTTTAGAGTATTGCAAAGGTGACGAAGGGTTTCTATGTACATACATATATATATACCGATTCGTAACTGTCTCGGCTACGAGATACCTCTTTAATGATCTTATTTATGTCGACAATGGCAACTCCTCTTCGAGGTTTATAACAATAAGTTTTACTGTTTATACCCTATCCTAAGGGTATATTAAGTTTGACACATAGTTTGTAACATAGAGAAATAATCGAGATAGACCCTATAAAGTATATATATTCGTGATCAGCATCAATAGCGAAATCAATTGAGCGATGACCGTCCGTCCGTCCGTCCGTCCGTCCGTATGTCACCGCTTTTTGGGCCTTAAATTTTGAGCTAGGACGCTGAAATTTCATATCTGGGCTTCTGAGAAAAAGATACAGTACAAGTGTAAAAATTTTTGAAATCCGCCCACTGCCACGCCCACTTTTTCATAACTTCACTAAATTATACGAAACCGAAAAATTTTGTTAAGACCAAATATTTAGGCATTCCGATTCCCTACAATCCACCCATACAAAAGTTTTGGACACGCCCACTTTTTGGGGGCGTTTTCATCACAAAACCGATTTTTGGATCTTAAATTTTTAACTAGGACGCTGAAATTTCATATCTGGGCTTCCAAGAAAAAGATACAGTACAAGTGTAAAATTTTTTTACATCCGCCCACTGCCACGCCCACTTTTTTCTAACTTCACTAAATTATATGAAACCGAAAAATTTTGTTAAGACCAAATATTTGGGTATTTAGATTCCCTACAATTCACCCATAGAAGAGTTTTGGCCACGCCCACTTTTTGGGGGCGTTATCATCAAAAAACCTATTTTGATAAAATTTTACATGTAACATCCTCAAACGTTCGACATTATAGCTATATTTGAGTACAAAATGCAATTTGGCCACGCCCATTTTATAGAGAGGAGGATAGGGTATCATACGATCCGTTCCAGACGGATTGTAGCTTTTCTGTATGTTTTTATACCCTATCCTAAGGGTATATTAAGTTTGACACATAGTTTGTAACATAGAGAAATAATCGAGATAGACCCTATAAAGTATATATATTCGTGATCAGCATCAATAGCGAAATCGATTGAGCGATGACCGTCCGTCCGTCCGTCCGTCCGTCCGTCCGTATGTCACCGCTTTTTGGGCCTTAAATTTTGAGCTAGGACGATGAAATTTCATATCTGGGCTTCTGAGAAAAAGATACAGTACAAGTGTAAAAATTTTTGAAATCCGCCCACTGCCACGCCCACTTTTTCATAACTTCACTAAATTATATGAAACCGAAAAATTTTGTTAAGACCAAATATTTAGGCATTCAGATTCCCTGCAATCCACCCATACAAAAGTTTTGGCCACGCCCACTTTTTGGGGGCGTTTTCATCACAAAACCGAGTTTTGGGCCTTCAATTATTAACTAGGACGCTGAAATTTCATATCTGGGCTTCCAAGAAAAAGATACAGTACAAGTGTAAAATTTTTTTACATCCGCCCACTGCCACGCCTACTTTTTTAGAACTTCACTAAATTATATGAAACCGAAAAATTTTGTTAAGACCAAATATTTGGGTATTTAGATTCCCTACAATTCACCCATAGAAGAGTTTTGGCCACGCCCACTTTTTGGGGGCGTTATCATCAAAAAACCTATTTTGATAAAATTTTACATGTAACATCCTCAAATGTTCGACATTATAGCTATATTTGAGTACAATATGCAATTTGGTCACGCCCACTTTATAGAGAGGAGGATAGGGTATCATACGATCCGTTCCAGACGGATTGTAGCTTTTCTGTATGTTTTTGTTTTGAGTCGTTTTTTTATCGAATTTCTAAATTAACCAACCGATGTTGATCATATCTTAAAAACATACAGAAAAGCTACAATCCGTCTGGAACGGATCGTATGATACCCTATCCTCCTCTCTATAAAGTGGGCGTGGCCAAATTGCATTTTGTACTCAAATATAGCTATAATGTCGAACGTTTGAGGATGTTACATGTAAAATTTTAACAAAATCGGTTTTTTGATAAAAACGCCTCCCAAAAGTGGGCGTGGCCAAAACTCTTCTATGGGTGAATTGTAGGGAATCTGTATACCTAAATATTTGGTCTTAACAAAATTTTTCGGTTTCATATAATGTAGTGAAGTTATAAAAAAGTAGGCGTGGCAATGGGCGGATGTAAAAAAAATTTACACTTGTACTGTATCTTTTTCTTGGAAGCCCAGATATGAAATTTCAGCGTCCTTGTTAATAATTGAAGGCCCAAAACTCGGTTTTGTGATGAAAACGCCCCCCAAAAGTGGGCGTGGTCAAAACTTTTGTATGGGTGGATTGTAGGGAATCTGAATGCCTAAATATTTGGTCTTAACAAAATTTTTCGGTTTCATATAATTTAGTGAAGTTATGAAAAAGTGGGCGTGGCAGTGGGCGGATTTCAAAAATTTTTACACTTGTACTGTATCTTTTTCTCAGAAGCCCAGATATGAAATTTCAGCGTCCTAGCTCAAAATTTAAGGCCCAAAAAGCGGTGACATACGGACGGACGGACGGACGGACGGACGGACGGTCATCGCTCAATCGATTTCGCTATTGATGCTGATCACGAATATATATACTTTATAGGGTCTATCTCGATTATTTCTCTATGTTACAAACTATGTGTCAAACATAATATACCCTTAGGATAGGGTATAAACATATACAGTGGACGTCCAATATAACGAATACCCGATATAGCGAATTTGCGATATAACGAACGCTTTTTAGATTTACATTAACATGACAACAATAGCGAACAATGGTCACAATTTGCTATCCGATATAACGAACGCATATATGAATTGGCAAAAAATGTGTTCTTGTTGCCATTGTGATTTTTGCAACTGTTTTTTTATCAACACGGAAGTTTATTCTCGTATGTGTGTGGGCCAAAGAGCTAGCTGTTTCAAGTTTTAATTCTCTTTCTCTTTTAGTCGTCGCCTACTGTTTGAATTCTTTCGCACATATTCACAGATACGAGCGTAAAATTCAGTTCGCAGTTAAGAAGTGTTTTTGTTGTTTAGTTAGGCTTTACAATTAAAATGTCAACTTGAAGTGAGACAAAGTCATAATAATGTAACCAATAAAAAACGTATTCATAAATACATTTATTTAATTTTGTTTTTAAATCAAAAATCGATCGATGTAACGAACGCTCTCGATATAGAGAATGACCTCGAACATTATATCATTCGTTATATTGGACGTCCACTGTACATAGATATGTAGACTAGTTAGAATTCATCTGGAATGAATCGTATGATATTATATCCATCTTCTTTTGCACCAGTCCTAAACAAGTAAGCGTAATATATTTTTCAATTTATTAAGATAATATACAATCTTAATATACTCTAGGCCAGGGTAAACAAAATTACCCCTCGGATACACCGTTGAAGAGTAGGTCCATTTTATTCATGTGAAGAATGTAACACGCACAGAACGAGTGGTTGTGCCAAGTTGGTTTCCAAAAGAAATTTGTCAAGTATTTTCGAATTTGTTTTTGCAAATTTACCCGAACGCTGCATATGCTATGCAACCCTAATTCTCGATTTCCTAGAATATTGAGAAGTTCGTGTCATGTAAATTTCTTTAGCAATGGCAATGGTAAGGTTCCATAGCACTGGCGTGAGATCAGACCCGTTTGTATTCCCTTTAAATGGTTTAACAATTTTATCAAATTTGTTCCACAGCACTAAATCATTAATTTCAGTCTTTTCCATGGAATGTATTGAAAAATTAATTTAATTGTATGCAATCGATTATATTCACTACCTACTGCCTCTATTAAAGTATCGACGTCATACCAAATATGTCTATCACCACTTTGTGTCAAAAATGGATGAATATAAAGTGTGACTGCTTCCAACATTCTCATCATCTTCTTCACATATTTTTCATTCTTTATGTTATTTTCGAATTGCTTCACATCCAGATGAATATCAAATATTTTTATTTTATTGTCCTTATACAAGGGGATGAGCTGCCATAGAAGCCAAAACTTTTGTTCAGCCGTAACCTTTGGTCCTTAGAGTAGGGAATTTGTTATTGGATTCTATCGCACACACGCACACATTTGTACAACAAAACCAATGGATATTCCATTTATGCACATTCCGTAAATATTTGCAATTCAATTTCATAGTGTCCCTTTGGCGGTGTTGGTATGGGTGAATGAATGAATAGCGAGGTACTGAGGATGTAAATTTTACCCATATCACATATACGAATGTCGAATTCAATTATCCGCATGATTGATTTTAGGCTATCATTGTGAAATGGAATATAGTACATGGGCCTCTGTTCGATCATCAGCTCGGAACAGAATGCTTACTGGTTCGATATTGTTGAAGTTGTAGGCATGTGAACTGGAAGGATGCGAGCCAAATCATACTACAAGCGACATGTGTTTTATCATGTGGTATTCTCCTTTTTGGGCGATAACAAACATTTGTGTATTTCCCTGTTAGGGTTATATTACCCTGTTGCTTGGGCTTATTGGTCATTCATCTTACGCTGGTTTCTCCGAATGCTCTTTTTTTTTTTTTTTTTTCAAAGTGTAAGCAATAGGGAGAAAGGATGATTTAATGAATCGAATCGAATTGGTCATAGTTTTTAGTGTAGGTATTAAAAGCAAACATTAAATTAATGGTAATGGTTGATATTATTGAATAAATGTTTAATTTATTGCTGGGGCAGTAGCAATACATATAAAAACTCACAGTAAATGTATTAATTTGTTTATTTACGTTTCTTTATTTAATAAAGAAAAAGTGATCGTGTAACATTGTCAAATGTATAACAACTAAGATCTAGTACGAATTTAACAAAAATTAGGCTGACTTCTAATATGAGTGCGCGCATTTGAGGCTAAATCGCCGCGATTGAATTAATCTTAAGACGATGTTTCAATAGTAAATTTAAGTTTAAAATTATATATATATATGTAAGCCATGATACTCTGCATTAAGTTTCACAAATTGGTGATTAAAATATGGTAATAAGACCAACATTTTTAATACTTTGGAATTCCTAATTGTAATCAGGTGTGTTCTTTAATTTAACAAACAAAAAGTAATGATAATTTACAAACTTGAGAAAATAAATCATATTTAGTAATCTAAAACAAAAAAAATTGCAGTGCAAAACTCTTGGTACCCTTAGAATTTTTGAAGCTTCACTGTAAATAAAGATAGCGGTAAATTCTAGTTCCACTGAATTTCGTCATAATGTAAGAAACAATGAGAAGAGCTGTCAGTTTGGTGTAGAACTTTCATCTGTACGTGCGAAATTACACAAAAGTTAAATTTATAAAATGAACAGAAAAGAATTAACGGTAGAAGAAAGGGAGATAATTTTAAATTGTCACAAGCAAGGAAAATCTTACAGTGAAATTGCTGAAATAGTAGGAAGATCGAAATCGACAATACAGAAGGTAATAAATCGCTATGAAAAAGAAAACAGAGTAGAGAATAAGCCTAGATCTGGACGCCCCCGCAAGCTTACCGAAAGAGATGACCGAAAAATCATTCAAAAAGATCCATTCAAAAGCGCCCGAAAAATAGCTGCAGATATCGAAACATCACTAAGCAAAACCGTGTCTGCTTGGACTGTGCGAAGATCTATTCAGAGGTCTGGTTATAACTCCTGTACACCTCGCAGAAAACCACTTGTGAGTGAGGTAAACAAGAAAAAGAGAATAGACTTCGCTAATGAGTTCAAAAATAAGGCAAATGAATTTTGGGACAACGTGATTTTTTCGGATGAGTCGAAATTTAATGTATTTGGCTCCGATGGACGTTTCAAAGTGTGGAGGAGACAAGGCGAAGCACTGAACCCAAAGAACACCATAAAGACAGTGAAACACGGTGGTGGTGGTGTTATGGTGTGGGGGTGCATGGCGTCTGCTGGTGTTGGGAATTTAGTCATAATTGACGAGATTATGAATAAGGAAGTGTATTTGAATATTTTAAAGGCAAAACTTCAACCAAGTGCGGAAAAATTGGGCATCTCGAACACTTTTTACTTCCAACAAGATAACGATCCCAAACACACTGCCTTAGATGTTAAGATGTTGATCGTTGATAACCCACCCCATATGCTTGTAACACCACCACAAAGCCCAGATCTTAACCCAATAGAGCACTTATGGGACCATTTAGAGAAACGACTGCGAAAACATGAAATCAAAAGTAAATCTCAGCTCAAAGATTTACTTAAAGATGAATGGCAGCAAATTACTCCCGATATTACAAAAAAGCTTGTACAATCCATGCCCAATCGGTTAAAGGAGGTTTTAAAACTTAAAGGATTTCCTACTAAATATTAGGTATTGGTTTTGAACATTAAATTAAAACAAAAGCTAACAAATGTCTTTAATTTTTCAAGGGTACCAAGACTTTTGCAATGCTAGTTTAATGGATTTGAAGGAAATATTACAAATATTTTTTTTTTACGTGAATTACGTTATTATTTTTTTTTATTAAATTAAAGAACACACTTTATTACAAATGAAAATAAAGAAGTATTTTAGATTTTGTATCCTAATAATTAGATTTTCCATTACTTGCGAAAATTATCGCAGGGTACCATGACTTATGCTCCACACTGTATATTATATGTATAACACATACATAGTGAAGTATAAAACTCTGCGCACTGGCGATTATTAAGTTGCGATACTTTAAGGTTTTTGGACGTAATTTTTGTTTACTAAGTGGTTTGATCGTTTATTTTGGCAAAAAAACCATAGCTTTGTCTGACAATTCAATCAATTTTTACATCATCTGTCGAATAACTGTATCTCGAAATTTAACACATTCTAACTGAGATGAATGTATGCGATTTCAGCAGGACCAACCATAACATTTGGGGTAGTGCCGTCGGTAAACAGAAGAACGCTTAGCACAACGAAGATAATCCTGAAAACGTTGTGTGTAAAGAATGGCCTCTATCGACATGAGACCAGGATCTGTTAAGGTACAGCAGGACTAGAGGTGATCGTGGAACTTTACATTTGGTTACTTTCGTGGGTGGCACTATTGTTAAGAATGAATTTCGGCCCCATACAACAAGCCTCTCCAGTTAGACCTGACCTTAGCTACATAACTGCCTCCAACTGCGCGATCAATATTTGTTAGGGTCTTCTTCTACTTGTGATCATCACCTAAGGAGCAATAACTATAATGAATACCAATTTAACTAACATACAATGCAATTCTGTGTATAGTGGTAAGATCCAAAACCTTCAAATAATTTAAGACAGTTATGTTCGAATCAAAGCACATTTTTGGTGGCGTTTTTATCAAAAAACCGATTTTGATGAAATTTTACATGTAACATCCTCAAACGTTCAATCGTGCCAGTGAAATTGAGATGTACGTACAGTTGTGTTCAAAATAATAGTAGTGCCCCTTAACAATTTATAAATTGAAATATTTCAACATATTCAAGGACACGGAATTTAAATCTAATTCCCAGAAATTTTATTTGAGAAAGGTTTAAAGATATAGAAACATTAAAATATCTGTTTCATAGTCACGGTAAGGAAATACATATAATGCATAGTTTCAATTTTCAGGGCAAATCGACTGTTAAAAAAAATAGTAGTGCGGAAAAGTTGCATTTTTCACCGAGAAACACGTCAAACTTGGGTTTGAGCCCGCGAACAAACACCTCAAATAGCCAGTCGCAAAGTGTAGTATATTGTGGGCGGATGAAAATAAAATTATGTTATTTGGTAGCAATTATTCTCAGCAATATGTTTATCGATCACCCAATACCGAATATCATCCAAAGTACACCATGAAGACGGTAAAAAATTGTAGGTCCAAAATTGTGATTTTCCGTACTACTGTTTAGGATCGATCCATGTGATTAATCAGATAATGGATCAAAAAGCGTATATGAATATCGTGTATGAATATACGCTGAATATGAAATGCCTCTAGTTTGGGTCTTCCAACAAGATAATGACTCGAAACACACCAATTAGAAAGCCAAGGAATGGTTTCGTGGCAAGTGGATTGAGGTTCTGCCATGGCCAGCATTGTCGCTTGACCTCAATCCCACAGGAAACCTATGCGTCAATGTCAAAAATTGGTTTTAGAGACTAAACCAAGGAACAATCACGATCTATGCCTAGTTTTGAAAAATGCATGGAGTAAGATTGCTCCGAAGAGTCCTTGAAAGGCTGTATTAAACAACAAAGGGTTCTCAACAAAGGGTGGAGTAGGATTTTAGCTATAATATTTTAATGAATTTATTTTTTCTGTCTTTCAAATACTACTATAACAGTAAATTTTAATAGTACTTTTAAAAAAAAAATTTTTCTTAAGTACATATGTATGTATGTAAAAATTTATCCTAAAGTTGTAATTAATAAACAAGTATGCAAACGTTAATATTATAACATAACTAAGTTAAAATAAATATTATTTTTGCTATGACACCATTCTATACAACTGCTTCTGGTCCACTACTGTTATTTTGAACACAGCTGGTCATAAAAATAGGTGTGTGCCCTTTTCTCTTAGTCACTCTGTATTTGTTGCTAAATAACAGATGTTTTAGCATTAAAAATTGCAACAAAATTACATTTTGTGTAAACAACTACTATTCCCGTTACAATAACGACAAGCTTATTGCAAATTTCGAGTGTGCTGTTGAGCGGTTCATTTATTTGTGTTGCAATAAAATTCTGTGTGTTCTAACAGTTGCCAAAAAAATAGGTGTGCTTAAAAAATATTGCGATTTCTACAAATATTGTTTCTTGGAAGGTATTCACTTTTAAGGTCAGTTCTTTTTAAACCATTTTCCTATCTCTTAGTTATGTTTTAATTCGAAATATGGGACGAAAAGCGCACTGCTCGGCGGAACAAAAAAAGGTAGATCTACGTCTCAAAGAAACCCATAAATTTATAGCGGTTGCCATACGTAACAAAGTTTCGGCAAAAAAAAAAATCTTCAGCGATTACTGACCCCCGCATTGTCCTGTTAGCGAAATCAATTCCTTTTGCCTCGTGAAGGACTGTAGCTGCACGAATTGAGAACGAAATAAGTGTTCGAACGATCCGAAGAAGATGACGGAATTCGAAACTCCCAGGAAGAATCGCCAGGAAAGTTCCGATGTTAAGAGCTAATAACTTAAGGTCCCGAAACCCTCGCTGTACAAAAAAACCATCAAACACGAAAGTGGAAATATCATGGTATGGGGCATATTTCGTAAAAATAATATCATGACAAAAATGAATCTACGAAAATTTTGGAAGATGTCATGCTTTCATTTGCCGAGCAAAACATGAACTGAAGAGAAAATTAGGGGGCCAGTATTTCTCAAACGGGGACCAATTGTGGGAAGCAGTTCAAAAAGAGTGGCATTCCATACCTTTGGAAACATGCCGAAAATTAATAGAGTCGATGCCACATCGGATACAAAAAGGTTTGGATAATAATGGGTACACCGGTTATTAAAGTAAGGCAAACGATAAACTGGATTAAAAAAAATATTGATAATAAACCACAAATATTCATATTTTAGAACACACCTATTTTTTTGACAAAGCGCAAGAGTTAACATTGGCAGTTTTTGCAACTTATTTTTTTTTTTCTTTATTGTTATACCATTTAGTTTACCAAATATGTTGAATTGCTATAAAACTTCAACTTACTTTGAGAAATATTAAAAAATTTAAGTTTATAAAAAAAATTCTTCACACCTATTTTTTTGACCAGCTGTGCACATATGTATGTATACTGATATCGAAATTTGCGGCTATGTACCAAGCCTGAAGAGTACCAGCTCGGATTGGCCTTTACAGAAGAACACCTTCTTAGAGACAGTCCTAGAAGCTAAACCAATAAATTTTCTTCAAACCAATGTAAATCATAATCCAATATTTATACCCTATCCATGGGTATATTAAGTTTGACACATAGTTTGTAACATAGAAAAATAATCGAGATAGACACACATATGTATATTCGCGATCAGCATCAATAGGGAAATCGATTGAACGGTGACCGTCCGTCACCACTTTTTGGGTAATATCTGATCTTTTGAGATACAGTACAAGAGTAAACATTTTTTAAATCCGCGATACTTCCAGTAACCACCGTGGCCAGACAGGAAGTGCGTGAGGTTGTGCTTGCAATCTCCAAGTTTACGACTTATCCAAGCTTGGATTGTCGGCACTAGTCTGAATATCTAATTATTTGGTCTTAATACAATTTTTCAGCTTCATGTAATTTAGTGAAGTTATGAAAAAGTATGCGTGGCAGTGGGCGAATCTAAAACAAACATTTATTTTTTCAAAAGCCTAGAAAAGAAATTACATCCTCTTAGCTCAAAATTTAAAGCCCAAAAAGTGGTGACATACGGACAGACGGACAGAGGAACGGACATGGCTAAATCGTTTTCGCAATTGATACTGATCATTAGTATAAAGTAAAACTTTATAGGGTCTCTCTCGATTATTAGTCTATGTTACAAACTATGTTGCAAACTTAATATGCCCTTAGGATAGGGTATAAACAAACAGAAAGCTACAATCCGTCTAAAACGGATGGTATAATACCCTATTCCTTTTCCAGTTTCTCAGCCCTACTAATATGGGCGTGGTAGTGGCTTGCAAAAGGCCGGCTGACCACTTTTTGTAATCGCATTCTCCGTTGCGAGACAGTTGTTTTCATTCAATTGTCATACCGTAGATAACCCATCTCTACTCTTACAAAACGTTCTCGATAACTGTGCACAAACACTTTCAGCACAAGTTTCGCGTTATCCCTTACTCGTACACACATCCGTTGGCACGGATTCGACAACAAAGCATAACGTATGGATCGTTATCCATCGATGTAAATATGTACATACATACATATGTATGTACATATATAATGTGTTCACAGGAATGACCATGAAAGTGTAATGATAAAGACATTTGAACCATACCCAATAAACAAACTTTGATAAGTTCTTTCAAAACAATATCTAAACTAGTAACTGCGCAGTAAAGAACAATAAATTAAATAACGCACTATCGAAATATACCACAAACATATTTACAGCAAATAAATCACTTAATCAGATGAACTCTTCTTGATTGAGAATAGGGATAAAAGTACTCTGTAAAAAGTATTCATTTCAGTTAAGTCCTTCAACACTCAGCAGTGCCTAATCCTTTGTAGAGTTCTCCTACGAGTATTCCAAGAAGAAGGAAACGACCTTGTTTATTGATATATGTATGTATGTATGTAAGCTTCTATTTTACCATTCATGTCACGTTTACTATGGCTAGATAAAGGTCTTTCGTTCAATTTAATTACAATGTGGAGAAGAGTTGTATTTCAATTTAAAGAATTATTTTGGATCCACACGAGTAAACCATAATAATTAGTGCATGTCATTTCATAAAGACACTACCATTAACACGACGTAAAATAAGGACTATAAGGAATAAGTGTCATTATTTTAAAGCAGAAAGATTGTCGTTTTCACAATTGACGATTAAGATCAGAATTTTAGAACACCAGAATCTAAAAAACCACACTTGCACAAAAAACAAAAACGCAAAAGTACTTTGGTGTTTAGGATAGGGTATTCCTAAGGGTATATTACATATACACATATGTAGTTTATGACATCGGGAATAATCGAGAATACTATGAAGTATTTATATATGTATAACCGTGATCAGTATTAACAGAAAGAGATATTAAACCTTTACCCCTCCTTCCTTTCAAAACCCATTTGTTTACATTACTTTTGTTGTAATTCGCTCCTCGTCTGTGAATACGTGTGAGCATTGGCAAAAACCTTTGGTGCATGTCTAAACTAGAATCAATAGATGTCAGCACAGAAAAATAGTTTTCGCTGAATGTATCCCATCATAATCTATGGTGAAACAATCAATTTTAATGACTTTCTGCCAAAAAGTCTTATTGTCAGTCATTGGCAACGACAATTCCTAGTGGTGGAGTAAGTACGCCAGCGGATATGTTCGCATAAAACGGAAGCATTCAACTAAAATTTACTAGAAATATTGTGCATTGGAAAGAATACTGGAAAATCAATGCGAAACGAGAAAATTAAATTCAAAAATTCAATTTAAAATAATTATTGATTGTTTTTCGAAATTATTTTTTAGTCAAACTGATTTTGAGCGAATTTTGATTTAATGGAAATATATCTAGGTATATGACGAAATAGATAAATGTGTATTAACAGAATCGTTAAATGTCGGTCAGTAGGTATTGGGGCGGTTGGGGATGTGAATTCGGCGCCAGAGCGAGACGGAAGATATGAGCGAGAGGGAAGATAATTTGACCTTGAGAAGGTTGTTGTTTGTTTGATGTGTGCCGCGGGGCGCGCTTCCGGTGTCATCTTTGTTGTCTATTTTGGGGTGAGGGGGGAATGACCGTTGAGACGACGTCACATGTTGGATGTCTGGAGTGTAGACTTGGGGTGAGTCATTGACGTCATGTATTTTGTTGTTAATTTTGTGTGTATCCATGGAACGGTCAATGGGATAATTTTAAAAAGTAAAACGGTGCGTATGTTTGGGGGTTTGAACAAGCGACGATGAGTTTGAGAAGTCGATGATTCTTGCGTTGCGCCACGGTGGTGTGTTATGGTGGAGGTTTAAATGAGTGTTTATGAGCAGAAGGATGACGTGTATATATTTATTTGTAGAAAAATATTATTTTCGGTCCTCTTGTGTGGTGTGGGTGGTATTAAAGTTCTGCGAAACTCAGTTCGACAATATGGTTTTGTAGATTAAAGCGAGAGTAAAAATAAAAAAAAGTAATTTTCGGTACCGAACGGGGGGACACAATAGGATGATGTTGGTGCTCGGTACCCGTGAGAAACCTAAAGAACAAAGTTTAGTTTTGCGCGTAAAATGTGCGACAATATGGTTTTGTAGATTAAAGCGAGTTAAAACAAAAAAAAAATAATTTTTGGTACCGAACGGAACACAACAAGATAAGCAAAGTAAACAAAAAGTTAAAATTTTGGCTATAAAAGGTAACAATTATTTCATTAATCTGCCATTACAATGGAACAGTCAGTTAAATTAATATTGGATCAATTTTTACCAGTTGCGTACCACGTAAGTTCTTTTATATTAAATTCATGTGTGTACCTACATATGTTTATAACACACTTTTATTTTTCTTTTTTTTGAAAAGGGTAAACACTGCATTGTACTGGTGGGCAATCGAAACGAAGAACTCCCTGCTGATCATGTGGTTTTTTACGAGGGACCGGTCGTCCTTGACGAAGGCAACAGTCAAGAAGCACGTTTATCGTGCTATGAAGACTCAAATAGCGTCGTTATATGGGTTCAATTCTAATAATAAAAATTAAAATAAAACCAACTGGTCAGTCTTTGTTATATTTTTCATTAGTCGATATGGCTACTAAATCTCCTATTCATTCAGAATATTCAAATGAAATACATCGGTACAATTCGTTTGTTGATTGGCCGTACACGAAACCAGAACCGAAGAAGCTTGCTGAGGCTGGATTTTTCTACGAAGGTATAAATGATGGAGTCCTCTGTTTTAGTTGCGGTATTGGTCTTAAGGATTGGAGTAAAAATCACGATCCCTGGAAACAACATGCATTGTATTTAAACAAATGTCCATATTTGAAACTGATCAAGGGACAGGTATTTATAGACTCAGTCAAAGATGAGGATACTCATCGAATGAGGATATTTCAAAACCAGACACAACCCGATGTGCAACTACAGAATTGTAGCATCTCTTCAGAAAAGCATAAACTGTGTAAAATCTGTTATATCAGCGAATACGAGACAGTATTTTTACCATGCGGGCATGTAGTCGCATGTTTCAAGTGTGCATCTTTAGTGAAGAAATGTCCAGTGTGCAGAAATACGTTTACGAGTTTAACCCGAATATATTTCTCATAAGTGAGCAAAATCCGACATGATCACGAGAAGAAAAAAAAATCCGCATGATTCGCAGCGATGCGTTATATAATGAATACTTTATAATATATTCGATTCATTTCACTATTTACATTGAACGTTGACAGGCCGACGGGGGTACTAAGGAAAAATGTATTGGTGCGAGAAATTAAGAGAAGGAGAAAGCATGTGCACATGTGAAGCGGGGTGGATGGAAATTAAAGTCTCTAATGTTTTGTTCTATAGAGATTTATTTGAGTTTCAAGCAACACCTGAAAATGGCAATGAGTGCACGATCTTGCGTGTGAGAAACGGGGAATCGATATCTTCAGATGCCGATATTAAACTGCAACTGGAGCCATATCAACATGTTAAATTAAGAGTTATTGGTATGAATTTCAAAAACAGATGAAATAAATAAAAATGTATTTATTTTTATTCAATTTAGGTGGTGAAATAACGATACATGGTATGGTTATAGCAAATTCTAGACCTAAGCGGAAAGGAAATCGATTTCCTGTTCATTGCCCATTTAGTGATATTGATTTACAATTACTCGAGAAGGAAAGTTCTGTGTAAGAGGTAAGAACAGAAACACTAGGGAATGAGCGAGAGATATTGAATGAATAAAAGAAGATGTGACATACATATACTTCAAAACACTTCGGCTGCGACTTTCTCAGTTCTTAATTGTCATTTGCCGGGGATAGTAGTGAAAACAATAATCATCGCAACGCTCCAAAATGTTTTATTTTTTATTTTGTATTACAGCAATTTTACATTTTATTAATGGTATACCGCTTCCTTTGGACATTAACCTTCAACAACCAAACAGCAGTAACAATCTCACATTTGCATTGAGTTTACCGAATAATGATACAGTACAAATAGGATTATCTTTTCGCTTGTTAACGTTTTCGAATGCAGTAAAACCTAATAATTCCATCCCTACCGAAGTTTCAATTCGTGATGATGATATTCTTTCATCTACAACAGAAAAAAACCCAACCAGGAAATTCGTTACTGTGGAGGAGGCAATAGAGGGGTTTAGGCAAGATTTAATAAAAAAGGAAGCCGAAATATCTGGAATAATCGAAAGTAAAGATATTTTTTATAGACATTTCAAACTAGAATTTGATGAAGAGAAAACCTTAACAATTCGCTGTGCCTATGATAGCAATTATATGCTGCGTTCTCTTAATATAGCATGCTTTGAATACCATGAATATCAAACGGAAAGAATTCTAAGCAATGGTGAAGTTGAACTCATTACGAAGCAGGATTTGAACTATAAATCTGATGTGGAATTAGTAGACTTAAGAGCAATGAAACAAACATATAAGATGAACATTTCTTAATAACCAATGGTAGTGTGCACTTTGCTTTCAACATTAGCAGTAATAATGGAAATTATGATAAATATCGAAACATTTATAAAAGATTACGAAGGAATTATATTGGATGAACATTCCGAAAGACTTAGGATGTGTAACAAGTTTATATCACCATATATACTGATGGAGAAGAAGTTTTCGATTTACGGAGAACATTTCGTGAATTGCCCGTGGGCACATGTCAATACAATTGTGGGTCCTGATACTTGTGCTTGCTGCTATGTTGAAAAATACAAAAAAGAAATTAAAACGCTTGTAAATTTATACAAAAGAATAAAGTAATTTTTATTTAAAAAAAATGAAATACACATGTATATTGGTTTTCTTCTTATCAGATATTAATATTTAGGGGATTTGGAAGGTAAGCTCGTCCAAGAATTGTGTTCAGGCGTAAAACCAAGCCATTTCACAAATATCCTTTCACCCTTCCTTTGTAGCACTTTTTCAATGAGGAATGTATGGGGAAATTTTGATTTCTGCAATTCGAATTCATAGAATCCACCTTTAATAGGGTGAGCTTGATAGTCTTCCAACAAATATGTAACAGGATATGTATTTTGAACTTTTGTTATTTTGAAGATTTCAGTGGTCCAGTTTGGAGTGTAGCCCTTTTCAAACACATGTTTGTATTTACTAATTCGTACAAAATCACCAATTTTATATTTGGGTCCAATAGATATTTTTACATTATTGTATACTGATGCGAGTAGTTGTTTTTCGTTTGCGGGAGTGACATCGGATGGTCTCATTTTTATTGTACGATGGACAGTATTATTATACGTTTTATTTATTGATTTTATCATATCAATCCAACGATAGGAGCCATTCGCGCTAAATTCTTTCCACATCATATTTTTCAGGGTACGGTTGAAACGTTCAATAATAGATGCCTTGAGACCACTGTACGTAGAATAGTGATTTATGTGATGTTTTTTCATCAGATTTTGAAATTGCTTATTAAAGAATTCTTTTCCATCATCCGTTTGCAAATTCTTAGGAACACGTTCTTTGATAAATATATTTTGCATGGCATTAGTAATATCTGCACCTGTCTTACTTTTAATAGGAATCGACCATGCAAATTTTGAAAACACATTAATTACTGTAAGAAGATATCGAAAGTTATCATTCTCGGGTGAATACACCCCCATTTCAACTAAATCAGCTTGCCATAAATCATCTATTCCTTTAATAATAACCCGTCTCCTTTTAAAATTTCTTCGTGCTGCTTTATGTAATTCTTCCACCACTTGACGCTTGCTCATACTGCCAGGTAGAAGACTTAATCCATAATGCCGTCTAGAGTTATAATTTGCGTCTTTTTGCTCAACATGTATTTAAATAGTTCATCCTGGATTTTTGTAGTTTCAAAGGTAAGGAATTGTTTCAATTGTTCAAATGATTCATCCACATATTCTTTTGTAGCAGCGTCACTGTTTTCCAAAGGCTTTCCCAGACTCCGAATTCGATTCAAATTCAAATCATAATCTCCATTTTCAGTTCTGTTAAAACCTTCTCCCGTAGGTCCAGGTGGCCCCATTGACCCTTGTGATCCATGTATTCCCGGCGACCCAGATAAACCGTGCGGGCCCATTGGACCTGGGGGTCCTCTAGGCCCCGGTCGGCTAGTTGTCATTTTTGTATGCATTGAAAATCTTCCAAATTTATCAACACTCATTTTTGTTTATCTTAAGTCTATGTTAGTAGTGTTTATTGAATAATCTTAGCTTCTTTTAGTTCTTCAATGATTGATAAAATCTCGTTCGAATGATTACTATGTCCAGCCTGTTGTGAGGCAATAAGCAGCCGCAATCGATCTACTAGTTCATTCGGATTATCCCAGAATATATAGTCTTTTTGATTTCTGGTTAAATGCATTAATCCACTGCCGTTACTAGCAACCCCTTTACCATCTTGTAATAGTTTACTAATAATGTTTTTATATTTATACCCTCGGTTTCCATGTATTTGTTTTTTGGCATTGTAAGAAATTCTGTGTGCATTGGTATCATTCAATATGGCATTGTATGCCTGTAAATCTTCTTCAGTATAGGATTTTGGCAATTTTTTGAACAATAATTCGTATAGACCAACTGTCCCCTTATATAGTTTCCCATTTATTTCTATATCATCATCATGTATGGTGAGATCTGCATTACCAAATTTCCATAAGTTATTTTCATGATACACACCATACGTATTATCTAGAGAATTTGAGTTATTTATGTACAAATTTAAATATTTACGAGGAAGCTCTGCAAATTGTTCTTGGTCAAATTGTTCAATCAGATTCTTATAATCATGATGACGTCTAGGTCGAGTACGTGGTGTTGTCATTGATGTATTATATTTATTTACATTATAGGGGGATGACGGCACTGGAGTATTAAAATCGTCGGCGTCAACATTATTGGATATCCTCTGAATGTTTGATGGCCTGGGTACCCCGAAATTGTTTGGCTCCTCTTTTTTATACTTACGATCTAACTTATTTGTAGCAGCAGACTTTTCTACCAACTCTTTTAAGGGCAATGTAATTGGCTTAAAAGTTTCCTCCATCTGAGCTTCCAGCTCAGTTCTTCCTGTTTTTAAAGCTTTATATTTTTTCCGTAATGCATCGGTAGCCTTTATAATCTCTTTGGTCAGCTCCTTATTTATATTCATCATATTTTTAGTCTTTTGAATGGCAACTCCTAAACAGGTTTCGTATTGTTTGGAACAATCTTTCTACAGGTTTCAAACTGAATTTAAATTTTACTGCACTGCTTTTTAACTGGGTGACCCGTCTGAAAAAGCGCTTTGAACTGTTTTTAACCTCAAATGACTGGATACTTAACTGCTTTGTACTGCTCTCGTAGAACACCTCCATATAAGTGCCCTTTTTGAATCGATATCTTCAATTTTATAGTTTTAGGAAGCTATCAAAGCCTTTTCTATAGCGTCCTTCGTTCAGAAGGCTGTCTTTATCGATTACCAAAAATCCATATTTATTCTTCCAACACTCTGCACACGCTTTCCGAAATTTATTAAAATGCATGTCAGTATTAACATGATCGTTGTAAATGTGTTTTAAATTCATATCATCTTGTTTAAATATTAGTAGAAAATTCGAATTATCTCGTATCAAATGCTTAGGTACTCGAGTATATGTTTGACATAAGTAAAAGCTATCAATATGATGATGACGCCCCATACAAAAGTAAGATCGAACATTATCTTGCTTCTCGCATGCTATATCGTCGAATATAAACACAGAATTCGGCTTAGCCTCTTCAGGGGGTATTACATCACAGTTATCTGAAAATGTAAAATACCCCATTTCTGTAATTGGCTCCATGGCTCTTTGCAGGAATTCATATTTTGATTGATGCAGGGACTTAGAATATATGTAAATATTTTCAAATTTCAATCCGTTTGGATGTTGTAGTAAACTTATCATCACATTTGTTTTACCACAATTTGAAGGACCTGTAATTAAGGCTCTGATACTATTCGGGAATAATTTTCCATGTCTTTTTGTGTTTTTACAATTATCTGTAATTATATCCGCGTTCCTAATTGTTAGTGTTTGTTGTTGTTTAACGAACCGCATGATCACTAAAACTAAATAATATCCTTTAAATACGGATAATATATTTTCAAAACAATCAGACCAATGTGCGACTTCCTCACGATCGAAAAGGTATTAGAAAAAGGATAATAATACAATATAAAAATGATTGATTTTCTTAAAAAACCAATTAGTCGATGCTCGTCTGTGAAAGGACAAGGTTTAGTGAATTCTCTAATTAATAATTTGCCTATTGAATTGCATCTACCTGGTTACCAATATTGTGGACCTGGAACAAAACTTCAATATCGCCTGGATAGAGGTGACCCTGGAATAAATTTACTTGATCAAGCTTGTAAAGAACACGATATAACATATTCCAAACATAAAAATACAAACGATCGACATATAGCTGACAAAATTTTAACTGAAAAGGCCTGGCAAAGGGTTACATCCAAAGACGCTGGACTAGGTGAACGATCCAATGCACTTCTAATTACAAATTTGATGAAGGCAAAAGTTAAGTTAGGGATGGGTGCCTATAAATGTAACAAACCCAAAAGGGGATCGAGTGTAAATAAACCCTTGTTTGGTAAATCAGTTCATTTTATTGGAAAGGTTTTAAAGAAAAAACAACCTCATAATATCGAAAAGGCTATACAATTGGCAATTAAAGCTGCAAAGAAAACAATGAAAAGTAAAAATATTAAGACACCCCGAATTATTTCAGTGCCGAAAACTGGTGGAGTATTACCCTTTCTTATACCATTATTTGCTGGTCTTTCAGCAATCGGTGCTTTGTCAGGAGGCACCGCTGGAGTAGTTAAAGCTGTAAACGCTGTCCATAATGCTAGAAAGGAGCTGGATGAGAAAAAACGTCATAACCAGAAAATGGAATCTATTGCGATGGGTGATGGATTACATTTGAAACAGTACAGAAAAGGACTTGGGTTATACTTACATCCTCAGGCAAAAAACTACTAGATTCGTTACCCAGGCGTGCCTTAAACGAGCTGGACTTGAAGAGATTTGCAAAACATTTACCCCATTTTCGAGGAGTTTTTATGCGTGATAATTTGCCAAAGAAAAAACCTTTAAGAAATGAATGTGGAATCGTTAATTTAGACTCTTCAGCTGGCTCCGGAACACATTGGGTAGCGTACTACAAAAAGGCCGGCAATATTGAATATTTCGATAGTTTTGGAAATCTACAACCGCCCAGTGAATTAATTAACTATTTAGGCGATCAAATTAAATACAATCACACTAAATATCAGGATTATGACTCAGTAAATTGTGGGCATTTATGTTTACAGTTCCTGTACAATTCTTATTTTAATAAATAATATAATTTTGTAAAAAAACGCTTCATTGTTTTATTTACTGTCATGGCATTAACACTTACGCTTAGTGGGAGTACATCCTATCTCACAGCTGAATATTTTCCGCCTCTGGACTTACATCAGAACTATGCATGTGGCCTAATCGATTTCCAGACATACAATTCAATACCTAATATTGATGAAAGAAATAATTTGTTTCATATAGGAAAACATATTGTTGAAATTCCGGTGGGGTCCTATGAAATTGACGATATTGCTGATTATATTAATGATGTACTGTTTCAAATCGATAGCTCTTTAGTAGCAAATATTAAGGCAAATAATAATACTTTAGAGAGTGAAATTAAATCCAGTGAAATAATATACTTCAATAATGAACGATCTATTGGACAGCTATTAGGATTCAGTAATCGTATACTCGAAGCTAATACTGGTCATATATCGGATTTACCTGTAAATATAAATAAAGTAAATGTCATACGAGTTGATTGCAACATTACAGGAGGATCTTATATTAATAACGCACCAGCGCACACTATACACGAATTTTCACCCGAGGTAGGACCGGGGTATAAAATCATAGAAGTTCCAAGAAACGTGATCTATCTACCAGTGAATGTCAAACGAATCAGTTCATTAACATTGAAACTGATTGATCAAGACGGCGACTTGGTAAATTTTAGGGGTGAGACTATTACTATCCGTTTGCATTTGAAACCGATGCACAATGTTGATCTACAATAAGGATAAATTCGTACGCAACCACAATAATTCAGCCAGTTTTACTGGAACATCACAAGCGTCAAGAGTGAAGCTCTCCCCCTTAAATAAAGAATACCTGAAGTCACTGGGATTTTTTTTAAAATAAAATATGAGCGAAATATTAGCTATTACACATGGAGCCAGCTATGACAATAGCATAACCAAGTTTGAATATCACAGCTACTCACCATTCTTGCCTTCATTCGGCTCGAGTGACGAAATACGAATTTCTATACAGCAGCAAGACTTATGTATTCTACCGAGCGAGAGTTTTATCTACATTGAAGGAGCTCTATCAAAGTCTGATGGAACGGCTTCAACATCAGCAAGATTGACTAACAATTCTATGGCATTCCTGTTTGAAGAAATTCGTTATGAACTTAATGGAGTGGAAATCGATCACAATAAAAATGTCGGTATTACAACTACACTTAAAAATTATATCACTTTGAATGAGAATGAAAGTAAAATGTTATTAAATGCATCCTGGTCACCAAACGAAAATATATTACCCTCATCGGGTATTTTCAACTTTTGCATACCATTAAAAAACCTCTTAGGATTCGCTGAAGATTATAAAAAAATTATTGTAAATGCAAGACATGAGCTAGTTTTAACACGTACGCGAACTGATGAGAATACATTTTACTCGCCAAGCGATGAAGTTAAAATCAGTATTTTTAAGCTACAATGGAGAGTTCCGCACATTACACTGGCCGACGTTGATAAATTATCATTACTAAAAACATTACAGTCAAACCAAATACAAATTAGCTTCCGAAATTGGGAAATGTATGAATATCCGATTTTACCATCCTCAACAGATCATATTTGGACGGTGAAGACTGCCAATCAACTTGAAAAGCCGAGATATATTATTTTCGCTTTACAAACAAATCGAAAAAATCAAAAAGATAAAGATGCCAGTAAATTTGATAATTGCGACATTACCAATGTTAAAGTACATCTCAACTCTGAATCATATCCATATGAAGATTTGAATACTAGGTTTAGTCGTGACAGATTTGCCATACTATATGATATGTACAGTAAATTTCAACAATCCTATTATAATAGGCAACCTCAACCACTTTTATCACGGAATGAATTTAAAGAAAATGCACCGATTATAGTCATTGATTGCTCTCATCAAAACGAAACTATCAAATCTGGACCTGTGGATGTGAAGCTTGAAATTAAAACATTAACAAATGTACCCCCAGCTACATCGGTTTATTGTCTGCTGCTTCATGATCGCATTGTTGAGTACAACCCCTTAACCAGCGAAGTTCGAAAACTCATATAAATACTATACTCATTGTTTATTTGTTAACAACTTTTTATATAAATATAATAAAAATAATTTTTTATTTCAATTAAAGAATTACATCGCTATTTTTTTTCTTTTGTATCCATATGGTAGAGAACTATGATCGTCAAGAAATCTACGCTTTTCTGCTTTTGGCTTGTATGTTTTAACTTCCTCTACAGTGACTATTTCATGTTCCCGTGTTCGTCTAATGTTTTGTGAAAAAATTTTTATATCTTCATGATTTTCTGCATTCAATACTGCTTCTTTAATTGTATCGAAATTTACTTTTTGAGATGCTGAATAATTAAGATATATCCCCTTTACCTTACAAACAATTTCTTCTGTGTTAAGTTTTGTACTATGAACTTTGTAAGCGTAATTTTTGGGGCCACCACTTACAAATTCAGTAATATAACTTCCATGGCCATAGCACTCTAGTTCATCGGTCATGTCTCCAATAAATTCACCGACTGGTGGCTCAAACTGTCCTTCCCGGCTTAAATAAATTACGGAATCAGTATCGTAGTATAGAACTCTGTCATTTAATTTTTCCAAGTAACTGTACAATTTGAGGCGAGCTTGAGTCGTCGTATAAGCAGCAATACATACATTAACCGTTGACAAAGAATCTGCTGCTTCTTTCTTATATTCCCAATTAACCACGATATTCTCTTCATTAATTGGAAGAATGTGACAAACTTCTATAGCAGGATCTGTAAACAATTGATAAAGTTCTGATGGGTTTTGTAAAATAGATGTTTTCCTTTGATTTTCCCTTTGTCCAAATTTACCCCAAAATGAATTCAATATTAGTTTAGCAAAAGATCTTTTTCCAGGGTTGTTACAAATATCTGCAAATTCCAATTTAATATCTTCGTTACAAAAAAAATCTGCGATGTATTTGTCTTTCTCTTTCTCGGTTACGCATATACCCGGCCATCCAGATGCTTCTTGTTTTATTTTTAAAAATTTATTCATCATATTTGTGAAAAGACCATCCGATTTTGTAACTTTATCATATTGTATCATAGAATATTTCCATATTTCGAAAATATGTAATAGTTTATATCCTTTTTCAACAGCTTTTGCAACTTCGTCAATAACCCATGTTCCTGTTAAAGCTCTTTCATCAGTAGAATGACTGCAAAATTCTTCTTGAGATTTTCTATCACTGCAAGTCCGACATAGGGAAAACATTAGCTTATTGTTCTGTTTTATTGGTAACACAGGATGTAACAACTGCTCGGGTGGTAATATTTTGCATTTTATAAGACCATTTGTAATTTTCAGATCCAATTTAGAACAGCTTATATTATCTGTATGAACTTTTGGATGTCCTAAAGGAAATTTCCCATACTTGCAAACCCAAGGATAAAGAGAACATATATCAATGTATTTAATTTGCTCACCCTCCTTACATTTAAAGTAATTGTAAGTGTTTCCTGTTCGGCCCCCGTAGAAAGCCTCGCGTGGATTTAACGGTGTGTGTTGTACCAAAGAGTGCATATTCAAATATTCCACGTCTTTATTAGTTATTTGTCTTTCAAATTCACATGCCCACATTTCAATCACTTCATAGCCGAGAGATTCTAATCGCTTAGTTTTAGCTATTGTCCGGTCGTAGCGTCGGTTTAATGTATCGTTTGGTTCCTCGTGTAAAGGTTCATCACGTTTGAATTGTAAACACACTGGATGCCCGTGATAATAACACCCATGAAATTCGAAAATCTGTTTAGTTTCTTCACAAAAACCATCAACTTTAACGCCAGCTATAACTTTTTCTCGGCCTTTTGCTGCATGTATTATATTAATTTTTCTTTTATCTTCTTCCCAAATCATCCATTTGATTGCTTCTTCCGATTGATTATCTACATATCTGTACCCTTTTTTTGGAATCAATCCTATTGTACTCTCATGCAGAAACCCACGTCTATATACAAGATTGCACGCCGATGCTATGGTTACGGCCTCCAAAAATGGTTCTACGTTGCACTGATCAAGAAACATTTTTCTGAATGTTAAACAAGCTCCTGTTAAAATTTGGACATCACTGATACAATAATCAATAAGGTCGCGTTTCGTATTAAACTCATCATGCTCGTGTTCTTTATACCATTTGAAAAATTCATCACGTTCTTCTGTCCTCATTGTATTTGGACTATAATATTCAGCACGAGGCATCAATCCGATATAATTTTCATTTTCTTTTGTATTGAATAGATGTGGAAAATACCCCTTTTTGAAAGATTGCGGTAAATCAAAAGCTTTTGGGAGTTTCGATAAAGCCATGGGAAAGTAATTTAATGAATCCAAAAATCTCACATTGTCTAGTTTCATGAGTATTATTTTAGTTCCTCGCAGTATTAATTCGGGGCTCAAGTGAGTGTTTCGTAATATATAGTTCAAAATAAATTGATGATCATATGCTTGGCCATTATGAGCTAAAACGACAACTTTTCTAAATTCTGTTCGAACTTTTAGGATGTGCTCTAGAAATCGCGGTATAACGGCTTGGGTTATAATATTACTTCTAAATTTACATACTTGACAAAAATATAAATTTTTTTCATTCAGGCACTGATCACATCTCTGTTGAAATACACATAAATTAGGTTCATGTTGTTTTATTGGGCCAATCACTTCTTCATCTATCGTTTTTTGACCAATAACTTTTTCCTGTCGACTCTCCAGATCATAAAATATGTATAGAACATTTACTAAATTTGGATTCCTTCTATCGACTGGTATATAACATAGGTGGTCTTGAGGAACGTACGCAGAGCATATTTTGCAATAATATTCACCGCAAATATGTTTTCTATCGGCGTCGTATGTTTTAAGGCATTCGTTGCATCTTTTGATCTTTTTACAGAGCGATATTTTCCCCACTACCCCTGGAGCCTTATGGCTATCAAAACATTTTTGGCCTCTGAAGCATCTATTACAATCTCCACATAAAATATCTGGTACGTGTTGAGGACATCTGGGGGATTGCTGACATTGCGGGCACGATCCTCCGCATTTGTGATCGTTCTTATTATTATATGGTATATGGCATTTTTCGCAATAATAACTGCAAGCAAATGCAGCTGTTAATGAAATTATAACATTGTAATGCTCCTTGTAATAAAGTAGATTGAGTGTTTTTTTGTTATCATCATTACAAAATCCTATAAAAATTACATTTCGACCTTTTGTTCCATATTCATAGACTACGATATTATAATCGTTTAAATAATTTTGAAATACGCGGAGCTCTGGAATACCACACCCCTCTGAAGGTATATTTACCCGAGCTTCATTTATAAGTTCTACAGCTCTTAGGGTTTGCATTTTAGAACAATTTGGTCTTATTTTTTGGTATTCGGGATCGTTATTAGCATGGGCAATTGCTACAACTAACGCCCTCGGTAAACACAGCTTGTCAGCATTTTTTATGGTAATGATTCCTCTCCTTTTGGAACATTCTTCATTGAATGCAGGGAATCTATTTTTTTTTTTATTTCCACTTCCGTGTGGGAGTCTTACAGAAGTTACGCTCATACAAAAAGTGTCTGTGCTTAGGCCATTAGAATTACTCTGGAAAATTTTGCTTATCATCTCCCATACGTCTTCCGATTTCACATCGGATACATTTTTAAAATTGATCCACGCTGGTCCGCGTTCTTCAAAACTCTTACCGCAGAACGTGATTCCAACTTTGTCTGTACAATTGAGATCCTTAATAGTACATTTGAGTATATCAGTTATAGCACTTTTGATCCAAGATGTGGGCTCAACGTCATCAGGTATTGCCTTAATTTTGAATTCTATTGTACGACCACGTACATTGAAGCGCCTCACGCGTGTGGAAAAATCTCCTATAACTTCGAAGCGCTAAATCACCAGAAAATAAAAAAATTTTTAAAAATAAAAATCAATTCAAAATTAAGTTTTAAAAGTATTTCTTTTTTTTATTAATTAATATTATTGAACATAAAATGTTTTTGCGTATAAGGTATCTCTACCTCTTCTGCCGGACGTGCTACCTCTGCTGCTGATGTTGGCTGTGTTACCGGAGTCAAATCCTCATCATGCTTGAATTCTATTTCGCAGGAAGCTCCCACTTCCCTGATCAGTACCAACGCATAGTCCTTGAGAGCATTCAGTTCTCCGTCTTCAAGATCATTGAAGCGTATTGGGAGGAAAACTTTTTGGGTATCCAGCTCAACTAGTATGCGCGGTCCATATTTTGTTTGGCAACGACTCGCTTTGATTATGTTGTACAGCCGCTTAGGCTGTAGGAGTTTCAACCCTAGAAGGGGCTTCTGTATCCCCAAGATGTTTAACTTTTTTGCGAATGTAGACATGACTATTTTTAAGGAAAGAAATGACCGAACTGATATCCCTAGTACCTACATGAACTCTTTTATAGGAAAAACTTGAATCACAATTTCCTTTGTTAGTGCAAAAAAAAAAAAAAAAAACACAGAAACCGCAAATTCCTTTCGATGGAATGCGGGTTAGTTTTTTAAGTAAAAGCGTAAAGAAAAGAAAAGTAAATCCATAATGTACCGAGCACCAGCATCATCCTGTTGTGTTCCGTTCGGTACCGAAAATTACTTTTTTTTATTTTTATTCTCGCTTTAATCTACAAAACCATATTGTCGAACTGAATTTCACAGAACTTTAATACCACCCACTCAAATAAGAGGACCGAAAATAATATTTTTCGGCTTGCGCAGACCAAGAAAATAAGAAAAAAAATCTCACATTTTACGCGCAAAACTAAACTTTGTTCTTTAGGTTTCTCACGGGTACCGAGCACCAACATCATCCTATTGTGTCCCCCCGTTCGGTACCGAAAATTACTTTTTTTTATTTTTACTCTCGCTTTAATCTACAAAACCATATTGTCGAACTGAGTTTCGCAGAACTTTAATACCACCCACACCACACAAGAGGACCGAAAATAATATTTTTCTACAAATAAATATATACACGTCATCCTTCTGCTCATAAACACTCATTTAAACCTCCACCATAACACACCACCGTGGCGCAACGCAAGAATCATCGACTTCTCAAACTCATCGTCGCTTGTTCAAACCCCCAAACATACGCACCGTTTTACTTTTTAAAATTATCCCATTGACCGTTCCATGGATACACACAAAATTAACAACAAAATACATGACGTCAATGACTCACCCCAAGTCTACACTCCAGACATCCAACATGTGACGTCGTCTCAACGGTCATTCCCCCCTCACCCCAAAATAGACAACAAAGATGACACCGGAAGCGCGCCCCGCGGCACACATCAAACAAACAACAACCTTCTCAAGGTCAAATTATCTTCCCTCTCGCTCATATCTTCCGTCTCGCTCTGGCGCCGAATTCACATCCCCAACCGCCCCAATACCTACTTCGGTCATTTCATTCTCGTTTAATAAATGAAAATATGTATAAGTTTCATCTCGAGTTAGAAACTTTAGGAAAACATATGTACGTATGTATATGAAATGTTGGTAACTCCGCTAAAGGGTAGATGATTTTAATAAACAAATATTCGTATTTGACAAAAGTAGGACAATTGCAAAACGCTCGAATTTAGCTCGTTGATGTAAGTGATGGTGATGGTTTACGCTTACAATTTTTTTTGGACTGGTTCTGATCCAGTGTTCACTTCAAGGCACACGTTATGCAGAATTCTAGTTTATGTTCATTGTGTGTATATATGTATGCACATGTACATAGTTATTGCTTAATTTAATTTTTAATTTAATTTTTTTATAAGTAACTCATAAGACGACTTGCTTATGATTTTATTTAAACTATTTTAACCCCAGTACATTTACATATATGCACATGTGCTGACAAATGTTCTCTAAAAAAGTTAAATACAGTCTGCAAACAATAATATAATTACGCTTTTGATATTAGAAAATACATTATATAAAGGAAAATCACGCGTTGTTGTTGTGAAATTGACCCTTTGTTGTTGTGTTTAGGGGTGAATAGACGAATTTTTTTGGTGAATAGACGGATTCAAGGGTGAATAGACGGATTTCTAACAAATGTGCGTAAAAATGTAACAATATGCGTGAAATAGCTTGTCGGCACCTGGAAAGTGCCGGGAAAGTTTAATATCTCTTTGTTCAATGATTTCTGCAGAAGAGTTTATATCTTTAGTACGCACGGACATGTCTTAAACAACCGAAAAATTAATTTGAACAAATTTCCTCACCTTGGGTATTTTTAGCAAATGGAACTGCAACAACAATTATTTAAAGAAAAAGTTATTAGCCATATTTTCTTTAAAGAATAAATGGACACTTTGTACTAGGAATCCATACAAATTAATAAATGAAGCGCTTATAAGATGAAGGCCCTAAACTCAGACAACATCTGGCTCCCTGTCATGCGTCAAAGAAAGTAAAAAATTATTTCTCTGAGGAGGCCATAACTAGTTTGGATTGGCCTGGTAGTTCGCCAGACCTTAATCCGATAGAAAATTTGTAGGGTATATGCTAAACTAGACTGGGGAAAGTGGATTGTACAACCCAAACTAAGCTGATTGAGTCAGTTATTCAAGTGTGGTACCAAGATCCAAAAATTGTTGAAAACTGTCAAATGTCCACTAGCATTTGAAGAAGCATCCATGTCAAAACCAGTAAAAATGGTACTAAAGGCCAAGGGTGGACACATTAAATATTAATTTTAATAATTGATTAATTATTTCGACTTTTTAAATAAATAATATCATTTTCTTAAAAAAACATTTTGTTCACATTAATTTGCACCAGACCTAATCTTGTACCTAATCAGCGAAGAAGTAGTTGCATATAACACTTTCATCTTTTGCTCAAGAATAGAGAAATCCAGATAAGACAGAAATTTAGGTTTTCATATAGGACCTCCATCTGTAAGAAAAAAAGGCCAATTAAAAAAAAAATGTCGCTTAGGCTCTTCATCTTCTAAGCGCTTCAATTATAACCATACTTCTACTCCATACGGCATACAGTGTTGTAACACCAAGCCCCATAATATATCAATATGATTCACAAAAAGAGCAATTTAAACACTATTGGGAGTTACAGGATCATACTGCTTCTTCATTTTTCTCAAACTTTCAATAAAGTAATAAAATATCTACACATAAAAAAATTAATATAAAATTAAATAATTTTTAATTATTGCTGCATATTCTTTACCTTTAGGTAATCCTTCAAGAGGGGCATTAAAGCTGTGCAAGTTTCTATAACAATATTATGCCTACTGATTGCGGGATATAGCGTTTATAAATTAAATCCTCAAAAGTACTTCCAGTATCAAGGTATGCAAGCAAGGATAAACGCAAAATATTGCACAATAAAGCGTGGTTCACGCAAAATCTGTACGCGTACATGCTATTATAACTCTTTAACCAACACTTCGAGAAAAACAAATAATAGCTCAAATTAAAAGTTATTTATTAAGCTTAAAAGTAATATTAAACAATTCCTGCATTCAATTGTCTAATATTTTTCTATTGGTCGAAGCTGGGGGCAGTTTGGTGGATTCATGCTTTTGGGTACAACATTCACATTGTTGCTATTGTACCACTCCATGGCAGCCCTGGAGTAGTAACAACTGGCTTAGTCAGGCCAAAACGTTACTGTTGTATGGTGTTGACGTATGAAAGGCAGAAGTCGTTTTTTTAGGCACTCCTTGATGTAAACATCCGATGTCTTTGTGGAAGTTGTCACAAAAAGCCTGCTCTTAAGGCCACAACTGCAGATCACCTGCCAAACCATTGCCTTCTTACAAAATTTATCTATTTTTATATACTTAAACTTATAAAGGACATTGCCACGATTCGTCGATATACAAAATTTTTGGCCTGGTAGCTTAGTAGCGAAAAAAACAGGCTAGAGTTCTTTAGAATTAATCCATTAATGCCTCCATTAATAACCAACCCTTGAATTTGGTTAAAAGTTTGTCATAAAAAATCCTAGCTCGTTTTTTCTCTACTAAATTTTGTTTGTCAGACCGGTTGGGGTATATTATTGCACGATACGATTTCGATCGATTTACGATCATTGTCCGATAGCCAGGGATCACGTTTCACAGATCTCATAACCTTTGAGACTAGTTTCGGGTTCTTACATCCCATTTATTTATACAGTTTAATAACACAGCACACGGTAGTTTTCGGTAATTCTAACATCGTTTTAACGGTTACGAACCACCCGCGTAAGTGCACAAACCGTTTTACGTCCTCCGTTTTTTTAAAAACTAATATTTATAATGATATAATATATTCATACAAAATTCCCCTTTTAAGTACCTCTCGCTTAACTGCCTTACTTACTTTCATGAACATTTATCTGAAATAGTCCGCTTTCAAATGCCTTTTCAAAATGAGTTCTATAATAAAAAACATACAGAAAAGCTACAATCCGTCTGGAACGGATCGTCTGATACCCTATCCTCCTCCCTATAAAGTGGGCGTGGCCAAATTGCATTTTGTACTCAAATATGGCTATAACCTCGAACGTTTGAGGATGTTACATGTAAAATTTTATCAAAATAGGTTTTTTGATGATAACGCCCCCAAAAAGTGGGCGTGGTCAAAACTGTTCTATGGTGAATTGTAGGGAATATAAATACCCAAATATTTGGTCTTAACAAAATTTTTCGGTTTCATATAATTTAGTGAAGTTATAAAAAAGTAGGCGTGGCAGTGGGCGGATGTAAAAAAATTTTACACTTGTACTGTATCTTTTCGTCAGAAGCCCAGATATGAAATTTCAGCGTCCTAGTTAAAAATTTAAGGCCCAAAAATCGGTTTTGTGATGAAAACGCCCCCAAAAAGTGGGCGTGGCGAAAACTTTTGTATGGGTGGATTGTAGGGAATCTGAATGCCTAAATATTTGGTCTTAACAAAATTTTTGGGTTTCATATAATTTAGTGAAGTTATGAAAAAGTGGGCGTGGCAGTGGGCGGATTTCAAAAATTTTTACACTTGTACTGTATCTTTTTCTCAGAAGCCCAGATATGAAATTTCATCGTCCTAGCTCAAAATTTAAGGCCCAAAAAGCGGTGACATACGGACGGACGGACGGACGGACGGACGGACGGACGGACGGACGGACGGACGGACGGACGGACGGACGGACGGACGGACGGACGGTCATCGCTCAATCGATTTCGCTATTGATGCTGATCACGAATATATATACTTTATAGGGTCTATCTCGATTATTTCTCTGTTACAAACTATGTGTCAAACTTAATATACCCTTAGGATAGGGTATAAAAAATAAATAAACTAAAGGGTAATAAAGTTAATCTATTACACTTTGACTTTTTCTCATTGGCTGTTTGCTAATAAATTAGCAGAAAACTTCGTGCTTCCTTTCTTTGTGAAAGCACTAGATGTATGTATTATAGTTGTCCTTATGATTTTTATACCCTATCCTAAGGGTATATTAAGTTTGACACATAGTTTGTAACATAGAGAAATAATCGAGATAGACCCTATAAAGTATATATATTCGTGATCAGCATCAATAGCGAAATCGATTGAGCGATGACCGTCCGTCCGTCCGTCCGTCCGTCCGTCCGTCCGTATGTCACCGCTTTTTGGGCCTTAAATTTTGAGCTAGGACGATGAAATTTCACATCTGGGCTTCTGAGAAAAAGATACAGTACAAGTGTAAAAATTTTTGAAATCCGCCCACTGCCACGCCCACTTTTTCATAACTTCACTAAATTATATGAAACCGAAAATTTTTGTTAAGACCAAATATTTAGGCATTCAGATTCCCTACAATCCACCCATACAAAAGTTTTGGCCACGCCCACTTTTTGGGGGCGTTTTCATCATAAAACCGATTTTTGGGCCTTAAATTTTTAACTAGGACGCTAAAATTTCATATCTGGGCTTCTGAGGAAAAGATACAGTAGAAGTGTAAATTTTTTTTACATCCGCCCACTGCCACGCCTACTTTTTTATAACTTCACTAAATTATATGAAACCGAAAAATTTTGTTAAGTCCAAATATTTAGGTATTCAGATTTCCTACAATTCACCCATAGAACAGTTTTGGCCACGCCCACTTTTAGGGGGCGTTTTCATCAAAAAACCGATTTTCATGAAATTTCACATGTAACATCCTCAAACGTTCGACGTTATAGCCATATTTGAGTACCAAATGCAATTTGGGCATGAGCACTTTATAGAAACGAGGATAGGGTATCATACGATCCGTTCCAGACGGATTGTAGCTTTTCTGTATGTTTTAATTACTTTTTCATGTGTTTTTCATAGATGAATATTTATTTATTTCATCTACTAGCATAGCTAACAGATTACACAAAACAAAAATAAAAAAAAAACTTAAATATGTACTATAATAAAAAAATTTATACAACAATTCCTTCATGTATGCATAGGTATGTATATGTATGTAAAAAAAATTAAAAATGAGGAAAGCGATAAAAGAAATTAGTTTCTTAGTAAAGCAAACAATGTTTCTTTAAAGCGGTCTCTTGAATAATGAAAATCTATGTGTCCAATAATTTCATTAAAAGACGCTACAGCTCTTTAAACTGACTCATTACGGCCATAGTTTGTTCTATGTCTCAATTGAAAAAAAAACGTTACGTGTTCTATGTCTGCATAAATAGGCACTCTAGATAAAAGAGTAGGGCTATTTATGTGGAAACACATGACATCTCTAACTAACATAATATCATGAGCATACCTCCTTACGGTAAGGGTCAATATACCCAGTAATTGACATCGTGCATTCTAGGGTGATTCAAAGTTCCCACGCATTTTAAAGAATATAAATTTTGTTAAACGCCTTTGCACCCTTTCAATTCGATCTTCGATCGATCTTGTTTAACTTTAAGTAGTTTCGAATGTACCAGTTTAGTAGGTTGTTAAAGTCAAACTAAATCCTTCTGCAATCATCTGTGCATTTTATCTTCAGAAATAGTTAAAGATCATCTGCATACAGTAGGCATTGACAAAATTGTATTTACTGAAGAATATCGTCAATAAAAATTATAATAAGCAGTGGGCCTAAATGGCTACCTTGTGTAAGAGGTAAAGTGGCCTAAATTAGATGTTGTCGAGCGACCAGAAACAAAACGGTGCTGAAATTCCGGAATACTAATTTCTTTTTAACAATGCTTTCAAAAAGCTTTGCTATAGCGCATTGTTTACAAATTCCTCGGTAGTTTTGAACATTATTCTTAGATCCTGATTTGAAAATGGGAACAAAATATGAAGTTTTCCAATCTTCGAAGTGCCAGAGGATAGAGATGCATGTTATGATTCACTACAACACTTGTAATACAATTGCTGGAATACCATGCATTCCGGGCTTAGAATTCGGCTTAATACTGCGAGCTGCAGATTGCATATCTTTGACCTCTAAAAATAAGTGACCAAAATCAATTTTCGGACTCGTATTCTCGTTAAAATTCCGTGGTGCATTACAATTCGAATAGACAGTTTCAAAAAATTACGCAAATAATTCAACTGTTCCTTGAGCATCATTCGAATTAGCATTTTTATAAGTCACTGTTTTTCGCAAATCAGTATTACTTCTTTTATGTCTTATAAACGACCAAAAACATCTGGAATCCCATTTTAATTTATTTTCTATATTACTTATATATTTAGTACAATAAGTAGATATGAACGTACGTACCCCTAATTCGTATCATTGCAATACATGTATTTTCTTAAGCACCTTCTAGTTATCTACGCCAAGTGCTCTATCATCCGCGAAAGCTTGATCCTTAAAACGGAGGTTCGGTCTTCCTTGTCGTCTCGAACCTGAGGGTTGTGATTCAAAGATCCTCTTTGCTGGAGCATTATTGTCCATTCGCTTGATGTAGCCAGCATAGTGGACGAGTTTTGGTTTTTTGGACTGCATCCACATCTTGGAACAACTCATAGAGTTCGCGGTTGTATCTTCTTCTCCATTCGCCCTCCTCCCATACGGGACCGAATATCCGACAAAAAATTTTTCTCTCGAAAGTGTATAATATCTGCTCTGCTTTTGTACTTATCGTTCAACACTCGGCTCCATACAGCAGATCTGGCAGGATCAAAGTTTTGTAGAGCATACATTTCGTCCTCCGAGTTAGGAGTTTTCACCCCATTTGTTTCGGCAAACCGAAGTAGCAGCGGTTTCCTAGTTTCCACTAAGGTGTCATTCGTGGAATTGATATTTACTCCGAAGTAGGTAACC
Source organism: Xylota sylvarum (assembly GCA_905220385.1). Taxonomy (NCBI): domain Eukaryota; kingdom Metazoa; phylum Arthropoda; class Insecta; order Diptera; family Syrphidae; genus Xylota; species Xylota sylvarum. Next base: position 89,503,945 of record LR999958.1, read on the forward strand.
ACCATAAATTAACCATACCTAGATAGTCAACTTTCCATCCCCAACCCGCTAAAACCCGCAAATGGGCGGAGCCTAATCCTCTCTTTCGTTCCCATCGGTGAATACGTGTAATGAGAGATTTGAAGTTTAATCAGCTCATCTACAGGTCCAAAACAATAGCTCATGTAATTTTGCATTAGAGTGGAGTGAATCTATGCTGACAGCTTTCACCAAATTTCAGTATATCGATACTTTTTATACCCTATCCTAAGGGTATATTAAGTTTGACACATAGTTTGTAACATAGAGAAATAATCGAGATAGACCCTATAAAGTATATATATTCGTGATCAGCATCAATAGCGAAATCGATTGAGCGATGACCGTCCGTCCATCCGTCCGTCCGTCCGTCCGTCCGTCCGTCCGTCCGTATGTCACCGCTTTTTGGGCCTTAAATTTTGAGCTAGGACGATGAAATTTCATATCTGGGCTTCTGAGAAAAAGATACAGTACAAGTGTAAAAATTTTTGAAATCCGCCCACTGCCACGCCCACTTTTTCATAACTTCACTAAATTATATGAAACCGAAAAATTTTGTTAAGACCAAATATTTAGGCATTTAGATTCCCTACAATCCACCCATACAAAAGTTTTGGCCACGCCCACTTTTTGGGGGCGTTTTCATCACAAAACCGAGTTTTGGGCCTTCAATTATTAACTAGGACGCTGAAATTTCATATTTGGGCTTCCAAGAAAAAGATACAGTACAAGTGTAAATTTTTTTTACATCCGCCCACTGCCACGCCTACTTTTTTATAACTTCACTAAATTATATGAAACCGAAAAATTTTGTTAAGACCAAATATTTAGGTATACAGATTCCCTACAATTCACCCATAGAACAGTTTTGGTCACGCCCACTTTTTGGGGGCGTTTTCATCAAAAAACCGATTTTGATAAAATTTTACATGTCACATCCTCAAACGTTCGAGGTTATAGCCATATTTGAGTACAAAATGCAATTTGGTCACGCGCACTTTATAGAGAGGAGGATAGGGTATCATACGATCCGTTCCAGACGGATTGTAGCTTTTCTGTATGTTTTTGTATCGGCTAAACACGTGGCTGTCAAAAATGGAGGTGATTTTCCTTTTTCCCCATTTGTTTACTTTTTATACCCTATCCTAAGGGTATATTAAGTTTGACACATAGTTTGTAACATAGAGAAATAATCGAGATAGACCCTATAAAGTATATATATTCGTGATCAGCATCAATAGCGAAATCGATTGAGCGATGACCGTCCGTCCGTCCGTCCGTCCGTATGTCACCGCTTTTTGGGCCTTAAATTTTGAGCTAGGATGATGAAATTTCATATCTGGGCTTCTGAGAAAAAGATACAGTACAAGTGTAAAAATTTTTGAAATCCGCCCACTGCCACGCCCACTTTTTCATAACTTCACTAAATTATATGAAACCGAAAAATTTTGTTAAGACCAAATATTTAGGCATTCAGATTCCCTACAATCCACCCATACAAAAGTTTTGGCCACGCCCACTTTTTGGGGGCGTTTTCATCACAAAACCGATTTTTGGGCCTTAAATTTTTAACTAGGACGCTGAAATTTCATATCTGGGCTTCTGACGAAAAGATACAGTAGAAGTGTAAATTTTTTTTACATCCGCCCACTGCCACGCCTACTTTTTTATAACTTCACTAAATTATATGAAACCGAAAAATTTTGTTAAGTCCAAATATTTAGGTATTCAGATTTCCTACAATTCACCCATAGAACAGTTTTGGCCACGCCCACTTTTAAGGGGCGTTTTCATCAAAAAACCGATTTTCATGAAATTTCACATGTAACATCCTCTAACGTTCGACGTTATAGCCATATTTGAGTACCAAATGCAATTTGGGCATGAGCACTTTATAGAAACGAGGATAGGGTATCATACGATCCGTTCCAGACGGATTGTAGCTTTTCTGTATGTTTAACTCAAGAAAGAGTAAATATATTTTTGATTTTAGACAACTTTTTATACCCTATCCTAAGGGTATATTAAGTTTGACACATAGTTTGTAACATAGAGAAATAATCGAGATAGACCCTATAAAGTATATATATTCGTGATCAGCATCAATAGCGAAATCGATTGAGCGATGACCGTCCGTCCGTCCGTCCGTCCGTCCGTATGTCACCGCTTTTTGGGCCTTAAATTTTGAGCTAGGACGATGAAATTTTATATCTGGGCTTCTGAGAAAAAGATACAGTACAAGTGTAAAAATTTTTGAAATCCGCCCACTGCCACGCCCACTTTTTCATAACTTCACTAAATTATATGAAACCGAAAAATTTTGTTAAGACCAAATATTTAGGCATTCAGATTCCCTACAATCCACCCATACAAAAGTTTTGGCCACGCCCACTTTTTGGGGGCGTTTTCATCACAAAACCGAGTTTTGGGCCTTAAATTATTAACTAGGACGCTGAAATTTCATATCTGGGCTTATGACGAAAAGATACAGTAGAAGTGTCAATTTTTTTTACATCCGCCCACTGCCACGCCTACTTTTTTATAACTTCACTAAATTATATGAAACCGAAAAATTTTGTTAAGACCAAATATTTAGGTATACAGATTCCCTACAATTCACCCAAAGAACAGTTTTGGTTACGCCCACTTTTTGGGGGCGTTTTCATCAAAAAACAGATTTTCATGAAATTTTACATGTAACATCCTCAAACGTTCGACATTATAGCTATATTTGAGTACAAAATGCAATTTGGCCACGCCCACTTTATAGAGAGGAGGATAGGGTATCAGACGATCCGTTCCAGACGGATTGTAGCTTTTCTGTATGTTTATATTTTTTTTTATGCCACTTGATTCGACTTATTGTACTGAATTCAAATCTGTACTCAGATGTTGTCGCACTTTTTCTGTTTAAGAAATATAGCAGTCTGAAATTGTGCTGAAATAATGTAAACAAAGGCAGTGAGTCGCCGCGGGTGTGTTTGGAAGTGCAGTGGGGAGTTTAGGATGTTAAAACAATATCTTTTTTGTTATAAATAAATGAAATATGTATTTTTTGTCAAATTGGTATAATGTAACTACTAAATTGTTGGAAATGGATATTTAGATTTTTAATTATTTTATTTAAATAATTATTATTCTGTTGTGTTATTATTCTACATTTGTATGAAATTTCGTACTGGATTGGGTTGTTCTTTGCTTACGGGCTTACTGATTTGTAGAAATGTTTGATTTAATGTACTAATATGTACAATGTACATATATGTATAAATTATTCGCAGGAGATTAAATTGTTAGTTCTTAATTTTATGTGTCGATGAAAAGGCTGGTCGAAACCTTCCGTTCTGTTAATCTTTAATGAAAAAATAACTGTAGATGGTTACGTCAGAATACAAAATTAAGAGGAAGAGAATAAAACAAAGAGAAAGACAACAAGATATGCCGTTTAAGGATAACACAACAATTTGCGTTCACCATCTCAACACATACATATGTCCTTTAATCAAACATATTCCTTTCATATTTGACCTAAAATTATTAATAAACGTATCTTCTTAATGTTTGTTGAAAAAAAAAGTGGAAGAAATTAAAATATGTAGATATGTCTATGCTGTGATACATGTTTGTATGTTTATACCCTATCCTAAGGGTATATTAAGTTTGACACATAGTTTGTAACATAGAGAAATAATCGAGATAGACCCTATAAAGTATATATATTCGTGATCAGCATCAATAGCGAAATCGATTGAGCGATGACCGTCCGTCCGTCCGTCCGTCCGTCCGTCCGTCCGTCCGTCCGTCCGTCCGTCCGTCCGTCCGTATGTCACCGCTTTTTGGGCCTTAAATTTTGAGCTAGGACGATAAAATTTCATATCTGGGCTTCTGAGTAAAAGATACAGTACAAGTGTAAAAATTTTTGAAATCCGCCCACTGCCACGCCCACTTTTTCATAACTTCACTAAATTATATGAAACCGAAAAATTTTGTTAAGACCAAATATTTAGGCATTCAGATTCCCTACAATCCACCCATACAAAAGTTTTGGCCACGCCCACTTTTTGGGGGCGTTTTCATCACAAAACCGATTTTTGGGCCTTAAAGTTTTAACTACGACGCTGAAATTTCATATCTGGGCTTCCAAGAAAAAGATACAGTACAAGTGTAAAATTTTTTTACATCCGCCCACTGCCACGCCTACTTTTTTATAACTTCACTAAATTATATGAAACCGAAAAATTTTGTTAATACCAAATATTTGGGTATACAGATTTCCTACAATTCACCCATAGAACAGTTTTGGCCACGCCCACTTTTTGGGGGCGTTATCATCAAAAAACCTATTTTGATAAAATTTTACATGTAACATCCTCAAACGTTCGACATTATAGCTATATTTGAGTACAAAATGCAATTTGGCCACGCCCATTTTATAGAGAGGAGGATAGGGTATCATACGATCCGTTCCAGACGGATTGTAGCTTTTCTGTATGTTTTTGTTTAGTTTTTTATTTAGTATACGTGATTTAAAACATACGTTACATTTTAAATTTAACTATTTTAAATGTAATCTGTATAAAGTACAGATTCACCACGAAACGAAGAAAATTGTTGGTAGTTTTTTATTGGACACAGCATCCCCTCCACAATTTGTCAATTTTTGGCACAAATTGTCCAAGATGTCTGCGCCCTTATGACAGTTGTGGCTCCTGTTGGTGAGCAAGAATGTATTAGTGAGTTTGCAGGCAAATTGCGCATACATTCTTGCTCACCAACGGGCACAGCTTGTGGGTTCGAAAGAGAGACCCCCTCGAAGTTGACCATCTAGGTATGGTTAATTTATGGTAACCACTTCGAAGTTACTGTTGCCAACAGTGTTGTTTTGTCCTAGGCGGTGGACAGATGCTTCTTTGGTTTTGTCTTCATTCACTTCAATGCCAACTCATTTCGCCTGTTCTTCAATTGTCGTAAAAGCCTCTCACACGGCGCGCTGGTTGCGACCAATGATGTCAATGTCGTCTGCAGCTGGACAGATGGACAATGCTAGTGTGAGGTCACAAAAAAGTGGCGCATATGAGCTACAATTATGCCATTGATTGGCATTGAACAAAAATATGACAATCAATCACACGGTAATGGCACAGCGTCATTTTTATCCCAAATTGAATGGCAGCCACTGTGTGTGCCATTTAAGATTATTTCTAGCGGTGCCATTCGAATGGCAAGCGAAAAAATGGCAATCACACGACAATGACATGCCTTAATGCAAAGGCATATTTACATATATTTCGTGCCATTTTCTGTTTTGCGATCACACGGCAATGACATATATTGCCATTTACTGTATTTTTCTCGGCGAAACCACACGTGTGTTGTGCACTACTTTAAATTAAATTTAATTGCAGTGAAAAGTCTAAAATGTTGAGATGATATGATGCGGAGATGGTGATTATAGCATTGTGTGTGTTGGAGAGCAGCGATAACGACGATCTTGACAACGAGCCAAAGCGATGAAAGCGAAGTATTTGGCACAAAACATGGTTAGGCCGTCGCGAGAACCATGGTTTTTATGCACCATTGCTGCTCGAAATGCGTGAAGAAGAACCAGATCTACATACATATATCGCAATGTCGTTCGTAGAGCCAATTCTGCGATTGGCTTTGTGAAACGTTGGTGTAAGGAATTTTCAAACCCCTACGTTACTAAATCACCTATGTCAGACCCATCCTCAAATAAGGTAGCCAAGCTTGGCCCTTCACTATGCTGTCCACACCCGACGTATTGAAGTCGTCCAACGCAGGTTTATGCATTTCGCCCTTCGGGGTCTCCCTTGGGTTGATAGTTCCAATAATTTACCTCGCTACTCTGAACGCTTGAAACTGATCAACCTTCAGTCCCTCGAAAATCGGCGCGAAAATGCCGACCTTCTCTTACATCATTTAATAACTTGCACTGCGCTTCTTGCATCGGTCTCATTTAACACCAATCCCCATAGCCTTTGGTCCATTCTAGAGACCCCTAATTCACGTGTGCACGGATACACGGACTACACGTGTATTTATCTTTGGCGTGAATTAGCACGTGTACTTCGAACCGTGTATCAATTACACGTTCCCACGATTTACACGTGTATTTATTTATCATGGCTCGATTTGGTCTTTTTTATGTACCCTATCCTAATGGTATATTAAGTTAGATGCTATAAAGTATATTATGTGCATATGTACATACATTCGTGATCATTGACAACAGGGAAAACGATTGAGTTAGATCCGTCCTCAATAGGGTGCTGCATAGTCTGATTTGATTTTTAGATTACCCATTTTGGTAATAACAGTTTGAACTATCCAGGAATAAAATTGTTGGCGATACAGAAAAGTTTTGATAATAGCCGTGTGATTACAATCCCAGAACACATCAAAGATTTCGTGTTTAAATTAAATTTATTGTCAAATATGACTCAAGATCTTTGACTTCTTCAAAATGCTGAAGTCCATGATCTCTTTATAATAATCATAACAACCTATTGATGTTTGACCGAAATCCAATGCAGTTTTGTCTCGCATTAGAAATACACGTGTACTCGTGTTTCCATTCCATTCCAGTCCATTCCCCTTTTACGTCTCAGTATCGTACCAACTAGCCGACTAGCCATTGTCCTGCATTTCTCCTCTTATTACCATACTTTCTCATTCCCTTCTCTCGATAATTCGTAAGTTTGTATTTAGGTTTTAGAATAAGTTCAGATTAAGATTAGACTGTTTATTCCTTGTATTAAGCGATGTGTGGGCACCGTGGCTCAAGTGGTTAGTGCGTTGGACTACGGAGTGAGGGGTTCCAGGATAAATCTCCAGACAACACCTAAAATTTCTTTCACGGCCCCACCTCTCGCGAGCGTCTGACAAACATCCGAGAGTAAAACTGTCATGAAAAAGCTTCTCAAAATTGCCGTTCGGATCCGGCATTAAACAGTAGTCCCCTTCCATTCGTGTAAAGAATATAACACGCACAACTCAAATGGTTGTGAGAAGCTAGGCCCTGGGGCCCATGGACCTGTTGCGCCAAAAATTTGTATTTTTTGTATTTGTGTTAAGCGATGTCAATAAATAATATGTACTGCTATTTACGACGAAAAGTGGCATGAATTCGAGCCATGCCACTTTCGGGTCGACGCATTGCGTTAAGTGGCACGGCAGCTGAAAAGTTCTGCCACTTGTCCTAGCTGCCATTGTGGAGCTATCACTATCTTTTCTGCCATTTAAATGGCACGAAGCTCGTTTGCCATTTGCGGTGCCATTCAATTGGCAGAGCAAATGGCGTCACAAAAGTGGCAATCAGACCATTCAAATTACGGCTTTGTGACGCAGTTTTGACGTCACAATGCCATTGAAATGGCAAAGAATAATGGACGTCTAATAGTAGCTTTAGAAATCCAAATTAATAAAATAAAAATCAATATCAAGGCATATTTATAAAGTCATTTTTATAAACAGTTTAACAACGTATGTATGTATGTATATATATGTGTATACTATTTAGTTCGAGGTCGTATTCATAAAGCAGACTATTTTAGTACTGTGTATTGTATCTTATGCATGGCAGATACTTCTCTAAGCCTGGGGATTTATTTACGTAATAGAGCAAAGAATTATTTCATGGGTTACAAAAATCTTAGGCCTACTGGTTTCCTTATTTCTTCAGCGTCTCTGTATATAATATCCTTGCTATTATTCCAATAGACTGTACCTATTGCATACTTCGAGTTAAGCTAACTCTGAGGCTTAACACTTAAATCAATGCCAGCCTTCTTTAAGGATTGTCTTATTTATTGTCATCGCGAAAAAGATCTTCCATGAAAATTGCAGTCATATGGAATAAAAAGTATGCGAGGTGTAAACACCCCTTAGCCGCAGCTGGTATAAATTGTCGCCTCTATCACATTTTTATGGAAATCTTTGACCTGCAATCTGGTTCCGTTGCACATTTGGGTTTAAATTCCTTAAGAGTGCCCACCTTCAATATTATTTTGTGTGAAGGAATACCGAGGGGTTTGAGAGTATGCAAATAGTACAACGGTTAATGCACAACTTCATCGATATCTACTACCTACTGAAACTATAGATCAAAACCGCCAAACATTAATTTCGATTGCATCATTTTGTTGCTGCTGGTATAGCCCTCTGTTGGTTATGTTCTTCAAATCCGGAGCGTCTGTACCGATTTGACACAAACTATTAGGAATTTTTATTTTTCCCTTTTCTTCTATATTTCCATCGTCTATTTCTATTTGCAAGTTGCGCAAACTCTTCACCACCCACGTCCCACCCGTGTCCTAAATGTACCCTCATATTCTTTTTATACCCTATTCGAGGTTTATATTTAGTTTAATACATACTTTGTAACATGAAGAAATAATCGAGATAGACCCTATAAAGTATATATACTAGTGATCAGTATCAAGACGACGTGGTCAGTAGCGAAAACGATTAAGCCATGTCTGTCCGTTTGTCCGTCCGTCCGTCTGTCTGTGCATCTGTATGTCACCACTTTTCTCCGGCCTTAGTTTTTAAGCTAGGAGGATGAAATTTCATATCCGACCTTCTGAGAAAAAGATAGTACAAGTACAAGTGTAAAAATTTTGAAATCCGCTCTCTGCCACGTCCACTTTTTCATAACTTCACTAAATTATATGAAAACGAATATTTTTGTTTAGACCAAATATTTAGGCATTTAGATTCCCTACAATTCACTCGTACATCAGTTTTGGCCACGCCCACTTTTTAGGTGCGGTTTCATAAAAAAACCGATTTTGATGAAATTTTACATGTAACATCCTCAAACGTTCGACGTTACCGTCGTATATCAGTACAAAATGCAATATGGCCACACCCACTTTATAAGAGCTACATAGACAGGAGGATAGGGTATTATGCGATCCGTTCCAGACGGATTGTAGCTTTTCTGCATGTTTTTTTTTTTTTGCATCCAGAGTGCTCAGTTACTTCCGCCCCCTACTTCTTCTTATAAAATTATTATTTCTCCAGACGTAATAAAATACTTTTCACTAAATGTTACATGTATGTATGAACTTGGGGAAGTAATCGATTTGGCTTCATTTGAAAATGTCATTAATGTTCTTTGGAGGATTTGTGATTGTTTTCATCAGAAATCATTGTACAAAGAGATATTAAACTTTCCTGCCACTTTCCAGGTACCTACAAGCTATTTGACGAATATTATTACATTTTCACGCACATTTGTTTGACTTGGTCAATTTACCCCTGAATTTGACGGACTATGACAACCGATTTATGAATTCATGGAAGGAGCTGGAAAGTGTTTTGGGGCTGTTCATTAGATTTAAAAAATATTTAACTTTGAATTCTCCGTTAAATGACAAAAATAATTTAAATTTCGTCCGTTGATCCAAGATACAGAGATTATTATTGAAAATTTAATTTCTGATATTAATTTTTTTCTTTCACATTGATTTTCCAGTATTCTTTCCAATGCACAATAATTATAGCAAATTTTAGTGGAATGCTTTCGTTTTGCGAACACATCCGCTGACGTACTTATTCCACCACTGGAGAAGTGTTGTTGCCAATGATTGACAATAAGACTTTTGCTCACACGTATTCACAGATAAGAAGCGAATTACAACAAAAACAATGTAAACAAATGGGTTGTGAAAGGAAAGAGGGGTATAAGTTTAATATCTCTTTACTCAATGATTTCTGGTTTCCATAACGCTATCATCTGAAAAGTATACTGTTTGTTATACCCTATCCTAAGGGTATATTAAGTTTGACACATAGTTTGTAACATAGAGAAATAATCGAGACAGACCCTATAAAGTATATATATTCGTGATCAGCATCAAATCGTATGTCACCGCTTTTTGGTTCTTAAATTTACAAGTACAAGTGTAAACATTTTTTGAAATCCGGCCGCTGCTACACCCAATTTTTCATAACTTAACTAAATTATATGAAACTAAAAAAAATTCTTAAGACCAAATATTTAGACAATCTGATTGTCTACAATTTACTTGCACTTAAGTTTGGCCACGCCCATTTTTTGTAGGCATCATGAAATTTTACATAACATCCTCAAACGTCCAAAGTTATCGTCATATTTTAGTACAAAATGCAATAAGTATAACCTATAGCATAGAATTATGTTTAACAAGGGAAGTTTAAGAATAAATTTACCTCATTTTTAAGTGCGTCAATTCCAATTTAAAATTTTAACATCACATACTTACATATATGTAAGTGCTCCAGTTCATTTTATTTTAAAAGCGTGTCAATATCAGAGCGTCAAACGGACTCAGTAAACAATAACAAAGAATTTCTCAAATGGAATCCAGTTCACATTTTAATCGACTACGATAAGGAAATGTCTGTGTCATCTATAGATAAGTACATAGGTATGCACAGCACATGTTTGAATTAGGTTTGCAGATATACTTATAGCTTAAAGTGGGCACGTTCATATACTAGCAATGTCTGCAATGCATCGAATATCAGAGAAGGAGGCAAGAAAGTTTTGTACGTTCTCTCGTATGTATACTGAATATTTCATATGCCGGTCCTTTAAGCCCCTGTAGGAACTCAACCGAATTTCGAAGTGTTTACGTACTGCATATCACTAGTGCTCCTATTCTACATGTTGTCAGAGTCTAAGTGAAATTGATGTCTGCATTAATTTGTTGCTGTCAAGACAATATGCAAGATAGAAATCGATTGCAATTGGTGCTTTCTAATTAAATAGTTATTTAAGAAGAGTTGTCAAAATATTTTAGACGTTAGTTTTATGGAAAATACACACATACATACTGTCGCGACTGTGCAGCTTAAAGGGATGCGATTTAACAATTAAAGTCAAACAATTTTGTAGTTTCAATTGAACGTTTATTTCTATTAATATAAAATAAATTATAATCACAAATTATAGAAATTTATTAATGGATGACGTGCCGCAGTTGTATTCCCTTCTTCCTTTGCTGGTGGCGGATGAATAGCAAGTAAGAACTTTCTAGAACTAAAGTTCTAGAAAAAAACATACAGTAAAGCTACAATCAGTTTGGAACGGTTCGTTTAATACGCCATCCTCTTTCCTATGCAGCCATTATAAAGTCGACGTGGCTGTAATGCATTTGTTATTGAACTGCGACTATAACTTCGAACGTTTGAGGATGTTACATAAAAAATTTTATCGGTTTTTTAATGAAAACGCCTCAAAAAGTGGGCTACAGACAATGTTTGGATGAATTGTAGACAATCCGAACATCTAAATATTTGGTTTCACAAAATTTTTCGATTTAATGTAAAATAGTGAATATATAAAAAAGTGGGCGTGGCAGTGAGTGGATTTCAAGAATATTTAACATTTGTACTGCTTTTCTGTCTCAAAACCCCAAATATGAAATTTCCTCCTCCTAGCTCAAAATTTGGGAAGTGCGATGGGATGGCCCGGGCAAAAAGAGGATGAAAAACTGTGACGTATACTACGGTGATTGCTATAGGGAACAGAAACAGCGCTTATTTGGATGTGGGTTCGTTATACGCGGCAGACTTAGGCAAGAAGTCTTGAGCTTTCGACACGTGAGCGAGCGTCTTATGACAATCCGCATCAAGGCTAAATTCGCCCGCCTTATATGCGCTCACGCTCCCACCGAAGACAAGGACGACGCCACCAAAGAATGTTTCTACGAGCTCCTCGACGAAACCTACGAGCAATGCCCTAAATATGACGTTAAAATCGTTCTAGGCGATTTTAACGCCAAGATAGGAAATGAGGACATCTTTGGTAGGACGATTGGTAAGCACAGCCTCCACGACACCACGTCCGGAAACGGACTTAGGCTTATTGACTTCGCTGCGGGGCGAAACGTCACCATAGCAAGCACACGGTTTCCACATCTCAATATCCACAAGGGGACATGGCGATCTCCTGATCATCAAACGGTCAATCAAATTGACCACATTGCGATCGACGCAAGGCATGCCTCCAGTATTCTGGATGTCCGAACCTTCCGAGCAGCCAACATGGATTCGGATCACTACCTTGTTGCAGCCAAGGTACGAATGCGGATATCCCAAACGCCACAATTAAGAAGAACTACTGTGAGAAGATTTGACGTCGAAAAGCTGCAATCGCAAGAGATCGCCAGAACCTTCGCCGAACGCGTATCCCGAAACCTCTCAACTACTCCTATGCCGCCAGCATCAAGCGCCGAAGACCAGTGGCAACGCTGCCAACAAGCCATCAGAAGTGCCGCAACTGATGTGCTGGGTTTCACCCGACCACCACCTAGAAACCCCTGGTTTGACGATGAGTGCCGGCAAGCACATGCAGCTAAACAGCAAGCATACAAAGCGGCGCTGCAAAAAAGGACGAGAGCTGCTCGTGAGCTCTACGAGCAGAAGAGACGGGAAGAACACCGGCTTCTCCGAAAGAAGAAAAAAGAGCACGAGAAGCGCGCGATCGAAAATATTGAGAGATTATACTCCAGGAATAATGTACGGAAGTTTTACCAACAGGTAAAAAGAACGTGTCAGGCCAACAAGACCCGTTCAGAAGCCTGTAGAGATGAAGAAGGAAACCTCGTAGTAGAGTCCCAGTCGGTGCTGAGAATATGGAAAAACTTCTTCTGCAGACTGTATAACGGCGACGAAGACCAACATCCCGCTGTCAGGCAGAATGTACCATTCAATCTAGACGATGATAGCCAAAACTTCCGACCACCTGACCAAAACGAAGTAAGGATAGCAATATCCAAACTTAAGTCCAACAAGGCTGCTGGACCTGACGGCTTACCAGCCGAGCTGTTCAAAACAGCTGGAAATGACCTGGTAGAGAGCATACACCAACTCATTTCTAAAATTTGGTCAGATGAGTGTATGCCTGATGAATGGAATCTCAGCACCGTTTGCCCGATCCACAAGAAAGGAGATCCCCTCAATTGCGCCAATTACAGAGGTATCAGTCTCCTCAACATCGCGTACAAGATCCTATCTGCCATATTGTGTGAACGTCTGAAACCCTTCGTCAACAACCTGATTGGGCCCTATCAGTGTGGTTTCAGGCCAGGAAAGTCCACAATCGATCAAATCTTCACACTTCGGCAGATCCTGGAAAAAACCCAAGAAGTCCAAATCAATACCCACCATCTTTTTATCGATTTCAAGGCCGCATATGACAGCATTTATAGAGACGAGCTATACAGAGCCATGTCTAGTTTTGGCATCCCTGCCAAACTCGTCAGATTGTGCAGAATGACGATGGAGAATTCTCGCTGCTCCATCAAGGTCGGTAACGATCTCACCGAGACCTTTGATGTCAAAAAAGGATTTAGACAAGGTGACGCGCTGTCATGTGATGTTTTTAACATCGTTCTTGAGAGAATTGTGCGAAACTCACAAGCCAACACCGGAGGCACAATCTTTCAAAAGTCTGTGCAACTACTAGCGTATGCTGACGATATCGACATTATTGGAAGAACACAGCGGGCTGTCACCGGTGCGTTCGCTAGTATTGAAACAGGAGCGGCCAAAATGGGTTTAACGGTAAACGAGGGCAAAACCAAGTATATGCTATCAACCAGAAGGGACACACAACATCGACGAATTGGACAGAACGTCACAATCGACAGCTATAACTTTGAGGTAGTAAGGGACTTTGTCTACCTCGGCTCTGCTATCAATTCTGAAAATAACACCTCAGCAGAAATTAAACGAAGAATAACTCTTGCCAATCGCTGTTTCTTTGGGCTCAGAAGGCAATTGAGTAGTAACTCCCTATCCCGAACAACTAAGGAGACTCTATATAAAACCTTGATCATCCCAATCCTGCTTTATGGCGCTGAAGCTTGGACTTTATCAAAAGCGAATGAAGATATCCTCGGTCGTTTCGAGAGAAAAATTCTTCGCAAAATATTCGGTCCCGTTTGCGTTGACGGGCTTTGGAGGAGAAGATTCAACGACGAACTATACGAGCTGTACAGCGACATCGACCTAGTCAAAAAACTGCGCATTAGTCGTTTGAGATGGCTAGGACATGTAGAGCGAATGGACACCAGTGCTCCGGCCCGAAGAGTCTTCGAATCACACCCGGAGGGACAACGCAGTAGAGGAAGACCTCGCCTTAGGTGGCGCGCACAAGTTGAAGGGGACCTGAACAAGCTTGGAGTGCGCAACTGGAGGCAGTTAGCTAAGGACCGGGCTAACTGGAGAGGCTTGTTAGTTGAGGCCCAGGTTCACCCCGAACTGTAGCGCCACCTAAGTAAGTAAGTAAAGCTCAAAATTTGAGACCCAAAAAGTTGTGACATACGGACAGACAGACATGACTAAATCGACTTTGCTGTTCATACTGATCAAGAATACATGTACTTTATAGGATCTATCTCGGCTATATCTCTATGTTACAAACTATGTATCAAACTTAATATACACTTGGATAGGGTATAAAAAGCTAAGTAGGTTGTTTTAGATAAAACATTCGTTTTATCGTTACTTTGTAATAATTGTGTCGAGTCAGTCTTCTTTTACTGTAGCCTTCATTTGATACCGAGTAGTTTCCCCGACTCGTTCTTTTTTTAAAACCATAGTTTACGGAACCGAAAGGGAGTGCAAAGTTACCCATTACAATTTATACACAGTAAGAGTGAAAATTTGTATGCAACCAGTACCTACTAGTGCAGAATTTCAATAGCGCTCTGGAATAAGTATTAAGAAAAATATTTTAAACACATAAAAAAAGCTCACAGCTTACAGTTTTATTATTCTCAACATTATAGTTAAAAACATAAGGAACAATCCATTTGAAACGGATGGTTTGATACCCTATCCTTCCTTATGTTCAGTTCTTTTAAGGTGGACGTGATACACTTCATTTTCTCGAATTATAACGATAACTTCGAACGTTTGAAGATGTTGCATGAAAAATTTTATCAAAATCTGTTTTACGCTTAAAAACGACCCCAAAAAGTTGGAGTGGCCAAATTAAATATTCTGTCTCAACAAAAATTTTCAATCAAAAAAGTGGACTGGCAGTCGGCGGATTTCAAATTTGTTTACACTTGTACTGCGGAAATGAAAGTCCTTACACATAAGACATTCATTGAGGTGAAAGATCTTGATGAGGTCACTACAAAGGAAGACGTGTTTAATGCGGTAGCAGAGAACTTGGCAAATACCAGTCAAATACTGACAATGAAGTCACTGGGTACTACAGTAGTATCCAGACGGCAATCGTGAGCTTACCATCTAAAGCAGCCGAGAAGATCAACGAAATAGGCAAAGTACGCATAGGATGGGTTATGTGGCGAATAATCTAGAAGCTAAACTCACCCAAATACTACAAATGCATGGAACTCGGGCATATAGAAAAAGCTTGCAGACACTCAAGTGACTGGTACAATCATTGCTTACGGTGTGTGTTAAAAGGGGTCATATGTAACGAGGAATAAAAGTGTATATTCTACCAAGGCACGGATGGTATCGATAATAACCACTTAACCCATTTAGGACCACTACTATACATTTTCAGAAAAATCCGAATATTTTAATTCATAACTGTTTTATTGAGTATTTATAAACATTCTGGATTTTTTTTTTTATCTATATAGACACTCCTACTTTTTGAATGTTGCGTTAACGCAACATTGGGACAATAGGTATAAAAAAACATACAGAAAAGCTACAATCCGTCTGGAACGGATCGTATGATACCCTATCCTCCTCTCTATAAAGTGGGCGTGGTCAAATTGCATTTTGTACTCAAATATAGCTATAATGTCGAACGTTTGAGGATGTTACATGTAAAATTATATCAAAATAGGTTTTTTGATGATAACGCCCCCAAAAAGTGGACGTGGCCAAAACTGTTCTAAGGGTGAATTGTAGGGAATCTAAATACCCAAATATTTGGTCTTAACAAAATTTTTCGGTTTCATATAATTTAGTGAAGTTATAAAAAAGTAGGCGTGGCAGTAAGAGGATGTAAAAAAATTTTACACTTGTACTGTATCTTTTTCTTGGAAGCCCAGATATGAAATTTCAGCGCCCTAGTTAAAAATTTAAGGCCCAAAAATTCGGTTTTGTGATGAAAACGCCCCCAAAAAGTGGGCGTGGCCAAAACTTTTGTATGGGTGGATTGTAGGGAATCTAAATGCCTAAATATTTGGTCTTAACAAAATTTTTCGGTTTCATATAATTTAGTGAAGTTATGAAAAAGTGGGCGTGGCAGTGGGCGGATTTCAAAAATTTTTACACTTGTACTGTATCTTTTTCTCAGAAGCCCAGATATGAAATTTCAGCATCCTAGCTCAAAATTTAAGGCCCAAAAAGCGGTGACATACGGACGGACGGACGGACGGTCATCGCTCAATCGATTTCGCTATTGATGCTGATCACGAATATATATACTTTATAGGGTCTATCTCGATTATTTCTCTATGTTACAAACTATGTGTCAAACTTAATATACCCTTAGGATAGGGTATAAAAATTAGGTGTGATAAATCTTAAAGCAATAAGAATGTAGTGGGATTGTGCATTTGTTACACATAAATACAGTCGTGCTTTTACAAACTCTGCACCGTCGTCTCCAATTTTGAGAATTTCTCTATATAATGTGGCCAACATTATCTAACCGCGAAATAGATGGTAGAGATGAAGTTGAACCGCGTCCTCGTACAGCTTGTGTTTTGCACTTGTTAGCACTTATGAGACTCCGTACTAATTCCGACCTGAAATCAAGCTGGGCTATTGGTTTTTCCTTGTACACAATTCTGTGTAATTTCCAAGCGTTCACTATTGCAGAGTCTATCGCATTGATGAATAATGGCCACCACCATTTTTTACCACCAATATTTATACGGTAGTTTGCCACTGCATTGTCGTGCAAGTCGACACCCCCCATATATTTATTGTACATAGCAATCATATTAGGTTGTGGTATCGAGATCTCCCTTTTTTCTTTACGATTATATCGTTTAACGATGACATTTGGCTGAGCGGATTCACAGTTGGTTGCTATTGTAACGACGGAATTATCATTCCAACGTACCACACCTATTTCATTCGCGTGATCGTAGCAGGAGTCCATTGCAACACGCTGTTTTTTTGCTATTGATTTGCTCATCTCCAGTGGGCATTTCAGGATTCTATTTTCGCGCCCAGTTCCGGTGGCAAAATATCCTTCATTTTCCAAATGAACCAATAGGTTAAAGCTGGTAAAAAAGTTATCAAAATATATCTTGTGAGAATTCCTATTTTCTATAACTGCAAGAGATCTATTACAACTTGTCCACCTAAACCAAATTCTCTTTTGGCATTTACAATACTTTTTCCACCATATGGCATGAATTGAAATAAGTATCCATCGCTGGACGTCAGGCACCACATCTTGAACCCAAAACGTACCGGCTTTCCTTTCAGGAACATTTTCGCTGAATGACGGCCAAAGTAGGGCACCATTTGTTCATCTATTGACAAATGATGTGCAAAGATACCATACTTTAGGAAGTTGATGTTCAAAAGATCAAATAGTGGACGCAAGTTCACAAATTTGACTTCCTTGTCCAACTGATTGTTATCTACCACATGCATGCACCTTTATTTTCATCAGATGACCAGTAAAGTTTTACTTGTGGAAGAATGTGATATCCGCTTAGAATCAATATTCCAAGAAAAATTTCCAGGTCACTTGGATTCAAGCAAAACTGGGGACGGTTCTTGTCCCTTGAGTATTTTACAGAGTTCGTAATAATACACTGCATTACAGTTTCGTCGAACATTAGCCTAAAAAAATCAAGCACAGACTTTCCATGTAGATCTTCAATAATGTTCGTGTTGTTAGCCTCCTCATTTGATGTACCACATATATCATAGTCAATCGGTGTTTTACACATCTCCAACTCTTGATGATTTGCTTGATGCAGCTTGAGTAACTTCATGATGCACATCCCCCATTTCGACCTCAGAACCAGAAAGCACTATCTGAAAAGTCCCCGCCAATTCCGAAGGCAAATTTTCCGTTGCGATTATCGACTTCGGGTGGTATGTAACAAACGCTTATTTCATCATCCAGATCAATGTCCTCAACAATTGCCTCAAGTTCTCTAAAATTCAAATGCCTCTTTGGATCATCGCGATACTTCATGTTACTCTGAAGCAAATTTCAACATCAAAACCTACACATATACATTATACCTGTTTATATTTACCATTGTATAGAATTCTTGCAAGCTTCAAGACAATATTCAGAATAAATTTAGCTTTTTCGCACACCACAATGAGACTGCACTTGCACTACGCAACAAAACGCACCACAAATAAATAATAATCTCCGTTGACACTAAAATTTCAAACAAGAAGCCTACTAAAGTATCCTTGTTTGTCCCAATGTTGCGTTTTCGCAACGTTAGTGTGCAAAACCGATTAAAATTACTTACGTGCAGTAAATGGTTAGACTTTTTTGAAATTACTGCCAATAGCAGTATATTTTACATGAAACCTGATTCGGATTCTAGAAAATTGGAAAAATAATAATATCTAGTGAATTTACAAACTATGCAGGTTTTTTCTTGGAAATTTGTCAATTTTATTTTAGATGCAATCAAAACTCCGAAAGCTATTAAGCTTATAAAAAAAAAATATGAAAAGCTTCAAATATTCATAAATGCAATAGAATTGAAAGTGCATCAAAAATTTTAATTTTTTGGTCCGAAAAAAAAAGTTTTTTTTTATGTTGCGTTAACGCAACCATGGGAATAAATGGGTTAACGGGAAGGTGTACCAACGAGCATGGAAGGATATGCTGCTAAAACAATAAAACTATTACACCTAAACCTAAACCATTGTCAGGCCGTTTCGACTGAAATCCGGTCAAATCTGACAGAAATCTCTTTACTTTGACCGGAGAAAAATTCAAAATCCGGTCAAACCGGTTTTTGACCGATATAAATAAATTATTTAACCGAAAAGTTAATTTTTGAAAATAATATTGTGTCTACGAAGAAATATTTCTTACATTTGAACGAGACTTAATCATACTTAACGACCAAGTCCAGGAAAGATTGGAACCAAACTCAATTCATTAAAAAACTACAGTCCAGTCCATAGGCTCAGAGACAGTCAGAGCAGACCATGCAAAACCAATGGTGACGAAACTAAACATACAGAGAAGCTATAATCTGTCTGGAACGGATGGAGCGGAATTGTAAAAAATCTGAATGTCTAAATATTTGGTCTTAACAAATGTCATGTCATGAAAAAGTGGGCGTGTCAGGGGCGGTTTTCAAAAATATTTACATTTTTACTGCTTCTCTTTCTCAAAAGCCCAGATATGAAATTGCATCGATCTATGTAGCTTAAAATTTAAGGCTCAAAAAGTAGTGACATACAGACGGACATGACTCAATCGATTTCGCTATTGATACCGATTAGTTAGTGTCAAACTAAATACATACATATACCCTTATGATTGGGTATGAAAATGTTTATCCAAGCGATTCAGAGACCGATGAAGATGATAATCTTTGACTTAACACTACAAAGCTGAGCTATTTATAAACTGTTTAAAAAATAAATTCGCTCATATGGTTTGATCGGATTTACAGTTTTTAGTGGCAACACTGGTATTAACACAAATAATTCGTGAACTAGGTGTAGATAGCAGTAGTCGTAATCTTAAATGAACCATAACAATATGATAGCACTGTATGGACATCGGACGCAACAGACAAAGTTGTTATATGGACTTGTGGTAAACGACCCATCCAAGAAACAGGGGTGAACTCTTGTACATTCTTTATTCGGGCCAAAATTGATGGTACACGTACAGGTACATCTACAGCTGTTCTGCTGCACTGAGCCTAACGATCGATGAATTTGAGAGCTTCCTAGATAGATTGACAATATATGCTAAAGGTCGAAGTCTGGCACAGCCTGAGATTTTATCGCATGGACCACAGAATGGGACTGCTCAAGAACAAACAGGAAGGAAAACAAACTGCTGGAGGCCTTAATGTTCACGGTTCTCCAATACGATACAGCGGCAAATGCGTCCTCACTAGCGTCGACGAAAACGTGGAGCTGAAGCTGTTGCGGTGACCCATTTCGAAAACAGAAACGTGGAACTTTAAAGTTGACTACATCGGGTAGTTGTAAATGCCATCTATGTATTACATGCTAGTAGTGCTTCATCGGGTAATGATTCGTCCCATCGCGTCGTCATACTTCATGCACTAGCAACTTGGCAGAAATAGTAAAATGATTCAGCAACCCCAATGGAGCAAACACAGACATTGTAACGCTTAGCAGTTCCCTTTTGTAGTGCTCCTTTCTCCGGTGATAATGGCTTTCTCGACCACAACTGATAGCAGATCTGATCACTGGCTGACTGCCAGTACAGGCTGAGTATCTTTTCACTTTCTATACTGCCACTTGCACCCACTTACACAGCTGTTTTCTTACCTTCCAATGCATTGAGTACCTCTGCATCTCTGTATATCTGACGAACTGGTGCTAAAGCCCCTTAGCTTGAATCCGGCGTGCTTATGGATTTCGCGCAGCTGCTGCGATATGTTGATGGCTTCGTATGTGAATTCAAATCTATTCATTAAGTTATCTATGTATATAAGTTTTGAATATTTTAAAGAGACAATTCAGTAGCGCATAAGAATTGTGAAAACTTTATGTAATTTTATGCAGCCACAAAAAAGTTATGACTCTTTAAACTCAAACTTAAAATTATGAAAATTTGTTGTTCCAATTTTTAAATTAAAACACAGTTTTCTCAAAACTTTTACTTATTAAATTTTGTTTTTTTTTTTAATAACTTTTATCTTTTACAAATTTTCTACAAATTATGTTAGGTAACTTTTTTTTGTGGGCGCCGTGGCTCAAGTGGTTAGTGCGTTTGATCGGATTTACAGTTTTTAGTGGCAACACTGGTATTAACACAAATAATTCGTGAACTAGGTGTAGATAGCAGTAGTCGTAATCTTAAATGAACCATAACAATATGATAGCACTGTATGGACATCGGACGCAACAGACAAAGTTGTTATATGGACTTGTGGTAAACGACCCATCCAAGAAACAGGGGTGAACTCTTGTACATTCTTTATTCGGGCCAAAATTGATGGTACACGTACAGGTACATCTACAGCTGTTCTGCTGCACTGAGCCTAACGATCGATGAATTTGAGAGCTTCCTAGATAGATTGACAATATATGCTAAAGGTCGAAGTCTGGCACAGCCTGAGATTTTATCGCATGGACCACAGAATGGGACTGCTCAAGAACAAACAGGAAGGAAAACAAACTGCTGGAGGCCTTAATGTTCACGGTTCTCCAATACGATACAGCGGCAAATGCGTCCTCACTAGCGTCGACGAAAACGTGGAGCTGAAGCTGTTGCGGTGACCCATTTCGAAAACAGAAACGTGGAACTTTAAAGTTGACTACATCGGGTAGTTGTAAATGCCATCTATGTATTACATGCTAGTAGTGCTTCATCGGGTAATGATTCGTCCCATCGCGTCGCCATACTTCATGCACTAGCAACTTGGCAGAAATAGTAAAATGATTCAGCAACCCCAATGGAGCAAACACAGACATTGTAACGCTTAGCAGTTCCCTTTTGTAGTGCTCCTTTCTCCGGTGATAATGGCTTTCTCGACCACAACTGATAGCAGATCTGATCACTGGCTGACTGCCAGTACAGGCTGAGTATCTTTTCACTTTCTATACTGCCACTTGCACCCACTTACACAGCTGTTTTCTTACCTTCCAATGCATTGAGTACCTCTGCATCTCTGTATATCTGACGAACTGGTGCTAAAGCCCCTTAGCTTGAATCCGGCGTGCTTATGGATTTCGCGTAGCTGCTGCGATATGTTGATGGCTTCGTATGTGAATTCAAATCTATTCATTAAGTTATCTATGTATATAAGTTTTGAATATTTTAAAGAGACAATTCAGTAGCGCATAAGAATTGTGAAAACTTTATGTAATTTTATGCAGCCACAAAAAAGTTATGACTCCTTAAACTTAAACTTAAAATTATGAAAATTTGTTGTTCCAATTTTTAAATTAAAACACAGTTTTCTCAAAACTTTTACTTATTAAATTTTGTTTTTTTTTTTAATAACTTTTATCTTTTACAAATTTTCTACAAATTATGTTAGGTAACTTTTTTTTGTGGGCGCCGTGGCTCAAGTGGTTAGTGCGTTGGACTACGGAGCAAGGGGTTCCAGGTTCAATCCCCAGACAACACCTAAAATTTCTTTCACGGCCCCACCTCTCGCGAGCGTCTGACAAACATCCGAGAGTAAAACTGTCATGAAAAAGCTTCTCAAAAATTGGCGTTCGGATCCGGCCCCTTCCATTCGTGTGAAGAATATAACACGCACAACACGAGTGGTTGTGAGAAGCTAGGCCCTGGGTCCCATAGACCTGTTGCGCCAAAAATTTGTATTTGTATTTTTTTTTAAATAACTTTTTCGCGTACGATTAACAGAAGTTGAAGAAAAAGCCATTTTTTGTCAGACAAAAATGGTAACAAAAAATTAAGTGTACCGAATTACCTACCGTTCGCTGATGTGCTTTGTTAACAGACTTGCAAACTGCATTACTTTGGTACTGCAAGCAGAAAATCATAGTCAATTGAATAATTGGAATAAGAGTTAAGACTTTGACGTAGTACTTTAACTTTAAAACTACAGTCACCAGTCATTTTGAATATTCTTACTGGGCAGTTACCTGAAGCAGTCAATTGACTGTAAGTGAAATGACTGCAGTACTTCAGTGACTGTTTACAATCTTTCCGTCAGTTATAAGTCTTCTAAAGTTGTTACTAATTTTTGCAGTCAGTAAGTCTTTTGACTGCAGTCAATTAACTTACAGTCAAAGACAGTCATTAAACTGTAAAAGTTTGGAGTACTTTAATCACCATTTTCAATATAGATTCAAAATTCACGATAGGATTTAGAATCAAATGACCAATGTTAGTGCCTATGAGTAATCATTGTATTCAACCATAGTTCCGTAAGAAACCTTCTTTTCATTAAGTGATTCCTATATTTTATTAAGTTTTTATTTATAAAAGAATTCAATTCTTTGCGAAAAAAATATTTTAATTTTTGAGAAAACCACAAAAAAACACAAAGAAAGGCTTGTTGAATCTAAAGAGAGAAGCAGTATAAGTGCACACATTTTTTAAATCCGCCCATTACCACGCCCACTTTTTCATAACTTTACTAAATTATATGAAACCGAAAAATTTTGGTAAGGCCAAATATTTACATATTCATATCCTCTACAATTCACACATACATTGCCTTGACCCACGCCCATTCTTTGGGGGCGTGTTCATCAAAAGACCGATTTTTGTGAACTTTTACATGGATATTTTCAAACAAGAAAAACGTAATAACAAAAAATAACAAACGAACAAATTAACAAAAACTTGGAATTAAACGAAACCGAGAAATTCATTCATATTAATTACCAAAAAAAGACATGCAGACGTATGTATGTATGTACATATGTATGTACATGATTCATCCCATATTTTTTGTGAACTTCCCATCAGTGAAATAACATTATTAAAATACTCTAAGAGCTCTGGCGAATCCGAAGTTTTCCAACAGTTCTTATTAAAATCATCTATGTAATACTTTGCAGAGAATTAAATTGTCCAGAGTTTCAGTATTCAGTTTATTTTTAACTAAACTCATAGTTGAGAAATTTCGCTCTGTTGCTGTACTCCTACATATGTATGTGGCAGAGAGCACAAGATTAAAATACATACATATATTTACACAATTCTACATATTTTTGGATACAAGCATACTACAAAAATGCAGTATATCTAAATTTTATGGCAGTAGATTTAAATTTCAAAATAAATGTAGTAGATTTACTGCAATGGTACTAAAGCAGTAACCGTACTCGTATTACTGCCACAGAGATAGGCTACCGCTACAGCTACCAATTGTATTCGCAATATCGACTTTGCGTGTATTTCTACTTTTAAAAGGTCTTACTACCGTCACAGTCACACAATTGTATCAAAGGCAGTCAAATTAACCCTCGTGGTCGGTCGGGCGAAACCAATCTATTAGAAAATAAAATTATAATAAAGTTTTTGTGTTTTTACAATGTTCCAATCTATTAAAATAATCGTTTGCGTGTTCTTAGTTATTTTTATTACGCGTGGTGTTTCAATATAATTTTGACTCTTTATTTGATAGCATCGTTATATCTCTTCAAACATATTTTCCAATTTGATTACAATTAACAAATCAAAATATTGTAGTTCTTTTCATCCTTGAACAGTTCCAAAACAAGCTCTTTATACGTTGACCCCAAAGTAAAGCACAAATAATCGTCCTGCTTTGCCGTGTCAAATCTTGATTTAATCTCATACTCCACAAAAGAAGCGACACATGTTTATATGCATATGTATGTATGTATGTACATTCTCCTCGGCAGGTACCCCATATTTCATAAAGACCGTGACCTTTTGGTTCTCGAAGGAGATTTTAACAATTCTGCGCATTGCATACATATTGTATTCGAACCGCTTAACCTGGATATTCCGGACGACCTTGTCACCCATTCTCAACGTAGTCGTGATATGGCAGTAGACTTATTTGAGTTCACTTTGCCTTCTGACAACAGCACCCACTTCAACACCACGCCTCATGGTAAAAGAAATTCCGGGGAAACAAGAGCACCGAAGGGTGATTCCACCTGTTGGAATGTATCCCTTGAAATGAAAAAAAAATGTTTTCTTTCTTTTATGGAGTCTTGTGCTTTGTTCATTTAGCATTGTTACTGTATACTTCCTTTGTTATACTCCACCCCCAAGGAGTTGTATTTCATGACAACTTTTATTCATCAGCAATTAAGTGATTCAGTTTAGCTGGGAGGACATCAAGGGAACTTTCTTTGACAAAACGACACACACAAGCCATTGTCAAAACAACTTACAATAATTAAAATTTATGTAAAAAGGAATTCCATTCGGAAAAGAGCGATAGGTAAAGAGTTGTAGAAATAAAACAGGAATGGACCCTTCTTTTGACGTAAATGTGTGAGGGCCAAATGTCAAGGATATACTGGAACATTTAGGTTAAAAGGCGTCAGAAATAAATTCAAGAAGGAATAATAGTAGGATTAATGTTATATTGTTTTAATGTATTTATATTGCCGAATTTTAAACACTTATTTGAAAACAAACGCAATTTGTAAATTACAGGTTAATGTGTACATTTGAATGGAAGTATATATGTATATACGTGTAAATAACGACATATGTATATACATATGCATTGCGGCATAAACCGTGACTTTCATTCCTAGACTGGGAAAGAAAATAATTGCAAATACTTTCATTCTCTGTCAACATGATTGTCAATTTTCAAACTAAAAATTATATACATACATGCACACATTCATATAAACGTACATAAATATGTACATCCTCGCGGCCGGATGCAGTTGTGATAAAAGATACAGGAGATCTTTCATATTCAGACATGCTGCGGAAGGTTAAACTGGACCCGAGTTTCAAGGAACTCGGAGACAGGGCTACCCCGTCAGAAAAACGGTGCAAGTTGAAGAAAACCGCAGACTAGAGTAGAAGAGCAGAAAGCTGGGACATCCGAGGTACTGATCGAGGTAAGGGATTTAGACGAAATTACCACCAAGGAGGAGATAAACTTAGCCCTTTCGGAGAAGCTCGGAAAGTCGATCCCAGCAACAGCAATTAGGACTGAGAAACTCCTACGATGCAACCCAGATACCAGTGGTAAGCTTTCCAGCAAACATCGTCAATAAAGTGCTAGCGATGGTAAGAATTAGGATATGATGGGTAAACTGTCGAATGAAAGAAAAAAACATACAGAAAAGCTACAATCCGTTTGGAACAGACCATATGATTCCCTATCCTCCATCCTATTGAGCCCCTATAAAGTAGGCGTGGCCGTATTGCATTTTCTTTACTGAATTACGATGATAACTTCCAACATTTGAGGATGTTACATGTAAAATTTCATCAAAATTGTTTTTTTTGATGAAAACGCCCCCGAAAAGTGGGCGTGGCCAAAACTATTGTATGGGTGAATTGTAGGGAATCTGAATACCTAAATATTTGGTCTTAACAAAATTTTTCGGTTTCGGAGCGTCACATACGGACGCTCAATCGATTTCGCTATTGATGCTGATCACGAATATATATACGGTCTATCTCGATTATTTGTCTATGTTAGAAACTATGTGTCAAACTTAATATACCCTTATGATAGGGTATAAACAGAGGTGAAAAGATGTTATCGATGTCTTGAATACGGTCATGTCTCCAGGGACTGCAAAAGCAACGATCGACTTAAACGCTGTTTCAGATATTGTGAAATGGGGCACATGGCCACAAAGAGCTCCTCAGAGCGGGAATGCGTGCTCTGCAAAGGAATGAGAAATAACACCAAACATAGGACTGAACGAAAAACCGAATATGATCTTCCAACTAAACCCAAACCTCAATTGCAAAGCAGCCCAATAAATTCTTACACAGACTGCCCATGAGAATGTCGCTAACGTCTCGATTGTCAGCAAGTCCTACAAACAACTGGGCGAAAGTGTATGGACATCGGACACTACAGGCAAAACTGCAATTCGGATATGTGGTCGACGACCTTTTGAAGAAATAGTGCAAACACGCCAAGCAGGCTTCATGTGGGCCAAGATAAACGGCGTATATTTCTTCAGTTGATACTCGATTCCAAGCCTTTTTCAAGAAGAATATGAAAGCCTAGTCGACAATGTCACAAGCTCTGCTAGAGGTAAAGCCCGCAAAACTCCGGTGATGGACTCATTGATGAACTTAAAAAACTCTGCGAAGCTTCGATGCACCGAAAAACTGGCAAGGTGAACCGGCCACCAGGATAATGAAGAAATAGAAATGAGCAAATCAATGAGGAAATAGCCACACTGCACGCAGAGTGCCACCGACCGAAGCGACTCTATCAACGTTCCAGGGAAATTAGTAACCGAGCGAGCAAGAAGAGAAGCTTCATCGATTTGTGCAACGAGGTTGATCAAAACCTAAGGTGCAAAGGCTATCAAGTCGTAATGCGAAAATGGAAGGGCAACCCAAAATCCCTGCCCACGTCTGCAGCTTTCTTGGAAAACGTGGTCGAAGTTCTGTTCCCACAACATCAAGGAGAAGTGGAAACTATGGAGGGTAGAGGTATACAAATGATTCACTCGATCCCTCCGTCACGACGGAAGAGGTCCTACGAGTTTGTGAAAAACTTGGGAACAAACACACCCCTGGATGTCAATAAGAAGATGCCCCGATATATTTGCAGACACTTATTATTCGTGTTTAAAGAAAGGAGTACTTTCAAATTAGTGAAAGAAGCAAAATCTGGTCTTAATACCGAAGAGAAAAAAGACCTACCAATCATCATCAAAAATAATTGGCTGTCGCCATAGCCATCGTCGTAGTGGCAAAACTACTAGAAGAAATGGAGTACGACTGCAATGAAGGAGTAAAGACCGTCCAAGACTGGCTATCAAGCACGGGCCTAAAGCTCGTGGGAGAAAAGACGGAAGTAGTACTTATGTATGTATAAGCAGCTGAAAAGTAATAAAGACTAACCGTCGGCGACCACTTAGTGACTTCTAAGTCAGATTGAAGTACTTTGGATGCACGGCTTACCTTCAACTTACTGGGTCATGATATAAGAAAAGGCTTCTGCCAGCAAAGGTCGCATCATCAACAATGCTAAGGAAAAACATACCGAAACCCTACAATCCGTTTGGAATGGATTGTTTGATACCCTATCCTCCTTTCTATCCGGCCATAATATAGTGCGTGTGGCATACTGCATTTTTTTCTTGAATTACAGCGATAACTTCCAAAGTCTGAGGATGAGGATAATCAGTTGTTTAAAAGCCCCCAAAAAGGGACAGTGTGTTGGTGAATTGTAGACAATCTGATTATCTAAATATTTGGCCGTAACAAAGTTTTTCGATTTGATATAAAATAGTGAAGTTATGAAAAAGTGGGCATAGTAGTGGGTGGATTTCGAAAATTTGTACACTTGTACTGGTTCTCTTCCTCAAAAGCTCAGATATGAATTTCATTGTTGTTACAAACTATGTGTGTTACAAACTATGTATGTGTCAAACTTAATATATCCTTAGGATAGTGTATAAAAAATATATATGTATATATCCATATAAGTAGACATCCGTATACATATATGCACAAACATACGTATATACTGCTGAGTTTTAAAGCCTTTTTGAAACTGTGCTCGCAACCAAAACGAAAAGATTAACAGGAAAGACTTTTAATGAAAGTATGTACATATGTATGTAGGTAATTGTTCTTTTGAATGATAAAAGATCTCTGATCTGTAAAAAATTAAGTTATCGTTATCGTTGAATTTCAGTGGTCATATTCTAAACGTGCGGTATCGGTTCGACTGACAATAGTATGATCATTGAATATGCGGCACTTTTTGCAAGGCAATCTGCCTATTTAAGGCCACTTTCACTAAAAATGGTTTTTCTCGAAAACGGCTCTAACGATTTTGATTAAATTTCATATGTGAGTTAGTATGGCCATTAGTGCTATCAGATTACATACCACGTTTTGCGCAAAAATGCGTATAGAGGAATATAAGGCATATACAAAGCTATGGCGTACCAAACTTTGAGATTTTGATTATAAATTGAAAAAAACTATCAAGACACAATTTATAGGCGATACAATTGCCTTTAATTCACTCGTACATAATATAGGGCCCCGCCCACTTTTTGCAGCATTTTTTAGACAATACCCTTTTTATACCCTATCCTAAGGGTATATTTAGTTTGACACGTAGTTTGTAACATGGAGAAATAATCGAGATAGACCCTATAAAGTATATATGTTCCCGCTTTTTGGGCCTTAAATTTTGAGCTAGGACGCTGAAATTTCATATCTGGGCTTCTGATAACATAATACAGTACAAGTGTAAAAATTTTTGAAATCCGCCCACTGCCACGCCCACTTTTTCATAACTTCACTAAATTATATGAAACCGAAAATTTTTGTTAAGACCAAATATTTAGGCATTCAGATTCCCTACAATCCACCCATACAAAAGTTTTGGCCACGCCCACTTTTTGGGGGCGTTTTCATCATAAAACCGATTTTTAACTAGGACGCTGAAATTTCATATCTGGGCTTCTGACGAAAAGATACAGTAGAAGTGTACATTTTTTTTACATCCGCCCACTGTCACGCCTACTTTTTTATAACTTCACTAAATTATATGAAACCGAAAAATTTTGTTAAGTCCAAATATTTAGGTATTCAAATTCCCTACAATTCACCCATAGAACAGTTTTGGCCACGCCCACTTTTTGGGGGGCGTTTTCATCAAAAAACCGATTTTGATAAAATTTTACATACATGCCATATTTGAGTACGAAATGTAATTTGGCCACGCCCACTTTTTAGAGAGGAGGATAGGGTATCAGACGATCCGTTTTAGACGGATTGTAGCTTTTCTGTATGTTTTCAATAAAATTTCGCAGATAACATCCGTTAAAAGTTATCATGGTAGTGCCCCATTTGCTTGGGGAGCGGATTGACGAAAACCATCCAACTAAAGTCAATTGCGTTCACACTATCAAAATGTTCAGCAAATCGTTTGTCAAACCAGCAGCAGCAGCACAAGTGGTAGATAGAGAAAATATGCATTTGGTGAACGTACTCGTACCGAAATCACTTGTTGTTGGTTAAATTTTAGAAGAAGGAAAAAAGGTCGGGCAGACCAGTAGATATGTGCGTATGTATTTTAAATATGGTAGACGTACTGGCACCAGCAATCATCAATTGGATGCAAAAGCGTACGAAGTTATCTTCTGTTACCTTGCTAGCAGGATTTTCTGATGACTGACAAAGAAACATATGTATGAAAAAACATACAGAAAAGCTACAATCCGTCTGGAACGGATCGTATGATACCCTATCCTCCTCTCTATAAAGTGGGCGTGGCCAAATTGTATTTTGTACTAAAATATAGCTATAATGTTCGACATTTTGAGGATGTTACATGTAAAATTTTATCAAAATAGGTTTTTTTATTATAACGCCCCCAAAAAGTGGGCGTGGCCAAAACTGTTCTATGGCTGAATTGTAGGGAATCTAAATACCCAAATATTTGGTCTTAACAAAATTTTTCGGTTTCATATAATTTAATGAAGTTATAAAAAAGTAGGCGTGGCAGTGCGCGGATGTAAAAAAAATTTACACTTGTACTGTATCTTTTTCTTGGAAGCCCAGATATGAAATTTGAGCGTCCTAGTTAAAAATTTAAGGCCCAAAACTCGGTTTTGTAATGAAAACGCCCCCAAAAAGTGGGCGTGGCTAAAACTTTTGTATGGGTGGATTGTAGGGAATCTGAATGCCTAAATATTTGGTTTTAACAAAATTTTTCGGTTTCATATAATTTAGTGAAGTTATGAAGAACTGGGCGTGGCAGTGGGCGGATTTCAAAAATTTTTACACTTGTACTGTATCTTTTTCTCAGAAGCCCAGATATGAAATTTCATCGTTATAGCTCAAAACTTAAGGCCCAAAAAGCGGTGACATACGGACGGACGGACGGACGGACGGACGGTCATCGCTCAATAGATTTCGCTATTGATGCTGATCACGAATATATATACTTTATAGGGTCTATCTCGATTATTTCTCTATGTTACAAACTATGTGTCAAACTTAATATACCCTTAGGATAGGGTATAAAAATTGACGAAAGTTAAATCTTACTAAAATACGGATATGAGAGATTCAATCTCACCCAATGAACGTTTGTCTGCTATATTGCGATTTATGGATACCGGATGTAGCTCACCTGATTTGAGATTCAGTATATACTACATAAATGTACATGGCTGTTTCAACTCCCAGCACTATTATAAACGAAATCACACACATCTAATTGCTTTTCGAAAATGAAATGTATTCCGACCGGATAGACAAATACCAATAAAAACTTAAAAACATACAGAAAAGCTACAATCCGTCTGGAACGGATCGTATGATACCCTATCCTCCTCTCTATAAAGTGGGCGTGACCAAATTGCATATTGTACTCAAATATAGCTATAATGTCGAACATTTGAGGATGTTACATGTAAAATTTTATCAAAATAGGTTTTTTGATGATAACGCCCCCAAAAAGTGGGCGTGGCCAAAACTCTTCTATGGGTGAATTGTAGGGAATCTAAATACCCAAATATTTGGTCTTAACAAAATTTTTCGGTTTCATATAATTTAGTGAAGTTCTAAAAAAGTAGGCGTGGCAGTGGGCGGATGTAAAAAAATTTTACACTTGTACTGTATCTTTTTCTTGGAAGCCCAGATATGAAATTTCAGCGTCCTAGTTAATAATTGAAGGCCCAAAACTCGGTTTTGTGATGAAAACGCCCCCCAAAAGTGGGCGTGGTCAAAACTTTTGTATGGGTGGATTGTAGGGAATCTGAATGCCTAAATATTTGATCTTAACAAAATTTTTCGGTTTCATATAATTTAGTGAAGTTATGAAAAAGTGGGCGTGGCAGTGGGCGGATTTAAAAAATTTTTACACTTGTACTGTATCTTTTTCTCAGAAGCCCAGATATGAAATTTCATCGTCCTAGCTCAAAATTTAAGGCCCAAAAAGCGGTGACATACGGACGGACGGACGGACGGACGGACGGTCATCGCTCAATCGATTTCGCTATTGATGCTGATCACGAATATATATACTTTATAGGGTCTATCTCGATTATTTCTCTATGTAACAAACTATGTGTCAAACTTAATATACCCTTAGGATAGGGTATAAACATACAGAAAAGCTACAATCCGTCTGGAACGGATCGTATGATACCCTATCCTCGTTTCTATAAAGTGCTCATGCCCAAATTGCATTTGGTACTCAAATATGGCTATAACGTCGAACGTTTGAGGATGTTACATGTGAAATTTCATGAAAATCGGTTTTTTGATGAAAACGCCCCCTAAAAGTTGGGCGTGGCCAAAACTGTTCTATGGGTGAATTGTAGGAAATCTGAATACCTAAATATTTGGACTTAACAAAATTTTTCGGTTTCATATAATTTAGTGAAGTTATAAAAAAGTAGGCGTGGCAGTGGGCGGATGTAAAAAAAATTTACACTTCTACTGTATCTTTTCGTCAGAAGCCCAGATATGAAATTTTAGCGTCCTAGTTAAAAATTTAAGGCCCAAAAATCGGTTTTATGAAAACGCCCCCAAAAAGTGGGCGTGGCCAAAACTTTTGTATGGGTGGATTGTAGGGAATCTGAATGCCTAAATATTTGGTTTTAACAAAAATTTTCGGTTTCATATAATTTAGTGAAGTTATGAAAAAGTGGGCGTGGCAGTGGGCGGATTTCAAAAATTTTTACACTTGTACTGTATCTTTTTCTCAGAAGCCCAGATATGAAATTTCATCGTCCTAGCTCAAAATTTAAGGCCCAAAAAGCGGTGACATACGGACGGACGGACGGTCATCGCTCAATCGATTTCGCTATTGATGCTGATCACGAATATATATACTTTATAGGGTCTATCTCGATTATTTCTCTATGTTACAAACTATGTGTCAAACTTAATATACCCTTAGGATAGGGTATAAAAATATCCATGAAATATGCTCCTTCCGTTCTTAAGTAAATTTCAAGTGCGGTGGACGTTGTCGTAGGTAGTCAAACTACTAGCACTCGCAGTAGCTAGAACTGTAGAAGGAAAACGGATTCAAATTTCGGTCATAAAAAGGCCATAAAACCCAAATTTCAAAATATTTTGAAATCAATCCAACAGTTTGATGGACTTTGGTTTCTTGGGTACACATCATAAAAATGTTCATCGTAATTGGTCGGCTGACAGTATGTCTCCTACTTACTTACTTAACGGGCCCCCGACCCGTGAAGAGTCTCTGCCTGAGACACAGCAGCGTTCCACTCTCTTCGATCCCGGGCACGCTGCTTCCAGTTATCTAGACCAAGCGCTCTGGCATCCGCGATAGCTTGATCCTTAAAACGGAGGTTCGGTCTTCCTTGTCTTCTCGAACCTGGGGGCTGTGATTCGAAGATCCTCTTTGCTGGAGCATTATTGTCCATTCGCTCGATGTAGCCGAGTCAGTGTAGTCGACGTGTTTTGACTTTTTGGACTACATCCACATCCTGGTACAGCTCATAGGGTTCGCGGTTATATCTTCTCCTCCATTCGCCCTCCTCGCATACGGGACCGAATATCCGACGAAGAATTTTTCTTTCAAAAGTGTTCAATATCTGCTCTGCTTTCCTGCTTATCGTCCAACACTCGGCTCCATACAGCAGAACTGGCAGGATCAAAGTTTTGTAGAGCAAACATTTCGTCTTCCGAGTTAGGAGTTTTGACCCCATTTGTTTCGCCAAACCGAAGTAGCAGCGGTTTCCTAGGGTAAGTCTTCGTCGAATTTCCACTAAGGTGTCATTCGTGGAGTTGATATTTACTCCGAAGTAGGTAAACTCCTTAACCACTTCGAAGTTACTGTTGCCAACAGTGACGTTTTGTCCTAGGCGGACAGATGCTTCTTTGTTTGTTGACAACATGTACTTGGTTTTGTCCTCATTCACTTCAAGGCCAACTCGTTTCGCCTCTTCTTCAATTGCCGTAAAAGCCTCTAACACGGCGCGCTGGGAGTGACCGATGATGTCGATGTCGTCTGCGTATCCCAGCAACTGGACAGATTTGTTGAAGATAGTGCCTCCTACCAGGTCAAATTTTAAAAGAAGAAATGAAAAAAGGTCGATTTGGGTAAAAAAGGAAAGCCATAAAACACATCCGAGGTCCGTAATATGAAAAATGGTTTGATATCCATCAAACAGATGGATGGAATGGAAAATCGTTTCTAGCGTTCACACACATCAAATTTAGAATCATCATACAGATTGGACGAAAAATTTGATAGTGTGAATGGGCCTAATATCGACTCTTTCCACTAGTGAGCCGTTAAAGGCCGACCCTCGCCTGGCCAACTCGCCGATACGCTCATAAGTCCTATGCCCTGCGATCCAGATAAGTGTTATTGTTAAGTTAGGTTAGGTTAGGTAGATGGGTGCCTTGTGACAGTGTCACTGCTCACTTAGACCACAGTTCAGGTCCATTGTGCCCAATCATTTAACCCCGGAAACCTATAAAGTCGGCTATTGGAACCACCCAGATAATGAAATGAATCTCAGGAGGTCCGTCAGCTCTACGTTACCCAAGTCTTCCAAATCCGAGGAGAAATAACTACCAAGAGTCCTCATTCTTCTGACGGATAGGGCAGGACAGTCGCTCAGCAGGTGACGAACTGACTCAATTTCTTCTTCGTCCCTGCAGCTTCAACAGAAGTCATTATGTAGTACACCGAGTCACTACGCGTGGACTCCAATGGCACAATGACCAGTAATTATCCCTGAAACAACCCGTGTTTTATAACGACTCAGTTTCACCAGAAAAGTTGATCTCTTCTTGGTGATACCCGGCCATAGGGCCCTGGCTGTTGCGCATGTTTCCAGATGAACCCAGCGACTATTTGCACGACTATTGTTGAGTTAACACTTTAGTGAATAATTTAGAACCGGCATTACTCTACCAGGTTTGAGGATGTGGTGACCGTATTAATGGCTTTGATAGCAGCTTGGCTGTCTGAAAAGTTGGCGATATTATAACTGGAAGTAGGAAAATCGTTCAACAAACGGCTTCCCGAATCGCAATAAACTCCGCTTCGAAAACACTGGCAGAGTAAGTTTAATGCACAATCCAAATTTCAAATTAAATTGGACATTGGGCGACGCATCATCAGCCATTTGTTTGCATTATGCGGGTCCACGTGCATACATTTAAAAAAAAATCATTTGTCGGGATTCTAAGTCAGTGAACATTGAAAATGACTATTCAACCGGATTAAACATTTGTTTTTTGATGTAAATTTTATTTTAGATTTAGAACCTTAAACAAAAACAATGAAAACCAAAAAAAAATAAATAAAAAACATTAAAAACTATTACTTAGCAAACCAAAATACCTATTATATTCATTTCATTTCTTCTTTCATACACAACAATCACTCACGATGACGTTATGTTCCAATTGCATTCAACTGTCAAACATACCATATATTCTAGCACCATAATGCGGGATAGTGTATGAACTTTCGTAGCATATTTTAACACACTGCTCATAAAGTTGTAAGCACCTTCCATACGCTGTATCCTGTATTCTTATGGCGTTTATCGATCTAACCATACAACCATATGCTCATTTTCTACTTTCTAGATTCCTTAGAAAAAACCGGACAGAGTTTGAAGTGAAGTATTTTTGACAGGGTTATATAAACTAGGTAGAAAAATCTTAAGCTTACGCTCTTGATATCCATGTTGAAATCCAAAGAAAGTATTGGGGCTAAGCAGTTAATGTGGATGGAGAAGATTATAACACGCTTGGTCGCACCCTTTTTTTTGGGGCTTTCCGTAAATGTCCGGTAACCCTGGCCTAATTTATAAGAAAATGGCTGGAATTCCATACCTAATGTTTCAGACTGTGTTTTACTTGAACTTCAATCCTGAATAAGGAACCTTTAATGGTAGACAATTGTATGTACATATGTATGTATATAGTTCACGTTATATTTGCGTTTTCCTTCATCTTTTTTATAAAGTAAATAGTATTTTGAACTATTTTAACTCAATATGCCATATACATATTATAGTAAAGGGGGAAAGTTCTCGTATACAGACTTCAATCCGTCCAATTTAGCCGAATCTATGTATGTCGGTATGAATATACACACATAGGTGTATTGCTCTAATTAGAACCACGCATCGTTAGTTCATCAGCCCACTACGTTACCACTAAGCCTCGCTGGCCGACGGTGTAACCTCATTATCCATTCAAAACTTTTAGACAGAAACTACGGTTAATATTTACTACACACGAATGAGAACGCTACTAACAAAAACGTATAATACCTCACAGGAACAAATCACTACATACATTAAAAACATTCGTTTTTTAGGACATGCCCTTTACACGACATTTTCCTTCCATAGCTCAACATTGTGAACGACTCTAATTTCATTTAAATTGCATGAATTCAAGTTGATTATCAGCTACCATAAATTATTTGTAAATTACTGCTCTCATAGCTGGAGTAAAGCTTTTTCATTCACTTCCACACCAACTCTTTTATTCGATTGAATTGATAAAGATTATTTAATTTGATGTTTTGGGTCTTTGCTATAATGTACGCTGAGCAGGTGCGTAATTACGACTGCTAATGCTAGTTATTAGCGCTAAAATTCAGGTTTGCATATCTAACTCTCAAGTGATTTAGGTCAAAGAGTGAAATCGTGTCAGAAATTCAATTCAAGTTCATTGATGGCTTTTAATCATGGGACGCTATCATTTATGCACGCAACGGATGTATATGTACTCGTACATAATACATACATATCTATGTATGTATGTACTGCACACGGTCTGTGGTTAAGCGTCCCCATCAAAATGCAACACACAAGGATGAAACTTGATTACCGACTAAAACTAGGGAGCTAGCAAATCATGTCTACAAGGCTGCTGATAATGGATTGCGGGTGGTTGTTTGGGTGAACGGCGAGCCATAACCTCAAACCGATTGATGTTCCGCTCAAATCGCTAAAAGGTCAAGCGTTTCAGACTGGAGTTGAATTATTAATAAATCGTGTACCGAAAATGATGCTATTAGTGAATGGAGAAGTCGGAGCAGTATGGTTAATGGGTTTGTGGAGCTTGTGGTTTTTGTGGTACCATTATATCAATATGGTGGCAATTGTCGTTAATACTACACACGTACATACATACATAAATAGATATGTATATTTCAGTAATTGTTTATACAAACCAATTGATCTAGGCTTGAATTGTTTTTTTATTATTCATTTTCTTTTGTAAAATATGTAATATAAAAAGTATTTCCCAACATCTCATTAGAGGAGAAATATAATAAACAATAAACGTACTAGAATGTCTTGCACATTATAATCACTCGGAGAAACCCCAGATCTAAAACGCAGGTTCCTTAATTCTAGAAAAGTTGCAGTCCTTCAGGATAGGATTGTATGATACCCTATCTTTTTTTTCCCTTTGCATCAGTCGTAGTTTAATGCGTGTGACCCACTGCATTTTTTAATAGTATTGCAATTCGAATGTACAAATGTATCATGTATATATCTATAGACGTTATTTGTAAAATATAAACAAAAGAGATTTATTTTTAAAACCGCTTCAAAATAGTGGCGCGAGTTATATATTAAGACATATATTACATACTATATTGTTTACATGTACCCAAATAACCAATAAAACATAGCAACAGCTTCCTAACATTCATAACATAAATGTTTTAAGCTAGTTAGCTAATTAAAGCTAGTCTTAGAAAAATGCTCAGTTCAATTTTGGCGGTCTATAACGCCAAAGAAAATAAGTAGAAATAAAGATTAAAGCAAAAAAATTTGTCAATTCGGAAGTTAGTTTATTTTTCTTTGAGTAAAACCATAGCTCGCGGTCATATACACTGTCCATCTCTAGAATAGGTTCAAAGCTTTAATAACAAATAAAACCCTTTTTTTCATAAAAAACTAAAGTAAACGCTTTTAGTTGTTGCATTATCTTTTTGCAGAGTGTCTTAATGTCTATCTACATGCAAGAAGACAAGCATAAAGCCTTCGTATCGGTATTTTTATTACCGTTTATTAATTGCATTGGATGTGGACTCAAGTGGTTAGTGCGTTGGACTACGGAGCGAGGGGTTCGAGGTTCGATCCCAGAGAACACCTCTCGCGAGCGTTTGACAAACATCCGAGAGTAAAACTGTCATGAACAAGCTTCTCAAAACAACAAATTGCCCTTCGGATACGGCATTAAATAGTAGGCCCCTTCCATTCGTGTAAAAAATATAACACGCACAACACGAATTGTTGACTTGGGTCCCATGGACCTGTCGCTCTAAAAATTTGTATGTATCTCCACTCAGCACCTAAAATAAGAGCTGAAACTGTAGTAACTGCAAGCGTTTCGACTGTTCGGCGATTAATAAAAAGTGTCCCAAGCCTCAAACGTCTACAACTTAAAAAGAAACCTCCATTAAATCCACAGAGTATAGAAAATCTAGAATGACGGCAAATTCATATATTATACGCTTCAGCCTCAGAAATTATTGAATAAAATTCAGAATCACTTTTGACTTCACTCACTGCTGTTCTATGGCATAAAGCCCTGCCTGACTGACAGAGGTTATATATTCTTAGAAGATAGAACGAGTACGTCTTTAAATTTTATTTCGTTTCAGAGCTAACAAATGCTTATACGAAAATTCTTAATACTTCGTATTTTTATAGATAATCTAGCTGATACAGCCTTAATTAATTGTTATATCACTGTAAGAAGCTAGCCAACTTCACTATTTAAATATTAACCAACTTCACTCTGAATATAAACGGAAACACATATGTATACTTCATTGCTGTATTTCATTAGTAATAAAGTGGTCAATCGAGCCAATTGGGTGTATTTTTTATCTTGCTAGGGCGAATCCGACGGCATCAATAAAGGGGAAGTCAAATTTATATTGCGATATGTGTTTGGCAATAGGCGCGCACATTAATGGTCCTTTGAGCAGGGTCTTTTGCAATAATTTGCAAAAATCTTCGCAATGAACTGGGATAACGGATGGTCTACGGCCAAAAGGAAGTTTAGGTTATATTGGACTTCTTGGGAGTAACTCAAGGATTGGAGTCACCAACGGACTTGCAGAAACATTCTGAGGAACCGAACAATCCAGCGCTGGAACATCACAGTGAGTAGGATCACAGTCTACACATCACAGACTATTATAGACCAACCCGAAATGAGTTCACAAACTACTGCTGCTGGAATTAGGAAGATTTACAGCATTTTGAACGAGTCGGTTTCCGCTCTGAAATCTTTAGGTAGGACAGTAGAGCATTGGGATGCATGGCTTCTTTATGTCATTTCATCAAAATTAGACACAGAGTCAAAAAAATTATAGGCCCGGACTTTGTCATCAAAGAAAACCCAGTGGACCTCTTGGAATTCCGGCAGACAGATTGAATTAGAGGCAGTATCAAGCAGCCAGATTCCTTAAGCGTCAAGACATAGGCCTAATCGTCGTTCAGCTTGTACCGAAGTCTCCCATTCATACTCAAATCATCGCTAGCAACATTGTCCGCCACGAACGATAGAGTAAGTATGGGATCCAAGGGATGTAATTTGCTCTCTACAGCGGTGGGGTTGGTAAGGAACAAATGGAGACAATTTAAGCCCTGCAGACCTCTTCTGAATTAGGGTTCGCAAGTTACGTTGATCACTGAATCTTGTGTGCAGTTTTTGGGATTGGTTCGGGTGAAATGCACTTAAGCGATAGATACAGTGGCCGAGTCTAGGGCTCGGGGATTGGTTTAGTGGACATTAAATCCAGGATAACAGGATTCGGTGTTTCATCGCAAGCTGTCGTGCTGAAAACTATCACTAAGCAAATACCTCAGCGCAAGGTATACTACAACGTCCCTATTCGGTTAAGTCAGAAGAATTACCCGATCCGTTCTTTGACGTATCAAGACCAATCGACATTTTGATGAAGACCGGTATACTTTTTAGAGCGTTAAATGGGGGAAAGAGCTACGATAATGAAAGTAATGTTATTGGTCTGGACACTGAGTTCGAATAGGTGCTTGCCAGTTCACTGGACCTGTCCTTCAAAACGATTTCATCCCAATTTTACTTCAATTCACGATGGATCCCATTGCCTTAAGAGCCGATATAGGCGAAATGTACAGGCAAATCTTGATCCGCCCCGATGGTAGACGATTCCAGGAATTCTGTAAAGAATTTTCTCAAGTGAAGCAATGAAGACGTTTGAGCTGACCACGGTCACCTACAGAACAGCGCCTGCCCCATTTTTAGCAACGACATGAAGGCGCTGCTATTATAGCCCAACATTTTTATATGGATGATTTGTTCGCCAGTTCAGTTAACTGTGCCGGTTGCTTCAAGGAGCTGGGTTCGATCTTAAAAAGCGGGCATCGATTTCCCAAGATCTGCATGCCAATTAGACATGGTTCATGGAGGCAAATCAAGGCCGTCTTAGGCGAACTAGGTGCTCTCAAACTTCCTTGGTATGCAACACAAGGCAACCTTGGAAATGAATGGTTTCTGCGACACATACCAGTCGTTTATTTGCGTAGCGTTTTGGGTTCGGGTAAGGTAAGGTAAGGGAACGAGTTTCGTAGCAGCAAAGACTAAGGTCGCACCTCTTACACTTGTCTTGGTTATAGCTCGTCTAGAGCTGTGTGCTGCTGCCCTCTTAGCTAAAGAGGCTGAAGGATTCCAGTATAGTCTTACATTGGCTTAATGGACATCCCCAAAAATTCGCAAATGTTGTTGCCAATCGGATATCGACAATAACAAGTGTAATTCCATCCAACGGTAATCAGCACAACTTGGAGGAACGAAGGATGGCACTATGCAGAAAAGCTACAATACGTCTAGAAGGAATCGCCCCCCTTGTTTGGGCTTTCCCATCAAAAAGCCGGTATTGATGAGATTTTACATAAAACATCCTCAGATGTTCGACGTTATTGTCGTATTTCAGTACAAAATGCAATATGGCCACGACCACTTTATAAGGGCTACATAGAAAGGAGGATGTGGTATCATACGATCCGTTTCAGACGGATTGTAGCTTTTCTGTATGTTTTATAAATGGATCTTTACAATATATTTTCTAAGAAAGCCAAATTAAGAAATTATAATTCGATATCAAGGCAAATTTGCAAGTTTCAGATTTAAATTTGTCATTTTTATAAACGGTGTAACTACGTATATATATGAATATATTATTTAGTTCGAGGTCATATATATGAAGTAGACAAATTTAGTGTTACGTCTGGTATCTTATCCATGACAGACACTTCTCTAAACTTCTGGTTTGTGGGTTATGTTCTTCAAATCTGGAGCGTCTTTATGTTCCTCACGATGTGACACAAACAATTAAAAATTTATACTTTTCGCTTTTCTTCTTCTATATTTCCGTCGTCTAATTTTATTTTAAAAGTGTGAAAAATTTCATGTTTCAAATGTACCCTCATATTCTTTTAAAGACACAACTACTTCGTTTTTGGTCACAGGTAGGATGAGTTTGGCTTATCTCGTAGCAGAAAATCCACTTGGAAACTCTGGCAACATCTGTCTAAAGACACCAGCAAGGAGTACAGTGACTCCAGCCATGAGAATAGTGTCGCCTCGCAGATGCTATCCTACCCTTCTGTGTGACATAGTGTACTCATCCCAGACTATGAGCTTTCCTTCTCGAAGCACCTATGCCATACAATTTACGTATGTATGTACATATGTACATGTTGGAAGGAAACTTGGAAATGTGTTTAAATTGAGAGGTAGCTTGAATGAGAAATGCGCAATCTTGCCACCCTCTAAAGTGTTGCAGGTATTCCAGATGAAACGACAGCAATACTCTTATCCTAGCAAGCAACAGGTTAATGAGAAAAGTTCTTCCTGTCCGGCTGGAGCATCCAAGAAGAGAAGCTCTGATTTGAAGTTATGAATTATTTCATTATAAACTTTCTTCCGATTGCGGTTGAGGAGTTAAGAAGTGGGTGGCTTTATAGACCGTTAATGACATATGACGATTCTCTTAAGTCATCGAAGTTGACACTTGATATTAAGGGCTGTGGTAATCCATAGTAACTAAGCGGTTGACCTGCCTCCTCAACCACTAAATTCTCTAGCAGTATCGAGCATTTGTTATAGATAGCATTCATACTACATATGTTGGTCATACAGTCCTAGAAATTTTTTATCCAACTGCTACTTTATATCTTCACCTAAACTATCTCTGTGCCTTTCCCTGATATCTAGAGGATTCAACAAATGGCAAAACCACTAAAACCACCTCTGTATCCAACCCCGATCCACACGGTACCGCCCCCATTAGGCATTTCAGTACATCGCATATCCGGAGATGTAGATCCGAATGCACGAAAATCGGTCTGTGTGTATGTAAGTACAGTAGACTCTCGATAACGTGAACATTTAAAAACCAAGGGAGTTTTCACGTTTGCGGGGAGTTCACGTTTGCGAAGGTCAAATTTTAATAAAAGAATAGGGCAATCCCACTGTAAATTTTCATTTTAAAACGTCTTATGTTTAACAAATTAAAAATAAAGCGTTTTTACTATTACATAACAGTATATTTAATTCATTTATTTAATTTTAAACAAAAAGTTACGCATAGGAACATATAAAATAAAAGGTTATGGCATAAAAAGCAACATTAAATTTTGACTGAGCAACCGACATCGCCGTTACCAAATTTAATGGAAAAAATCAATCATTTGTTTTTGCATGATCTTCTTCTCCAAAAGCATTCTCACTGCTTTTTCTCTAAGGCTCCTTAAGACACTAATGTCATTATGGATAACCAGCTCACCTTCAGCCCGTTCCAAAGCCTTGTTAAAAATGGAAATGTCTTCATTAGGCTTAATTTTTTCTTTTGGCAATTCTAGCACACCGTAATCATCACTTATGATTGTGGTACTCTGAGCGACATTATGGTCTTCTTCGTCTTCGTTCCATTAATAGATGTCTTCAGCTGTGCAGTTCACCTACCCAAATGATTTGATTAAAGACAGGAATGCTAAAAAAGTAGAAATCAAACCTCATGATTTATAGCATCGAGCAGTTTCATTGCATTCTCCACTTCAAAATTGATTTCTAGATACAATTTCTCTTTCAAAACACTTAGTGGAATATCATCTTCCGGATCATTTTCATTACCTACGAATCTTAAAATATTTTTCCAGCACTTTGCGATTGCGTCCGTTTCCAATCGATCCTACGCTGATTTTAAAAATGAAATGGAATCTCTTAAAGCTAACTTTTTTAGTGATTCTGGAATATCCGCTTGTTTCGCTACAACCGAAGCTAACAGACTAGTTCTATAGTAAAGCTTTGTTATTCTGATCGCATCTGGATCCATGGATTGGATCAGTAGAGTTACATTTGGATGAATGAACATCTGTGGTTAATTCACTTACAGGAGGATGCGATGGATCATTGTCTAACAGCAGAAGGGCCTTCACTGGTAGACCCTGATTTTTCATAAATCATGTTACCTAAAAAAGCTTAGTATTGAAGTCTATATGCATTTGCCTAATTTTCGTCATACATACTTGTGGCACAAATGAATCATGAAACCATTCTTTGAATATAGCAGCGGTCATCCAGGATGATATCGAATTCTTGTAGTCTCCTGGGCAGTTAGAATTTTGGAA
This sequence comes from Xylota sylvarum, assembly GCA_905220385.1. Taxonomy (NCBI): domain Eukaryota; kingdom Metazoa; phylum Arthropoda; class Insecta; order Diptera; family Syrphidae; genus Xylota; species Xylota sylvarum. Next base: position 89,547,430 of record LR999958.1, read on the forward strand.
TGAACGAGCATTTTTCGCCTTCCTAATCACCAATAGCTACAGCTTATGCAATCCAGTTGCATTTGTACACGCGAGGAAAGTTATGCGTTGTTTGTCGGTTTTTCTGCCAGGAGCGTTTTTTTCTGACGACGAAACATACATATGTTTTGTCCGGCAAAAGTTTCCAAAACAGCCCGGTTTCGTCTGCGTTATAAAGTTGGTCGATGGTCACCCCCTTCGTATCAATCGTTTCCTGCAGCTTACGTTTGAAAGGGTCTACCAGTTTTACACGAGTGATTTTAATAAATCTCACGCCGTATCGAGTTTTAAATCCTTAATTTAAGAATGCAGTGACAAAGCCTTTGCCTTTATCATCACGCCATTAATCGGATAATTTTTTTTACGCTGTTCGAGAAACCACCGGTATAGCCTTTTCCATTTTAGGAAGTTCCGACGATCGAAGTGTTTTTCTTTTCCCTTGCCCTGAAAATGTGTTGTTTACGCACTTTAAAATTTTTTCACTCCTTTTGTTAACGGCACAAATATTAGACTTTGCAACGTCGTATTTTTTTGCCAAACTTGTTACACTGGAACCACTACGGAATTGCTCAATTATCGCGCATTTGTACTTAAGTGACAAAAAGTTTGGTTTCTTTGAGGACATGTTGACGCAAAGAACTAAAAAACCAAAACCGGAACGCGTATGAAACTTATGATAACAAAAAACAAAGAAAACCGCAAAATCGAGCAGACAAGACAATCAAAAACAATTATTGTAAGGAACAACGAGAAACATACCAACGTGCAACAAACCGGAAACTGTACAAAGTATTGTACCAAGCATAAGGAATTTCAAGCTAAAATACAGCTTGCTCAAACAGTTTACTGTTTTTACTGAAGCAAAAATTGTTGTTCACGTTTTAGAGTGTTCATGATTTGTTCACGTTTTAGAGATGTCAAGCAAAAAAAATCTGTTCACGTTATCCGGTGTTCACAACAACCGGTGTTCACGCTAACGGGAGTCTACTGTGTGTACATAGTACATATGTAAGTATGTTTATACTGGTAGACGGCCATAAGCCAAACCCATTATGACTTAGAATCTTTATTTAACTGTAAAATTTTTATTGAAATGAAGTCAATTTAACTAACTAACTAACTAACTAAGTATGTTTATATGTGTACCCGCGTTCATTCGGATGTGCTTTCGTAGCATACATATGTACATATGTAGTTGTTGCATATATGGATGTTAAATATTTTGTATGTCGTATTTGGCTGCTTTTGTGTGTGGTCAGTTCGTTGTATTCATATATGAGTCTTTGTTTGGTAGTATGTGTAGTGGTTGTATGCACGTTGTAGCTGTATTGTAGTTGTGATAACTTTATTTATCGTCTCCCAGGCTTCAGTTGTCGTTAGCATGAAAGTTATCAGCCTTCTTGGTATTACCTGTCTACCTATGTATTGCCATTCCTAGCACGTTTCTGTTTCTGACCATCGAATATCCTCGGCATTCTATAAGGACATGCTTGGCTTTCTGAATTTTGCTTTCTGTATAGGTCGTCTGTGTGCTTATACTTGCAGAAATACTCCCGGAAGCAATAATGCCCGGATAGGAATTGCGGCAGGTAGTAGTTTACCTATCCATGTCCTCTACTGCTCCACTCTTCAATGCTAGGGATCAATGCGTATGATCTACCTTCGGTGGTAATATTCCATCTGAGTTTCCACTCTGCCTGTATGGCAATACTGGTGATTCTCCTCTCTTCCGGCACGGTCGCACGTTGCAATGCTGCCTTTGCAATTTTTATATCGATGAGCATTCCGCCCGAAATTACGCTGAAACGTTTCTAAAAGCGCAGCATACTTTTAACGATATAATTCTGCGCGCTGCGTTCATGCGCCTCATGTATGATTTGACATCCGTCGCTGAGGCCCATATGTGTTGCTAGCATATTACTGATTGGCTGCCTGGGTCCTGCAATGTTTGACATTATCCTGGACTGTGCTGCTTCTGCCCGGAAGGATTCTTAACCTGTGTATATCTTGTGCTCTTTGAAGTTGAGCATTTCCAGGTATCGACTCGATAGTATGCTCACAAACCTGTATAACGAGGAGTTCTACTCATGCCGTGCTGCTTACTAACACTGCTTCTGTGTTGTGGTCTGCCTATTCCAGGTCTGATGTCTGTAGCCAGGACCTGACATTTCTGATGACGTAGCTATATTTCTCAGACTTTTCTTAGTTTTTGCCACCACAACTAGTGTAATATCGTCAGCGTAGCCGATGATATATATCTACCCTGCTCGACTTCGATATTATCAGTATACTGTGTTCCATAGCACTGGGCCAAACACTGACCCTTGAGGGACTCCTTCCGTAATATTGTACTTCTTTGGCCCTTCTTTTGTGTCGTAGTGAGAATTCAGCAACATCTTGCGTGAAACCAATACTTTTCATTTACAAACATTAGTGTCTCTGCGAAATTGCTCAGTTCCGTAGAGAGTGTACGTAACGATGATCCAATAATAAGTTATCTAGTACAATGCGACTGATTGGCCGAAAAATAAAATTGGAGTGATTTATGGAATTTAGTTGAATAATTTTTTTTCAATTTTGCGTTAGTAGTTTAGGAAAATGAATATTTATACTTAAAACAATTGATTTTTTAAGAAAGTTTGATTTCAATTATTTTATATAATTTAAATTTAAAAGCGCGAATCGGAAAGACAAGTTTTACGTATTCATATTTCTAATTGCCTCAAAGAAAAGTGAGATGAAATCGTCACTACAACAACAACAAAAAAATATAACTTAAAACATACAGTAAAACTACAATCCGTTTGGAACGGATCGTTTGATACCCTATCCTCCTTTCTATGCAGCCCTAATAAAAAGGGTGTGGCATACTGCATTTTTTTTATGGAATTACTACAATAACTTCGAACGTTTGGGGATGTTCCATGGAAATCTGCATTAAAATCGGTTATTTCAATGAAAACGCTCTCTAAAAGTGAGCGTGGCTAAATACAAAGGGTGAATTGATGACAATCTGAATATCTTAACTTATTTCATGCAAAATAGTAAAGTCATGCAATGGTGGGCGATAGGCGGATTTCAAAATTTTCTACACTTGTACCTACTGCTTCTCTTTCTTAAAAGCCCCATCCTCCTAGCTCAAAATTTAAGGCTGAAAAGTGGTGACAAACGGATGGACGAGCAGATGGACGGTCATGACTCAATCATTTTCGCTTTCGATACTGAATGTAAATATATACTTTATAGGGTCTATCTCGATTATTTCCCTATGTTCAAACTAGGTATATACATATGTATCAGACTTAATACTGTTGAGCCAGAATAAAAAGAGGCATTTTCCCGGTGGTGGTTAATGTAAAATAGAAAGATTTATTAACTCAAGTTAAAGTCAAAATATGTTGGTACAGTTTGTAATCACTATGCGTACAGTAATTTGCAAAATTAATACTATACAATTTTCACAAATGCATATATTTATTTATTTATTTCACCTACAGAATACAATTTCTTACAGATATCAGAAAGTTATAACATGATAATATTTATAATGTGTAATTAGAGGGTTAAGTTAAATTCAAGAAAATTCTTTAATTCATTTCTATTTTGATCAAAATCAATTATGTCGCTCGCCAAGTTATACCACCGCGAACATCTTGTAATTGGTTCATTTAGAGCGTAGTTAAATCTATGGAATCGGTTATATAAAAACCGAGGACCCCTAAATTCCTTTCTGGCGCATAAATGTTCAAGCAACAAAGAATTTCAGAGCATTTAATTTTATAAGAGAATAAATCCTGTACAAACAAAATGGCATGAATCTTACGTCTCTTTTCTAACGACGATAAACCTATTAAGGCGCATCTACTATTATAGGATGGCATGAAATCCCAACCAAGTTTTCTTATTGCTAATTTTGTGAAGGACTTTTGAACTCTCTCAAGACGATGTACATAAATTTCGCAATGTGGATCCCATATGATAGAGCAATAATCCAGAATCGAACGTATTATAGAAACATACAGAAAAGCTACAATCCGTCTGGAACGAATCATCTGATACCCTATCCTCCTCTCTATAAAGTGGGAGTGGCCAAATTGCATTTTGTACTCAAATATAGCTATAATGTCGAACGTTTGAGGATGTTACATGTAAAATTTTATCAAAATAGGTTTTTTGATGATAACGCCCCCAAAAAGTGGGCGTGGCCAAAACTGTTCTATGGGTGAATTGTAGGGAATCTAAATACCCAAATATTTGGTCTTAACAAAATTTTTCGGTTTCATATAATTTAGTGAAGTTATGAAAAAGTGGGCGTGGCAGTGGGCGGATTTCAAAAATTTTTACACTTGTACTGTATCTTTTTCTCAGAAGCCCAGATATGAAATTTCATCGTCCTAGCTCAAAATTTAAGGCCCAAAAAGCGGTGACATACGGACGGACGGACATACGGTCATCGCTCAATCGATTTCAGATTTGATGCTGATCAGGAATATATATACTTTATAGGGTCTATCTCGATTATTTCTCTATGTTACAAACTATGTGTCAAACTTAATATACCCTTAGGATAGGGTATAAACATAAAGTGCTTTTAGAATATAAGGATCCCTGAATTCTATAGATTTACTCTTTATAAAGCCTAATAATGAGTTCGATTTAGCTATCACATAATGAATATGAGAAGCAAATGTTAATTTACAATCAAATATTACTCCCAGATCAGTTATTTCATTAACGAATGTTAACAAATTACCACCTATAGAATATGCTGTAATCAATGGAAAAAGCAACGGTATACGGAAAACACATTACATTTCTCTGAGTTTAACAACAACTTATTTTGTTCACACTAGCTGGTAACACTATCGAGATCAATTTGAAGTTTCCTACAATCATTCTCATTTTTGATCCTTAAAAATATTTTTAAGTCATCTGCATAAAGTAAACACTGAGAGTGACAGATGACTTTTGATATGTCATTAATATATAATATAAAAAAAAGTGGTCATAAGTGACTCCTCAATGTACTTGAATTGGCCAAGAAGTATAATTATCAATTTTAACTATCTGCCACCTATTGCTCAAATAATTAGACAACCATTTTAAAAAGACAGGGTTGAAACCAATACTTTGTAATTTACTAAAATACTAGTAAATTGTGATCAACAGTGTCAAAAGCTTGAGATATGTATGTATATCTGTATAAATTACATGGACCTGGAAACCAGATTCAAAAGCTTCAAGAAGATATTTTGTATAAAGAGTAAGTTGCAGTCGATTTACTGCTTAGAGCACTTTTACACGATGACTTTTTGAGTCAGTGGTTTTTTCATATTCTCTTTTGGAGACGCGCTGTACATTTACACGATGACTTTTTGAGACAGCGACTTTTTATATTTCTTTCTCCCTTCTTTTGCATTTTGCTCTGCTCCGACACACGGTGTCTGTGACACGAACTCCACGCTGAGAATACAAGAATAAAACAACTGCAAAACATACAGAAAAGCTACAATCCGTCTGGAACGGATCGTATGATACCCTATCCTCCTCTCTATAAAGTGGGCGTGGCCAAATTGCATTTTGTACTCAAATATAGCTAAAATGTCGAACGTTTGAGTATGTTACATGTAAAATTTTATCAAAATAGGTTTTTTGATGATAACGCCCCCAAAAAGTGGGCGTGGCCAAAACTGTTCTATGGGTGAATTGTAGGGAATCTAAATACCCAAATATTTGGTCTTATCAAAATTTTTCGGTTTCATATAATTTAGTGAAGTTATAAAAAAGTAGGCGTGGCAGTGGGCGGATGTAAAAAAATTTTACACTTGTACTGTATCTTTTTCTTGGAAGCCCAGATATGAAATTTCAGCGTCCTAGTTAAAAATTTAAGGCCCAAAAATCGGTTTTGTGATGAAAACGCCCCCAAAAAGTGGGCGTGGCCAAAACGTTTGTATGGGTGGATTGTAGGGAATCTGAATGCCTAAATATTTGGTCTTAACAAAATTTTTCGGTTTCATATAATTTAGTGAAGTTATGAAAAAGTGGGCGTGGCAGTGGGCGGATTTCAAAAATTTTTACACTTGTACTGTATCTTTTTCTCAGAAGCCCAGATATGAAATTTCATCGTCCTAGCTCAAAATTTAAGGCCCAAAAAGTGGTGACATACGGACGGACGGACGGACGGACGGACGGACGGACGGACGGACGGACGGACGGTCATCGCTCAATCGATTTCGCTATTGATGCTGATCACGAATATATATACTTTATAGGGTCTATCTCGATTATTTCTCTATGTTACAAACTATGTGTCAAACTTAATATACCCTTAGGATAGGGTATAAAAACTACAAACAAGATAAAAGAGAACACGAAAAAGTGTTCGGGGTCTACCCCCGGCACTTTTCACTTCCCTTTCCTACACATTCGAGAGTCGCTGACTCAAAAAGTCATCGTGTAAAAGTACTCTTACAAATCCATGTTGATATTGAAAAATAAGGCTCTTTATTTCAAAAAATAATTTATCTTTTAATATACTTTCGAATAGCTTTGGTATGGCTGAAATTTATATATGCCTCTATAATTTTTTACATTTTACCGATTACCGGACTTAAAAACAGGAGTTATATAAGACTTTTTACATGAATTTAAAAAGTCACCACTCGATAAAGACAGATTAAAAATTATTCTTAATGGTGTACAAAGAGAGAGGTGGCGTTAAAGCTTCAAACGGAAGCACAACACTTTATCTGGGCTACTTCGACATATTCGGAGCTCAGGCCGATAAAGATTTCCAAGAATAAGTCAGGTTTTTGGAAAAGAGATGGTGGCGGATGAGCCCTTATTGGGCCAACGGCAGCGCTCATATCCCCGAAGCGGGATACTGACTTCGGTTTAAAACCGGCCCCTCGTCCTAGGGGTTTCAAAAAATGGAACTGGCCCTCCAGGTTGGGGGTTGTGCCGTCGGGGTAACTTCCTTACCACGTAAAAAAAATTTAGTTATGAGAGAGACACAAGCCTCGGATAATGGACCCCCTCATTTAATACCACGACCCGGAACGTACACGGACTATGATATAAGAGTATGCACCTGGAATGTACGTACACTGTACACTCCTGGTGCTATTCAAAAACTTGAATCTGTCCTCACGCGGTACAAGGCAGATATTACCGCGATCCAGGAGATACGATGGATAGGATCAGGTATGCAAAAACGGAAAAATTGCGACATTTATTACAGCTGCCACAAAAGACTGCACATGTTAGGATGCGGATTCGTCGTGGGAAATCGGCTACGCTCAATGATAATTGACTTTAAGCCGATCAGCGATCGCCTGGCTGTGATCCGCATCAAGGCTACATTTCAAAACATCAGCATAATATGTGCACACGCCCCTACCGACGAAGCTGAAGACTCTATCAAGGAGGAGTTTTATGACCTCCTGGACGGAGCCTACGGAGCCTGTCCGGAGTATGATGTCAAAATCATACTCGGGGACTTCAATGCCAAAATCGGTAAGGAAAACATCTTCGGCGGATTAGTTGGAAAGCACAGCCTCCACGACACGACAACAGACAACGGCTTCCGGCTAATCGATTTTGCAGCAGCTCGTAATACGGTGATAAGTAGCACTAGGTTTCCAAGACTACGAATACACACAGCAACCTGGCGCTCTCCAGATGGTCGAACCGCCAACCAAATCGACCACGTGCTAATAGATGCGAGGCACGCATCCAACATTCTGAATGTGCAAACGTTCAGAGGGGCAAACGTCGACTCTGACCATTTTCTTGTTGCAGCTAAGTTCAGAGCTCGACTATCCAATGAGAAGAAGCTGCAGACCGCCCAGAAAAAGAAATTCAACGTTGGAAGCCTTAGCACGTCTGGAGTAGCCAGAGCCTACAGGGAGCGCCTGAGTGAGAGACTCTCCGCTGTGCATTCACCATCCACAAACGCCAACAATCTGTGGAACCAGTATCGCGACATCATCAAAGGGGTAGCAGAGACCACCATAGGCTACCAGCCACCACCCAAAAAGAGCCCTTGGTATGATGATGAATGCGTACGCCGGAAAAAGGTGACAGAAAATGCACACTTGCAAGCGCTGCAACGCAAAACAAGGGCAGCGAGAGAAGAGTATCGAACCAGAAGAAGGGAGGAGAAGAAGATACTGCGTAAGAAGAAAAGGGCCCACGCAGCCTCCCAGCTCAAGGATATCGAAGAGTCCCGCGATAGGAACAACATCCGGATGTTTTTCAGGAAAGCCAAGCAACTGGCAGCTGGCTTCAAGCCCGGAACGCAGGCTCTTCGAAACAGTGAAGGAAACCTAGTCACCGAAGCACAGGGAATAGTAGATGTATTTAAGCAGCATTTCCAGCAGCTACTTAATGGGCAGGTAGAGAGAGTGATAGGGCAAGAAGAGAACCCGCATCCAGTCAATGAAGAATCCATTCCCCCTCCTAGTTTTGAAGAGGTCGGCTCAGCTATCAAAAAGCTGAAGAACAACAAGGCCGCCGGCTCTGATGGTCTACCAGCAGAGCTTTTCAAACATGGTGGTGATGCTTTGGTGGGGTGCATGCACCAAGTCATCAACCAAGTGTGGGTGGATGAAGTCATGCCCGATGACTGGACTATCAGCTCTATATGCCCCATCTTCAAGAAAGGCGATCCTATGTCTTGTAAGAACTACCGAGGCATATCCCTGCTTAATGTCGCATATAAGATCCTATCCAACGTACTGTGTGAACGTCTGAAGCCTTTCTGCAGCACACTAATCGGCACGTACCAGTGTGGCTTCCGGCCCGGCAGATCGACGATCGACCAAATTTTCACACTAAGGCAAATCCTGGAAAAGACCAACGAATTTCAAGTCGAGACTCACCATCTCTTCATCGACTTTAAAGCCGCATATGATAGCATTCATCGTCTTGAGCTCTACAAGGCGATGGCCGAATTCGGGATCCCGGCTAAACTGATCCAGCTGTGCCGCGTGACGCTGGATAACACGCGGTGCAACGTGCAATTCGGCAACAGTTCCTCTGAACTATTCCAAACATGCACCGGATTTCGGCAAGGGGATGCGCTATCATGTGACTTCTTCAATCTTGTGCTGGAACAGATAGTGCGCAGGGCAGGTGTAAACACGGAAGGCACTATCTTCAACAAATCTGTCCAGTTGCTGGGATACGCAGACGACATCGACATCATCGGTCGCTCCCAGCGCGCCGTGTTAGAGGCTTTTACGGCAATTGAAGAAGAGGCGAAACGTGTTGGCCTTGAAGTGAATGAGGACAAAACCAAATACATGTTGTCAACAAACAAAGAAGCATCTGTCCACCGCCTAGGACAAAACGTCACTGTTGGCAACAGTAACTTCGAAGTGGTTAAGGAGTTTACCTACCTCGGAGTAAATATCAACTCCACGAATGACAACTTAGTGGAGATTCGACGAAGACTTACCCTAGGAAACCGCTGCTACTTCGGTTTGGCGAAACAAATGGGGTCAAAACTCCTAACTCGAAAGACGAAATGTATGCTCTACAAAACTTTGATCCTGCCAGTTCTGCTGTATGGAGCCGAGTGCTGGACGATAAGCAGGAAAGCAGAGCAAATACTGAACACTTTCGAAAGAAAAATTCTTCGTCGGATATTCGGTCCCGTATGCGAGGAGGGCGAATGGAGGAGAAGATATAACCGCGAACTCTATGAGCTGTACCAGGATGTGGATGTAGTCCAAAAAGCCAAAACACGTCGACTACACTGGCTCGGCCACATCGAGCGAATGGACAATAATGCTCCAGCAAAGAGGATCTTCGAATCACAGCCCCCAGGTTCGAGAAGACAAGGAAGACCGAACCTCCGTTTTAAGGATCAAGCTATCGCGGATGCCAGAGCGCTTGGTCTAGATAACTGGAAGCAGCGTGCCCGGGATCGAAGAGAGTGGAAGGCTGCTGTGTCTCAGGCAGAGACTCTTCACGGGTCGGGAGCCCGTTAAGTAAGTAAGTAAGTACAAAGAGAGAATTTACAACTTTTCAAAATAATTGCAGGTATATTACCAGGACCAGAACTTAAACAAGCTATTAATGTAATCAGACCTTTAAATATTTCAAACTCAGAGAGCAAAAAATTACCAAAGTTAGGAGAATAATCAAACGAAGAAGATTCATTGCCGCAGAAATGAGATTGATCAGATTTCCGGTATTTGGATTGGAAAAAATGGGTAAATAAATCACAAATACCGCTTAGATCATTTGATGATCTATCATTATACTCCATATTTGTTGGCAATCCATTAGTACACTTTTTGCAATTAATAAATTTCCAGAAAAATGGGGTATACAAATTAGAGATTTAACATACATATATCCCGGTTAGTATCTGTTATCCGGCTATCCGGCCACTTTTTGCTTTTGCTAAAAATTAGTTAAATAAAATATAAAAATAAGAAGTCCATTGAAAAAAGTATTTCTCTTTATTACCAGTACTTATATAAGTTACAAAATTAGTACTTATGTATCATTGATTAATGATATATTATGATGAATAAATACATTTCGGCATTAACCGGTAAAAGATTGCGTTTATTTTCGCATACTATGCCAGCTTCAGACAACAGCATCTCGTTGTATACGTTGCTACTTGGCGATGAAAGATGAACCTTCGCAACTTGTGCATACCAAGTGTTTGAACTAGAATGCATCGCAATGTAATCTTCTCTCGAAAGTATATTCAGCCCCCGGATATCTGGCCAAATAATATGCCGAATATCCGGTGTCTGGTATTTGCTCAAATCACTATCCGTTACATCTGTAATAAAAATGGATTATGAAGATACTCACCCTTATTACTACTAGCGTTTTAGTTCATCGACTTATGTCGTTTTTTGAGTCGTGGCGGTTTAGTGGCATTTTTGTGTCGGAATTATGAGAGCGAAACGCCTTGAGTATCGTTTTACTTATGTTCCACATATGTTCCACAGACAAATGACTAGTTCAAACTGACAATGACTGACTTATATTTTGCTATATGAAGTTTCTGCTTAAATTGTTTTTTTATTTCCCTGAGTGCATACGTAAAATAATTGCCGGTTTTTGTGCAAAATAAAATTAGAAAAAAACATACAGAAAAGCTACAATCCGTCTGGAACGGATCGTATGATACCCTATCCTCCTCTCTATAAAGTGGGCGTGGCCAAATTGCATTTTGTACTCAAATATAGCTAAAATGTCGAACGTTTGAGTATGTTACATGTAAAATTTTATCAAAATAGGTTTTTTGATGATAACGCCCCCAAAAAGTGGGCGTGGCCAAAACTGTTCTATGGGTGAATTGTAGGGAATCTAAATACCCAAATATTTGGTCTTATCAAAATTTTTCGGTTTCATATAATTTAGTGAAGTTATAAAAAAGTAGGCGTGGCAGTGGGCGGATGTAAAAAAATTTTACACTTGTACTGTATCTTTTTCTTGGAAGCCCAGATATGAAATTTCAGCGTCCTAGTTAAAAATTTAAGGCCCAAAAATCGGTTTTGTGATGAAAACGCCCCCAAAAAGTGGGCGTGGCCAAAACGTTTGTATGGGTGGATTGTAGGGAATCTGAATGCCTAAATATTTGGTCTTAACAAAATTTTTCGGTTTCATATAATTTAGTGAAGTTATGAAAAAGTGGGCGTGGCAGTGGGCGGATTTCAAAAATTTTTACACTTGTACTGTATCTTTTTCTCAGAAGCCCAGATATGAAATTTCATCGTCCTAGCTCAAAATTTAAGGCCCAAAAAGTGGTGACATACGGACGGACGGACGGACGGACGGACGGACGGACGGACGGACGGACGGACGGACGGACGGACGGACGGACGGACGGACGGACGGACGGACGGACGGACGGACGGTCATCGCTCAATCGATTTCGCTATTGATGCTGATCACGAATATATATACTTTATAGGGTCTATCTCGATTATTTCTCTATGTTACAAACTATGTGTCAAACTTAATATACCCTTAGGATAGGGTATAAACATACAGAAAAGCTACAATCCGTCTGGAACGGATCGTCTGATACCCTATCCTCCTCTCTATAAAGTGGGAATGGCCAAATTGCATTTCGTACTCAAATATGGCTATAAACTCGAACGTTTGAGGATGTTACATGTAAAATTTTATCAAAATCGGTTTTTTTTATGAAAACGCCCCCAAAAAGTGGGCGTGGCCAAAACTGTTCTATGGATGAATTGTAGGGAATCTGAATACCTAAATATTTGGTCTTAACAAAATTTTTCGGTTTCATATAATTTAGTGAAGTTATAAAAAAGTAGGCGTGGCAGTGGGCGGATGTAAAAAAAATGTACACTTGTACTGTATCTTTTTCTTGGAAGCCCAGATATGAAATTTCAGCGTCCTAGTTAAAAATTTAACGCACAAAAATCGGTTTTGTGATGAAAACGCCCCAAAAAGTGGGCGTGGCCAAAACTTTTGTATGAGTGGATTGTAGGGAATCTGAATGCCTAAATATTTGGTCGTAACAAAATTTTTCGGTTTCATATAATTTAGTGAAGTTATGAAAAAGTGGGCGTGGCAGTGGGCGGATTTCAAAAATTTTTACACTTGTACTGTATCTTTTTCTCAGAAGCCCAGATATGAAATTTCATCGTCCTAGCTCAAAATTTAAGGCCCAAAAAGCGGTGACATACGAACGGACGGACTGACGGACGGACGGACGGACGGTCATCGCTCAATCGATTTCGCTATTGATGCTGATCACGAATATATATACTTTATAGGGTCTATCTCGATTATTTCTCTATGTCACAAACTATGTGTCAAACTTAATATACCCTTAGGATAGGGTATAAACATACAGAAAAGCTACAATCCATCTGGAACGGATCGTCTGATACCCTATCCTCCTCTCTATAAAGTGGGCGTGGCCAAATTGCATTTTGTACTCAAATATAGCTATAATGCCGAACGTTTGAGGATGTTATATGTAATATTTTATCAAAATAGGTTTTTTGATGATAACGCCCCCAAAAAGTGGGCGTGGCCAAAACTGTTCTATGGGTGAATTGTAGGGAATCTAAATACCCAAATGTTTGGTCTTAACAAAATTTTTCGGTTTCAAATAATTTAGTGAAGTTATAAAAAAGTAGGCGTGGCAGTGGGCGGATGTAAAAAAATTTTACACTTGTACTGTATCTTTTCGTCAGAAGCCCAGATATGAAATTTCAGCGTCCTAGTTAAAAATTTAAGGACCAAAAATCGGTTTTGTGATGAAAACGCCCCCCAAAAGTGGGCGTGGCCAAAACTTTTGTATGGGTGGATTGTAGGGAATCTGAATGCCTAAATATTTGGTCTTAACAAAATTTTTCGGTTTCATATAATTTAGTGAAGTTATGAAAAAGTGGGCGTGGTAGTGGGCGGATTTCTGAAATGTTTACACTTGTACTGTATCTTTTTCTCAGAAGCCCAGATATGAAATTTCATCGTCCTAGCTCAAAATTTAAGACCCAAAAAGCGGTGACATACGTACGGACGGACGGACGGACGGTCATCGCTCAATCGATTTCGCTATTGATGCTGATCACGAATATATATACTTTATAGGGTCTATCTCGATTATTTCTCTATGTTACAAACTATGTGTCAAACTTAATATACCCTTAGGATAGGGTATAAACATACAGAAAAGCTACAATCCGTCTGGAACGGATTATATATTTGTGCTCAAATATAGCTATAATGTCGAACGTTTGAGGATGTTACATGTAAAATTTTATCAAAATAAGTTTTTTGATGAAAACGCCCCCAAAAAGTGGGCGTGGCCAAAACTGTTCCATGGGTGAATTGTAGGGAATCTAAATACCCAAATATTTGGTCTTAACAGAATATTTCGGTTTCATATAATTTAGTAAAGTTATAAAAAAGTAGGCGTGGCAGTGGGCGGATATAAAAAAATTTTACACTTCTACTGTATCTTTTCGTCAGAAGCCCAGATATGAAATTTCAGCGTCCTAGTTAAACATTTTAGGCTCAAAAATCGGTTTTATGATGAAAACGCCCCCAAAAAGTGGGCGTGGCCAAAAATTTTGTATGGGTGGATTGTAGGGAATCTAAATACCCAAATATTTGGTCTTAACAGAATTTTTCGGTTTCATATAATTTAGTAAAGTTATAAAAAAGTAGGCGTGGCAGTGGGCGGATATAAAAAAATTTTACACTTCTACTGTATCTTTTCGTCAGAAGCCCAGATGTGAAATTTCAGCGTCCTAGTTAAACATTTTAGGCTCAAAAATCGGTTTTATGATGAAAACGCCCCCAAAAAGTGGGCGTGGCCAAAAATTTTGTATGGGTGGATTGTAGGGAATCTAAATACCCAAATATTTGGTCTTAACAAAATTTTTCGGTTTCATATAATTTAGTGAAGTTATGAAAAAGTGGGCGTGGCAGTGGGCGGATTTCTGAAATGTTTACACTTGTACTGTATCTTTTTCTCACAAGCCCAGATATGAAATTTCATCGTCCTAGCTCAAAATTTAAGACCCAAAAAGCGGTGACATACGTACGGACGGACGGACGGACGGACGGTCATCGCTCAATCGATTTCGCTATTGATGCTGATCACGAATATATATACTTTATAGGGTCTATCTCGATTATTTCTCTATGTTACAAACTATGTGTCAAACTTAATATACCCTTAGGATAGGGTATAAACATACAGAAAAGCTACAATCCGTCTGGAACGGATCGTATGATACCCTATCCTCCTCTCTATAAAGTGGGCGTGGCCAAATTGCGTTTTGTGCTCAAATATAGCTATAATGTCGAACGTTTGAGGATGTTACATGTAAAATTTTATCAAAATAAGTTTTTTGATGAAAACGCCCCCAAAAAGTGGGCGTGGCCAAAACTGTTCTATGGGTGAATTGTAGGGAATCTAAATACCTAAATATTTGGTCTTAACAAAATTTTTCGGTTTCAAATAATTTAGTGAAGTTATGAAAAAGTGGGCGTGGCAGTGGGCGGATTTCAAAAATTTTTACACTTGTACTGTATCTTTTCCTCAGAAGCCCAGATATGAAATTTCATCGTCCTAGCTCAAAATTTAAGGCCCAAAGAGCGGTGACATACGGACGGACGGACGGACGGACGGTCATCGCTCAATCGATTTCGCTATTGATGCTGATCACGAATATATATACTTTATAGGGTCTATCTCGATTATTTCTCTATGTTACAAACTATGTGTCAAACTTAATATACCCTTAGGATAGGGTATAAACATAAATGCCAACTCTCGAACAAAAATTACGATCCACAAAACTTACAACGACAATTGTCGGAAATGACGTATATAAAGCGACTGGCGTAACGCCAGCTATATTGCCGAGTTCGCACTGTCGGTTTTTGATGATGAGCGTAACGCCAGTCATAAGGGTGAATAATAAGTCAAAAGAAATGCAAACAATTGTATTCATTTTGAATTTGCGAAGATACTATGATTCCAGTTCACCTTAGTCTTTTGACTTTTACAACAATTCTTGTTCTAAAGCAGCTACACTTCATACGCATGCATTCGTCGTTTGAAATTTGTTGTGCACTTGCTTGCAGTTTGCGTATAAACTAACGAAGATGTATCCACGGAGCGGCAAAGCCACATTTGCGTAGTTGCAAACAATCGTCATGCAGCCTGAGCCGCAGATGGGCATTACTCAAACGTATTGCGAGATGCATGGACGTAACTTTTTATACCCTATCCTAATGGTATATTAAGTTTGACACATAGTTTGTAACGTAGAGAAATAATCGAGATAGACCCTATAAAGTATATATATTCGTGATCAGCATCAATAGCGAAATCGATTGAGCGATGACCGTCCGTCCGTCCGTCCGTCCGTCCGTCCGTATGTCACCGCTTTTTGGGCCTTAAATTTTGAGCTAGGACGATGAAATTTCATATCTGGGCTTCTGAGAAAAAGATACAGTACAAGTGTAAAAATTTTTGAAATCCGCCCACTGCCACGCCCACTTTTTCATAACTTCACTAAATTATATGAAACCGAAAAATTTTGTTAAGACCAAATATTTAGGCATTCAGATTTCCTACAATCCAACCATACAAAAGTTTTGGCCACGCCCACTTTTTGGGGGCGGTTTCATCATAAAACCGATTTTTGGGCCTTAAATTTTTAACTAGGACGCTGAAATTTCATATCTGGGCTTCTGACGAAAAGATACAGTAGAAGTGTAATTTTTTTTTACATCCGCCCACTGCCACGCCTACTTTTTTATAACTTCACTAAATTATATGAAACCGAAAAATTTTGATAAGTCCAAATATTTAGGTATTCAGATTTCCTACAATTCACCCATAGAACAGTTTTGGCCACGCCCACTTTTAGGGGGCGTTTTCATCAAAAAACCGATTTTTATGAAATTTCACATGTAACATCCTCAAACGTTCGACGTTATAGCCATATTTGAGTACCAAATGCAATTTGGGCATGAGCACTTTATAGAAACGAGGATAGGGTATCATACGATCCGTTCCAGACGGATTGTAGCTTTTCTGTATGTTTATATTTGGCTTCTATATGGTGGCTTCTATATTCGTAGCTTGCATGAAGCTTTTTTATGACGATTCGTGGATAGTGCTTAAATGCAATATATACTTATCGGTCCTAAATACGGTCCTTAGCTAACTGCACTCAAATAGCACTCAAAAATATTGCACCTAATGTAGTTGACATCTTAGCACATCTGTTCAATTTAATCATTTTTAGTGGAGTTTTTCCTGATCAATTTAAATGTGCTAATGTGTTACCATTTATTAAACATACAGAAAAGCTACAATCCGTCTGGAACGGATCGTCTGATACCCTATCCTCCTCTCTATAAAGTGGGCGTGGCCAAATTGCATTTCGTACTCAAATATGGCTATAAACTCGAACGTTTGAGCATGTTACATGTAAAATTTTATCAAAATCGGCTTTTTTGATGAAAACGCCCCCAAAAAGTGGGCGTGGCCAAAACTGTTCTATGAGTGAATTGTAGGGAATCTGAATACCTAAATATTTGGTCCTAACAAAATTTTTCGGTTTCATATAATTTAATGAAGTTATGAAAAAGTAGGCGTGGCAGTGGGCGGATGTAAAAAAAATTTACACTTCTACTGTACCTTTTCGTCAGAAGCCCAGATATGAAATTTCAGCGTCCTAGTTAAAAATTTAAGGCCCAAAAATCGGTTTTATGATAAAAACGCCCCCAAAAAGTGGGCGTGGCCAAAACTTTTGTATGGGTGGATTGTAGGGAATCTGAATGCCTAAATATTTGGTCTTAACAAAATTTTTCGGTTTCATATAATTTAGTGAAGTTATGAAAAAGTGGGCGTGGCAGTGGGCGGATTTCTGAAATGTTTACACTTGTACTGTATCTTTTTCTCAGAAGCCCAGATATGAAATTTCATCGTCCTAGCTCAAAATTTAAGACCCAAAAAGCGGTGACATACGTACGGACGGACGGACGGACGGTCATCGCTCAATCGATTTCGCTATTGATGCTGATCACGAATATATATACTTTATAGGGTCTATCTCGATTATTTCTCTATGTTACAAACTATGTGTCAAACTTAATATACCCTTAGGATAGGGTATAAACATACAGAAAAGCTACAATCCGTCTGGAACGGATTATATATTTGTGCTCAAATATAGCTATAATGTCGAACGTTTGAGGATGTTACATGTAAAATTTTATCAAAATAAGTTTTTTGATGAAAACGCCCCCAAAAAGTGGGCGTGGCCAAAACTGTTCCATGGGTGAATTGTAGGGAATCTAAATACCCAAATATTTGGTCTTAACAGAATATTTCGGTTTCATATAATTTAGTAAAGTTATAAAAAAGTAGGCGTGGCAGTGGGCGGATATAAAAAAATTTTACACTTCTACTGTATCTTTTCGTCAGAAGCCCAGATATGAAATTTCAGCGTCCTAGTTAAACATTTTAGGCTCAAAAATCGGTTTTATGATGAAAACGCCCCCAAAAAGTGGGCGTGGCCAAAAATTTTGTATGGGTGGATTGTAGGGAATCTAAATACCCAAATATTTGGTCTTAACAGAATTTTTCGGTTTCATATAATTTAGTAAAGTTATAAAAAAGTAGGCGTGGCAGTGGGCGGATATAAAAAAATTTTACACTTCTACTGTATCTTTTCGTCAGAAGCCCAGATGTGAAATTTCAGCGTCCTAGTTAAACATTTTAGGCTCAAAAATCGGTTTTATGATGAAAACGCCCCCAAAAAGTGGGCGTGGCCAAAAATTTTGTATGGGTGGATTGTAGGGAATCTAAATACCCAAATATTTGGTCTTAACAAAATTTTTCGGTTTCATATAATTTAGTGAAGTTATGAAAAAGTGGGCGTGGCAGTGGGCGGATTTCTGAAATGTTTACACTTGTACTGTATCTTTTTCTCACAAGCCCAGATATGAAATTTCATCGTCCTAGCTCAAAATTTAAGACCCAAAAAGCGGTGACATACGTACGGACGGACGGACGGACGGACGGTCATCGCTCAATCGATTTCGCTATTGATGCTGATCACGAATATATATACTTTATAGGGTCTATCTCGATTATTTCTCTATGTTACAAACTATGTGTCAAACTTAATATACCCTTAGGATAGGGTATAAACATACAGAAAAGCTACAATCCGTCTGGAACGGATCGTATGATACCCTATCCTCCTCTCTATAAAGTGGGCGTGGCCAAATTGCGTTTTGTGCTCAAATATAGCTATAATGTCGAACGTTTGAGGATGTTACATGTAAAATTTTATCAAAATAAGTTTTTTGATGAAAACGCCCCCAAAAAGTGGGCGTGGCCAAAACTGTTCTATGGGTGAATTGTAGGGAATCTAAATACCTAAATATTTGGTCTTAACAAAATTTTTCGGTTTCAAATAATTTAGTGAAGTTATGAAAAAGTGGGCGTGGCAGTGGGCGGATTTCAAAAATTTTTACACTTGTACTGTATCTTTTCCTCAGAAGCCCAGATATGAAATTTCATCGTCCTAGCTCAAAATTTAAGGCCCAAAGAGCGGTGACATACGGACGGACGGACGGACGGACGGTCATCGCTCAATCGATTTCGCTATTGATGCTGATCACGAATATATATACTTTATAGGGTCTATCTCGATTATTTCTCTATGTTACAAACTATGTGTCAAACTTAATATACCCTTAGGATAGGGTATAAACATAAATGCCAACTCTCGAACAAAAATTACGATCCACAAAACTTACAACGACAATTGTCGGAAATGACGTATATAAAGCGACTGGCGTAACGCCAGCTATATTGCCGAGTTCGCACTGTCGGTTTTTGATGATGAGCGTAACGCCAGTCATAAGGGTGAATAATAAGTCAAAAGAAATGCAAACAATTGTATTCATTTTGAATTTGCGAAGATACTATGATTCCAGTTCACCTTAGTCTTTTGACTTTTACAACAATTCTTGTTCTAAAGCAGCTACACTTCATACGCATGCATTCGTCGTTTGAAATTTGTTGTGCACTTGCTTGCAGTTTGCGTATAAACTAACGAAGATGTATCCACGGAGCGGCAAAGCCACATTTGCGTAGTTGCAAACAATCGTCATGCAGCCTGAGCCGCAGATGGGCATTACTCAAACGTATTGCGAGATGCATGGACGTAACTTTTTATACCCTATCCTAATGGTATATTAAGTTTGACACATAGTTTGTAACGTAGAGAAATAATCGAGATAGACCCTATAAAGTATATATATTCGTGATCAGCATCAATAGCGAAATCGATTGAGCGATGACCGTCCGTCCGTCCGTCCGTCCGTCCGTCCGTATGTCACCGCTTTTTGGGCCTTAAATTTTGAGCTAGGACGATGAAATTTCATATCTGGGCTTCTGAGAAAAAGATACAGTACAAGTGTAAAAATTTTTGAAA
The DNA here is from genome assembly GCA_905220385.1 of Xylota sylvarum. Classification (NCBI taxonomy): domain Eukaryota; kingdom Metazoa; phylum Arthropoda; class Insecta; order Diptera; family Syrphidae; genus Xylota; species Xylota sylvarum. The sequence continues at coordinate 89,567,439 of LR999958.1, forward strand.
TCCGCCCACTGCCACGCCCACTTTTTCATAACTTCACTAAATTATATGAAACCGAAAAATTTTGTTAAGACCAAATATTTAGGCATTCAGATTTCCTACAATCCAACCATACAAAAGTTTTGGCCACGCCCACTTTTTGGGGGCGGTTTCATCATAAAACCGATTTTTGGGCCTTAAATTTTTAACTAGGACGCTGAAATTTCATATCTGGGCTTCTGACGAAAAGATACAGTAGAAGTGTAATTTTTTTTTACATCCGCCCACTGCCACGCCTACTTTTTTATAACTTCACTAAATTATATGAAACCGAAAAGTTTTGATAAGTCCAAATATTTAGGTATTCAGATTTCCTACAATTCACCCATAGAACAGTTTTGGCCACGCCCACTTTTAGGGGGCGTTTTCATCAAAAAACCGATTTTCATGAAATTTCACATGTAACATCCTCAAACGTTCGACGTTATAGCCATATTTGAGTACCAAATGCAATTTGGGCATGAGCACTTTATAGAAACGAGGATAGGGTATCATACGATCCGTTCCAGACGGATTGTAGCTTTTCTGTATGTTTATATTTGGCTTCTATATGGTGGCTTCTATATTCGTAGCTTGCATGAAGCTTTTTTATGACGATTCGTGGATAGTGCTTAAATGCAATATATACTTATCGGTCCTAAATACGGTCCTTAGCTAACTGCACTCAAATAGCACTCAAAAATATTGCACCTAATGTAGTTGACATCTTAGCACATCTGTTCAATTTAATCATTTTTAGTGGAGTTTTTCCTGATCAATTTAAATGTGCTAATGTGTTACCATTTATTAAACATACAGAAAAGCTACAATCCGTCTGGAACGGATCGTCTGATACCCTATCCTCCTCTCTATAAAGTGGGCGTGGCCAAATTGCATTTCGTACTCAAATATGGCTATAAACTCGAACGTTTGAGCATGTTACATGTAAAATTTTATCAAAATCGGCTTTTTTGATGAAAACGCCCCCAAAAAGTGGGCGTGGCCAAAACTGTTCTATGAGTGAATTGTAGGGAATCTGAATACCTAAATATTTGGTCCTAACAAAATTTTTCGGTTCCATATAATTTAATGAAGTTATGAAAAAGTAGGCGTGGCAGTGGGCGGATGTAAAAAAAATTTACACTTCTACTGTACCTTTTCGTCAGAAGCCCAGATATGAAATTTCAGCGTCCTAGTTAAAAATTTAAGGCCCAAAAATCGGTTTTATGATAAAAACGCCCCCAAAAAGTGGGCGTGGCAAAAACTTTTGTATGAGTGGAATGTAGGGAATCTGAATGCCTAAATATTTGGTCTTAACAAAATTTTTCGGTTTCATATAATTTAATGAAGTTATGAAAAAGTGGGCGTGGCAGTGGGCGGATTTCAAAAATTTTTACACTTGTACTGTATCTTTTTCTCAGAAGCCCAGATATGAAATTTCATCGTCCTAGCTCAAAATTTAAGGCCCAAAAAGCGGTGACATACGGACGGACGGACGGACGGACGGACGGACGGACGGACGGACGGTCATCGCTCAATCGATTTCGCTATTGATGCTGATCACGAATATATATACTTTATAGGGTCTATCTCGATTATTTCTCTATGTTACAAACTATGTGTCAAACTTAATATACCCTTAGGATAGGGTATAAAAAGGGAAGTAGAAAAGAGAAAAACAATTACAAACCAATTTCCTTGCTATCCTCAATTTCAGAAGTCTATGAAAAAGCTGTAACAAAACGAGTGTGTGCGTATCTGCAAAGAATACAATTTTTCAGTCCTGTACAATTTGGGTTTAGGAAACGGCACTCTACTGAACATGCTCTGTTGTTTTTTTGCTCTTTTATTAACAAAGCTTTGGATGATAAAAAATGTTGCGCAGGCCTCTTTGTTGATATTACGAAAGCCTTTGACATGGTTTGTCACGACATTCTTTTGGACAAGTTGCATCGTGCAGGATTTCTCGTCTTTATCTACAATTGGTTTGCATCGTACTTAAAGGACCACAAACAAAGGGTAAAAATTGGAAAATTTCTAAGTGATCCTCAGATAATTAACTTAGGTGTACCACAAGGGTCTCTTTTAGGTTAATATTTATTAACTCCTTGTTTGTCCTGCCTTTTGTAGGTAGAGTCGCGGCTTTTGCAGATGATCTTAGCATTGCATATGGCTCAAGGAGTACTCCGAATCTGATAGCAGATGTAAAACATGACATTCATTTGCTGAGAATGTGGTTTGCAATTAGTTGTAAAACAAAACCAAATTAATGTAATTCAGGGTTCGCCTCAGCCACCCGACATTGACATCCGATTCCACTCCTTTGATTGCCCGCGTATTAGTTTAAATAATTGTGGTTGTACTACAGATGCATTTGGACCAATTTTTAATGAAAATGCTACATGCAACTCGTCTTGTTTTCGAACTTTAAGTAACTTGGTACTACTATCGATCAAAACATGAGTTGGACAGAACACATTTCGATATTGAAACAATACTCACGCTCCTCCATTCGGTGTCTGTATCGCCTCAAAAAGTGTTGTTCAAACAGGACTCTTAAAACCTTCTATCACGGAATTTTCCACTCAAAACTGCAATATGGAATAAGTTGTTGGAGGGGGGTGCTTGTAGCACTACTTTAAAGCCACTCGCTGTCTTGCAGAAATGTGCCATAAGATGAATTAGTAATGCTCACCTCCTAGCCCTTCTATGGTGTTGTTTAGGTCCTTACTGGTAAGTAAGACATTTATTCTTTTTTAGAGTCTCTAAGATATTTTTTATAAGAGGTGGTGGTATGCAGAGTCCATTATTCAATACCCGTAACTTACGTAGCACTACACGTCATGTAGTTGAAGTTCCAACTTTTCGTACTACTCATTACAGAAACTCATGCACAGTTGTATCTTGCAAACTTGTTAATCTTCTTAAGATTAGTACTTATGGATCGATATATGATCCATTAAGTACTCATCAGAAATTCCTTAAAAAATTAAAATCATGGCGTCTTGATTTTGATCATAATGAGAGTTTTGCTCTCCTATCTTGTATAATTATATACATATGTGTGTGTATTACCAATCAAAATTATCTCACTTGAATTCAGTAATTTTTCCTTTATTTTATATATATGTATATGTATTTTTCTTTTTGAATAATTATTGTTAGCTTTTGAAATAAGAAATTAAATATTGTCATTCAACAATGAATAAATTTTATATTTATGTTACACTATTTATCGCTATTAAAAGCGGAATAAAAAAATGTCACTAGCTATTCTTTACTGTTCATGTATGTAGTTATGAGGACTTTGTAATAATTAATAATATATTTGTAAAAGAGAATAATGAATTTGATAAAAAAAAAAAAAAGTTGTTCGGGATAGTGCTCTACTACTCAATTGCCTTCTCTGCCCAAAGTGACAGCGATTGGCAAGAGTTATTTTTCGTTTAATTTCTGCTGAGGTGTTCTAGTCAGAGTTCATAGAGCCGAGGTAGACAAAATCGACAGGTTGTCGACGAATGGTTTCAGACGTTCACACAATATTCCAGATAGGATCTTGTACGCGATGTTGAGTATACTGATATCTCTGTAATTGGCACAATTGAGGGGGTCCCATTTCTTGTTGATCGGGCAAACGGTGCTGAGATTCCATTCATCAGGCATAGGTACTCTCGTCTGACCAAATTTTAGAGATGAGTTGGTGTATGCTCTCTACAAAGTCATCTCCAGCTGCCTTGAACAAATCGGCTGGTAAGCCGTCAGTTCCAGCAGCCTTGTTGGATTTAAGTTTGGATATTGCTATCCTAAAAAGCTTTTCAAAACAAAAAACTGCCGTTTCATTAAATTAAACAGTAGGCCCCTTCTATTCGTGTGAAGAACATAAGACGCACAGCACGAGTGGTTGTGAGAAGCTAGGCCCTGGGTCCCATGGACCTGTCGCGCCTAAAAAAAAATTATATTTGTATTGCTATCCTCACTTCGTTTTGGTCAGGTGAACGGAATTTTTGGCTATCATCGTCCTATGTAGAATGGTTCATTATGCCTGACAGCGCGAAGTTGGTCTTCGTCGTCGTTATATAGTCTGCAGAAGAAATCAGCACCGATTGTGACTCTACTACGAGGTTTCCAGATCCGCTTTGTATGCCTCTTGCTTAGCATGTTGGTAGCGTAGTCTTCGGCATTTGATGCTGGCGGCATAGGTGTCGTAGTGAGATTTCGGTATACGCGTTCGGCAAAGATTCTGGCGGTCTTTTGTGATTGCAGCTCTTCAACTTTATAGCTTCTCACAGTATTTCTTCTTTGTTGTGGCGTTAGGGATACCGTGGCTGCAACAAGGTAATGATCCGATTCGGTGTTGGCTGCTTGAAAGGTTCGGTCATCCAGAATACTGGAGGCATGCCTTACGTCGATTGCATGTGATCAATTTGGTTGACCTTTTGATGATCAGGACCGCCATGTCCCCTTGTGGATATTGAGATGAGGAAACCGTGTGCTTTCTATAGAGACGTTTCGTTCCACAGCGAAGTCAATGAGCCTAAGTACGTGGTGTCGTAGAGGCTGTGTTTGACGCGTATAAGGCTTATGTTCGCGACTTTAGCCACCGCTCACGGGTGGAAAGCTTAAGACGTCTTGCCTAAGTCTGTCGCTTATGACAAATCCACATCCGAATGAGCGCTGTTTCTGCTCTCTATAGCAATCACCGTAATAGATGTCACAGTTTTTCATTCTTTTTTTTTGCACGTCCCTTCCCATCGCACTTCCTGGATGGCTGTGATGTCTGCCTTATAGCAGTCTAGGGCCTCTGCTAATTCTTCGGCCACACGCGGTCTGTTAAGTGTCCGAACATTCCACGTGCAGATCGAAAGGTCGTTGTCCGTATTTCGATTGCTGGGGTTGTCAACAGTATCATCCTTCATCATCCTTATCCGAGGCTTGTGTGGGTTTCGGAATTTAGTATTTTTTTTTCCGTGGTCGGGACGCACAATATTCAACCTGGGCGATCAGTTCCCTTTTATACCCCTAGGACGAGGGGCCGGATTTTCCGGAGTCAGTGATATAAGTGCTGCCGTTGGCCCATTAAGGGTTCGTGCGCCACCAACTCTTTTTCAACACCCTGGCTCAGTGTTGTTTTCTAGTTTTGCCCATTAATTGAATTCATAGTAGAGGTACCACAAGACTAGGAATGAATGATCGTTTAAGTTTAAGTTATGTACAATACAATACACCCCCCATTCCGCTCTGATTATAGAACGTAAATATGTACGTAAATACATTTATGCAAGTTTTCAATATCAAACTAGAGAACTGTCTACGCTTTAGGTATTATAGACTTACCAGTTAAGAACAAAATCAATTTTTCATGCATTTTGAACGAGTTCCTTGATATAAAGAAATGTCGGTAAATAAAACGCATGTTTAATTTTTTTTCATTAATACATTTTATTTAGTCCATATCATTGTCGGTCTTTGCTTGATCTTTATTTCGCAATAATTTGTAACTTTCTTTCGTAGCCTTTATTTAACTTCAATTTCTCATTAGTAATATTACTTGAATTATTTTATTTATTAATTTTGTAATTACACATTTACATTATATTTGTCGGAGAAATTGTATTTCATTACTTTTAAATGTATTTTAAATTTTTTTTTTTAATTATTTTTTCAGAAAAAAAGATCACTTCGATAAATTCTTTCTTCAATTATTATCGTATTTCTTAGTAGTAACAGTACTTTTATGAACTCTTCCATATCTGTAATGTTATTACCTCCTGTTCTTATTCAGTTTTTGTTTTTTTTTCTTTTTTTTTCTTTTTACTCTTTAACAACAATATAAATAATTCTGTCAAGGTTTTTATATTTATATAATTAATTACATTTCATTCTTTGGAGAACTTATACAATTTGATTTAAAATTTTGAAGTAAATGAAATGAAAATGCATTTTTGGGTAATCCGGATGGCTGAACTTTATTTTAATGGAATATAAATTATTAGGTACCTATTTATGATTTCATTAATTTTTTGTCATGTTTGGCAAAGTAAGGTAAGTGTAGGTAACAGACTACATCTTCTTTTCTTAAATATTACCTTACGTCGAGGTGTAAACTCTGACTGCAACTAACCAATAGCGTGACGTAAGAATAAAATAAAGAGAGCTAATAATAATGACTTATAATACAAATTTTTTTTAGTGTCGTGGCTTAAAACTCAGATATTATCATTACTCCATGGATGGTTTTTGAAAATAATTTTTTAGTGCGAACGTATTAATTTGGTTTTTATGGTATATTACTGTGGTGACACTTTTATAAAATAATTGGACCTAAGCAAAACACTTAATACGCAGTAGCCTTCGTAGCCTTTACTAATACATATTTAAACTCCATCGGATGCCTGTACAAATTGATCAAAATGGTATTTTTCAAACTCAATTTACGTATGAATGTATGAATAGGTATATATGTACGTATATATATGTGCATGCATGTGCATTTTAGATTAATGCTGCTTCAACAAAATACACAAGAAAATTGTATTTTAACTTACGTCGCATTAAAATTAATTCTCTTATTATGTTTTCATGCGGAACAACAGGTACATCTTTAACTTGTCTATGGGAAAAATAGTTTTTTAAGTTGCATGGTACCGGTCGAACGTTGATGGTATTTTAGCGCGGAGACAAGATGCTGGGAGTGGTGCCCAGACATTTGTGAAACGAAAAAGTTTCCATGTTTTAGTAACACATGAATCAGGTTTCTTCAATGTAATGAAGTCCTTAAAAGTCCTTAAAAAATATGTATTTTGATGATGAAAATATTAACCGAATAAAGGAAAATAAAGTAAATTTTGCATTGGATTTCGTTTGCATGTGCCACTAATTTGTGTATGAAAACGCGAAATTAAAACAATTTAATCAACATCCGGAAAAGTTGAAGATGATTTGAAAAAAAAAGTACATAATATTTGATCTTACTACCGAGGTTCATAGCATTTTAGTGTCAATATTAACCTTTGTCATCACTTTAATTAATTAATTAACTGTGTAATTAATACTTACATTCATTACTGCTATTAGCTATTACTATAATTAAGTAACATTTAATTTTTCAACATGTTTCACAATTTCTATTTGCTTTTCATGTAAACTAGATTTAATTTTATTTTTACTTACATACATTTTGCAGTTGTAATTACATAATATTAATTTCATTTTGAAATCATTTTCGCGTGGTAGAAATAAATTTATATATATACAAATAAAATATTTAATAAATTCTCTTTATCTTAGTTAGAAATAGTAAAAACATATATGTATAAAACAGATTTTGCTTAAGATATTATGCACAAGAGTATTTCTCACCTTACGTCAGATTCTTGAGTGTAAACTTTACTGCAAAAAGTTATGATGATGGTAGACTTTGAGATTTGATCACGAATCACATCCTTTAATGGACCATTTCGCTCCACCTCACGTTTACTTTTACAACAAATTGTATCTATAGATTTAATTTGCCTCTGGTTGCTAAAATCTAATTCATATTCAAGATGTTGAATGTGATACTGATGATGGTGGTGATAAGCGTGTGCTACTAAATGTGTTGAATCATTTCTTAACCGGTTATGATTAGAATACTGTTGCAGCGTTTGAAATTCGATAATCATCGTTGTTCGATGAGTATACTTTTGAAAAAGATCTAAGCATTTGATGAGGAGTGTCGCGGTGCAGAAGATTAATATTTTTAGTATATAACTCGCTGTTTGGGTCAAGTGCGGGCGGCAACGTTCGGCATTCTCCGATACTGTCTGATAAATACTATAGTAGATAAAAATATTGATAGGTAAACTAACAGATAATGATTTGGAGACATTCGATGATGTGCTTGTCCCGCGCGCTGCATTGCTGCTGGGAATTCCCCTGGAAACAGAATGAGAGACACCTATTTAATTTAAATCTTTTTTGCTGTTCTATGACTCAATGACTTTAAGAAATGTGAAAAATAAATTGTATATCTTTAAAAATAAATAAGTAATTAAATAACTATGTAATATTGCAGCTGCTTGTACAAATGCTATAGAATTATTAAGATAAATATTATACATAATATCAAGATATCTACATGCATAGATTGTAGATGTATGTTTGTATGTACTTGAGTACCATATGATACTGATATATGTATGTGTGTACTGTATTCTGGCCTAAGGAAATAAATTCAACAGTAAATTTCTTTTCTTTTGTTTCAGAGTTTTTTATCTTAGCGAGCAGCTCTGACGTACTTATCTCATTCCGATTAGACTCAGATGAATGTGTACATACATACATCTCTCACATCATACATGTGTATGCATCTTGTTCTGACTCTTTCAAAAGAATATAATATGCATGTCTGCCTTCAAATTATCGCATCTTGTTGTTAAATAATTCAGTAAGTTTTTTTGGTGATTGTCTTTTGTAAAGCTTAGAAGTCTTCTTTCCCCAGTTACGTAGTTTATTTAAGTGTATAAATCACTTTAATCTTGTGATTATGATATATAGTCGTTTTTTTCTCTAACTCACTAGATAGTTCAAAACGGTTTTTTCTTTTTAATCTCCCAGTCAGATTGTCAGGATTTACCAGCTGTGACATTTTTAAATTGACGCTATTCTGCAGTCTAAATTAATGGCTATGGGCTACTTTTGAAGACTTCCGAAAATGTTTGGATTCCATCTGTCACCATCCCTTGCATCACAAAACTACCTAACTTAAAAAATTAAAATAAAACTGAGTGTATTACTAGATTATCATCAAAATTACGTATACTAAAAAGTAAGTCAGATTTTGGTGTCCCAAACATTTTGTGGGATATAGCATAGAGCATTGAGCAACAGTACGATAGATAAAAACATACAGAAAAGCTACAATCCGTCTGGAACGGATCGTATGATACCCTATCCTCCTCTCTATAAAGTGGGCGTGGCCAAATTGCATTTTGTACTCAAATATAGCTAAAATGTCGAACGTTTGAGTATGTTACATGTAAAATTTTATCAAAATAGGTTTTTTGATGATAACGCCCCCAAAAAGTGGGCGTGGCCAAAACTGTTCTATGGGTGAATTGTAGGGAATCTAAATACCCAAATATTTGGTCTTATCAAAATTTTTCGGTTTCATATAATTTAGTGAAGTTATAAAAAAGTAGGCGTGGCAGTGGGCGGATGTAAAAAAATTTTACACTTGTACTGTATCTTTTTCTTGGAAGCCCAGATATGAAATTTCAGCGTCCTAGTTAAAAATTTAAGGCCCAAAAATCGGTTTTGTGATGAAAACGCCCCCAAAAAGTGGGCGTGGCCAAAACGTTTGTATGGGTGGATTGTAGGGAATCTGAATGCCTAAATATTTGGTCTTAACAAAATTTTTCGGTTTCATATAATTTAGTGAAGTTATGAAAAAGTGGGCGTGGCAGTGGGCGGATTTCAAAAATTTTTACACTTGTACTGTATCTTTTTCTCAGAAGCCCAGATATGAAATTTCATCGTCCTAGCTCAAAATTTAAGGCCCAAAAAGTGGTGACATACGGACGGACGGACGGACGGACGGTCATCGCTCAATCGATTTCGCTATTGATGCTGATCACGAATATATATACTTTATAGGGTCTATCTCGATTATTTCTCTATGTTACAAACTATGTGTCAAACTTAATATACCCTTAGGATAGGGTATAAACATACAGAAAAGCTACAATCCGTCTGGAACGTATCGAATGATATCCTATGCTTCCTATGCAGCCCTTATAGAGTGGGTGTATCCACAAAGTGAGCGCGGTCAAAAATTTATGAGTGAGTGAATTACAGACAATCTCAATATCTACATATTTGGTCTTAATAAAATTTTTCTGTTTCATATAATTTAGTGAAGTTATGAAAAAGTGAAAGTGAAAGTGAAAAAGATCTTAAAAATTTTTACTCTTGTACTGTACTTTTTTTTTCAAAAGCCCAGATATGAAATTTCATCCTCCTAGCTGTAATGTAAGGCCCAAAAACGGCGACATGGGGACGGTCGGACGGGCATCGCTCAACGGATTTCACTATTGATACTGATCGCGGATATATACCTTATACCTTATAGGGTCTATCTAGATTATTTCACTATGGTACAAACTATGTGTCAAACTTAATATACCCTTGGATAGGGTATAAAAACTACAATCCGTCGGGAAAGGATCATATGATACCCTTTCCATCGGCCCTAATAAAAAGGGCACGGCGTTTTTTATTTTTTTGTTTTAGATACAATGACAACATCGAACGTATGTACTCTGCTAGCCATAAGTTTGGAATCACCATTTAATCTTTGCATTTTTAGTATTTCTTGCTATAAAAGATTAAAATAAAAGATACTAATTATATTTTTTATTATACGTTTATTATTACTTGTATCAATTAAGCATTAAATCTTCAAAATTATATACAAAATAATATATATTTTAATTAGACCTTCATTTCATCGAAATATCCACCTTTTGCTTTTATGAAAACTCCACATTTTCCTATTTATGAGTTTGTCGATTATTTTGGTGAAAATGGCATTCCATGCTTCATTGAGAAGCTTCCACAAATGGTCTTTGGACGATGGGCATGTTTGTTGGATCACAAAGCACCTCTTCCCAGAAGATCCCTATTAGGTTTAAATCTGCAGACTGTACTGGCCAAACCATATTCTGCACCAAATTTTGTGCCTTCTTCTGCACAACTTGGAGCTGTTTCTGGATCATTTTGTTGTTATAGAATGAATTTCTCTCAATTAATAGCTCCGGAATTTCTTTATTCTCTTCCTTATTTGAAATTGCTTCGACGCGAATGATATCTTCAACTCCACAAGAACAAAAACAACCTCATAGAATAGTTGAACCAGCTCCATGCTTTACAGCTGGAACAACACAGACTTGTCACATTTATTCCTGGTCCGATCGCCTCACATACACCCATCTCTTTGAACCAAAGACCCCATATTTTACTCGTCAGTACATAGCACCGCACCTTGCTCCAGTCCTCCATCGTCCAGTTTTTTTGTTCTTTGGCCCACAGCAATTTTTGACCTCAATTTTAACACGTTGAACGCCAAGCGCTTTTTTCTAGTTTGCTGGATGGTACCACGGGCAAAACTGAAATTTTTGTGCTGGTTCCAATTTTTTTTTTTCATTCTTGGTGCAACTAGGTTTATTTTTTTAAAAACGCTGATTTATTTCGACTTTGAAGAAGTAGTTTTCTTGAAATTGCATTTTTTTTTTTTTGTGAAACTCACATATACCTGTACATCAATTGAAAAAGCTTTCTGGTAATATTTTCTATAACTATTGAGTTCTTGCATTGTATATTTTGTATTTTTGGTGTTTCAGATCTAACTAACAAAAAATATTAGAGACTCTAAAATGTCTAGAAAAAGAAGTTCAACAACATCCAAAACATTGTCAAGCGAGGACATTCCTCACCTTCTTGGTGAATCTAGTGAAGATAGTTTGGATTTTGATGGTTCCGACGCTGGCCCTGATTATGTTCAGTACGAAAACCATACTGATTCCATGCAATCCTCCTCTTCCAACTCAAATGATGACAGGGGAAATAAGCAAATATCCTCTTCAACTGCTGGAATACCATCAACTTCTGGGATGACATCAACTGCTGGGGTTCCGTCAACTTCTAGAGAAAACACACCAGCACAACGGCGGCCAATCACCGAATCAGCAGATAAAATCACATGGGGAACTGTAAAAGAACCGCCGCATATCCCTTATAATCCATCGAAGCCAGAGGGGATAGCTCCGCATGTTGCAGATGATCTTCCCGGAAAAAATGTACAAAAATGAAATATCTTCAATAATGTCCCGGAATCTGGAATCGTTTCGAGATTCCTCTTCAAAGTTTCTAACTTATTCAAAACTCTAGTAAGAAAATTTCAAGATACCTACACACCAGGGAAAACTTTTGTATAGACGAAAGTAACATACCCTGGCGAGGTCGACTGTATTTTCGGTAATATATTCCAAACAAGCGTCATAAGTACGGAGTAAAAGAGTTCAAGCTCTGTGTGGAAGGAAGTTTATACTGGAAAAGATATCGAAAGGTTGTCATCAGTTTCTGAAACTGTGGTACTGGAATTGTCTGAGCCTTTGTTGAACCAGGGAAGATGTTTGTTTGCAGATAACTGGTACACTAGTGTTCAGTTGGCCACTACACTCATGGACAACAAACCCACCTGGTAGGGACAGTTCGCTCTAATAGGAAGCACAATGCACCAGATGTCATCAATACAAAGCTCAAGAAAGGTGGAAAAATAGTACAGCAAAGTAGCAATGGTATCACAATGTGTAAGTGGAGAGACCAAAAAGATATGCTTACCATACTGACAATATGGTCAATGTTGTACAAAGAGGGGGAGAGATAGAAAAACCAGAGATTGTTGCGGCTTACAATCAATGTAAGACTTACATTGACTAGTCTGACCAAATGACGTTTTACTCGCATTTCCTGCATGTACATAAAACCTAAAATATCTACTTCAAAATATTCTTCTGAATTATCTTTTTATACCCTATCCTAAGGGTATATTAAGTTTGACACATAGTTTGTAACATAGAGAAATAATCGAGATAGACCCTATAAAGTATATATATTCGTGATCAGCATCAATAGCGAAATCGATTGAGCGATGACCGTCCGTCCGTCCGTCCGTCCGTATGTCACCGCTTTTTGGGCCTTAAATTTTGAGCTAGGACGATGAAATTTCATATCTGGGCTTCTGAGAAAAAGATACAGTACAAGTGTAAACATTTCAGAAATCCGCCCACTGCCACGCCCACTTTTTCATAACTTCACTAAATTATATGAAACCGAAAAATTTTGTTAAGACCAAATATTTAGGCATTCAGATTCCCTACAATCCACCCATACAAAAGTTTTGGCCACGCCCACTTTTTGGGGGCGTTTTCATCACAAAACCGATTTTTGGGCCTTAAATTTTTAACTAGGACGCTTAAATTTCATATCTGGGCTTCCAAGAAAAAGATACAGTACAGGTGTACAATTTTTTTACATCCGCCCACTGCCACGCCTACTTTTTTATAACTTCACTAAATTATATGAAACCGAAAAATTTTGTTAAGACCAAATATTTAGGTATACAGATTCCCTACAATTCACCCATAGAACAGTTTTGGTCACGCCCACCTTTTGGGGGCGTTTTCATCAAAAAACCGATTTTGATAAAATTTTACACGTAACATCCTCAAACGTTCGACATTATAGCTATATTTGAGTACAAAATACAATTTGGCCACGCCCACTTTATAGAGAGGAGGATAGGGTATCATACGATCCGTTCCAGACGGATTGTAGCTTTTTTGTATGTTTTATTTTCACAATGAATTTAATTTAATTTTGTTAATTTTTTCAATGAATTTAATTTAATTTTATTTTACAAATACAATAAAGAAAAAAAATTCTGTAATAAAATCAATTTTTTTAATTTGCCCACCATCCCGGACCATAACATCTGATTTCAGAACCAAGGGTACTGAATTGCTCGGATGTTCCATGACTATCCACTCCCTATAAGAAATGCATTGAGTTGGCACTCATAAATGAGTTTCATGTATATATATTACCACTAGGATGACACTCACATGTGGGTTTCATGTACACTCACATATGAGTGTCATGGCGTTCAACGTGTTAAAACCTGAACAAAATTTTCGAACTGCTATCCTGCTTTTTAAGCCTATTTCAATAAAGCGCCTTTTTACAGTAGTTGGAGAAAAGGGTTTCTCTCTGTCTATATTTCAGAAGCGGTCAAACATCGAGTCCTCTTGAAAATTCTTTTAAGCTTCCTATCCTTAGTTTTTGTCGTTATTTTTAGTATTCCTGATATTTTACTATCCGACAACCAACCAGTTATTCGAAAACGCTGAACAGTGTATTGTAATCCCTTGTATGGAACTTTGACTGTTTTGACAATATACAAAGTTCTCAGAATTTCATCCTGCTTATGAAAAGCTATAATCACAGCTCTCTTATCGCCACTCGATTGATCTGTTCTTGCCACAATTTTTTCTTACAATTTTATTTATTGCCGTTTGAATGAAGAGTAAAAGTTATCACAGTACTGGCTTTTTTTGCTTGCTTTTAAATTATTAATTATGCTTTTTTTTAAATTATAAAGGAAATACTAGAAAATACTTTATAAAAACATAATTACCAAAAATTTGTGAAATGAAATAAATTCACTTTATGAGCTGGAAGTATGATTTTTTGCAATAGTAGCCTGGAACAATTTTTTTTGTTTTTTTATTTTTCGAATTCGACTTGGTTAGGCCAACAGAAATATATGACATATACACTTTAAAGCTACTTTATAGTGAAGATTCTTGACATCAACGATAGTTTTTTAAATTCTGCATTTACAGTACACATTTACAAAAACGCATAAAATTACTAGGTGATTCCAAACTTATGGCCGGCAATATATGTACATATGTAGATGTTAGTAACAAAATATCATAAGTATTGGGTCTTAATGAAAACGACACCAAAAATTGGGCGTTGGGTAGGGTTTCCATCTCATCTCTTTAAAAGAGAACATGTTCTCTTTTTTAGCTCCGATCTTTTTATACCCTATCCTAAGGGTATATTAAGTTTGACACATAGTTTGTAACATAGAGAAATAATCGAGATAGACCCTATAAAGTATATATATTCGTGATCAGCATCAATAGCGAAATCGATTGAGCAATGACCGTCCGTCCGTCCGTCCGTCCGTCCGTATGTCACCGCTTTTTGGGCCTTAAATTTTGAGCTAGGACGATGAAATTTCATATCTGGGCTTCTGAGAAAAAGATACAGTACAAGTGTAAAAATTTTTGAAATCCGCCCATTGCCACGCCCACTTTTTCATAACTTCACTAAATTATATGAAACCGAAAAATTTGGTAAGACCAAATATTTAGGCATTCAGATTCCCTACAATCCACCCATACAAAATGTTTGGCCACGCCCACTTTTTGGGGGCGTTTTCATCATAAAACCGATTTTTGGGCCTTAAATTTTTAACTAGGACGCTGAAATTTCATATCTGGGCTTCTGACGAAAAGATACAGTAGAAGTGTAAATTTTTTTTACATCCCCCCCACGCCTACTTTTTTATAACTTCACTAAATTATTTGAAACCGAAAAATTTTGTTAAGTCCAAATATTTAGGTATTCAGATTTCCTACAATTCACCCATAGAACAGTTTTGGCCACGCCCACTTTTAGGGGGCGTTTTCATCAAAAAACCGATTTTCATGAAATTTCACATGTAACATCCTCAAACGTTCGACGTTATAGCCATATTTGAGTACCAAATGCAATTTGGGCATGAGCACTTTATAGAAACGAGGATAGGGTATCATACGATCCGTTCCAGACGGATTGTAGCTTTTCTGTATGTTTTACACTATCTTTTTCCGTAAGGATCTTTTTTGTTCTCTTTTTTTCTTAGCAAGTCACTGTTTATGTTGTTTTCAACAAGATGTAACCACGGTGTAAAGCAAAAGTGGGAAATGCAAACCTTCTACTCTAAAAGTGTTTAAACAATTCTACTACATACTACATTGCCGTGACAGTCGGTGACTGTCAAATTCAAAATAAACCATTTGTTATATTTTTCGTGCTTTTTGCGGTGGTATTTATCTTTCTGTTTTTGCGGAAAACGTGAGTAAAGTTTTTACATCAAATGAATTGATTGTTTGTATGAGCTCAGCAACTTTCGTTTTTACAGAAAACCAATTCGGCAACAAAAAGAAAATGCACTTTTTCCGACGAAATGAAAACAAAATATCCATTTTTTGTCAAAGACTCAAAAACCAAATGGGAAGCGAGGTGTACTGTTTGCAAAGTCAATGTGAACGTCTCAAATAAAGGAAAATACGACTTGGAGCAACATATTCAAACAAAAAAACACCAATTCATTCTTATCAAGGGTGGGTCTACGAATATTAAAGAGTATTTTGCTCCAAAATCAAATACACGGGAGGACAAAATTGCAGCTGCTGAAGGTACATTGGCATTTTATACCATGAAGCATAACTTTAGCTTTCGTTCGTCAGACTGTTCCACAAAAGTGTATAAGACAATTTTCGACGACTCAGCAATAGCGAAGCAAGTAATCGCAGGTCATACTAAAATAAGGGCAATTGCAACTAATGTCATTGCACCTTTTTGTATAGATCAAATTATTAACACAATTTCTGAAGTACAATTCATTTCTGTTTAAGCAATAAAGTAATATATTTATTAATGTTTTGTTAATGTTGTACCTTCTCTTGTTCTTATAAGAAATGAATTTGTAATTGTTTATGTTTTTTTGAATAAATTTTTAATTTATTTTTTTAAATTCACAATGTTCTCTTTTTGTTCTCTTTTTTTTCCCTCAAAGTTCTCTTTTTTTATAGGCTTTAGAGCAAAATGTTCTCTTTTTAGAAAGGTCCCAGATGGACTCCCTAGCGGTGGGGTATGTAATGTATGGGTAAATTGTAGATATAATTGTAATACCTAATTTGGTCTTAATGATTTTTACATGTATGGGTATGAAAATTGACGATATTATTATTAATTTTTATCTTAATTGAAATTTAAATGGTCCGTCGCTTGGTTGTCGTGGTAACAAAGAGGAGATCTGTGTGAATTTGATTGAATAAATTATCGGTTACTAATTAATTAAAAGTTAAAAAAACACACTTCTAACTACAAAGCTTAGCTGTTTTAATGAACTGTTATTTTTTGTTAGTCTGTTTTATTCGATTTAGGCAGGCTGTGTTTATAACTTTGCTTATAGAAGCGCGCGACATGATGCGATTCGGTGCTAGCGATCAATTACATGCGTATACACTCAGTCACGAAAGTCTACATACAGCGCTGAACAGTGCTAAATTTGAATTGAATTTTTGGTTTTTTTCTTGTTTTCTTTGAATTATTTGAGGATATGATTTGTTTCTGTTTTGAAACATGTTTTTTAATGATAATAATGTTATCTAATAAAAAACAAAATTTTGTCTATAAATGAGGATTTAGCACTTTTCAGGGCTGTATGTAGACTTTCGTGACTGACTGTATATTGAAATGTTTATGGCGCAGCGATCTAGCGAAAAGCAAATTGAGCGATTGGAAGCGACTTCAAGTAACGGCAAGCGAAGATAAACTGCAAGCAAAATATTTTGAATCAGTTTAACGAATTGCTCGTACAATAAGGACAAGTTTCCTGAACTTGTCCGTGAAAATCAATGTTTGTCGAATTTTTCAGGAAATTGTTGGAGATGGAGTGACAAATGATGAAATTCTTCCTGATGTCTGCATTCTTTATTTTTATTTTTTTTTATTAAGGTTTTCAAATATTTTTTACACTGTAAAAAACTGTTTTTCAACAATAAGTGTCCTATCTTCGCACTTTAGGACTATCAAAACACGAACGAAACTATGTGAAATTGCTCTGTCATCGCTGGTAGCGATGTCGCTTCATCGGATCGTGCTAGCAAATACGCTTAAATAATAAATAAATAAACGCATCTTTAAGATTAATACTATAATGAATTTTTGTGTTTTTTTTATATATGCATATATATACATATATATATATTTACATAAGTCTAATATTTTTGTCTTAAATTATATAGAATTAAAAAAAAATATTCGATCATGCTGTAAGATATGTACATAACTGGATTCATATTCTTATGACACTGTTTATGAGCACAAAACGATTTATTGAAATCTTAGAACTCTTAGATTCGTAAGTTTCAATGATTCTTGCAAAAAACCAGTGTGCCTGATTAATTTTGTGCGTGACATTTATGATTAAGCTTCCAACTTCATGCACAGAGTTAAAATTTAATTTCTGGAGACAAGGATTTTTTTCAGTTTTTAAGGCCAATGTCTTTTTGATTATACTTACCATTTAAAACATGCACCGTCACACCTTTACTTTTCGAATTCGATGGATTGCACTGATACTGTCCGGAGTCCGATGGTCTAGCTGATTTAATCAGTAGAAATGATGTTGTCGTCTCGCCTTTATTTGTTACCACTGACACGCCACCTCGTGGTGAATCGTAGTTGATTATCTATAATTAGAAACATTAAAGATTTTTAGAATATGATCATGTAGAGTAAGAGGGAGGAAATTTTTTTTTTTTTTTGTGCGATAGCACTACTCCGGCATTCCAACCTTGAAATTTATATACACTTTACTTTGCATAAGAACGACGTTTTCGAAGGAATGTTATACAGAGTAGACATATGACAAAATCAAAATCGCAAACTTTGAATTAAAACATATTTTAAAGGAGTAGGTTGAGTGTGTGGAAAAATAAACCGACGTATCCAACAGCCATTTAAATTTATCTACTATAAGGAAATTACTTAACATACAGAAAAGCTACAATCCATCTGAAACACGGATCGTTTGATAACCTATCTTTCCTATTTTTCCATCAACCTAACAAACTGGGCGTGTGATTCTATTGAATTACTATGGTAACTTCGATCGTATGAGGATGTTACATTCAAAATATTATTAAAATCGGCTTTTTAATGAAAATAACCCCTAAAAGTGGGCGTGGCTATAGGTAATGTAGGAATAAATTGTACACAATTTGAGTATCTAGATATTTAGTCCTCACAAAATTTTTCGATTTCATGTAAGATATAAAAAGATATGAAAAAGTGGGCGTGGGCGCAGTGGGTGGATTTTAAAACTGTTTACAAATGTTTTACTTCTTCTCAAAAGCCCAGATATGAAATTTTATCTTCCTATCTCATAATAATTTAAAGCCCAAATAGGTGTGACATATGTATGTACAAAAGGATGAACGGAAATGGCTAAATCGTCTTCGCTATTGATACTGATAACGAATATATGTATGTACATATGTACATACATACATACGGATGGACAGATGGACGGACGGACGGACAGACATGGTTCAATCGTCTTCGCTATTGATACTGATCACGAATATACATATAAGTACACTTGATATGGTCAATCTCGATTATTTGTCGATGTTACAAACTATGTATCAAACTTAATATAGCCTAAGGATAGAGTATAGCAAACTAAATCTAGTGCAATCGGATTTAAATAACGTACCTTTAATTTTTTTAGGCTATAATTTTTCCTCGGGCATAACGCCACAGACCCCAGATATGATGTCTAAAGCAAATCCGTTCACCTGTTTAAGCTGCAGTCTTACTCAAAGACAGACATAATTGGCGGAATCACTTTTTCGGGCTTCTCCATCATAGTAATGTCAAGTTTTATTAAAATCTCGAGTTCGAAATTTTTCAGGAAACTAATACTTGCCCTGTAGGTATTCATACATACATACATATGTATGTACATATGCAGATACAAGTACAAAAATAGTTTGACTAAGAATCCAGGTCACGACCTCTTTTTATTCTCTGTCTTCTTTTTAGAGATCGTGTCCTGGATTCTTAGTCAAACCTTTTCGTCTTCTTGTCAAAATTGTGACGTTTAAGCTGTTACGGACTTTTGGTGGCCACACAAAGCGTGAAATCGTATGAAATATCTATTAGCCTTCATCTCCTCCTGGTGTGATAAATCACACAAAAAAATGTTAACCTATAACTTTTTCAACTTTTTCTTAACCGATGTGCATAAAACTACTTAACAAATCCTGACGCATCAGTTTAACACAAAAAAGTTATTATTCGATGCAAAAATATATTTTGATAAGGAGATATGTGAAAACTTACGTTTCTTACCCTCGTGTGTGACTTTTCACACATATGGGATATCTATGCAGTATTTTGTAGTAGAAACACCATTTTGTAGTCAAATGTCCATGTAATTGGATATTTTGGCAAGCTACATATGTATATAAAACAAAACAAATTTAAGCATTTGCACGGCTTTGAGTGGGAGCGTACTCAGCGTACACAGGAGAAGGGTAAGAAAGAACAAAAGTGTGTAACAATGATCGACACCATTAGCAATAGCCCGCCAAAAGTCCAATGGAATGAGTGAATGCTTGCCAAAATCATGCATCATTGCTCTAAGGTCAGTGTGCTTTTTGCTTTGTTTGAGAAATATCACATACTCATACTTGGAGAGCACACAAAAATTCGGTCGTGTGTCGTTGATTCGTTGGACAAGCTATATTTTCAATATAACATGAATAGACGAAATATCTTACCGCGGAAGAGGTAGACGAAATTTTGAATGATTCTGATGAAGATCTTTCCAATAATGATGAAATTGAAAGAAGTGAAAGTAATTCTGAATTTGATGAGACGGAACATAGTGAAGAATTTGGAGCAAAAACATTTGCATCAGTAGATGAAATGATGTGGAAATCACAACCAGTGCAAGATCGGACCGGAAGATTACGAAATGAAAATGTTATCAATTTGCGTCCAGGTACAACAAGATATGCAAGAACACGTGTTGATGATATCAAAGATGCTTTTTTCTTGTTCGTTCCACCACCAATTGAGATGCTATTTTGAAGTGGTCAAAGGCATATGCAAATGCGAAATGTGGTGACAAATACCTATACTTAAAAATTTATTCAAATTTGTTGAATGCATATATCGCTGTTCTCATATTGGCTGGACACTTCGAAGACACACTCGACGCTGAACAAGCAGGTTTCCGCTCTGGATCCTCCTGTATCGACCACATCAACACCCTGCGGATCATCATCGAGCAATGCGTTGAATATCGATCACCACTACACCTGCTGTTCATCGATTTCGAAAAAGCGTTTGATAGTGTCAATCGGGAATGTATTTGGCTTGCCTTGCGCAGGAGAGGCTTTCCTGATAAATTAATGGCTATTATCAAGGCTACATACGATGGATCCACATGTCACGTTTTGCACAGAGGAAGGCTGACTGAGGAATTCGAAGTCCAAAGTGGGGTTCGACAAGGCTGCATTCTTTCACCAATATTGTTTCTATTGGTGATAAGCGATGTGCTAAATGCAGCTTTATCGACGGGGAATGGAGGAATTCGATGGACTCTTACATCCGAACTCAAACACCTCGACTACTCCGACGATGTATGCCTACTGTCTCACAGAATAATGGACCTTCAGCAAATGACAGCAAATGTGGAGAGGGAAGCTAACATCGTTGGGCAGAACATTAACTCGGCAAAAACAAAAATGATCAGCTTAGGACCGAACTCATCAACTGATATATGCATTGCTGGACAAACGGTTGAGAGAGTAGAGAGTTTCCAATATCTTGGTAGTATTGTCACAACTGATGGCGGAACCGAACTGGATATAGCCAGCCGAATAGGGAAAGCAAAATCTGCGTTTGGGATGCTATCCACAATTTGGCGTAGTAATGCAATTAGCTTAAACACCACGCTACGACTGTTCCGTTCCAACGTTGAATCCGTGCTGCTATATGGATGTGGTACCTGGAGAGTGATCGCTACTATCACGAGGAAACTGCAAACGTTCGTTAATAGGTGCCTACGCAACATCTTAAGGATTTTCTGGCCACACCGTATTTCTAACGAACAGCTTTATCAGAGAACGGGTCATGAACCTATAGGCACAATCATACAACGACGAAAGTGGCAGTGTATTGGTCACACTCTTCGAAAAGGTGACAGGTCCATAGCTAACCACGCGATGCAATGGAACCCGCTTACTCAGGATGGCAGAATACGCGGCCGTCCCAGAAGTACATGGCGCAGAACAGTCGAGAAGGAAGCACGGCAATTGGGAAAAAGTTGGGATGAGCTGAGGCACATTACCAGAAACCGCACACGATGGCGTGTAGGTGTTATAGAGGCCCTAGGACCCACAAGGGGATACAGGACATAAGTAAAGTAAGTATTTTGGCTGGACTGTACAGGTGTGTTGTTTTTATACCCTATCCTAAGGGTATATTAAGTTTGACACATAGTTTGTAACATAGAGAAATAATCGAGATAGACCCTATAAAGTATATATATTCGTGATCAGCATCAATAGCGAAATCGATTGAGCGATGACCGTCCGTCCGTCCGTCCGTCCGTATGTCACCGCTTTTTGGGCCTTAAATTTTGAGCTAGGACGATGAAATTTCATATCTGGGCTTCTGAGAAAAAGATACAGTACAAGTGTAAAAATTTTTGAAATCCGCCCACTGCCACGCCCACTTTTTCATAACTTCACTAAATTATATGAAACCGAAAAATTTGGTAAGACCAAATATTTAGGCATTCAGATTCCCTACAATCCACCCATACAAAAGTTTTGGCCACGCCCACTTTTTGGGGGCGTTTTCATCACAAAACCGATTTTTGGGCCTTAAATTTTTAACTAGGACGCTGAAATTTCATATCTGGGCTTCCAAGAAAAAGATACAGTACAAGTGTAAAATTTTTTTACATCCGCCCACTGCCACGCCTACTTTTTTATAACTTCACTAAATTATATGAAACCGAAAAATTTTGTTAAAACCAAATATTTAGGTATTTAGATTCCCTACAATTTACCCATAGAACAGTTTTGGCCACGCCCACTTTTGGGGGGCGTTATCATCAAAAAACCTGTTTTGATAAAATTTTACATGTAACATCCTCAAACGTTCGACATTATAGCTATATTTGAGTACAAAATGCAATTTGGCCACGCCCACTTTATAGAGAGGAGGATAGGGTATCAGACGATCCGTTCCAGACGGATTGTAGCTTTTCTGTATGTTTTGTCTCATGTTTGAAATGAGTTTTTCTTACAATCAATTTCATTTAGATCCAAAAATGAAACAATGTGGGATTTATTTGATGGTGAATATGGACGTCCCATTTTCAGAGCGATAATGTCAAAGAAAACATTTCAATATATGAACCAAGTCATTCGATTTGATGATGTTATGAGCCGGCGTCAGCAAAGTTCTACCGAGAAATTTGCTCCAATCCGAGAAATATTTGATAAATGGTCCGAACTTTTGCCTGATTTCTTCAACACATCTGAATGCGTTACCTATGATGAACAATTACTTGGTTTTCGTGGAAGATGCAAGTTTCGCTCTAAGCCTGAGAGAGCTCTGAAACTTGCTATGTTTGGAAAATCCAACCGTATTTGGGGAAACCAATTGGTGGTTCAGCAGAAAAAAATCAAGGTTAACGTGTACTGGATCTGGTTCGTGGACTAAAGGGGCACGACATAACAATGAACAATTTTTTCTCATCCTACGATCTCGGTCCAAAGTTGTTGTCTCAAGGATTGACAATGGTCGGTACAATGCGATAAAAAACAAAAGAAGTATCCCACCAAAACTTCTGGAATGCAAAAAAGTTCCGTTGTTTCAATCAACATTTGCATTTACCGAAAACAGAACACCTGTACCATACGTCGGCAGAAAAGACAAATGCGTAGTTCTACAAAGCACAATGCATGCTTCGAATGCTGCTCAATCGGACGGGAAAATCGGGCAACAAAGCCAAATATTTCTTCCTATGCTTATCATTTTGATTTTATTGATCTCCAATTGATAAACTTTTTCCTTTAGGTGGCGTGGATACAGTTGATAAAATGCTGTTTTGTTACAGCTATTCTCTTTATTCTGTATTCTCAAATGTGATCGACATCTCAGCTCTGAACGCGTTGATTGTTTCCAAAGATATAAATCAAAATTGGTAAACAAACAAAAAACAATGCGAATAGTTTTCTTGCTTGAGCTTACAATATCTCTTGCAAAACCATACATGGTTTCCACCAATGAGGAGGAGATGAAGGTTAGAAGTGGAAAAAATTGTATATTGTGCGATATTTATAACATATTTTTAAGTTTCTCTTAGTTGGGAGACATATCATTTTCGTAGTTTTTGGTTAATGCATTGTTGTGCTTTACTTTTTTTGTATAAAGAAAAATTAATTGTTGAATTGTTAGTTGGTTCGGGTTTCTGTGTTTTCGTCATATAATCTACACGTCAATGAACCTGGCTAATGAGATAACACAACCTGAAATGACCTAATGTAAATAGAGAATTTTCTAATAAATGGTAATATAAATCGCACATAGTGTGTTATATAAGAAATAATGGAAATACAGCCCATAGAGTATATACATAGCTTTATGATCAGTACTGATAAACGAGTGATTCAGTCACGATTTTAATAACATTTTGCAAACAACATCTACAAATGTTCTATACTCATTGCGGTTCAATTTATGGGTAGCATAGCATTTTATTAAATAAGTTAGTTTTTCTCCGAATTCTGAAAATATCACAATCCACAAAAAATCCAAAGTAAAAATAGGAACTGGAATTTGGAAACGGTAACACGAAGTTCGACCTAACCGTTTGGTCAACGTTATATGGTAAATATCGTATACGCTATTACAACGTCTAAGTAGATCTACTCTCTACTTTTACGTGCGTTTGACAGCTAAATATCTGCTATCAGCTGTTTTATCACTTGTTTGATTTTCAGCGACAGGGTAAGTTCTTGTGTCGCATATTTACTCTGAATTGTTAACCTGTAATATAATTTATTGTAATATGTTTTTTAATATAAATTAATCGTGTTAGACAGTGTACACATTGTTTTTTCTTAATTTCTCTATTAATATTCCTTTGTTTGCAAAGTAATTTCTCAAATGCATGTATATTTAAAACATACAGAAAAGCTACAATCCGTCTGGAACGGATCGTATGATACCCTATCCTCCTCTCTATAAAATGGGCTTGGCCAAATTGCATTTTGTACTCAAATATAGCTATAATGTCGAACGTTTGAGGATGTTACATGTAAAATTTTATCGAAATAGGTTTTTTGATGATAACGCCCCCAAAAAGTGGGCGTGGCCAAAACTATTCTATGGGTGAATTGTAGGGAATCTAAATACCCAAATATTTGGTCTTAACAAAATTTTTCGGTTTCATATAATTTAGTGAAGTTATAAAATAGTAGGCGTGGCAGTGGGCGGATGTAAAAAATTTTTACACTTGTACTGTATCTTTTTCTTGGAAGCCCAGATATGAAATTTCAGCGTCCTAGATAAAAATGTAAGGCCCAAAAATCGGTTTTGTGATGAAAACGCCCCCAAAAAGTGGGCGTGGCCAAAACTTTTGTATGGGTGGATTGTAGGGAATCTGAATGCCTAAATATTTGGTCTTAACAAAATTTTTCGGTTTCATATAATTTAGTGAAGTTATGAAAAAGTGGGCGTGTCAGTGGGCGGATTTAAAAAATTTTTACACTTGTACTGTATCTTTTTCTCAGAAGCCCAGATATGAAATTTCATCGTCCTAGCTCAAAATTTAAGGCCCAAAAAGCGGTCGGACGGACGGACGGACGGACGGTCATCGCTCAATCGATTTCGCTATTGATGCTGATCGCGAATATATATACTTTATATGGTCTATCTCGATTATTTCTCTATGTTACAAACTATGTGTCAAACTTAATATACCCTTAGGATAGGGTATAATAAAAAAATAAAAAGGGTAATATTCCGCTCTTTTTTCTGTAACGAATTTGTGTATGGTAAATTGGAGGAAACAACATTATCTTCTGTTATCTTCTTAACCTCCGAGCGCACAACTGCCAGAAAGTAACATTTCGTTTTGCAAAATTTGTTGTGCGTCCGTTGTGAAAATTAATATCGTAAAGTACCTGCAAAGGACAGAACGGACGCAAGCACGCATGCGACATTGTGATTTGGGCAGAAAATGTTTCAATGCGATTTGAAAGGGTTTATAAACAGAAATGAAGGGATGCGGATTGAGTATTTCAATGCGGCTTGGAGTGGTGTTTGTATGAGCGAAATGAACCAATGCGCATTGAGCTGTCATATACATAATTGGGGTATTAGTTTTTGTAATAAATTAAATCCAGTAGGCCCAAGCGACGGATAATGATAAAAAATAGACTAAGTTAGGTTAATTTAGCTTTAAAATCAGCTTGTACTAAGCTTAAAATAAATAAATAAAAACTAACTTTAAAAAATTTAATTAGAAATAGAAATAATTTCTTAACACAAAATGTATAGGCCTTCAAATTCTCTCTTAGTCACCTAAACATTATATAGAGCAACGTCCACTTCTTAAAGGCGTTTATAAACAAAAATATGTTTCAGTGAAATCTCGCAAATAACATCAGTTTCATGTTATTGTTATAATTCTGTCAAAAATGTTGAATGCCCACTAGGGTTCCCAACCCTCTTACTATTTGCAGGACAATTCACCTTTTCAGCACTTAGTCCTCCCGTCCTCTTTTAAGTAAAAATGTTTTCCTTTTGTTGTTAAAGCAAGTAAAATAAAAATGGGGCTAAAAACCTTGGTGGTTGAGATCGAGATACTTTTGAACTTTTTGTAAAAAGGTCATTGGATTGCAATTTAAAAAAAAAAATTCATTATACAAAAAAATCAATCAATTATACAAAATATCAATTTGATATTTTAAAAGAAAATAGAGTTAAATGCCATTTAAAAAAATTAAATTTACCATAGATTAAAAAAAGAATGGGATGAGATTTTCCAGTAAAGCTGGACTGCCACCTGGGATACTAAATCTTGTCGTTTTGTTCATTGCATTTTTTTGTATACACTATACACTCGGTATAAGGAGGTTTAATTTTAGTCGCCTCTTACGACAGGCATGCCTACCTCGGGTGTATTCTTACCCCTACCCGAAGGGACTACCATAAAACCAATGCTTTTTTTAAATTTTCTATATTTTTGTCACCCTTTCGTCGATAGAAACCGCTTGACATTTCCCACTATCCACTATCACGCCCACTTTTTCATAACTTCACTAAATATGAAACCGAAAAATTTTGTTAAGACCAAATATTTAGGTATTTAGATTCCGTACAATTCACCCATACGAAAGTTGTGGCCACGCCCACTTTTTGGGGCGTTTTCATAAAAAACCGATTTTGATGAAATTTTACATGTAACATCCTCAAACGTTCGACGTTATAGCCATATTTGAGTACAAAATGCAATTTGGCCACGCCCACTTTATAAAAAGGGGGATAGGGTATCATACGATCCGTTCCAGACGGATTGTACGTTTTCTGTTGTTTTTATTAATACTTTCAGTTTTGACGTAAATGATTTTATATGTTTTACGCAAAATACCAACAGACGTTTTGGCTCTACTGCAAAGTTAAGATTTTGAACATACGCCACTTCGTGTTTGGAACGACGATATGTACATACATACATATATATAATAAACATAATATACGTTTATGAAACTTGATCTGCACATCGCATTAACCAAATAAGTAATTGACTTAACTTTTCACGTGTATATGTATGTAAAAATGTTAGTAAGACTACCTACGCCCTAATACCCTTAAATTATGACCACGCACAATGAAGATAATAAAAGTTCATTGTAAAATAAGTTGTTGCAGCGAGCTTAGAAAATCAAGCTCGAAAATCTTAATTTCCGCACATTATTAATTTTTTATCAGTGGAAAATACTTTTTAGGTGTACTTAATATTCCAATTACAGTTATTACTTAAGAAAACAACTGCCAAGTCCCTCCACCACTTAGGTAATTATATGGTGTTATTGATATTTCCAATTCTATTAAAGTTAAAAACTTGGTATTAATTTCACACGACTAATATTTTAATCGATTTATTGTGCAAATGACTTCAAGACTTATTCTTTACATTACAAATTGATATCAATCACAAACTTTTCAAACTATGTACGTACATATATATAATTTCTGTTCATGCCAATCTCCTATTGATGATCAGCCGAAAAACCAACGCCATAGGCATTCAAATATCTCTTTCCTGACTTATTGATTGCCATCATTAGCTTCTTTAGAAATGTAAAATTAATACCATTCGCGTAAAAGTTTTAAATTTCGCGACAGCAGAAGAAAATTGCAAAAGTTAAATTCATGACAAGGATGACGAAAAGAAGACAGCCAAAAAGAAAATTCCGAAACTTTACTCCATAGCTCTTGATTTTAAATTACAAATAAGCTTCAAGGATAATGGCATAGAAGAAACAGAAAAGAGAATCTACAATATAACTTAGAAAAGAAATCCAGTGCGTGAACAGATACCCGAAGAGTCCTAATGACGCGGCGGACACTGAATGCTTTTGAAATGGCGAAAAGGGTTAGCAAATAGGGTGGATAAGGCAGGGCTACCAATTTGCCATTGTCTTTCCATGTTTTATAGTTTCTTGTTTTGAAGTCGCCATTGTCCCATTCCTCTTTCTTTCTTTTTCCAAATTGTCTTCTGGTCCAATGGTAGACATAAATTAAATATAAGACATTAATTTCTATTTAATTAGACCTATTCAACAACACATCGAAGTACGAAGGAAAAGACTGTGTCGTGCCCATGGCAAGGGTTCTGAATTGCTAACTAGCATTTAATTTTAATTAGGTGAATAAGCTTCTCTTTTATAACTTTTGTTCTTCTTGGACGAACTGGGTGAAGTTTGGTTAAAGCGAATTCTTTGATGACGACTTAGATTCTTAACGAGACAAAACTTTTCTAATAATTTATTTAAAAGTGATATTAACAAAGTTTAGTCGAGTACGATTCTGATGCAAATGGAAAACGATTTATTTTTGTTAATTTTGGTTAAACTTAGTGAAGTGTACCTGCTGCATTTTATTTCTTTCTGTTAAGATATGGTTGAGGGCGGTTCAGGTGACTTTAATGATGAATTTTTAATTTATTTATAACCACGCAAATGCTTAATATAAATAAGGAAAGTAATTATGAAATTTGCTTTGTATAAAATTTGAATGTCGCGTCCGTTTTGTTTGTGCTACACATATAGCACTTATTCTAATAGAAAAACTAGAGAGAATTAAAGGAGGTATTCAGTACCCGATTAAGCATTTAGTTTAAGATTTTGATGACATTTTGCATTCTCAACAACTCGAGGTTTTTATAGTAATTCAATAAAAAGACACTGTATGCCACTTAGCAGCCTTAAAGAAGAAGGATATGGTATAATGCCACCCGTTCCAGACGGATTGTAGCTTTCTTCTATGTTTATGCTCATCCTTTTATATGTTTAACATTTGCCACAATAACAGACCACTATTCTATTTCACTCGAATCTAATTTTTAAATTTATGCAGCCTCCTCCAGCCAGCATCAAATGCCGAGGACCAATGGTAACGCTGCCAACACGACATCAATAACTCCGCAACTGATGTGCTTTTCTGATGTGGTTTCGCTCGACCACTACCATGGTTTGACGAAGAATGACGACAAGGAAATGCAGCTAAACATGAGGCATACAAAGCGGCTCGTGAACTTTACGACCAAACATACAGAAAAGCTACAATCCGTCTGGAACGGATCGTATGATACCCTATCCTCCTCTCTATAAAGTGGGCGTGGCCAAATTGCATTTTGTACTCAAATATAGCTATAATGTCGAACGTTTGAGGATGTTACATGTAAAATTTCATGAAAATCGGTTTTTTGATGATAACGCCCCCAAAAAGTGGGTGTGGCTAAAACTGTTCTATGGGTGAATTGTAGGGAATCTGTATACCTAAATATTTGGTCTTAACAAAATTTTTCGGTTTCATATAATTTAGTGAAGTTATAAAAAAGTAGGCGTGGCAGTGGGCGGATGTAAACAAAATTTACACTTCTACTGTATCTTTTCGTCATAAGCCCAGATATGAAATTTCAGCGTCCTAGTTAATAATTTAAGGCCCAAAACTGGGTTTTGTGATGAAAACGCTCCCAAAAAGTGGGCGTGGCCAAAACTTTTGTATGGGTGGATTGTAGGGAATCTGAATGACTAAATATTTGGTCTTAACAAAATTTTTCAGTTTCATATAATTTAGTGAAGTTATGAAAAAGTGGGCGTGGCAGTTTGCGGATTTCAAAAATTTTTACACTTGTACTGTATCTTTTTCTCAGAAGCCCAGATATGAAATTTCATCGTCCTAGCTCAAAATTTAAGGCCCAAAAAGCGGTGACATACGGACGGACGGACGGACGGACGGACGGTCATCGCTCAATCGATTTCGCTATTGATGCTGATCACGAATATATATACTTTATAGGGTCTATCTCGATTATTTCTCTATGTTACAAACTATGTGTCAAACTTAATATACCCTTAGGATAGGGTATAAAAAAGACGGGAAAACCATCGGTTTCTCCGAACGAAAAAAAAAGAGCATGAAAGCGCGCGATCGAAGATATTAAGAGCTTATACTCCAGGAATAATGTACGGAAGTTTTAAAAATGGGTGTTAGGCCAGCAAGACCCATATAGAAACCTGTAGAGATGAAGAAGGAAGCATCGTAGTAGAGTCACAGAAATATCAGGTTATTAGTCGAGTTCATTGCTCTTGCAATATGACCTTGAATCAACTTCATCAGTAAATTAAGCATTATGATCAGATTCGCTTTGTTATATAAGTAGAAGCTCATTGGAATATATTTTTTGTATTCAGTCTTTGGTGTTCTAAAGGGTTTTCCAATAGGGACTTGACAACTTTGAGTTTAATTTGTGAACGCACTCTTTCACTAATCATCAAACTGTCACTGTCAATTTATTCAGTAAATTCAACATTTTCATCATGCTAAAGTACACGAACGAGCAACGTCTGCAAATTATAAAAATTTTCTACCGAAATTCGGAGTCGGTGATTGCAACTTTAAGAGCGTTAACTCCAATTTTCGGTCGTAATTCTCGCCATAGTAGACAGGCAATAACAAGTTTAGTGCAAAAATTTGAGTCTACATATTCGTTGTGTGATGTTGCGGTGTCAGTGAGACAACGGGTTGGTCGAAGTGTCGAAAATATCGCTGCCGTTCAGGCGTCCGTAGCAAATGATCCAAATCAGTCAATTCCACGGCGTTCTCAAGAATTGGGCATCGCTCAGACCACATTATGCCGTATTTTGCGTAAGGATCTTGGTTTACACCCATACAAGATCAAGCTGACTCAAGAATTGAAGCCGATGGAGCATTTGAAGCACACCAGCACACGTTACAATCGATTTATTGAAGAGTAAGTATGGTGAGCGTGTTATCTCAAGAAATGGGCCAGTCGATTGGCCGCCTCGTTCGTGCGATTTAACGCCGCTTGGCTATTTTCTGTGGGGCTACGTTAAGTCATTGGTTTATGCCAACAAGCCGACGACGTTGGAAAAGCTCAGAGTCAACGTTGAACGCGAAATAGCGGCCGTTTCGGCCGAAATGTGTGGCCGAGTCGTTGAAAATTGGGTCCAACGAATCCACCGCTGCAAACGTGACCGCGGTGGTCATATGAACGAAGTCGAGTTCCATTCATAAATGTTTTGATTGTACTTCAAGCCGATAATAAAGTTTTTGAAATATCTCAAATGGTTTGCGTTTTATTTAAAAAAAAATTGTCAATTGTCTAACAAAACATTCGAGCACTGATTGGCCCGACATGGTGAGAAACTTTTACGTCGTGGATTATTCATTGCTCCCTTAGGTGTGCATGACACTTTTTATACCCTATCCTAAGGGTATATTAAGTTTGACACATAGTTTGTAACATAGAGAAATAATCGAGATAGACCCTATAAAGTATATATATTCGTGATCAGCATCAATAGCGAAATCGATTGAGCGATGACCGTCCGTCCGTCCGTCCGTCCGTATGTCACCGCTTTTTGGGCCTTAAATTTTGAGCTAGGACGATGAAATTTCATATCTGGGCTTCCAAGAAAAAGATACAGTACAAGTGTAAAATTGTTTTACATCCGCCCACTGCCACGCCTACTTTTTTATAACTTCACTAAATTATATGAAACCGAAAAATTTTGTTAAGACCAAATATTTAGGCATTCAGATTCCCTACAATCCACCCATACAAAAGTTTTGGCCACGCCCACTTTTTGGGGGCGTTATCATCAAAAAACCTATTTTGATAAAATTTTACATGTAACATTCTCAAACGTTCCACATTATAGCTATATTTGAGTACAATATGCAATTTGGCCATGCCCACTTTATAGAGAGGAGGATAGGGTATCATACGATCCGTTCCAGACGGATTGTAGCTTTTCTGTATGTTTTTGATTACGATGCGCCATAGTCGCAAATTCTGAATATAGAAAAAGTCAAATACGTATACGAAGAATTTCTCAAAAGGGACGCTTAGCTAAACCCAATGGGAGTTACATTTATTGTGAAAAAAATAAGTTCACTTATTCAAGTATCATGAATTGGTTTTGAGTACCTACACATTTTAGAATATGTAATGGAACCATTTTCTGGTTCATATTTTTGAATAATTCACATTTTCGAGGTTCACATTATTGAGATAGTACTGTAATATGTTATTTCTAAAAACTACTACTAGTAAAAACACTAATTTGAGCTAACATGCGCAAATTTAAAGCAATATAAATCTGAGAAAGCCACGATTAAATACTAGATTTCAGATTTATTTTTTCTGAAACTATAACTTTCAAAAAATTATATCTCTTGTAGAAATGAAAATAACAGAACAAACCTAACTCTTCTGTACAGATAAAAAAAAACCGACTTAATCTTCTAAAATTTTTATTTTTTGTCCAACATGACGATTTCATGGGGCAAGGTGGGATAGTCGTGAAAATTTTCGAAATTCAAGATTTTTTCTTGTATCGATACCAATATTTAGCGGTTCACCATGAATTGGTGAAATGCGTTTATTAGTTATCGTCAATTATTATTAAAAAAACCCTTGCTGTAAAATAAAAATAAAAGAAAAACATTTCAATATTAGCCAAAGGAAAAAGTGTCAGCCCCGCAAAGAAAAACATGAAAATGACCCAATTTGAGACTTCTAGTGGTCGCCCATCGGAAGTGAAGCATGGAAACAATTAAATGGCTATGTTTATACCCTATCCTAAGGGTATATTAAGTTTGACACATAGGTTGTAACATAGAGAAATAATCGAGATAGACCCTATAAAGTATATATATTCGTGATCAGCATCAATAGCGAAATCGATTGAGCGACGACCGTCCGTCCGTCCGTATGTCACCGCTTTGTGGGCCTTAAATTTTGAGCTAGGACGATGAAATTTCATATCTGGGCTTCTGAGAAAAAGATACAGTACAAGTGTAAAATTTTTTTAAATCCGCCCACTGCCACGTCCACTTTTTCATAACTTCACTAAATATGAAACCGAAAAATTTTGTTAAGACCAAATATTTAGGTATTTAGATTCCGTACAATTCACCCATAGAACAGTTTTGGCCACGCCCACGTTTTGAGGGCGTTTTGATCAAAAAACCGATTTTGATAAAATTTTACATGTAACATCCTCAAACGTTCGAGTTTATAGTCATATTTGAGTACGAAATGCAATTTGGCCACGCCCACTTTATAGAGATGAGGATAGGGTATCAGACGATCCGTTCCAGATGGATTGTAGAACAGTTTTGGCCACGCCCACTTTTTGGGGGGGTTTTCTTCATAAAACCGATTTTGGGCCTTAAATTTTTAACTAGGACGCTGAAATTTCATATCTGGGCTTCTGACGAAAAGATACAGTAGAAATGTAAATGTTTTTTACATCCGCCCACTGCCACGCCCACTTTTTTTATAACTTCACTAAATTATATGAAACCGAAAAATTTTGTTAAGTCCAAATATTTAGGTATTCAGATTCCCTACAATTCACCCATAGAACAGTTTTGGCCACGCCCACGTTTTGAGGGCGTTTTCATCAAAAAACCGATTTTGATAAAATTTTACATGTAACATCCTCAAACGTTCGAGTTTATAGCCATATTTGAGTACGAAATGCAATTTGGCCACGCCCACTTTATAGAGATGAGGATAGGGTATCAGACGATCCGTTCCAGATGGATTGTAGCTTTTCTGTATGTTTTTAGTATTTGATACTTAAAGGATCATCCCAATTTTTATTTTTATCAAAACCAAAAATCGTGTGGAGCTCCCCATTCGGTGCTTTCTTCATTAAGTTCTAATGGATTCTTTCTTGAATGAACTATGTAGATATACGGTTTTAGTATGTAATTCATTTTACAATTGGTTTGTATTTATTCAGACTATATTGGGTGTCCACCCAATATAGACTTTCCTTTCGAAAATCGATAGTCTCGATCTTCGAACTTAAAATAAGTTTATTGTTAAATAAATTAACGATACTTTCACCATAAAAAAAATGTTTTTCGCGTTATTATGTTTAAGAAGACATTCAATTAATGTACAATATTTGCAATACATGAAAATGCAAGCTGTTCCCCATTGGCTACATACGTGCCACTACATACTTACCTCTTAATCGCATCTGCACTTGGAAATGCACAAGAGTGCTTATTATCTCACCATCTGCATCTGCACTTGGATATTACCTCAAAAGTAGAATAATTATTTGTCGCAGCTAAGGACAAGGATGTTGAATAATATTTTATCTTAAACCCTGTTCTTGTTAACACCTTGTAACTAGTGAGTGTACAGCATTTCTGTGTACACTCTAAAACCGGGTTATCTTCTGGTTTAACCTAATACGTGTTAATACTAATATGTCGCTTATGTTAGACCCCTTTGGCGGTATTCAGTTGTACTTGGATAAAATGTAATGGACATGCAGTGATAGATTAAATAGAAAGTGACTACGCAAAGATTGTGCATAGTAGCCCTGAAAAACTAACCAAATATATATATATGTATGTATATGTTTGTATATACATACTTATATATGTACATATAGCCAATACAAGGGCCAGCGCCTTCCATAGCGCTAAACGTGTTATGCTTATTTATTATTATATTCATGCGAATGGAAATCGCCTATTTATATCTATGTGTAATTTAAATTAAAGGACGAAATAGACAATGAATCGTCCTATTTCTTGCGCTCCAATTGACTACATTCGTCCTGTTCTTGTCCTTTATAAACTTACCGCACTATTATGATTCCAAAAAATATATGCCGGTGGTTCAGGTGAATTCAGTATAACACACGTCAGATTAATTGTTGAACCACTTTCAATATAGAGATCCGGTGCACCAATTATCTCAGTCGATGGTTCTGCAAGAAAAAAAAAAAGGAAATGAATAATATTATTTTAGATCAAGATAGGAAGTAGAGAAAAGTTGGACCTGGCTTCATTCGAAAACCTCTTGCAAGATCACCTACAAAAAACTTCCCTGACTCCCATTGTTTCAGAAAACTGTGTGGAGCAACTATTGAAATGCAAAATAATGCCGCAGCGTGTATTCACAAGGTCACAAAAGAAGACAAAAATATAGAACGGTGGAAAACTAGAGCAAAGCTAACAAGCGCTGCCGGCTTATAGGGCAATAACGTCATAAAGCTGTCAGAGACACCTTTTTTTTAGTCTGGAAAATTTATTACCTGTGTATGTTCACTTTTAAAAGCTTTATTTAAATTTAATGCTTTAGAAATGAAGGGTGATGTTTTTTTCCTCTTAACTTATTTCTACTCCACCCATATCGTGTCCATGGGATTTGGGTTGGTTTCAGACTTCTGCACCTGAAATGCGCGAACTTAACAGAAAAAAAGTCACAAAGTATATTTTCCGTAAATTTAATGGTAAACTATTCTAAAAATGTTTGACGATAAATTGTGTTGTCAGTTCGGTGGATATGCACGTATGTATGTATGTATGTAGGTAGCGTTGAAATAAATTTCTAAATTGCATCTGCATTTCGAACGTAATTTGTTGGAGAGGAAGGCAATGTTTGCGGATGACAACAGTGGTGGCTTCGAATATCCTGGCAAAATGCCTAAACTACAAGTCGATGTGAATTGTATGTGCAATTATGTACATGAAATTGAATGAAGGATGTTTTCAATCGAAATTAAGTTTCCTTCTGGCATAATTTAAAATGGTATCCGCATGAATGCTGTTTAGTTGAAAAATGTGCAACAAAAATTTTTTTTTTCCGTACAATTAAGAAATTAATAAACATACTTATGTACATATGTATATACATTTCAGTAGAATTATTAAAAGCAATTATTGAATATATAGCAACATTTTGTCAATTATTCGTAATAGTTTAATTGCAGAAACTGCGAGTTCTGAAGAATGATATTATTATATGCATGTGTACATACGTATTATATATATCTATCCGTATTTAACTTATTTGTTAAGGAAGGGCCAAACAACTTTATTAAAACTAATAGGGATTCGTTTTGCAAGAAATGCCGTGATCAAATATAGGCATCAATTTCAAGAATTGGAAATTCCTAATAGCCGGCACTTGTCGAACGCAGAAATTGATGTCTATAAAAATTAAATTAAAAGTAGTAAATAATGCAATAGATTCAACCGTTCCTAAAAAAAATCAATCGAATGCTATTTAACTCCGTTGATTATGATATTGTTAGGGTACAAAAGCTTTCTTTCAACTAAAATAAATAAAATTTATCGTATTTTAGTTTCGTTACTTTATCACCGCTTATAAGTGGTATTACGCGATCAGGTTGTGCTACATTAAAAGTGAATGAATATAATGCTTAAAAGAATTCTGTAGCTGTTTCTTTTATTGATTTCCGTTTCTGTACTACTTTGTTGCTTTTCGATAGTTTTATTATCCATTCTTTCCCGGGATAGTTAAATGTCCTGTTCGCATTTTTGATGGATCCATTTTGGAATGGATCCATCAATTATTTGTTTTACTATTCGATTGCTGTAATTGTTTATATCCTTTTTAGCATCTTTTTATACCCTATCCTAAGGGTATATTAAGTTTGACACATAGTTTGTAACATAGAGAAATAATCGAGATAGATCCTATAAAGTATATATATTCGTGATCAGCATCAATAGCGAAATCGATTGAGCGACGACCGTCCGTCCGTCCGTATGTCACCGCTTTTTGGGCCTTAAATTTTGAGCTAGGACGATGAAATTTCATATCTGGGCTTCTGACGAAAAGATACAGTACAAGTGTAAAATTTTTTTACATCCCCCCACTGCCACGCCTACTTTTTTATAACTTCACTAAATTATATGAAACCGAATAATTTTGTTAAGACCAAATATTTGGGTATTTAGATTCCCTACAATTCACCCATAGAACAGTTTTGGCCACGCCCACTTTTTGGGGGCGTTATCATCAAAAAACCTATTTTGATAAAATTTTACATGTAACATCCTCAAACGTTCGACATTATAGTCATATTTGAATACAAAATGCAATTTGGCCACGCCCACTTTATAGGGAGGAGGATAGGGTATCAGACGATCCGTTCCAGACGGATTGTAGCTTTTCTGTATGTTTTACATAGTTTCTTTAATTGTCTCAGAGTTTCTCTTTCTTTTATTAATTTCTTTGGGCCTTACTAACAACGAATCATTAGTCGTGACTTAAAAAAGGTGTCGACTTAAATATTAATACACACTTAAGTCTAAAGTGTACTAATAATGTTTTAATAGTCGGCTTTTACTTAAACTTGGCTCTTTCAAAGAATTTACTACATTTTCATTGAATCTACTACATAACATTGGTTTGACGTTTCATATTTGCACTTGAATTTGAATTTTTATTTTCTTCCATGGTGCTATAAGGACAGTGGTTATAATTTAAAATTGAATTGAACGTTTATTTTACATACCAATATCAGGAGATGCCTACGCACTTGGCATTCGAAAGTCGAAATAAAGAAAATCAGCTGATATTGTTTTCTTCGCTTGTTCATACATATAAAGCGGTGATACCAATGCACTGAAGTTAATACTCTTTGTTGGTACCATTTTTCCTCCTAAATGGAAACTGGATTCCATAATAATTCTTTTTAAAACTCTAATATAATATTATTTTCATCAAACAATAACTTTGCATAACGAAATATGTAGTAATTAATTGTTTAAATGAAACATTCATGAAAAACACATTTTTACTGTAAAGTATTTCAATATATAATAACGAAGATTAAGGAATTTTTAAAATTCATGAAAATCGCATAATTTTAGTATTCTAGATACCAAATCTAATCCTTTTTAGTATTGGTCGTGCTATTAAATTAGTGCATTGGCATTACTCTGGTCTTTAATTATATATTTGTACATTAAAATTTAGCTCCATACTAGCACTAAAGCCGACTATTAAATTCGTTGTTGGTACACAAATTTCGGAAAATGTGGAGATTATACTTAAGCCGTATACTAGATTTGGTTGTTAGTAAGGCCCATTGTGTTTTCAGTAATTTTGTTTATTCGGTTTGTACTGTTCGTTAAAATTGTGTGCTCAGCTAAGTCAATAATATCTCTTTCCAGGATGCTTGTACTGTTGATTTCTTAATGGTGTTCCATTTACATTTCATCGTGAGGTTTTCCAAGTAGGACTTCTTGTTCGTATCTTCTTCTAATATTTTTCGTAAATCTTTTTCTGTTTATGTGTGTGATATTTCGTTTTGTGATTAATTTTAATGTTAACTCAGCCTAATCTGTGATCGCTGTTAGACATCTTGTACAATAATTTTCTTATTGACTAGTATAAAGTCGATTTAATTTTTATATGTACCGTCTGAAGGTTTCCAGGTTCACTTTCTTTTGTTCTCTTTCTGAAAGAGGCTGTTTTGAACAAATATTCCTTGTTACCACAGCCATCCTATAGGTTTTTCTCCTCGTTCGTTCCTGACTCCATATCTGTAATTTCCCATTATAAGATAGTCGTTCGCTCTTTTTACTCCGATTTTCGCATTAAAGTCGCCCATTATAACTATGAATTCTTGCTTGTATTAGCATTGCGCTGTTTCCAAATCTACGTAGAATTTTGTAATTTTGTCTTCAGATGCGTCTTTAGCGGGGGCGTAGAGAAGGGTAGGGCACATTTGAACACTTTTTGCTTTCGAAACTGAAAAACCTTACATATATATTCGATTTATTGGCCGATATATTTGGCTAATTTAACGAAATATTTATATTAAATTTTTATTTTCAACCAATATAGGTCCTTATGTTTAAAAGTGCCCCATGTTTGGAGCAGTTATGAACTTGGTAGGGACACTTTTGAACGGTAATCTTAATTTTTTTTTTTAGTGAATAAAAAACACTTCAATTTAATTTTTTTTATTAATTTTTTAATAAGAACATAAAAAAAAGTTATCAATCACAAACTAAAAATTAATACTTGATAAAAACAACAACAAAGATTCATAAAAAAACATAAGATTGAATTCATACCATTTTAGCTTCTTAGAGTAAAGTAGGAAAATATTTATTTTGTGTTCAACCCAACCGATATTTCGAAAAATCAAACGCAAAAGTTATCAAAGTAGATGTTCTTGATGTATGTATGTATGTACATATGTACCTGGAGCGTTAATTGGTGTAGGCAGCTTGGCTTTAATGTCCATGCCGCTTATAAACGACTTGTCTTCGAGATCAGGAAAGTAGAACTTCAAGGATTCAGGCATCTTTTTTAAAAAGTTTATGTTGTACATATATATTTCCATTTTTTCCTTTAATTTTGCCCACAAAAGCCAGCGTTTTATTGTTATTTTTATTAGAACACTCTGCCAAAATGAAGTCGCCTTGATTTAAGTTGTCATAACTCAAGTCATATGAGTTATCATACTTGCCTTCTTCAAAGGAACAATCGCCAGCAAAATCAAAATCGAGATCGGTGTCGTCGTTAACCGAGAAACTTTCATCTGAACCTAAACTGGATTCCATTAGGTTTTTAGCTTTGGTTTGAGGTTTGGAGTTTTAATCTTTACGGCGTATATTTAATGGCGGTATTAGTGTTTGTTTCAGACGATTTTGACGTTTTAAATATGCATCTTCAATTTAATTTTTTTCAGGAGTTTCGGTAAGTATCCGTGACTTTGCTTTTTTTCGCCATCCAGTGCTGGTTTTCCTTGGGGCAGCTTTCGGATAAAGCCTTGCAATTTCAGTTGAAACGATGTCAGTTGGCGTTATAACAAATTCATCAGCTGGCAGATTAGCGTCATCAGCTAGTGGATCAATATTTTCATTAGTGACTTCTTTCGCAGGAACTTCAGACTTAGTTTATGTTCGGTTTGTAACCACTGAACATTGAAAGTCTTCTTCGGTGAATGCATTCCTTGAAAACGGGAAAATGCCTGGCTTGGCAAACCCAGAAGTTATATTTTTTTGAGTGAATGCAGCCAAATAAGCAGTGTTTGCAATAGATGGAAGATCGTGTATTCTTATTGTTTTGCCAGGGTTGTTAAATAGCCAGTCATTTTGTGCTATCGATAGTTTTTGCTTGAAGGGTCCCAAGACAGCAACATCAAGTGGCTGAAGGCGATGACTGCAACGTGGAGGAAAAGTAACAAGGATGATACCATGATCACTGCAAAAGTGTATGGCCTCAATTGAGCAATGGCTTTCGTGATTGTCCAATAAAAGTAATATCATATCTGTTTCAGTGCACCTCGTGGATCTCTGAATATGCTCAAGAACTTTAATAAAAAGCACTGTTAGCATAACCTACGCCACCTGCTGGTGCTCCATTAAGCATTGTGTCATGAAATCTAGCGCGCGGAAATATGAACATGGGAGGTATAGTATTTCCTATTGGCCTGTCTCAGCAGAAACAGATTGTCCAACCTGTTTTAGCCCTTTTTGTGCAATCACGTTTGGGGCTTGGACTATTGTGGTAACACCGGTTTCATCCAAATTGAAAATCCGATCAGCTGTAAAGTTAAACTTACCGAGTGCTCTTTGATAATTTGAATGAAATTCTTCAAGATTCTTTTTGTTAAAACTAGTAGCCCTTGACAAACATGTATTCTCCGGTTTTCGTATTGAAAGTCTTGAGCGTCGCTTCGTAAAGCCATGTATCCATTCAATTCCAGCTATTTTATTTTCACCCCACGATTCGGGACATTTCTTTAGCAATGTGGCATACTCAAATGCTAATGCTCGAGCTTGAATTTTCCTTATTACTTTTGTAGTTTTTAATTCGTTAATACAATGTCGTTGGCAATATTCCGAAGGCAGCGGCTGCCCCTCTTAACGTCATTGTTTTTTCCAAAACTGCTGTTATGGCACTTTTAACGTCATCCTCATTGACTACAGTAGATTTTTTTCTCTTGCACCATTATTCACTTAAAAACAAAAGAAAATAATGAGCAACCGATTTATTGAATGAAACATAAAACGATTTATTGAATGAAACATAATCGGGGCAGTTTTGAACATGTTCAAACGTGCCCCAACACACTTGTTCAAATCAGCCCACTTGTTCAAATCTGTTCCAACGACATAAAATTTTGCATAAATATTAAACTTTTAAATATTCATTCAAAATATAATTCCAAATTTATTTCCTCTTTACAAAAAATTTCTTCCGTTTTAAAATCGCGCACTGAACATTTTTTACACAGTTACAACTAAAAAACGAAAATAAATCACTATAACCTGTAAATTTGGGAGACAACAGAGAGAATCAAGGAAAGTCAGTGACATTTACGGATATGGTATTGCAGGTTGAAATATTACATTACTTTTAAAAAAGAGTAATAAAATAAAATTGTATAAGCAGTGTTCAAATGTACCCCACCCTCCCCTATACATGTATTACTAAATCACATATAAAATTTTATCAAAATCGTTAGAGCCGTTTTCGAGAAAATCCATTTTTAGTGAAATCGGCGCTAAGTAAAGTATGTACACTTAATTTTGAGGTTAGAATGAAAATTCCAATTTTGAATCATCCCACAGTCCCCAGATATGAAGTTTGAAGCAAATCCATTCAGCCTTTCAGGCTGGAGTTGAATACACAGACAGACAGACCGGCAGACAGATAGTCAGTTTTTTGGACTTTTTCATAGTAATGTCAAGTTCGAAATTTTTTTTTCTGCTCTGCTTTCCTGCTTATCGTCCAGCACTCGGCTCCATAGAGCAGAACTGGCAGCATCAAAGTTTTGTAGAGCGTACATTTCGTCTCCCGATTAAGAAGTTTTGACCCCATTTGTTTCGCCAAACCGAAGTAGCAGCGGTTTCCTAGGGTACGTCTTCGTCGAATCTCCAGTAACGAGTCATTCGTGGAGTTGATATTTACTCCGAGGTAGGTAAACTCCTTAACCACTTCGAAGTAACTGTTGCCAACAGTGACGTTTTGTCCTAGGCTGTGGACAGATGCTTCTTTGTTTGTTGACAACATGTTGGGAGCGACCGATGATGTCGATGCCGTCTGCGTATCCCAGCAGCTGAACACTTGCCCAGCGCACTATCTGTTCCAGCACAAGATTGAAGAAGTCACATTATTGCGCATCTCCTTGCATTCTAGCGTTATGCGGCACAGTTGGATCAGTTTAGCGGGCCAGGATCTGCTTAGTGTGAAAGTTTGGTCGATCATCGATCTGCCGGGCCGGAAGCCACACTGGTACGTGCCGATTAGTGTGCTGCAGAAAGGCTTTAGACGTTCACACAGTACGTTGGATAGGATCTTATATGCGACATTAAGCAGGGATATGCCTCGGTAGTTCTTACAAGACATAGGATTGCCTTTCTTAAAGATGGAGCATATAGAGCTGATAGTCCAGTCATCAAGCATGACTTCATCCACCCATACTTGGTTGATGATTTGGTGCATGCACTCTGCTGGTATACAATCAGAGCCGGCGGCCTTTTGTTCTTCAGCTTTTTGATAACTAAGCCGGCCTCTTCAAAAATGGGATGGATTCTTCATTGACTTCGGAGGATAGATTTTGTTAGACTTGCTATGATTTTGACATCATACTCCGGATAGGATCTGTAGGCTCCGTCCAGGAGGTCATTAAACTTCTCCTTGATAGAGTCTTCAGCTTCGTCGGTAGGGGCTTGTGCACATATTATGCTGATATTTTGTAATGTTGCCTTGATGCGGATCACAGCCAGGCGATCGCTGATCGGCTTAAAATCAATTATCATTGAGCGAAGCCGATTTCCCACGACGAATCCGCATCCTAACATGTGCAGTCTTTTGTGACAGCTGTAATAAATGTCGCAAATTTTTCGTTTTTGCATACCTAATCCTATCCATCGTATCTCCTGGATCGCGGTAATATCTGCCTTGTACCTTGTACCAATAGCACTTGGATTGTACAGTGTACGTACGTTCCAGGTGCATACTCTTAAATCGTAGTCCGTGAACGTTCCGGGTCATGATATTAAATGAGGGGGTCCATAATCCGAGGCTTGTATCTCTCTCATAACTAAAGTATTTTTACGTGGTAATGAAGTATATGTAAGGTATATGGTATATGTAAGTAGGTGCAGGTAAAAAACGTATAGAAAAGCTACAATCCGCCTGGAATGGATGGTATTATACCCTAAGACTTTGTCTATCTAGGATCCACTAAAAATTCAGACAATGTACTGAGATCAAACGAAGATTAACTCTTGCCAATCGCTGCTTAAGAAGGCAATTGTTATTACACAATTTTTTCTCTCCAACAATTTAACTAAGGCTGTACTAAACCCTGATCACCTCTTTCCTGTTGTATGGTGCAGAGGTATGAACAATGTCAAGAATGGACAATGTTGTAATGAGAGAAAAATAAGCTGTGTATATAGCGAAATCGATCTATTCAAAAGAGTTCAAATACAACGACTAAGATGGTTGGGTCATGTAGCGAGTCTTCGAATCCACCCCAGAGGGACGGCGCAGAGGAACATCTTGGCTCAAGCTACTTTGTGTGCGAAACTGGAGGCAGTTGGCTAATTATCAGGCTGCCAGAAGAGACTTGTTATTTTCATTGTATCAATGAATTTCCGCTTACTACCTTCAATGTACCTCACATTTATGATAAATGATAAATTAGTAAAAACTTAATTGTATTCCATTGTATACCGGTACTTAATTTTGAAATATCCTCCCACAGTGGAATGTACTGCAGTGTATCCACTTTCTGATTTATTGTTCGCTTTAAAGATTTCATTATCCGAACAATTTGATTCAAGTTTACAACTACAGCTACTACACATGCCAGGAAAACCATTCATATGCAGTTTCATTTCATGCTCCGAACAGGACTAAATTGAAAAAAAAAAGGATTGCGACTTCCTACCCGAATACCTACTCTTAAAAAACCATACACCATAAATCACTAGGAATGAAGTTTTAAGTTTAGTGAACAGTTTACTTTTTGTTCGCAAAAAATTGATATATGTTGTGACATACCCTCAGTTCTGCGAATAAATCATAGTAGATATGACATTTTCTCTGAACAGATCAAAGGCTTATGAGACTATTAGTGAGGCCATTCCAATATTTCACTTTTCACGTATGAAAATCATGCACCCACCATAAAACAGCGGCCATTCGTTGTGAAACTAAAATTGAAACTGAGAGCAGGATGACGCGCTTTCCGTTGAAATTCGGGCACCTCTGACCGCCATTATTGTTTTCGCGTTATGCAAACAGCATTTACTGAATGAGTAAATGAGTAATAAAAAACTTTTGCATGCAAGAGTACTGCTTCTACATATCGGCAATGTGGATATTTTGTGCCGAGAGCTAAAATCTGCAGTGGACAAATTTATCATTCTGTTTAATTTGTATGATAAA
Source organism: Xylota sylvarum (assembly GCA_905220385.1). Classification (NCBI taxonomy): domain Eukaryota; kingdom Metazoa; phylum Arthropoda; class Insecta; order Diptera; family Syrphidae; genus Xylota; species Xylota sylvarum. The sequence continues at coordinate 89,611,951 of LR999958.1, forward strand.
CAGCGGTCCAAATGAAACTGCAAACTTTTCTCCCGTGTTCTCTTAGCTGTAGATACATTTTTCGGTACAAAGGGAGGACTTTGCATTTGGTTGACTTGGTATGTTCAGTAAGTAAATACATATGTATGTATGTATGTATTATGTACGTATTTCCATTTACATTCTTCGTAGAGACGATGCATCTGATAATGATGCAAATAGGTACATAAACATACATACATACATCCATATATACATACCTACATGTTATGTATTCGCAGGGAATTTTGGTATGAATTAACTATGAGGGCGAGTGTCCTTTAGAATGTCGACACGCTGAGAACATAGATTAGTGTTTGTTGTGTTCAAAAAGGATGGCTAAGTGGTTTTTGTTTTCTCATAACAAACCGGTTCTTTGTATACGTACATATGTCCGTACATATATATCTATGTACATAGGTATGCAAGTGTCTTTTAGCACTTAGTTTAATAAATGATCCCTTAGGATCTCCTCATTGTGGACCAAACAAATTGCAATATCCACAATTTCTGTAATATTAATGAACCATTAAAAAATACCACACCAGTGCATAGAAGAAAATTAAAAGTTTGAAAATGTAATTACCTATGTACATATGTACATGCAAAACTAGTGCCAGGAAATCCTATAATGTTGTAAGGCCACATGAAATTATTCAACCAGAAGAAAACAAATCAAAATTAAATAAACATCAATACTGAGACGAAGAATTATCGCCAAAATTAAAATCCCCAAACTGAAATCCCCAAGTCAATATCCCCAAACTCAAAATCCCCAAATCCAAAATCCCCAATCACAAATCGTTGACTTTGTTGCGGGTTGGCTACGTATCTAATCCCCAGTTGCAAGAGTCCTTAATTAGAATCCAAATCCCCAAACACAAATCGCTGACAATAAATCCTTCATAGAACGTCCAAAATTACTACACCGCTCGCTCCGCTACCGCTCCGCTTCTCTGCTCCTTAAAGATCGTGGGGATAACGTGGGTATTTTACGTTTGGGGATTTTGTACTTGGGGATAGTCAATTCGCGTATTTTTCAAAAGGTGGGGATTTTGGGATTTGGGGATTTTGTAATAGCTCCAATTTTTATTATCGGATCTCTGCAATATATTTTCAAAGCAAGCTTTACTTACTTAACGGGCTCCTGACCCGTGAAGAGTCTCTGCCTGAGACACAGCAGCCTTCCACTCTCTTCGATCCCGGGCACGCTGCTTCCAGTTATCTAGACCAAGCGCTCTGGCATCCGCGATAGCTTGATCCTTAAAACGGAGGTTCGGTCTTCCTTATCTTCTCGAACCTGGGGGCTGTGATTCGAAGATCCTCTTTGCTGGAGCATTATTGTCCATTCGCTCGATGTGGCCGAGCCAGTGTAGTCGACGTGTTTTGGCTTTTTGGACTACATCCACATCCTGGTACAGCTCATAGAGTTCGCGGTTATATCTTCTCCTCCATTCGCCCTCCTCGCATACGGGACCGAATATCCGACGAAGAATTTTTCTTTCGAAAGTGTTTAATATCTGCTCTGCTTTCCTGCTTATCGTCCAACACTCGGCTCCATACAGCAGAACTGGCAGGATCAAAGTTTTGTAGAGCAAACATTTCGTCTTCCGAGTTAGGAGTTTTGACCCCATTTGTTTCGCCAAACCGAAGTAGCAGCGGTTTCCTAGGGTAAGTCTTCGTCGAATCTCCACTAAGTTGTCATTCGTGGAGTTGATATTTACTCCGAGGTAGGTAAACTCCTTAACCACTTCGAAGTTACTGTTGCCGACAGTGACGTTTTGTCCTAGGCGGTGGACAGATGCTTCTTTGTTTGTTGACAACATGTACTTGGTTTTGTCCTCATTCACTTCAAGGCCAACTCGTTTCGCCTCTTCTTCAATTGCCGTAAAAGCCTCTAACACGGCGCGCTGGGAGCGACCGATGATGTCGATGTCGTCTGCGTATCCCAGCAACTGGACAGATTTGTTTTGTTTCAAAGCAAGCCAAATTAATAAATCAAAAATCGATATCAAAGCAAATTTACAAAGATTCATCTTTAAATATGTCATTTTTATAAATCGTGTAACCACGTACGTATATGTATATATTATTTAATTCGAGGTCGATAATTTACGTATTGTGTTACGAATTTTAGACTTGCGGCTTTGCTTATTTTTTCACCACCTCTTTATATAATATGTTTGCTGTTGTTCCAATAGACCGTACATTGGGCATAATGTGAGTTAAACTATATGAGTTAAGCTAAGCTTTATTTATTATCATCGCGAAACAAACCTACGATGAACATTGCAGTCATATGGGATAAAAGGGATGTAAGGTGCAAACACAATTATCCGGTGGTCGCAGCTGGTAAAGATTGTCGTCTCTATCACATTTTATGGAAAGCTTTCACCTGCATTCGGGTTCCGTTGCACATTTTGGTTTAAATTTCTTAAGAGCATAATAAGATTGCCTACCTTCAATATAATTTTGTGTGAAGGAATAACTGCATGCAAGTATTCCAACAGGTAATGCACCGCCGGGGTTCAAGTTGATAGTGCGGTGGACTACGGGGCAAAGGTTCGTGGTTCAATCCCCAGACAAAACCTACAAATTTCTTTCACGGCCCAAGCTCTCGCGAGCATCTGACAAACATCTGAGAGTATAACTGTCACGAAAAATCTTCTCAAATAAAAAATTGTTCTTCCATTTGGGTGAAGAATATAAATATAACACGTACAACACGAATGGTTGTGAGAAGCCAAATGTTTATTTATTTTATTTAATCCATTACTTCTTCGATATCTACTATCTACTGTGCCAATAGATTTGCAGGTCATATCAAAAGCATTTAATTTAAGCGGAAGCTAAGCACTAATTTCGATTGCATAATTTTTTTTTTTGTTAATATAGCCCGCTCCCTTAGCCTTGGAATTGGTTTGTTGGGTATGTTCTTCAAATCCGGAGCGTCTTTATGTCCCTCACGATTTGACTCAAACTAAGTATTAAGAATTTGTATTTTCCCTTTTCTTCTTCTATATTTCCGTCGTCTATTTTTATTTTAAAGCTACACAAACTCTACGACACCCATGTTCCACCCACGTCCCAAATGTACCCTCATATTCTTTTTAAGACACAACTTTTGTTTCGTTTTGGCCACAAGTAGAATGATTTTAGGCAGGCACTTATAACGTCAGCACAAACACAAATCACCAGTAAGAACTACAAAGTAGAATTAGTAAAGACTGCTAATTTTTGTGACATAGTACACTCATTCCAGATTATGAGCCTGCATTCTCCAAGCACCTGAGTCGTATAACTTTACTTAGATATGTTGTAAAGAGGAACTGCAAACGTGTTTGAATTAAGGTAGGTTGACTGGAGTTTCACACTAAGGGCTGTGATAATCCATACTGATTAAGGTTGACCTGCCTCCTCAACCACTAAATTCACGAGCAATATCAAGCATTTGTTGAAGACAGCATCTGTATTATATTGGTCGTACAGTCACAGACATTTTTTCTCCAACTGCTATTTCATATCCTCAGTCAATTTATCACTTTGCCTATACCAGAGACGTATTCCATTCAGTAACTGTTAAAAAACCAGCATAATAGCGAACAGATCTTTATGAGATAAATCAGAAACAGAAAATTGTTCTACCAACAGTCCCAGAGCCCTGTAGGCTAAGTGGAATGTAGAATGTAATGTAAGCAGCTACCGTCTTTAAGTTTGAAAAAGATGTAACACTTCGAAATTCGTGAAGCATTCATGTAATGCATGTAATAGCATTCGGCGTTGTTCGGATGAACAGTACAAAACCTACAGAGTACATGGTCTTTTTTTATACAGAGTCCCCGGATACTACCGGCCTTGCTTAATCTTACAATATTATTATTTCTCCAGACGTAATAAAATAATACCTTACAGTGCAAAAGTTATTTGCTGAAGTAATCGATTTTGGATAATTCGAAACATGTCATTGTATTTGGAGGATTGTTGAATCTTTCCATAGCGTTACCTCTCGAAAAGTATACTCTTATACATACCATTGTACGGGGTATTTAAAGTTTAAAATATTTAAAAGTAAATATTACAGCCAACTAGATGAAGAAGACAGGATATCGACAAAGATACAAGAATGATTTTCTGGGTTGAAACCAAAACTGAAGAACCATTGTGTACAACAAAAAATTATGGCCTGTCTGCATTTCACATTGCCCAATTTAATGAAGTAAGACCTAGTCAAAGAATTTCAGATTACTTCAAAGATTGACAAAAAATATTATTGGTTAAATTGTAAATTGATAATCAATTATCAATGCCTAAAAATTTGACATCGTTATCAACGAAACAATTTTTTTGTCCACGAAGAAATTTTAGTTTTAATTGTACGATACTTTGATAAATATTGCATCGTTTTATATTACTTACTTTATGCGTTTGTTGTTTTATTTCTATGTAAAAATTATGATTATGAATTATGTCCTCTTTTTTCTTAGGAGTCCCAAAACGCAGTTATTTACAAACAAAATTAGTACTCTTGGCCTAACGCATTTCACAAGTTCCTCAACGACGCTGTTGGACCTTTTTCTTACAAGTAACATCGAAATATACACTCAATTGTCAGCGTCGGCATTCTCGAAACATGACTTGATCTTTGCTACTTTTAAACACCAGTTCCTGAAAATACAAATCCTGATTTCTTAAATTCTGAATTCGCCAAAGTTCAAAGTACTTTGCTTAACGTTGGGGAACCTAGTACGGTTGATTCTCTCGTTAATCTTGAGAATAATGATTGCTTCCATTTCACCAGGGTAGATGAAGTCGACATTTTAAGTGCCCTTCTGCAAATAAAGTCTAAGGCTATGAGCTTTGATGAAATAAATCCACACTTTATTAAAATAATTTTGCCCCACATTCTTCCCACCCTTACACATATTTTTAACACAATTATCATGACATCTGCTTTTCCTCCTTCCTGGAAGGTTGCTGAGGTTATACCGATAGTTAATGAGCCTGGTACCCGTTTCTCGCCACCCGAATTTCGACCTATTTCTATTCTTCTATTTTTATCCAAAGTTTTTGAGAAACTTCTTTATAAGCAACTGACACTTTTCGTTAGAACTAATAAGCTTTTAAATATCCAACAGTCCGGTTTCAGGGAAAACCATAGTTGTGTCCCTGCTATTTTAAAAGTAACAGACGATTTGAGAAGTGTGATGGATCACGACCTAATATCATTTCTTGGGCTCCTAGACTTCTCAAAGGCCTTTGACACCGTCAATCACGGAATCCTTTTTTCAAAATTGAAAGAGAATTTCCGTTTTAGTAACTCTGCAGCTAACTTGATTCTTTCATATTTAAGTATAAGAAGTCAAGCCGTATCGTTCGGAGAACAGAACTTGCGGTACTTGCACAGACCTGCGGTACTGACTAGTGTCAGGAGTATCACAGGGATCGATTCTTGGGCCATTACTATTTGTAATGTTTATTAATGATCTCCCGCAAGTAGTCCAATACTCATCAATACATTTATATGCTGACGATGTGCAGATTCGTTTGAGCTGACCTATGGATGTCAATTTTTTTGTTGCCATAATTCAGAAACACGAAGAAATCGTACAGTGATCTTCAACAATATTACGCGATACGTGTACAATCTGAAACACTTTGTATTTCTGGATACACTAACAGGATCTTTGAATGCGACCTACACACATATTTTAAGTTTTGCACTCTTAAAATGCGAAACATTATATTCAGTAACAAAGAGATCCAGTACCTGTATGAAAAACTTCATTTTTCCCCCTCTTCTCGTTAGTTTTTATTCAACCTAGGTTTACGTGGTAACCAATACGTAACCAATATTTTGAGTATGTTGTCAGAGAATGGAACGCTTTACCTAATGGATATTAGAAGGCTTCGTGGAACCAATTCTTTTGGTAAAGTTTTATTTAAGTATTTGACCGAAGGTGCTTAGATAATTTTAATTTTGTAATAACAGAGTTTATTTTTTCCTTTTAATTTATTTATATCTATGTAAATAATTTTTTTATTTTCTTTTCGAACACCATTTTCTCCAGTGTTAACATACTTAGTTATTCCAATTTTTAATTTTTAATTAGCGAATCCACAAAATGAATTGTTTATATCTATTTAAATAAATTAACTTTTAGTTTTATAGACTTTAACTTATAAGTTCAATATAAAAGATTCTGTAAAATAAACGAAATGAAAATGCACGCATGTTTAAGACTAGAGACTACAGTGTTCCTTAAATCTGACTCTTTCAATTCCTGGGCTTCAATTACCTCTAACCGAAAATTTAGCCCTTTTCAAGCCCAAAAGACTTGAACCAATCCAAATTAAACAGTGGCCCAACAAAATATTAAGTTAATTTTATTCAGTTTCTTTTTTAATTAATTACCTATATGTAAATTTTCGTGAATTGAATTTTTGGATTTTTTTATCGTTTCGTTAAATTATTATAAGAAAATGACTTATTTTTGTTTTGAGTCAGGTTTTTTTTGACAATACCGTGTCGTCATCAAGTAGTAAAAAAATCAAATTGCAATTTTGTCTATAAGTATTGATCTAGTACTTTTCACGCAGACTCACCTGTTGACTTAACGTGTTGCACCAAAGATTTGTATTTTTGTAAAGATGATAACTTCGGATGCATGCGTGTTTATAAAATTTCAACAAAAAACTCCTTCTATTAAATCTGATGCAAACAAAAGTATGGACGAAATAGAAATGTGTACCTTAATTCTTTGTCTTAAAAATTCAGCTATTTCTATATATGCACGTTATTCCAGGACAAATATTCGATATTCGTAATTCGTAATGTTCGTGAAAAATTTCTAACTGGAGATGTTAATAAAACTTGACATTAATATTATGAAAAGTCCATTGTTTCTATTCTGTCTGTGTGTTTTTTATTTATATAAATACGATAACAGTAGTTTTTTTAAATTATGAAGCAAATTTATAATATGTGTAAAGGGATTTAAAGCATCCGAGAATTCTGTCTATCCGTACGTTCGACTCCAGCCTTAAAGGCTAAATGGATCTGTTTTAAACTGGGGTCTGTGGGGTCAAAATTTGAGACGGAATTGGAATTTTCATTTCATGCGTACTTTAGTTAAGACCGATTTCAATTTTCTCACAAACGGTTTCAAAGTTTGCGATAAAATTTAATTTTTGATTATTTTGGCCATGTGTTAAATTCCCTACCACGTTTTGGGTAATTAATAATTTAAAAAAATGCTATCCTTCAGCTATTTGTTCGGTGAGTGAGCTTAAAGTTAATTTGTAAGAAATACAAAAAAAAAAATATTCAAATACCAAAATATGAAACAATCGCATCTTCCACTTTATTTCTGTTAATTCAATAATGTTCTGATACTGTATTACATTATACTTTTAAGTTCACATCATCTACTTAAATTCTCCCATACTGACAAGTTGTATAGTATGTCTTTTGACAAATATTAAATACCAATCTAGGTGTTGCTGTTGATTGAGCCTTACTGGTGTTTCCGAATGTTTAGAACCCGAATTAATAAATGTGTCATTAACTCAAGGGCAAACTTTTATTTTCTTTATAGATATAATTATCTAGTTAAGGTTAGTTTAAGTATATATAATTAGTTCATTACTTTCTTATTACTTACTTCCGGTATTTTCCAATAAGCCAACTAGGTTAATTTTTTTGTTTCCGTATAACTTTAGATTTTAGGAAACAAATGTTAATATAAAACCGAAGTACAGCAACTTAGCATTAAATCATAGCATAAAATCAACGAACTGAAAAGAGCATTTTTTCTGATCAGATGAGTAACAAGTAAATTAAAAATTTCTTATGAGGGTTTGTTTAAATTATTATGATTTTCTAAAACACTGCAGGGAAAGTTTCTTACTGTAATTCTTCTACCCGTGTAGAAACTATTTTAAATACATATTTGTAAGAAACACAATCATCTTCTTCGTTTAAGTTTACCCTCCCGTCCACATTACCTTCATGCAGTAAATTAAAATTGAAACGAAGCAAACGAGAACGCTGAAACAACCAAGTATACACATATCCTTTTGCCACCACCACTTTGAGATGCTGGTATGTTCATTGTTACAACATGACCTCTTTTTTTCCATGACTACACCACTCTATTGTTGGCAATCATACAGATAAAATCACAACAAATTCTCATCCACACTACACCCTCATCTTAATCTTCACTCTACGAACAATGTACGTGTTATTATGGGATAATCAATTGTCTTTGCTTTGTATGCACATACAAATTAAAAATATGATGTCATCCTTGCACAAAAAGTTCAAGTGAGATAGCGCAATCAGGTCAAGTAAGCGTCAAGATCCTACAATGATAATAAAGACATGCTTGAAACTGACCCATATTGAATCGCATTCAATAATTCTTGTCCCTTAATGCCTTTGAAAGATTTTCAGATTAAAATAGCGGCGACGGAATAGTGCACGTAGTATGTACATACATGTGTATATAATTGCAGAGATCCTGTATATCGTCGGAGCCTCGTGTACGACAAAGAATACTTTCGAGAAAACGGCTTTGAGGTTGGAAACCTAATAAAAAGTATGCCGCCCGTGGATTTTTATTTTTACTTTTTTCTTCAGCCATAGTATTAGACTGCAAGGGAAATACTTATAGCCAGAATTAATTTGTTTTAAGCAGCACACAATATAAAAAAACTTTTAGCCCATACACGTGCCAGATTTAAATAACATTTCATCTTAGATACCTATTTCAGAAAAACAAATTATACAAAAAACAACGTACTTACATCTTATGTATATGCAAACATATATACTATGTACGCACATACGTATGTATATATTTATGAATATGGTCTTTTAAAACATGTGCATAAATATACCCTATCCTAAAAGTTTGATACATAGTGTGTAACATAGGGAAATAATTGACCTATAAAGTATATGTATGCATGTAAAAGTATGTACATACATATATTCGTGATATTCGTATCAATAGCGTGCGAAAACGTTTTAGCCATGTCAGTCCGTCCGTCCGTTTGTCACCACTTTTAGGGCTTTACATTTTGAGCTAGGAGGATGAAATTAAATTTGAGAATTGAAGCAGTGGAAGTGTAAACATTTTTGAAACCCAATTTTTACAAAGTTTCCAATTTTTATACCCAATATGCACCTAAAAAATGAAGTCGATCGAAACATGTTTAAGATGCGGATTTAAGGGACTTACAGCCAAAAACTTCTATGCATAGCCGAAGCGTGCCACATACAACCTGGCATGTAAAACAGTCACGCCACCGGAAGTACGTGAGGGGAGTAGTGTTACGAGGCCGATAAGGATATAATTATAAGTGCTGGGTGCACTTAGAGAAAATAAAAGACGGTTTGAGTTCCTCGAGATCCAAAGAACAACTAACTTTATTTTTCATTAAAAATTGCCTGTACAGGAGATCATGCCGCTGTCAGTACCAGTGCCATGATCCCAGCGCATAGTGTAATACAATCTGATATTTCTTATTATGTGCAAATGTAACATTTATGATTCTTATTCTAGGGGTTTCAAGTTGTTGTCTGGGAATGTGCAAATGTGAAAGTATGGGAATGTGGGAACTAATTTTATATAACAATATACTTATGTACATAGGTAGTCAAAGAGGAGAAATGAAACCTAGCCATTTAAAGCGAGCAGTATAAATTTTCGAATTTCAATTTCACTAAAACAAAGGACTTTCAATACTTTAGTTGTTATGCCCCACTGATTGTGAGCATGGTAGAGTACTGACAGTTGCTGGAAGTACTTGTGGTCAATGTACAAATGATAAATAGGGTAGTACAAGGACATGGAGTCTGGGCATTGCTGGATGCGTTTGCTAGCCTTGATCTGATCTACTACTTAACTGAGGAAACAAGATCTACTACTTAACTGAGGAAACAAGATACTTCTGTGTGCTCTCCAATATTTTCACTATAAACATTGAAGAACATCTGGCCTATATATTTACACATGTATATGTGTATGTGGTTTCATCGACTATATTTCTACTCTACTTTAATCACCTACTGAAGTAAACAAAGAATCAGGTATATAGTATTGCGATATTCTATCATTATCCATTAAATGTCATTTTGACCGTCATACCATGTAGACGTGTTTATACCCTATCCTAAGGGTATATTAAGATTGACACATAGTTTGTAACATAGAGAAATAATCGAGATAGACCCTATAAACTATATATATATTCATGAATAGCATCAATAGCGAAATCGATTGAGCGATGACCGTCTGTCCGTCCGTCCGTCCGTCCGTCCGTATGTCACCGCTTTTTGGGCCTTAAATTTTGAGCTAGGACGATGAAATTTCATATCTGGGCTTCTGAGAAAAAGATACAGTACAAGTGTAAAAATTTTTGAAATCCGCCCACTGCCACGCCCACTTTTTCATAACTTCACTAAATTATATGAAACCGAAAAATTTTGTTAAGACCAAATATTTGGGTATTTAGATTCCCTACAATTCACCCATAGAAGAGTTTTGGCCACGCCCACTTTTTGGGGGCGTTATCATCAAAAAACCTATTTTGATAAAATTTTACATGTAACATCCTCAAACGTTCGACATTATAGCTATATTTGAGTACAAAATGCAATTTGGCCACGCCCACTTTATAGAGAGGAGGATAGGGTATCATACGATCCGTTCCAGACGGATTGTAGCTTTTCTGTATGTTTATACCCTATCCTAAGGGTATATTAAGTTTGACACATAGTTTGTAACATAGAGAAATAATCGAGGTAGACCCTATAAAGTATATATATTCGTGATCAGCATCAATAGCGAAATCGATTGAGCGATGACCGTCCGTCCGTCCGTCCGTCCGTCCGTCCGTCCGTCCGTCCGTCCGTCCGTCCGTCCGTCCGTCCGTCCGTATGTCACCACTTTTTGGGCCTTAAATTTTGAGCTAGGACGATGAAATTTCATATCTGGGCTTCTGAGAAAAAGATACAGTACAAGTGTAAAAATTTTTGAAATCCGCCCACTGCCACGCCCACTTTTTCATAACTTCACTAAATTATATGAAACCGAAAAATTTTGTTAAGACCAAATATTTAGGCATTCAGATTCCCTACAATCCACCCACACAAAAGTTTTGGCCACGCCCACTTTTTGGGGGCGTTTTCATCACAAAACCGATTTTTGAGCCTTAAATTTTGAGCTAGGACGATGAAATTTCAAACCTGGGCTTCTGCGAAAAAAATACAGTACAAGTGTAAATTTTTTTTACATCCGCCCACTGCCACGCCTACTTTTTTATAACTTCACTAAATTATATGAAACCGAAAAATTTTGTTAAGACCAAATATTTGGGTATTTATATTCCCTACAATTCACCCATAGAACAGTTTTGGCCACGCCCACTTTTTGGGGGCGTTATCATCAAAAAACATATTTTGATAAAATTTTACATGTAACATCCTCAAACGTTCGACATTATAGCTATATTTGAGTACAAAATGCAATTTGGTCACGCCCACTTTATGGAGAGGAGGATAGGGTATCATACGATCCGTTCCAGACGGATTGTAGCTTTTCTGTATGTTTTTATTTTCCTCCCGGTTCGCGACTTTAATAATTTCCAATTACCCTCGTAATTGGGTAATTTATTAATTTCCGCTCATTGTCTCCTCCGCCGTTGTTCGTTCACCTCCCCAGTGCGTGTACCCGGCAGTTTGTTTGTCTTTGCTTATTTTTCGGTTTGCGTAACTGACCTAGTTCTATTTTATTACCTACAATAGAAAAATTATAATTGCTTCATTAAGAACAACGGGGAATTGTTTGATTGCAACGGCCTTTGTGGGAAATCATTCCACCCCATGTGTATCAGTATCAGCAAAAGATCTGGAATCTATGTATGTACATATGTATGTAAAAAAAATTTCACTCTCCCATGTGATGCGCGCGGTTAAATGCGAAAACAATTCGACGAACTCAATGCTTAAAGACTTAAAACAATAGACCAAAATAGTGATAAATCAATTGCCGAAATTTGATGAGGGTCATTAAAACAGTTGACGATCTTACTAACACTGTGGAATGCCAGAGTGAACTCAGTAAATCAAAGCTCAAAATCATCGAGAAACAACTTGCTGCCTTAAGTGATTTAGCCCTTAAAAAACCACGCGTTGTTCTCACAAAGTTCCATCTCAACACTCAACGCTCAACACTCAAATCGAAGTCTTCAAATCATACTTCCGTGATTCGAACTGTGACGATATGCAAGCGATTTATGAATAGCTGTAAGTGACTCCGGTACGATTATTGGTAATACCGGAATTACTTTGGCTGCCAAAAAGGCTATTCAGACTGAACGCCTAAAAGAAATAAACCTTACTTTAAATTCCCTCAGCGAGGAATCAGGCACCACTAATACATATACATATGTATTATAGGTATACATGTTTTTGACATCGCAGACGATCTTAAGTTCGTGCCGAGCAAATTTGAATTGAACCCTTTTCAACAGTCGTCCAACAACTTATCCTTACTTGATGAGTTGCTCATCATCAATTCAGCGTCTACCTTTTACTTGCCCTCTGACTGAAACCGATATACATAGGTACCATCGAAAATATATTGAATCAATCCACCGCACATCCACCCTATCGTAGTAAGCCATTACCAAAAAATAGTTCCAGTCACATCTAAGAAGTTCAGCTGTTTCAACATCTCGTTACTATCCAAATACACATGACCATTTGATAAGTTTAGTACACTAAATATACCTAAGCCTAAGACTAGCTCTAAGCGTATCTCTAAGTCTATGTCTTAGCCTAGCTCTGAACCTAAAAATAACAGTTCTAAGCACGATAGCTCCAATTAAATCAGAAGTCCATCACTTGTTCCATGTCTCCTTCTTCCAATCGCCCTTCGTCTTCCAAAAACTCTAATCTGCCAACAGTAATTGGTAATTTAAAATGGGTTTATTTAAATCTGCTACCAAACTGTCCAATATAAAGCGGGTGTCATTTGGCCTAACGTCTGTCTCCTCTCTCTCTCATCAAACTCTAAGGATACTCCCTCCGTCAACTACCCAAATTTCATTCATTAGCACACTCTTAACCCTGATACCTTAAGCTCTACCTCAACTAGTGCTATACCCATATCTTCTGATTCAAACGTCACTAACCTCATTGTCAAATCACCTGCCTTTTTAGATCCACTAATTACATTCACTGTTAAATTTACAAAACAATTCACTTAAGTGATGACGGCCGCTAGGTAATGTCACGTTTAAGATATCGGAAAATATTCGATAATGTCCATCTGTATCTGGCCGATTTGCACTATAAAGTCGACTCCATCTGCATCGATGGAAAAATAAATACCAAGATTAAGGTATCTCCCAAGAAGGTCTGCCTACTGACATGAAGGCTTGCATGCGCATATTCCACCTCTCCATGTAGCAAACGATCTCGCGTCTTACGCATCCTACATCAGCTCTAAGCGCAGGTTCCATATCTAGAGAGCGCGCATCGACTTTCGACTAATTCCTTTCGCCCCTAAGCAGTTCGTCACACCCTCCTCTCCCAGACCAAGCCTCAGCTCCAAGTATTCCTAACGATACTGTAACTCCTTCAGAATGCTTGTCCATATATTACTAGAACGTGCAAGATTTACGAACTAAAACGTCCTCCGTGTTTCTTAACTCTCAAAAGCTCCCCTACGACATTTTTGCTCTAAGCGAAACCAATCTGTCTTGGGAATATAATAGCAACGAGCTGTTAAGCTCGCACTTTATTGTTTTTCGGAACGATCGCGATGGTCTTGAGAAAGAAGATGATTCCTCTGGTCCCGGTGTTCTTTTAGCAATACACAATCGTTTCTCTTTAAAACCTCGCACACCGCCACTTTTGAGTTCGTTTGTGTTAAAAGAAGTTTCTCTAGACGCAACATCTACACATTCTGCTACTATACTATGATATATGTAGGTATGTATTCGCCCATCCCAGTCCACCCAATTTTATTACCTTGCCATAGACGCGATCGATTCTCTGTTTAACGCTGTGGACACCTGCGACATAGTCATAATTTTGGGAGACTTTCTACGATCTTCATTGGGCTCCATCTGATGATGATCCTCCCTTTATCGCTACAAATCCTTGCTCAGATAAAGAGGTACTTTCTATTGACTGTCTCTCTGACTCCTGCCTTTCAGTTAAGTGGCGTTACTAACAACTTAAGTAGACAACTCGACCTAATTTTCTCATCAGACCCCGATAGCTATTTTGTTCCGGCAAGCAACCATCTTCTATCCAAATTAGGCCGCTTCCACCTCCTCTTCCTTCTATATTTTCCTGCAGCAACCTCAATAAAACACCACATACTGAGATAGTATAGTTATACTGATAGTTTTTATTTTCGCAAAGCAGACTTCGCTAAACTTGCTAAGTAAATCAAAAAAAATTCCTTGAACTCAATGTCAACAAATGCCAACCCATTACATACATATTTCCACAAGCGTCTTCCACCAGGTCCAAAATGTTGTCTTATCTGTGATCTGTGCTCGTCCCTTCTGTCAGATTCATCCGATTTGCTCTGCGCGATCTTCCCATGGTCGACCAGTTGAAACTTATAAACATACAATCACTTGAAAAAAAATTTAAAAAAAAATCTACATATTTCCAACACACCAGTTTGGTTGGTTGGTTTAGATCGGCCCTCGGTGGGAAAATGCACTTAGACCAGAGGAGGTCCATTGTGCTGCTGATGTGTTAGGTGGGTGAGTCACCCTCTTACTCTGGGAACCATCCACTCCTTCGTATGAAGGAGCTAATCTTAGCCGTGCAGGCGTTGTTGAGATCGTTTAGATCATTGAAAAAGTATTCGGCTAGTGTAGCACCAGTTTGGATTAGGGAAAATCATTCAACCATCAAGCAAGTCAACAAAGTAACCGAGACAATTGAAAAAGCTATACAAAGCATGGAAGTATCTCTTGAATTATTTTTGGCTATAAGGGTCTCTTATACAAACTCCACAGGGACTTACCAATGTAGTTTTACCAAATAATTCAATTATATTTAAGCGAAGGCCACTTTCAATTTAACCAGGATGGCGAATATTCAAAAATAAATAATAGCTTGCAGTAATTTGGGGCCAATGTTTTACTTATCATTCACTAGAGGCCTACCTACCCATATTTGCGGACGACACTGCAGCATTATCGATTGGAAAAAAATATTTTGGACTCTACGAGGAAACTGCGATAAGATGTTACAATAATTATTAATTGGACAAAAAAATAGACAATCAAATTAAACGAATGCAAATTATCCCATTGAAACTTTACGTATCAAAGGGTAAACCATTTACCAAATTTTTACCAAATTTTTACCAAGAGGCCTATAGTAGTTCATAGCAATGAAGACAAATGCGATATCGACAAATTTATTGGCCACCTTAGCGCACAATATAATATTTAATATAACAGCTACATATGTATGTAGGCAATGAAGAAAATGTATTTTTCCACTGCCTAGATTCGTAAGGAAAACTGACTGCCTTTGGAGTAAAATAAGACAGACCCGACTAACACTCCATCTTCAAAAATAAAAGAAAATGTTCCCTTTGCTTACACCTTTCCTATTGTCAATCAAAAAAATCCTTAATTTAAATTTTGAACTCGACACTCTCTTTCTACATCAAAGCTTCAGTAGAAAAACAACTCAATTTTAATTTAATTTATTTTCCACACGACTTACCGACAACATTCAGGTGTATGTAGTGACTCATATGTGGCGTTGTTGACACTTGACATTCATATACTCCGGAATCCCGATGTTGAGGATATTTTATCTGCAGAATCCAGTCTTCTGTCTGTGGTTGATGTATTGCGCGGAAACGTTGATCCGATGTGTAGGTGTAACGGCCGACAGTAAGTAGATGAATGTCACGATGCCTCACCCAAGAAACTTGGAGTAACATCTAAAGAAAAAAATAAATAAACAGGTACACACATATGTACTTTAAATAATAAATATACAAAGTTGGAAATACGTATATTTAAATTATGCACAACTTAATGACGCATGCATATCGTTAATATCCAATCTTAATATACTCTTGTAATTTGAGGCTATTTAAATACTAATTCATACTCACAGCATAAAACGGTATAACATATTCGAAAAATTCTTCCCCGAATTCGAAGACAGTTTTCTCAATGCGAGAAAGTGTATTTTAATGACATAAAAAAAGGCGATATTTCCCTTTCTTTTTATGTACCAATACATTTTTGAACACTTTGTCAACGAAGTTTCAGTATACCAATTGACAGTTCTTGGCTGGCCAGGTTCAAATGGAACAGCAGCAATTATTTTTGCTGCGATGAAGTAATTCGATATCATCACTTTTGTCGGTAATTTGAGCAAAATGAACCTATCGAGCAGATTTCTTCGAGTAGTCTAGGTGATAATTTCATAATCCTGGATAATCATGGGATTCAAACCCTGTTTATAACCTATCATTTGCTCCTTGAATCTCCATCAATTATGGCTTCCACGACAGCCAGACTTGTGCCGTGTCGGTAAAAGATTCGTCCTCCAAAGAAAATTGTGCACTCTGGAATTTTTATAAATATAAATATCCTCCACAAGCATTTTGGCATTCGTTAAAAATTTGCACCGACCTAAGTTGACGTCGAAATCCAAAGAGAATGGTGAATTTCTTGCTAAGTTGGTGATAAATTTTACCCGACCTTACATCAATAATTGCAGCACAATGGACCTCCTCTGGTCTACGTGCATTTTCCCATCATTACATCAATAATTTCATGTCTACTAATTTCAATTCTTGTCGATTTGCCGAAAATTTTAGTGAACATACATATATGAACTATTAGAATTCGATAACCAATCTTTCTTTATTCAAACTGCCATCAACTAAGCAAATGTTAGTTAGATCCTTCGTACAAATATGTACATGTATATGTAAAGGGTTTTCAATAGGGACATAACAATTTTATGTTTTAATACAAACGCACTTTTTTTTATGATCTCAGTATCAACAGGTTTACATTTTTATCATGGTGAAGTTCACGAACGAGCAACGTTTGGAAATTATTAAAAATTACTACCGAAATTCTGAGTCCGTGCTCGCAACTTTAAGAGCGCTTACTCCAATTTTTGGTCTGACCAGATGGGATGTGCGTGTTATAGTGGATAAACTTCAACATATTCACTAATGAATATTCCTATTCCAGTGGGACAACGCACCGGTCGAAGTAGTCAATTCCACGCCGTTCACAAGAATTGGGAAGAATTGGTCCACATTGTGGCGAATTTTGCGTAAAGATCTTGTCCTACACCCTTACAAGATCAAACTAACTCAAGATCTGAAGTAGTGATGGGCATAATCGA
Organism: Xylota sylvarum; assembly: GCA_905220385.1. Classification (NCBI taxonomy): domain Eukaryota; kingdom Metazoa; phylum Arthropoda; class Insecta; order Diptera; family Syrphidae; genus Xylota; species Xylota sylvarum. The sequence continues at coordinate 89,629,400 of LR999958.1, forward strand.
ATGATTTGAAGAATCGAGACATCAGTATTCAAATGATTTGAAGAATCGAATGATTATTCGAGATACGGGTAAATGAAAAAAAAATTGCAATGTTGTGTTGATATTAATATACTGTTTTTGTTTTTAGGCAAAAAAAATGATACTTCATTTACATAAAAAAATAAATAAAAAACGAGTACAATGAACGCAAAATTTTTTTTTTCTTTTTGTAGTTACACTTTTCAAGCACGGTTGTCACTTTGGTAATTTTTTACCAAATTTGGTAATTTTTTTTTGGTTTCGCAAGTTTTGGTAATTTGGTAATTTTTATTTCGATTTGGTAACTTTTTTGAACAAGACCAGATTAAAGAACGTCAGGCAAGAATTGAATGAATTTCATTATTTTGAATTATGCCTAATTGATAGCATACGAACGGAATCGCCTTATGTAAATGATGGCTAAATAAGTAGGTATTTCAGTGAATGCACTGCATCAATCAAACATATGCATATGTTTTTTCCAAAAATTACTCAATGCATAATTTCTTTGACGACTAAACAATGTTAAACTTGACATTACTATGATGGAGAAGTTTAAAAAAGTGGGTTCACTAATAATGTCTGTTTGCGACTTTAACTTTACCCCAAACGGTTGGACGGATTTGCTTTAAACCTCGTATCTGTGGGTCTGTGGGTCATTCTTGAGCATAACTTAAATATAAATCGCTTTTCTCGAAATCGGTTCTAACAAATTCGATAAAATTTCATATTTCATATTGGTTAGTATGAATCTATGCTATTAGATAGAGCAGCAAGTTGTTTTTGCAACAAATTTGCAATTTTTAATTGAAATAACGCAGATAACGTCCGATAAAATTTATCACGGTAGTGCCCTCAAATGTGGAGCCCCAGGTTCACCCGAACTGTAGCGTCACCTAAGGAAGTAAGTAAGTAAGTACCTTCAACAATAATTTAGCATAAAAGTGAAAGTGAACGCCAGGTTCCGCGCTGATAAATGAGTCTTTATTCCACTCTGATACTTCAAAGGCATAGTGGAACAACAGATGGGAACGACTTTCACCTTGTAAAATTTTGGGCAAGGTACGATAAACATAAAACAGAAAAGTTTCCGAAAAGAGAAAGGGCTCCCTGCCTTTACTGATAGGCGTACTCTCTGGTCACAACCTAAGAGATCAAACAATGAAATTGAAACTGAATGATGACGACCTGTGCAGAGGTGATGTAGAGGATCACGAGGTTACTCCTCATTTTATTTCTCACTTTTTAAACCTCTGTTATCTGAGGAAAAGAGCTCTAGGAAGTTACTACTTCCAAGCTATTGAAGAACTATTTGATGCTTCTCTCTCTGATTGTCGCGGTCGGCAACAGCTGGCACCATCGACGAAGTTATTTAGTGTTCACCGCCAGACGGACACAACCCCAAAAAACAAACTTTTACGCTGATTGGCTGGCCAATCCTTTCTTTTCTTTTCTATAACAATTTTTTTCTTTTTTTCTATAACAATTTTTCGATCAAATGTAAAAAAACTATTCGTATTGTCGTCATCAGCTATAGCAGTGTACAAATTTAAAACGCCACGACGGAAGGTTTTATTTTTAACATAAGAATTATTTGTGCAACAAAACAAAACCAATAAAATAGAAAATTCTCATTGACGCCAGAAAGTTTTATTTTCTACACTGATCTTTACAGGTTTCGTTCGGGCTGTTTAAAAGCACTCAACAGCGATCCACATGTGTGGGAAGAATGTACTCCAGAGTAAAGCTCAATGAGCATCACAAGGGTCTACATAAACCTGTGTGTGAAGATGGAGAAGTATATTCTTCATCAACCCACTTTTCTATCCTAACCTAACGTACGACCCAGTCATGCTGTTTATTTATATTAAGCTCGTAAACCAGAAAAAAATCAAAATTAAGAATAAGGTTAACGTATATTAGTACTTTATCAACATTTTCGCCTTTAGAATGATTTGGTAATTTTTTACTTCATTTGGTAACTTTTTTTTTTCAATTATGGTGGCAAATTTCTTTCCTAAGTGGCAACCATGCTTTAAAGTCAGAATCTTTTTAAAAAAAATCCCAAACAATTGATTTTTACACTTGTGTTGCCGTTTTGACTGTTTTCCAGTCAGATCTGACTGGATTGATATGAATTTAGCTGGATGATTTTTTAAAATCCAGCCGGCCGGTTTTTTAGCTGGATTTAATTTTTTTTGACTGCTTTTGAAAGTTTTGAATTGGCATTTTTTTCCAGTCATTACCTTTTAAAAATCAAAGTTACCATAGAAAACAAAGATAGAAGAAAAACTTTTACCGTGAATTTACTATTCTTGCTCTGAACTTGGAAACAATTTTCGCAATGGGATAGCCCTATTCTCACGAACTGGGAGAATATTTCAAGCACAGAATCATTCTGGTGTAAAGTTTTCAACTACAAAGATGCTGCGAATGAGAACCCGTACTCTGATCTAGCCAGATTAGCCATTTCAGTATTAGTGCTCCCTTTATCTAATGCAGAAGTCGGAAGTTATTTAGTTCTTAAACTAAACTTCACAATAATGTGTATGTATCTATACGTGAATAAAAATGGATTCTGTTATCATTTATCAATTACCGACACTCGCATTAAGGGCCTGTGTTATTTTTATTTCCCAGAAAGTTTATTTATGATTTTTTTGCAATGTACTATTAGAATGAGTTTTTAGACGCTTTGCGTGTTATTCTTACTGTTATTTTCTTTTTAAACTAAATTTAATGTACGAGTATATACTAGTAAATACATATATGTACATGCATACATATATATGTTCAAATATGAAAGAAAATGAATTCTTTATAGTACCTTAATATCGAATAAAATATTTTCTTGGCTGGATTTTTAGCTGGTTTTGTGCTTTTTTGACTGTTTTTTAGTTTTTTGACCGAAACAAAAAAATACAGAAAAGCTACAATCCGTCTGAATCGGATCGTATGATACTAGGGTTCCCAACTTTGGTTGAAACAAAAGGAGGACACCGATTGTACTAGAATTAGTTCAGTTCTTTGCATTTATTGTTTAAAATAATAATGTAAATATATTTCTATAAAAATCTATAAATAATTTTTTACATAAAACAAAAACGAAAATAAAGTAAATCAGTGGACCACATAAATGAATAAATGACAAAATTCAGAAACCCTGGGACTGGAAAACTGAAGCTTGTAGCAACTTTTGTTTGATATAAAAGTGACACTTGCTGGAAATATGGAAATGACAGATGAATGATTGACCATGTTCACATTGAACTGACGGTTTAATTTTTTTTGACGTTTCCAGGCAATTGAGAAAGCGAAGAGATAACGTGTTACGGCAATCTGGATGTTCAGATTTTCTGAAATTTTCTCAATTTTATTTTTGATGTTTGGAAATGTCAATCGGTGTGTATCGACGAAAGGGTGAAAAAAATATAGAAATTTTATGAAAATTTCGCACGCAAACAAAAGACAAACGAAATCAAACCAATTCAAATGTTGTGAAAAGTCTTAGTTTTGTTGTAGCCCCTTCCGGTAGGGGTTAGAATGTACCCGAGGTAGGCACGCCTGTTGTACGAGGGGACTAAAATTCAACTTCCGTATACCGAGTGTATACGTATGAAAAAAATAAAACGACAAGATTTAGTACCCCAGGTGGCAGTCTAGCTTTACTGGAAAATGTACCCTCTTCGGAGATCGGCTGTACGGATTCTGAGGAGAGCCACTTATTGCAATCCAATGACCCTTTAAAAAAAGTTAAAGGGTGTCTCGATCTCCTCCACCAAGATCGAATGATCCCGGGAAAAGAAATCCATCGGGAGCGCCAGAGCGCAAAAATCGGGATTCAGCGAAATCTAAAAGCTTTGAGGAAGAAACTAAAGCACTCCGAATCAAGCTTAATGAAATGGATCACGATCAATCACGATCTTAAGAAAGAGATAGACGAATGTACTCCACCACGGTTAGCTAGTCAGGACTATCACATCGATGAAGAAGAGCTAGCACGGGATACGAATCGGCTCCCTAAGAAAAGACCTGGTAGGAAACAAAGGGCCGGTTCTTCGCTCGAAGTCGAATCTGTAAAAGAAGAAACGCAAAAAGAACCGCAAGAAAAACATCTTTGAGGGCAATTTCGCCTACCGCCACCAATAAACGTCGTCGGGATAAAGGAATATAATAAGTTGCATAGCCTCCTTAGGAACGATAACATTAAAGTTACATCTTAGGGATATTCCTAATGCATGGAAAATTAAAGATGACTACCGGGCAGTGTCCCAAAAGCTAAATACCGAGAAGATCAGTTGGTATCTATACTTTCGAAATAAAGTCAGAGAGGGAGTGTTCAGACAAAACTATCAATCTGAACACGAAAACGTCAAAAAAAAACCAGTCTGTCAGTCTTGCGTGAAGAGGGTCATTACCGAAAAGGTAAATGCCTGAAAGGAAACAGGCAAATCATCGAAAATCGGTACGTGCAATAAAAATAGTCGTAAGAAAAGGGAAAACGGGTTTTAATCCCATTTTTATTTTGCTTGCTTTACGAGCAAAAGGAGGACATTTTTACGGGAGGACAAAGTGTTGAAAAGGAGAACTGTCCTCCAAAACGGAGGACGGTTGGGAATCCTATATGATACCCTCCTTCCTATGCAGCCTATAAAGTGGGCGTGGCCACGTTGCATTTTGTACTGAGCTACGACGATAACTGCAAATGGTTGCGGATGTTGCATGTAAAAATTTATGAAAATCGTTTTTTTTATGAATACGCCGCCAAAAAGTGGGCGTGGCCAAAATTGACATATGGGTGAGTTGTAAAAAATCTAAATGCTTGTGTACCCAGATGTGACCCAGAGGCCGGTAGGTTTTTACAAATGGTTTTCTGTATGTATTTTTGCTTTAATAAACCAATATCGAATCCACTTAGCAAATAATTTATAAAAATTAAATATTTGAGACAGAAACGAAACCTGCGATAGTATGCTTTTACTCTTAACGGTTTACAAAAGCACTAGAGTGCACACAGTTTGATGTACTTCGCTACAGTAATAGAACTTACTACAGATTTCCTTTTGTTAAATCCCGCACAATATGCATATAAATACATAATCGCGAGTTATTGCAGAAGTCACTAAGGTGGTAGCTAAAATCATTACTACCACAGATTCATTTACCGGCGCTGAATAAAATGTTTTCTTCCTTGTTTAATTTTTGTGAAGTAGTAATAATTACATACATATAGCAAATCATGAATAATTTGACTGTTAATGTCAAAGTTAATCCCCGTTTGTGTTTTCATACATGCAAAGCATTGAAAAATAAAGCAACCCTGAAATCATATCAGTGAGGGAGCATCGATCAATATATGTATGAAAATTTGTTTTACTCGAAAGCCTGTTAGACTGGAAAAGTAATTAAACTTAAATGAAAAGGAAAATTAATAATTCAGTACATTTTAAGTGTATGAAGATTTTCTTTCAGCTGGAAAATTGTGCACGTCGTAGTATGTACTTATGAACCAGACTAATAATAACAGAATTGACATTTTCTTAATTAAATGTTGTTCGGTGAGCATTTGAAAATAAGGTTAAATATTTCTAAGCTTGTCGTTGCAAAGTTTTCGTTTTCATAAGCACTCAGCAGGATGTTATTTATTAAGGTATACTGTAGGTGGAATTTAGAAATTAATTATTAGACAAATCTGTATGGTTCAAAATCCGATTGTAATAGTATACACTTAACCTAACGTAGCCAACATTGTACTTGCTGGTATTTAATTTCAATTCAAGATTGTATGTACATAGGTAGATACTACTCTACTATAGGAATAATGTTCGGAAGTTTTACAAAAATGTAAAAAGAACGCGTCAATACAACAAGACTGTTCGTTAGAAATACGGTGTGGCCAGAAAATCCTTAAGATGTTGCGTAGGCACCTATTAACGAACGTTTGCAGCTTCCTCGTGATAGTAGCGATCACTCTCCAGGCACCACATTCATATAGCAGCACGTATTCAACGTTAATTGCATTACTACGCCAAATTGTGGATAGCATCCCAAACGCAGATTTTGCTTTCCCTATTCGGCGGCTGGCTATATCCAGTTCGGTTCCACCATGAGTTGAGACAATACTCCCAAGGTATTGGAAACTCTGTACTCTCTCAACCGTTTGTCCAGTAATGCCTATATGAGTTGATGAGTTCGGTCCTAGGCTGATCATTTTTGTTTTTGCCGAGTTAATTTTCAGCCCAACGATGTCAGCTTCCCTCTCCACATTTGCTGTCATTTGGTAAAGGTCCATTATTCTGTGAGACAGTAGGCATACATCGTCGGCGTAGTCGAGGTGTTTGAGTTCGGATGTAAGAGTCCATCGAATTCCTCCATTCCCCGTCGATAAAGCCTCATTTAGCACATCGCTTATCACCAATAGAAATAATATTGGTGAAAGAATGCAGCCTTACCGAACCCCACTTTGGACTTCGAATTGCTCATTCAGTCTTCCTCTGTGCAAAACGTGACATGTGGACCCATCGTATGTAGCTATTAATTTATCAGGAATGCCTCTCCTGCGCAAGGTAAGCCAAATACATTCCCGATTGACACTATTAAACGTCTTTTCCAAATCGATGAACAGCAGGTGTAGTGGTGATCGCTATTCAACGCATTGGCCGATGATGATCCGCAGAGTGTTGATATGGTCTACACTTCTTCCACTCATCCGGAAAACTCTCGGCTTCCCAGGTTCTCCCAACAAGTGGAAACAGTAGCTCACCCGGTGCAGTTGGCGCAAAGGATCCACAAGAAAGGAGACCCTCTAAACTGCGCCAATTACAGAGATATCAGTCTCCTCAACATCGCGTACAAGTTCTTATCTGCCATCCTGTGCATCCGTCTGAAAACTTTCGTCAGCAACCTGATTAGCCCCTATCCATATGGTTTCAGACCTGGAAAGTCCACAATCGATTCACGATCCTGAAAAAAAACTAAAGAAGTCCAAATCGATACCCACTATCTTTTCACCGATTTCAAATCTGCATATGACAGCATCTATAGAGGCGAGCTGTAGAGACCAAAATCTTTTTGAAATGCACGCACTGCAGCAATCACTTTTATATCTTCACTATTTTAAATGAATCGAACATACCCATAATTTGCCTTAAGCCAAGCCCACTTTTTGGGGGCGTTTTCATAGAAAAAACTATAAAAAAAACTATTAAAAATTTGCATGTATGCAGTATGTCATGCCCACTTTATTAGTGATGCATAGATATGAAGATAGGGTTTCAAACGATCCGTTCCAAACGGATTGTAGTTGTTCTGTATGGTTCCGGACGTTACACTTGCATAATAGAAATTTATTTTTCTTATTTCGTTTGCTATGATCTTCATCTGAGTTTATCGCAATACCTGCTACTCGGTTTCTTGGTTGAGTCGTACGTTGCGCAAGTCAAGAAGCCCAAGTGAAGAGGTTAAGGAAGTCAAAATCAAATCTAGTTCTCCGGTACTAATAATTCAACGATTACAACATGTCTTTTTCATTTTTTTACTCACTAACCCTACAAAGCATGCTTACACTGAAGTAAGTAAAGGGGAAGAATTATTGGGTTAGATGGAATGCGAGTGCGTTGTTCGTACTGGTTTGCAGTTTCTGCGAGCATATGTGCATATGTTTAGGTATGTACATATATGTGTATTGTTGTTAGCATATACATATAAGCATACGCATAGTTGGTACGCTTAATATAAATAGAAAATGAATACTTAACGGATTTAATAACTTGTTTGAAACAAGTAACCTATTCTTAATTTAATTTCTAAACTCAAATGAAGGACAAAATGAGGGCAAATTCGCTCTTGAAGTTTAAAATATTCAAAATTCAGTTTAAGTGCTTCCTTCTCAAGTAAACCATCTACACAGTCAAAGAATTAATAAAATGTAAAAGTTTAAATTCATGTTTCCCTTTCAAAAGATTTTATTCAAAGGAAACTTTATGTTGTAAACATGAGTCCCACTCAATCACCTCAAACATCAGATGGGATATACCCACACAACAGGAAGATATTCGAAAACTCCAACATGAAATCAATCACTTTTGTGCAATATATCACTTTGTTCGATTTGAATTGAAAATCGAACTCTTACCTTCAATTCCAATCTAAGTAATCCCCTTAAAGTATCTACTCCATGTAGACAGATTGATTGTATATTACCCTCATTTTGCAGCCTTATTCAAGGACAAGAATAAATATGCTTAAGAATAAGAGCCAAGACCGCGATCCAATTTTAAATGTAGGTACATAAGTGGGTCTGGGTATGGATTCGGATGTAGGAAATTTACACATGTGTGACGCACAAGTGTACTTTTAATCCACTTTTAAGGCTGTCAAACAACCTCAATTGGAGCAGATGATGGCTTTTAACTTTTCGACTAGTTTTGTTCGTTCTCTTCAAGCTATAAACTTTTAAATTACACTCAAAACAGCATGAAAGGTGAACCCACAAAGTTGTCGCCCCAGTGAACCTTCTATGATGACAACTCCTTTGCTGTAGAGGCAAGAAACTAATTAACATGCATTTTCATCTTGTTTTGCCACTTCGTTCTCATATACGAGTTCGTTGATATATGGATCCTTGTTAGGGTGACTTGTTTTGGATATAAACTTTTTGACAGAGCAATTTTCGTTGTATCAAAAGTCATCTGTCATTACATGTTAGGAATCAGGTATCATACCTGAATGGTGGCAGGGGACATAAGAATGTCTGAAAAATATGGAGGTGTGATGAAGGTGCGATTTTAACATAGCAAAATAAGGATTCAAAGAATATAAGGGCAAGTGACAACCGTAACCAAACGAAATGAGATAAACTGAAGGGAATTATAAATTATGCTGTTTTGGTTACTTCAGTCAGGGTTCGGGCTTGGGTTTTATATAATAGGTATATCTTATCCATATAGAATAGCATGCATGTGTGGTAGAGTAAACTTAAACCATGGAAACACAGATATGTTTAATAATATAATGAACATAAAATTGGTTCCCGCAAACGACTAGAAAGTAATCGTTAACTACAGTCGAAGCTTGAATATTGCAACCCCCTATAGTTGCAACTATATACATACTCAAGACTCAAAAAGTTTCCATTGCTTGTTTATCTTACAATTACAACATTCCTGTTATTTTATGTTCGATTCTTGAAACACCAGAAAAGGAATTGATAAATCTCTTGGCGAACTGGAACGACATCCCGTAAATTTCGTCTCTTTGTTTTATTTCTTGTTAATCCTTACTTGAACTAAAAGATAAATACATGTGTATGTACAACGCATACGCTTTTGGATATTTTCCTAATGTGATGACCCCTCACAGACGTGAATTAGCAACATCGCACAAAATAAAATGCATTAAACACACGAAGATTTAATTTTTTTTGTTAATCAATCAGACTTTAAATTGAAAAGACATGTTATTTTTAAAGTTCTCATCTCCACAGTGTCGTTTTAAACCTAATTTGTGTTATTTGTTAGATTGAATAGAAGTTTTTAAGTGTTATATGTTTCTTATATTAAAAGGTGCAAACAATTTGACTTAAATTAGATATTCAGTAGGAGCAACGTATCCATTGGGTGCAACAGGGACGGTTTTAATTAGTTGCAAGAATGGAGATCTCGCTGTATCTAAACTTACGATTGTGCTACCATATTTTCGGACAAAAACTTAAATACATATACAACGGACACAACTTTAAAAAGACGTATAGTATTCAGCAAGCTATGGCATACTTACATATAAAACAGTACATTTTCTTAAAACGCGTTAGCAAACAATGTTTGGCAAATGTTAGTCAGGCTATAACTTAGTAATGATAGTGTTTGAGACAAATATTATCTTCAAAAAACTTATTTTCCATATCTTTATGGTTTGTATTGCACAAAAGTCGTTGATTTTATTGCCAAATATTGATTATATCCAAGCATATTTTAAATAGTTGATTTTCGTATGAAATAGAAAATTGATAAAATAGATTTTCTAGATAACTCCTTCCAACCTTTCAACCATATCCATATCTACCACTAAGGCTCCAAAAACCATGAGCCTTTAAGTACACAAAACCAAAACTGGAAAACATCTAACGTAGACAGACTGCTGGAACCGAAATATTTCACAGACATTTTATTGCTAAGAACCACAACTCCACAGTTTCGAACAACCGGGCCTATGTTTGTGCTCCCAAATATCGCCATATATTGATTCTTCCCAAGTATCGCCTAATGCATAATAAGCTATTCGTAAAAATCATTGCAAACCTATCAACATTGTTTGTCGAATAACATCATCTCAGACAAGCAGAAGGGTTATAACCGGTTATTAACAACACAGGTCTACAAAATAAAAAAAAAATTGGTGCCGCTGAAGTTTGGTGTGCCTATGCTTTGGAAGGAACCGAAAAATCACCATGATGACTGCTATTTCTGTTTAGTCAATCTGCGTGGTGTTAACCGAAAAAAAATGGAAAAAACATATGGAAGAACGGTACCAGGGTCGATGGGATGAACATATGATGGCTGATTACTGCTGGAGTATCAAACGCGAGTGTCTTGAGGAAACTCACTCCAAAAAATCCCGAAAAAAGGAGCTTTCTCCATGTTTGTTTTCTTTCAAACAAGTAAATAAACGCTTAAAAATATGAAAAAAAAACTGTAGATTTTCAAAAAAAAATATACCGTTAGAATCAGCATAATGGGCATACTCAAAAACCGTTGTAGTCTTTCCCGCACCAAAACCACTAAACCACTGTAGACCTGTGCAATCGATTATGTAGTTATTATAAGCGCTAAGGAAAAAAAACGTAACCTTGCGTTTATTGACCGCAAAAAAACAATTGATTCAAAGCCACATGAATATCTGATTGATATACTAGAGATATTCGAACGTTTAATCAAATGCTTAAGATCACTGATGTAGAAGAGGAATACCAGGTTATGGCAAATCGGCACAATCAGCAAAGCTATTCCCATTAGAAAAGATACTTTTCAAGGAAACTACCAGGTCATCTTTGGTTTTGCTTGGGACTGAATCCATTCAATAAGATTTTAGCCTAAATGAAATCCGTATTTTTCATCAATACTGAAACTCTAAACCATCTCATTTACCTCCAGTCATTTATCCATCTTCTTTACGTCAATGACCTAAAACTCTATGTCAAAAAGAGGGAAAAATTGCACCGGATGTAGAAGTAGAGATGCACAGACGGAGTTTGGTCTAAACATACATATACATATAAACTTATCCACTTAGTAAAAGGTCAAGTAGACACTAAGGCCTATCGACTGGAATCAGGTAATAGAAGAAATGCAGAACGGATAATCATATAAATATTTAGGTCTTCTACAACTCAAGGAAGCTATCCATGTTTTTATTAAGATAAACCTTACACTTCAATTTAAGAAGCGGTTATTTTTATTTTAAAATCCAACCTCAACGGAATAAAAACAGCTGTGCGAAGCATTAGTTAACATATCCATTTGAAGTTACTAAATAGTCTCCAAATTATATGGCGAACCTAGAAATATTGATTCAAACATCGATGAATATATTTCACACCCCACATTCGTAAAGTACAGTGGAAAGAACATCTTTGCCTCTGATCTTGGGTGAAATGGGGTTATTGAGTACCTATCAGCTACCTACATCACCAGCAAAATCTCAATGTCTGAACTTACTTACAGAGAAGACTTTCGGCACTTTTTACTTGCACTTATGTATGTATGTACATACATATAACATAAGGCAAGTATTGGATTTGTGGATATTTTCAATTTCGATATTTTGATGAATTTGGACATTACCATAGAGAAATCGAAAAAAGTGGGCTTGGCAATGTTGTCTGTCTGTCTGACTGTGCATGAGGCTAAGGCCTGAACGGGTGGACGGATTTGGATCATACTTCATATCTAGAGGCTGTTTCTCGGCTATTTCTCTAGCGATTGGAATTAAAATAATTATGGTGTACCAAAAGCACCGCTCACGAAAAAATATATAGTGCACGACTAGGTCGTACGTACTTGCACCTTTATGCTGCAGGATTATACATTACAGGATTGAAGTTCAAACAAAATGTATAAAGTCAATAGTCTGAAACAATAGATATAAAATTCCACCCATTTTCTTATACAGGAAGCATAGTTCAGTGGGCGTAGCATTTCGTATTTTAAGGGATGTTATCTGCAAATTTTTTTCAAAAAATTAACCCAAAAGTGGTCGGGGCCTTATATTATGTATGTATGTTGCATGAAGGAGAATTGTACCGTTTTAAAAAGTGCGCGTGGCAATAGGCAATATCTTGGTACATATTAATATATTGTATTATATGCATATATGTATGTATGTATATTAACATACATTGGTTCTAAAATATATATATATATATCCATTTTTAATGAAATCGTCGAATATATAGACAGATATACAGACGTAATTTGCGGAATCACTTTTTTGGACTTCTCCATCATGGTAATGTCAAGTTTCAATAAAATATCGAATTCGAGATTTTGCAAGAAACCAATACGTGTCCTATAGGTATGTATGTATATGTACATGCATATGTATGTATGTACATACATATGTAGGTGCAAGTAAAATCAGTGAATTATTGTCATAACATCTAAAGACACGGGTTCTCTGAGGTCGTCGAAGAAAAGAGCCCCTAAATCGAGTAGTCTTTTTTGGGACAGGACCGGACAGGTTCTTATGCGATAGATGATGATTTTATTCACTTCGTTCCTACAGCTCTTACAGAAGTTAGATTAAATTGAATGATGCCTAACACTTTACCATGTCGGTATATCAGACAGTGTCCAGTGAGGACACCGATTACATAGCTGATCCATGATCTCTTTAGCATATACGTGCATACGTATGTACATATGTATGTAGCTAACCCCATACTACGTTTGTGATGTAGGTTATGCCATATTTATCTCGTGATATGACATGTCGAACCGTATGTTGTTCATTTTTCTAATAGCGCTCAGATTTAATAGATATTTGCATGTTGCGTGTAGTGTTGTCTGATGTCCCGGTTTACCCGGGACGTCCTTGATTTCAAGCCTAAACTGGATGGAAACATTTTTTAGGTCTCAGTTTTTTTCTATAGTGTGGTCATTTGTCCAGCGGGGCAGCATAATAATTCTGACAACCCTAGAGTAGTACAAAAGAGTAGTGAATATAATAGTAAAGATGTCGCATGGCATATGTATGCATGTACAACAAAAATGAACCAGATTTCTTTTTATTTTGGACCTAAGAAAAGCATATATTGTGCAACAAATGTATTTACGAACAAATGTACAAATATACATATGTACATACATATCTGAATATCAATTCAGTCGTTTGCGGTTTGGTTTTATTTTGTTATTTTTTTATTCGTTGTTCGCTTTCCTTGTTTTGAATTCTTATTTATTACTAATCCTAGTGCCTTAGTTATCCATAATGAAACTCATGCATTCATATTCCACTCATGAATGTTTATTTATTTAAGCGCTTGAAGTCTAATACAACTGTTTACGATAACCGTATAAAAACGAATGAGGCGATAGAATATAAAATGCACGGTCATAAAATATTTGTTATCTTATGTAATGAAATGAGAATCCATATGAATGCAATAGATAGGCATGCATATTTTCGATGTTTTCATGCGTACTGTCTAGTTAATCGAGGATCGAGAAGTGGCCAATGTGATAGCTCAACCACTACCAGACGACTTTTATTCAGATGGCCGTTGTCGCAGCTTATATATTTATGTACATACGAGTACATAGGTACATACATCTATGCTGCAAAAGAAATAGTACTTAGTTGACCACTGCAAAAGTGCTTAGCAGATCACTAACAGTGGCCAAAAGGTGGTGATATCAGCACAAGCGCTCTCACGCTAGACGCTCACTATCAACTCCTACGCTATAACTCCACGTTGCCTCGTACCTCGGAGTACCACCTCGAGATTGGGTAACCAACCCCTTTGGAAGGTTGTTGGTAGTAGCAGACGACAGAGAGGGGAGGCAGCGGACGAATTCCCTAGATGGAATCAACGGTGGCAACTACCACTTTCAGTCAGGTCGAACTATAAGTGCTATCCCTATATGAGCTGCTATGACATATTCAAATCCCATATTCAAAGTAGGTTACTAACTCCGAAAAATCCGGCCCCTCAACCTAGGGACATAAAAAGGAACTGGTCCTCTAGGTTGGGTGTTTGCGTAGGGGTAATATTCTCGACCACGAAAAACCCATTTGGTTCCGAAACTCACGCAAGCCTCGGATAAGTATGATTCTATTGTTGACGACCCCAGCAATCGAAATACGGACAATGACCTTCGAATCTGCAAGTGGAATGTTCGGACCCTTAACAGACCGCGTGCATCCGAAGAATTAGCAGAAACCCTTATTTGCTATAAAGCAGACATTACCGCCATCTAGGAAGTGCGATTGGATGGGATGGGCAAAAAAAGGGATGAAAAACTGTGACATCTATTACGATGATTGTTATAGAGAACAGAAACAGCATTTATTTGGATGTGGATTTTTCAACCAATACACGAGAAAATCTGTCCTATCTTCTCTCTTCTTCCTTCCGACTTTACGCCGTGCAGAGTGCATACTCTTAGGCGTAAGTCAAAAATACCACTTACGCTGTGTTCTTACATTATAAGGGTATTCATAATCCCTTGAGCGTAAGTACATTATAAGAAAACAAAAACATACAGAAAAGCTACAATCCGTCTGGAACGGATCGTCTGATACCCTATCCTCCTCTCTATAAAGTGGGCGTGGCCAAATTGCATTTCGTACTCAAATATGGCTATAACCTCGAACGTTTGAGGATGTTACATGTAAAATTTTATCAAAATCGGTTTTTTGATGAAAACGCCCCCAAAAAGTGGGCGTGGCCAAAACTGTTCTATGGGAATCTGAATACCTAAATATTTGGACTTAACAAAATTTTTCGGTTTCATATAATTTAGTGAAGTTATAAAAAAGTAGGCGTGGCAGTGGGCGGATGTAAAAAAAATTTACACTTCTACTGTATCTTTTCATCAGAAGCCCAGATATGAAATTTCAGCGTCCTAGTTAAAAATGTAAGGCCCAAAAATCGTTTTATGATGAAAACGCCCCCAAAAAGTGGGCGTGGCCAAAACTTTTGTAAGAGTGGATTGTAGGGAGTCTGAATGCCTAAATATTTGGTCCTAACAAAATTTATCGGTTTCATATAATTTAGTAAAGTTATGAAAAAGTGGGCGTGGCAGTGGGCGGAATTAAAAAAATTTTTACACTTGTACTGTATCTTTTGCTCAGAATTTAAGGCCCAAAAAGCGGTGACATACGGACGGACGGACGGACGGACGGACGGTCATCGCTCAATCGATTTCGCTATTGATGCTGATCACGAATATATATACTTTATAGGGTCTATCTCGATTATTTCTCTATGTTACAAACTATGTGTCAAACTTAATATACCTTAGGATAGGGTGTAAAAAAGAAGTCTTAAGCTTTCATGCTTCTACGAGCTCCTTCACAAAACTTACGAGCAATGTTCTCAATATGATGTTAAGATCATACTGGGCGATTTTAGCGCCAAAATAGGAAAGGAGAACATCTTTGGGAGTACGATTGGCAAGCACACCTCCACGATACCACGTCTGGAAACGAACTTAGGTTTATTGACTTCACTGTGGGACGAAACGTATATATAGCAAGCACACGGTTTCCTTCATGGCGGGACATGGCGGTCTCCTTATTATCAAACCGTCTACCAAATTGATCATATTGTGATCGATGTAAGACATGCCCCCAGTATTCTGGATGTCAGAACCTTCCGAGCAGCCAACATCGACTCGGATCATTATCTTGTTGCAGGCACGGTATGAATGCGGATATCACTAACGTTTCAACAAAGAAGAAATACTGTGAGAAGATATAGTGTTGAAAAGCTGCAATAGCAAGAATACGCCAGAACCTTCGCCGAACGCTTATCCCAAAAACTTGCTACGATTTTTATGCCGCTAGCATCGAATGCCCAGGACAATGGCAATGCTGCCAGCACGCAGCAGATCAGAAACTCCGCAACTGATGTGCTGAGTTTCGCTCGACCTCCACCAAAAAACCTATGGATTGGCGAAAATACCGGTAAGAAAATGCAGCTAAGTAAGATGCATACAAAGCAGCTCTGCGAAGACAGACGAAAGCGGCTTGTGAGCTCTACGAGTAAAAGAGACGGGAAGAACATCGGCTTCTCTGAAAGAAGGAAAAAGAGCACGAGAAGCGCGCGATCGAAGATAATGAGAGATTATACTCCAGGAATAATGTATGGAAGTTTTACCAACAGGTAAAAAGAACGTGTCACGCCAACAATACCCGTACAGAAATCTGTAGAAACTGTGTTCTCCACAAGTAAGGAGGCCATCTAAATTGAGCCAATTAAAGAGCTATCAGTGTCCTAAACATCGCGTACAAGATCCTATCTGCCATATTGTGTGATCGTCTGAAACCCTTCGTCAACAACCTGATAGGGCCCTATCAGATTAGTTTCAGACCACTAAAGTCCACATTTTCACACTTCGGCAGAGCGTGAAGAAAACCCAAGAAGTCCAAATCGATTCCCACCATATTTTTATTGATTTCAAGCCCGCATATAACAGCATCTGTAGAGACGAGCTACATATATAGAACGTCTAGTTTTGGTATTCCTGCCAAACTTGTCTGATTGTGTAGAATGAGGATGAAGAACGCACCCTGCTCTATCGAAGCCGGTAACGAACTCACCGAGTCAAGGAGACGCACTATCATGTGATTTTTTCAACATCATACTTGAAAGGATTGTGCGAAACTCACAAGCCAACACCGGAGGCACAATCTTCCAAAAGTATGTGCAACGACTAGCTTACGCCGACGACATTGACATAATTGGTAGAGCTGTCACCGGTGCGTTCGCTAGTATTGCAACGGAGACTGCCAAAACAACATCGACGAATTGGACAGAACGTCACAATCGACAGCTACAACTTTGAGGTAGTAAGGGATTTTGTCTACCTCGGCTCTGCTATAAATTCTGACAACAACATCTCAGTAGCAATTAAACGAAGAATAACTCTTGCCAATCGCTGTTTCTTTGAGCTGAGAATTCAGTAGTAGAGTCCTATCCCGAACAACTAAGAAGATTCTGTATAAGACATTGATCATCCCAGTCCTGCTTTATGGCGCTGAGGCTTGGACTCTATCAAAAGCGAATGAAGATATCCTCGGTTGCTTCGAGAGAAAGAGTCTTCGTAAAATTCTAGGTCCAGTTTGCGTTGACAGGCTTTGGAGGAGTACATTTAACGACGAACTATACGAGCTATACACCGATATAGACCTAGTCAAAAAAATTGCGCATCAGTCGCTTAAGATGGCTAGGACATGTAAAGGGTGTGGACATAAATGTTCCGTATAGTCTTCGAATTCAACCCGGAGGGACAACGCAGTAGAGGAAGACCTCGCCTTAAGTGGCGCGCACAAGTTGAAGGGGACCTCAACAAACTTGGAGTTCGCAACTGGAGGCAGTTATCTAAGGAGTGGGCTAGGCTTGTTAGTGGAGGGCCAGGTTCACCCCGAACTGTAGCGCCACCTAACTAAGTAAGTAAAATAATGCATAAACAAGAAAAAAAATATTTGCATGTTCCTAGAACAGGAAGACATTTGTTTAATTATCTGTTTACAAATTATTTCCAGATTGACTACTTTGTTGTTCTATTGGAACAACCTTTAAAATCATTACCGGATAGTAAACAGCAGATTTACAACTCCATCGGCTTAAACCGCAGAAAATCATTGTTATATATTTCAAATCCATGTATGTATCTAATATACACAGATATGTATATTATATCTAATAACCCAATTTTCGAAGAACTCCAATAAAACGTATGAAAGAATATCGTACGAAATCCTTAATACCATACCAGGTGGATGTAAATAAAATATATCTAACGTAGAAATGATTTATCGCATAATACTTTTACTTTTATTGTATCTGGAAAATAAGGTAAATACATACATGTCATAAATACCTATGGTAATATTCCACAAACGACACTAATTTCCATGAAAAAGAAACAACATTGCTCAAATTTAACCCCATTACCACCAAACAGGAAAACATTTCTAAGATGATTAATGAGGTCCCATTAGGTAGAGAATTTGGTGCAAAACATCTCTTTTAATCACTCGCATTTGTCAGTTGTAAGTAATATTTTATATGAACTATTGCAATAAAATATCCTAAATACGTGTGATAATCACACCTGTATGTGACATATTTATCTAACCATATTATGGGCATTATACTAAAATAAATATGTACATGTATGTATGTATTTATAAATCCATACAAATGTTGTTGTTTTGGGGTTGTTTATAATCCAACCAAGAGCCAATTTTACCTTTTTATACCCTATCCTAAGGGTATATTAAGTTTGACACATAGTTTGTAACATAGAGAAATAATCGAGATAGACCATATAAAGTATATATATTCGTGATCAGCATCAATAGCGAAATCGATTGAGCGATGACCGTCCGTCCGTCCGTCCGTCCGTCCGTATGTCACCGCTTTTTGGGCCTTAAATTTTGAGCTAGGACGATGAAATTTCATATCTGGGCTTCTGAGAAAAAGATACAGTACAAGTGTAAAAATTTTTGAAATCCGCCCACTGCCACGCCCACTTTTTCATAACTTCACTAAATTATATGAAACCGAAAAATTTTGTTAAGACCAAATATTTAGGCATTCAGATTCCCTACAATCCACCCATACAAAAGTTTTGGCCACGCCCACTTTTTGGGGGCGTTTTCATCACAAAACCGATTTTTGGGCCTTAAATTTTTAACTAGGACGCTGAAATTTCATATCTGGGCTTCCGAGAAAAAGATACAATACTAGTGTAAAATTTTTTTACATCCGCCCACTGCCACGCCTACTTTTTTATAACTTCACTAAATTATATGAAACCGAAAAATTTTGTTAAGACCGAACATTTGGGTATTCAGATTCCCTACAATTCACCCATAGAGCAGTTTTGGCCACGCCCACTTTTTGGGGGCGTTATCATCAAAAAACCTATTTTGATAAAATTTTACATGTAACATCCTCAAATGTTCGACATTATAGCTATATTTGAGTATAAAATGCAATTTGGCCACGCCCACTTTATAGAGAGGAGGATAGGGTATCATACGATCCGTTCCAGACGGATTGTAGCTTTTCTGTATGTTTCTTTCTTGTATTCTCTTGTGGATTTGTGATTGTTATTGCAACAGTCTTGTACAGCTGGTTCGGAAAAATAATATTTTTCCACTCAAAAGTGACTAGTTCACAACTTGAAGGTTAATTTATTCTACTTCACACGTTATCTTATTCTATTCACACGATATTTGTAATTCTATGATAGCACAAGAATGTGATGTATGAATTTACAAAAGTTAATATAATAGACCTATATCTTACATGCAGTATGTATGTATCTACACATATGTGCACATATTCCCATATCCATACATATATTATTGTATATAATGTGTGAACATGCATACATGTCTACATGTATTGAAGTAAAGGAGAATACGGTATTCCAACCTGAAAAGCCGGCTACCAGTATATGTCAAGTAGTTTGACCTTAATAACGAGTATCGCGTACTTAAGTTCCAAAATAACCATGCAATTTGCCGAGACTGGACGCTATAAATGAATGCATCGAATTGTGAAAACATACAGTTCCGCACCTTATTAAGACCCGGAAACAAAAATTTAGGACGCAACTGGAAAAACATGCATTCGACATCGATTAGATGCAAACACGGGGGATATTGTAGAGAATTTTAAGAAGGAATTTGAATTATTTTGCATATACAATTAAATTTAGTCAGCAATTACTTGACAGAGACCACACAAGTCGCCTATATTGTGCCGCATACTACTTGAAAGACAAAATCAAGATCGGTATTATTTGGAGAAACAAAGATGATGGTCACCTGAAGAATATTATTTTTCATCCTAAAATCGTAAAAAAAAAATAGCAAAGATTAAGCTGAGATATCCACTTAATAATTTTGACTGACCCTGTACCTACATCCTGTCTGATTTAAATGAAAGACATTAGATCCACCTCATAGATGCACCTCAGCTAAATAGCTAAATTGATACATTAAAATAATTCAAGTGTTTGATTGCTAATATCGCTTCTTTCTAAATACATCAAGCAAAACCAAATCACCAAAATATTTCATAGCGGTTTCTACGTAGTAGTTCAGATGTGTGTGGACCCTTAAGTGGCCTATAGTATAATAAGCATTTCATTTTGTAACACAATATCACCTAATATGTGTTTCATTTCTTCTATTTTACTTTGAGATAACCGTCTGTGCGGCCAAGCTTATATTAACCTATAATTAATTTCCATTGAATTTAAATGGAAAAAATGGGAAAAGCAACTTGTCCTGAAGCCCGACAAAGACATGGCTCGAGAGTGGAAATTGTGGAAGCTGCAGTATAAGTATTTTAAAGTTGCCACCGGAATGACTCAAAAACCTCAAAATGTACAAGTCTCCACATTTATATCGCCCATTAAATATTCTGCAATCCAGGGGTGGAATCCTCTAAGGTGATAGTTGATTGTTGACGATCACAATTATCCCTTTTGCTCTCTCTAAGGTGACCATCACAGCGTGTTCCTCACATTTTTGCGATAGTTTTTGTGTGACACCTATTTAGGTGTCACTTTCATATAGAGTCATTTCTATTTTTACGATTATTAGTGAATAAGTGCAATTACTTTATAACGCAAGTGTTGATGAAGAACTAAATAACTCCAATTTTTTGGAACTTCCTATTCCAATGGAAGGGGATACTATCGTTTCCGATGGGCCAATATCTAAAAACGCTGTTTTGTAGTTCTCGATGAAATAAGACTGAAATGTTAAGTACCAAAAATCTCGTTTTCGCCTAGTTTAGGAGATATCAAGGTTTAAAAATTAATTTTTTCCCATGGGATTTCTCATAGTCAAAATTAATAGTCCTTGTAGTTTTCTATAATTCAGTTGAACACCATACATAAACTTTGAATTTCAGTGCCTATAAAATAAGGTGCAAGTACGTACGACCCAGTCGTGCACTTTATTTTCTTTTTTAATTCCGATAAATGACATACATATGTATGTATATTTTCAAATTTGTCCTGTATTTTAGCGAAACAAATATGGGAACGTTACGTATAATCCAATGACCAGAATTATTGTCCACTTTTTATAGGCAGCGTATCTCACTATAGTCCCATGTATGTTAATAAATATAGTGAAACAATTCTCATAAATGGCGAAAATTACAAGATCAAGCTGCACACAGGAATTGAGTGTAACGTGTTACCTGAATCAATAGAGCTATCGGCAAAGTAAGAATTCTAGTTTTTTTAATAACTACCGACTAAAGGTTCTTGGTGAATTATGTATGAGTAAATATTTGCTGTATTATCGCTAATCCACAGCGCGATGTTGCATTCAAAGTTGCGTCGGAAGAAATCAATGATAAGATTTTCGAAGGCTTCGGCTTCCTAAGAGGTTAAAAATATGAATACAATATACATAATTATGTAGATCTTATAGACAACCCAAAGTTCGACATACATATGTACACCTCGACGAATTCCCTATAAGATCCGAGCTGAAGTCAAGCAAGAACTCGACAACATGGTGAATCTAGACGTCATTATACCTTATAAAGAAGCAACAGTATCATTATCGCCATTAGTCGTTATGAGAAGAAGCAATAAGATAAGGACACCATCCAATGCATAGAAGAAATCGCATCTCAACTACGTGGGTCAAAATTTTTCACTTTGTTAGATTCCAAACGTGGTTTCTAGCAAGTGAGGTTTCCGAGAAAATGGTGCTCAGGTGAAGTATTGATATCTTCAAGGCCTATTAATTTTATTCTAACCAATATTTTGGATTTCTAGTCAAAATTTGTAAAAAGTTAAATTTATTAAAAGTTGGCATGGTAGTTTCAAAACTTGATAGGTCATATCTTTGCATTTGCCATACTTACCTTAGATATTAATTTTAACCCAATCGCTGAAGAAATAGCCGAGACATAGTCAATTTGTAAAATTACCGTTATTTAATAGCATATGCCCAAACTAACTCATATACATATAAAATTATATCAAAATCGTTAGAGCCGTTTTCGAGAAAATCCAATGAAGTCGGCCTTACATAAGTATGTATAAAGTACCCTTATGTCTGAGGTTAGAATGAAAATTCCAATTTCGTCTCTAGGAATAATTTCCCACATACATATGTATGTATGAAGTTTGAGGCAAATCCATCCAGCCGTTTAGGCTGCAGTCGAATATACAGACAGACGGAATTGGGGGGACCCACTTTTTAGGACTTCTCCATCATAGTAATGTCAAGTTTGATTAAAATCCCAAGTCTGAAATTTTTTACGAAACCAATATGTACTTATAAAAATCGAAATAGACCACGGCGACATTGACTCCAAGTTCAACTCATCTTATCAGTTTCTGCAAAATAACTAGAAGGATTAGTCAATCTAACAAAAAATTAAGAAATTAAAGAGTACATTTTAAGCAGATAGACGGCGAAACATCAACGCTCTTCCAAGAAAGGTGAAATTTTATTGGAATTTTAGAGAAGACCTGTTAATCCACGATGGAATTACAGTGGACGCTCGATATAGTGAACATCGACATAGTGAACAATTCAATATAGTGAACACGCAATATTTTATACAGGCTATTCTAAATAATGAACAAAAAAAATCTCGCTACATTGAACCCAAGATATACAGAATACTCCCGCGCAAATTTTTTGTCAACTTCTGCGCATGTACGTCACTCGAATTACATGCGCCTGATACTTGCTGTATGAACAGTGTATATGTATATATTTTTGAGTAGGCATTCCTTTACTTATCCTCATAAAATATATTGCGTGTGTTTGTTTAAAGAAATAAATACATAACTATAGCAATTTGTTTAGTATTTAATTGTGATACGAACAATAAAAAAAAAGAAGAAACAATGCAACACAATTGAGTAGTGTACGAATAAAACTGTTTCGTCTTCCCAAAGAAAGAATTACATCACTAGCTGCTGATATGGCAAAATGACAAAACGTCTTCTAAAGAAACTTCTGCAGTGTTGGGTCTATGCAGCTCAACTCATGTTATTACAAAAAGCAAAATTCTTTTGGCAATATATGTACCTAAATCATATAAGTCCGCCGGCTTAGATGGTGTTATTACCACCGAAATCTAACAAAATCTAACTTTTGTCTTTAGAAGTTCTCTATCGCGTATGCCATCATTTCTTAATGTGTAGCATAGTCCAAAGCCGAAATCACTAACCCACGTGACACCTCTCTTATTACAACAATAGAGAACAATGCATCTGTGGGACTGGAACTATTTAAACCAAGAACAAAATACTCTGGATTCATGTCATTTACAACAACGGATTTTAGGTCGCATGAACTCGAATCAATCTTCATTTCAAATGCAAATATTGTAACGTGGATCAATAAAGAACTCGGACACTGTACCTGCTTGCTTTTCCATAGCGTTAAAGTAGTTAAAAAATTAATAAAAAAAAAAAAATAAATTATTTTTTTACAGCTATATAATAGTTAAATAAAACATGAAAAGAAAATGGAACGAAATCGCTTGCATTTTTATAAATAAATTAAAAGAATAACAAATTCACGAAATCAATGCCAAAAAAGAACTCGGACAGGTATTATTTCCTTCATTTTTCGTTTAATTTAATAGGAAAATAGCCGAATTTTTATTTTTTATTCCCTGTGTTGCCTCAACTAAAGCACATCTAAGACGCGTTTTTCTCGTTTTCTTGAAATTTGAGACATAAAAATTAAAATGGGAAGGCAGCGTGGCCAGACTTCTTTAGAAGTGAGGGATTTGATAATAAAACATCGTAATGAAGGAAAATCCGTTAGATAAATTGCAGCACTCGTAAATAGATCTCACTCCACAGTTCATGACATAATAAAACGTTTCAAAACATCGAAATCCGTAGAAAATAAACCCAAATCTGGCAGACCTAAACTATTCACACCTTCTGATGAGCGATGGATTGTGCACCAAATGAAGACAAACCCCAAGCTAAGCGCTCCAAAATTAGCTACAGAAGTGTCATAGACCCTAATTAAAAATGCCCATCCTGAAACAATAAGACTGGTTTTGCGAAGGAACAATTTAAATGGAAGAGTAGCCCGTAAGAAACCGTTCATAAACAAGCGCAACAGAATTAAAAGGTTAACATTCGCTAAAACCTATAAAAATAAAGATTTTTCCTTTTGGAATCAAGTTTTATTCTCGGATGAGAGTAAATTTAATTTGTTTAGATCAGACGGTCAATCTTACGTGTGGCGAAAACCAAATGAAGAGTTAAAAGAATGCAATTTAAGAGCCATGGTAAAGCTTGGTGCTGGCTCTGTGATGGTTTGGAGCTGCATGTCGGCTGCTTGTCCAGGACAGCTGTGTATAATTGATGGAATTATGGATCAGGGAAAATATCTTACAATTTTAAAAGAGAATTTAGTGCAAAGTGCTGCAAAATTGGGAATAAAGCACGGTTTCCACTTCTATCAAGATAACAATCCGAAACATAAGGCACACAATGTACGCATGTGGCTACTTTACAATTGCCCACATGTTCTGGAAACGCCTCCACAATCACCAGACATCAACGTAATTGAACATCTGTGGGCTCATTTGGAAAATCAACTAAAAAAATACACCATTACAAATAAAATAGCGTTAGAATCCATACTCAAGGATGAATGGTCCAAAATTGATCCTTCCATCTGCAAAAAGCTGGTAGAATCCATGCCCAGAAGGTTGAATGCTGTTGGAAACAACAAGGGCCTGCCAACCAAATATTAATTTTCTTTTATTTTATGTTAATTTTACTTACAATTAAATTTAACACTCCTGTCCGATTTCTAGGCCCAGGTTCACCCCGAACTGTAGCGCCACCTAAGTAAGTCCGATTTCTTTTTTGACATTGAATTTGTGAATTTTTAACTCTTTTAGTTTTTTTTATAAAAATGCAAACGATTTTGTTCTATTTTCTTTTTATGTTTTATTAAACCATAATATAGCTGTCCGAAAACAATTTTGTTTTTTTTTTACAATGAATTTTTTAACCAGTTTAAAGGTATGGAAAAGTAAACAGGTAAGTGTCCGAGTTCTTTATTGATTCACTGTAGCAGTAATGTCGAACAGTCTATGAAGACATTGGACGCCCATGCTATTAAGTCATGATTTGTGCGGAAGTTTACAGTCTTACTGAAATGACCACCTTAGACCAGTGTTTAGTGCGTCGTACTACTGAGTGAGAGTTCCAGATCTGATTTCTAGATAATACGGTCTAACCTCTCGCAAGTGGGCACCGTGGCTCAAGTGGTTAGTGCGTTGGGCTACGAAGCAAGGGGTTCCAGATTCAGACCCCAGATAACACCTAAAATTTCTTTCATGGCCTACCTCTCGCATCCGAGAGTAAAACTGTCATGAAAAAGCTTCTCAAAAAAAAAATTGCCGTTCGGATCCGGCATTAAACAGGCCCCATTCGTGTAAAAAATATAACACGCACAACACGACTTGGTGTGAGAAGCTAGGTCCTGGGTCTCGTAAGCATTTGACTCTTACAGAAAAAAGTAAAATTTTAAAGCAATTATCGGATAGTAAGTAATATAAGTTGTTATTATACCCTAATACTGGAAACAAAACAAAATTTAAGGTGTTGCGGTTATATTTTTGGCAAAAAAAATATGAAGTAGCTAAATCTACTGTCTGTAGTATTAACAAAAAAAGAACAACGTAAAAAACATGTACCGGTGTGTGGACTAGCGCTAAAACAAAAAGCTATTGCAATTATCACATACATTAATAAAAATGAATCTGGTTTCGTCGCAAGTGATGGTTGGCTGCAGAAGTTTAAGAAGAGATATGGTGTTCGATACCTAAATATATCAGGCGAAAAATTGTCATCTCAATTAGAACTGGTCTGCCCTTTTAAGAAAAAACTCAGCAAGAAAATGTTAGAGCTGCAACTAACAACGGAACAACTGTACAACGCTGATGAAACAGGGCTATATTGGAAGCTTCTCCCGAAAAAGACATATGTACATATGTACATATGTAGCATCCAGCAAAAAAACTGCTCCAGGGCGAAAAACAGAAAAACAAAGGATCACATTTTTAGCGTGTGCTAAAAATGCACCATAAAGTGAAACCACTTGTCATAGGAAAAGTTCAGAAACCTCGTTACTTTAAAAATGTGTCCTTGCCTTTGCTTTACAGTAATTCCAAATCAGCTTGGATGACTTCAGCAATTTTTAAGGACTGGTTCCATACTCTATTTATTCCAGAAGTACAACGCTTTCTTTGCCAAAACGGGTTACCAATTAAGGCCTTGTTAATTTTGGACAATGCCCCCAGCCATCCTCCAGAAAGTGAGCTTCCAACTCTAGATGATAGCATTTCAGTCATGTACATGTCTCCCAATGTAACACCACTAATTCAGCCTATGGATCAAAATGCTATCCGCCTGATCAAACTTTTTTGTAGAAAAAATTTGCTGCTATCAATTGCTGCTTCTGAAAAGGGTAGGTGCTTATCTCAGATATGTATTTAAAGATTTTATTGAATGTTAGAGGAAATAACGTTTTTTTTCAGACATCATTTGTGAAGCTATGAAGGGAGTGTCAATAAAAGACGCTGTTTTAAACTTGGCAGCAGCATGGAACAAATTTTGAGCTTCGGTCATTGCGAAATGCTGGAAAAACGTCCTTTCGTTTGAAGAAGACCCGAAAGACGATTTTGAGGATGAAGATGAAATACCTCTCATTATTCTTCGCAACAATTAAGCGTCTAATGCTAACACAATGGCCACGGAAGAAGTAATAAATCTTCTGTACCATATAACAGGACTAGCACATACGGCAGCGGATTTGAGTAATTGGAATGAAGACGAAAACGAAAAAGAACAGCAACCAGATGTACATACATAGATCATCCGATTTTGTGTCTTATAGACAATTCAATTATTTGAGAAAGAACTTCAATGGGCAACTAGCAATAAAGTGGATTACACGGATGTTTTGGTCCTTAAAAGGTTACCGAGAAGTATTTAAAAAAAAAAAATTATTATTGATGCACTTTCAAAAAAAAATAATCAACTACGGGTGAATTTCAAAACACAGTGCTCCTGCAGTACCTACTGCAATGTCAAACATTCCAAAATCCAAACAAAAGAAGTGTCTAAAGTGTCATGTTTTAAAACGTACGATGAATGAATCAACTGCGCCAATAACGCATCATGAATTTCTATTATTAAATGATTTTTTTTGTGAGCGCCGTGGCTCAACTATGTAGATAGTGCGATGGACTACGGAAAAACGGGTTCAAGGTTCGATCCCCAAACAATACCAACATTTTTTCACGGCCCTCAATTCACTAAAGCATCGCGTAGTGTTCGAAAAGGCCAAAAATTAAGAACCATCATGAATGCAGAGCAGTGTTGAATTCCGTCTACATGTATATATATATGTACTTACATATGCACATTTACACATAATTTTCGACCATGTATATATGCATATATTAAATAATATGTGAATGCGTATGATAATATGATCACTTACCGTTTTATTTCCGAGATTTTTTACTCTGCAATTCAAATATGCTGTCTTTCCGAGTAGAGCCGTAACATTTTTTGACGCTGTCTTATCAAAGTAAGGACCATTTCTATTTTCCTCAATAATTTCAATCGTATTTCTATGTACACCGGAAGTTCCTTTATTACTACTTCCACCAGTTTTACTAGCAATAGTAGTAGTGGTTGTACTGCTACTACTGCTGAGTGTATTTGACGTATTTGGAGTACTACTGGTAACAGTGCTTGTATTTGAATTGCTAATTGCATCATCCCCGCTATTGCCATTACTGCTGGTACTACCACTTGAATTTCCAGAGGTGACACTATTGCTTGAAATTGCATTCAAATTATTTGCATCCTTAGGTTTTGATGATGGTTCTCGTTGAGCCGCATTTACTATAAAAAGAAGGAAAATAAAAAAAAATAATTATAACAATTTATTAATTAAAGTATGATTTTGACTGAAGTTTCTAGTTACACTGGCTAATAGGGTGTTTAGTTTTCATATCGGTGAAATATATGAAATATTATATTTTTATACCTATAAAGAAATTTATTTCACGACAATACCTCAATACATATACATAATAAAACAGGCATAATTTATCTTAGGTATTGGAGCAACTCTATATTCTTACGGACCAAACCTTCCGATATTCAATTATTCTTCGTTTTAGTTAGTGCATCTACATTCTTCGTGTATTTCGTATATTTACATATGTATAACTTAACACCTTAAGCACTTTCTCTCACTGCTATTTAAATGTAAGGTAAGAAATTAATTATACATAAATCGTGACTAATAAATAAAAATAAATATGCTAACATAAGGTATCATCCCTGACCATCCTTT
Organism: Xylota sylvarum; assembly: GCA_905220385.1. Taxonomy (NCBI): domain Eukaryota; kingdom Metazoa; phylum Arthropoda; class Insecta; order Diptera; family Syrphidae; genus Xylota; species Xylota sylvarum. The sequence goes on from LR999958.1 coordinate 89,658,056, forward strand.
ATACATACATACTACCTTACAGATAGCCTCGATCTGCATATGCATATATGCATGTACATTCATGTGCATACATATGCGTATATGTATATGTACGGATGTATCTTAAAACGTAATAGATGATTACTTTCATATTCTTATTCCATTAAAGATTTTGATAAAAAAGAAGAAGAAAAAATATGTTCGCATATGTACAAGGTTATTTTAAATTTATCTTATGTATGTTTTCATCAATAATTGTCCTTGGAGGACATTTATTTTTATTTATTTTTTTGTTTATCTTACTTTCAAGCTAAGCTTTTTCGTTCCCAATGTCTGTTTCTTCCGCAACTCATCATTCTTATAATTTCTTGACTGTTTTATGTTTCTCAACTTTTGATTAGATTGGCATGTATGCTATACATTTGTATGTACTTCTGTTTGTACTACTCTTCATCCTTCTTATGTATATATGTACATACATACATATATGCGTAATATTTATTATTTTCCGTTGCTGTTTGACTTGCTAAAAGAAAGTAAAAGCTATATCTACGACAAATATGTATATGTAGGTATGTAGAAAACGAGTGAGGACACTATGTTTTCCTTAGCTCTGTATACGCGTGATAGGTTGAAGTTAACTTTATATACAGATATGGCCAATGAGTTGTTTGTATCCCGAAGGCAGAAGACGAAAAACAAAACATGTAATCAAATTACTATGTGGATATACAAAATCCAATGAATTTTATCGGCCTCGGGTTGATTTTTACTTGGCTAACATTTTTTAGATTATTTGAAGAGGATGTTAAGTCATGATATGTTTGAGTGGGTAGGGTTACAGACATTGTATACATATATAAATGGTTATACCTAATAAATGTAAATGTTTAATTTTCGAGATGAGTAAACAAAATTAAAAAGCAAATTGGATGATGTTTAAAGAGGATTCATCCTTACGATATAATGAATATCCTTTTCAAATCTCTCTATTATCGAGAACAAACTCGATAAGGTAAACTGTTTGAGGATATTATATGATCATTTTCTGCTGCTATTCATATTATTCCAAACAGAGAAGTGGTTTGAATTTTCATTGTAACCAATTCGAATTAGATTCTATGCAATTTTTCAAACTAATGTTCATGTCCAGTGACGAACAAGATAGAGATCCGTCGTTGGTTGGTTGGGAAATGCTCTTAGACCACAGGAGGCTCATTGTGCTACTCTGGGAACCATCCACTCCTTTGTATGAAGGAGCTAATCTTAGCCGTGCAGGCGTTGCTGAGATCGTTCATTATAAAGGTATTCCCCTAACGTAGCCTTCCTAGTGTTGGCGAGTGCACGGGAGGTGACTGATGGTCTGCTCTTCCTCTTCATCCAAACAGATTCTACAGAAGTCGTTGTAGGGAATGCCCAATCTTTGAGCATGTCTTCCTATAGCTTAGTGTCCAGTGCGGGTGTTAACGATATTGGAGAGGGTTCTTCTCTTATATTTTTGGAGTCGAATGGACCTGGTTTTATTTAAAGTCGGCCACAGTAGCTTAGCGGTGTGACATTGGTCGAGTTGATGCCATCGATGATGAGGTATTTAACATAAGACGTAGGCGGCTTGATGTCAGTGACGTTTATGCTGCTAAGACCACAGGAGCTTCGTCTGCCTAGTTCGTCCGCCTCACAATTCCCTGGTATGTCACAGTGACCTGGTACTCAGCAAAGTGTGAGGTTGTATCGTCCAGCTATCTCGTTAAGAGATACGCGGTAGTCTTCCACTGCCTTGGATCTCGTTGTGCTGTGTGCAAGGGATTTGATGGCTGCCTAACTGCCGATGTACATATATGACAATATCCGATGTTGATACTGCATAAACTGCCAGCCAGTCAGCTGCTTGACGAATGTCAATGACTTCTGCTTGAAAAACGCTGCAATTGTTTGGAAGGTTAAAGGAGAGGTGAATATCCACGTCTTCGAAGAAGACTCCAGCACCATCCATCCATCGTTACATATACATATGTATAAGGAAGACTACTGCTAAGGCCTAGTAGATACGAGCTTTATATGCACTCACCTAAATTGAGTGTAGAACAATGTGGACCCCTAAGTTAAGATATACATATGTATGTATACTTTGAATTCATTGCACAATTTAATGACATGAGTAAAAGCAGCCATTGAATCATTAAGAAAAGTAGTAGCAGAAAGTCATTAGTTGGCTCCACATGACGGTACATATTGTACAAAGAACATGCATACATGCTGTCCTATGAGTAAGAAATTTTAAACCAATTTGTTCCACAAAATTGATGTAGAAACTGTTTCTCTAAGTAACTAGCTCAGTGATTATGTAGACGTGTTCTTTTGTTCTCAATAGAAATTCAATTCAAACTTTTTAGATTCTATACATTACATGTCGCCTAAGTGTAGTCACAGTTTTGGTAATAGTGATTTCTAAATTTCCAAAATTAATCAACTACACAAAGAAATTATTACTGCACACAACTGCTGCTAAGCAACTAAGGCGTGGGCGCCATGGCTCCACTGGTTAGTGCATTGGACTACGGAGCGAGGAGTTCGAGGTTCAACCCCAGACAACACCTACAAATTTTTTTCACGTCCCCACCTCTAGCGAGCGTCTGATAAACATCCGAGAGTATAACTTGGAAAACAGCATTTAACACTAGGTCCCTTCTATTCGTGTAAAGAATATAACACGCCCAAAATAAATGGTTGTGAGATAGAAGGGCATGGGTTCCATGGACCTGTCGCGCCAAATATTTGTATTTGATTTGTAAACAACTAAAAATACACAGTCCGCGCTGTATTTTTGCTCCTTCTGCAATTGATTTTCACTTTGCAACTTTTCAAATTATCTTTGCAAACTTCGTTTCATCAAACGCAAATTTGCAAAAAGGAAATTATTCTTTTGAAAAGTTGAAAATGTTCACTCTTTGCAAAACTTGTTCCGCCAAACACAAATTTCCAAAGTGATAAGTATGTATGTTTTTGCGAAGTGCAAAGTTTTGTCAGTTTGCAAATAATTCCTCAATGTCGCTTCACCAAACAAATAAGGTTTACACTTTGCATTTAAAAATGTGCAAAGCATATCAACAACATGCAAAGAAAAAATTTTGTTTGCAGTTGAGCATATGTTTTACATAACATAAATAACCAAATAATTAAAAAAAAATTAACGTTTTTGAAGAAAGGTTTGAAAACGAAGAGTGCACAAACAGTTGTGAAATTAAGAACCAATATAGAATTTAAATAATAATTCTACAACTCTGGAAAGCTTCCGTTTAACAAAGACTAGGTATATTGAATCTATATTGTTAAAAAATTGGATATAAGCTGAAGTTTAACAGCCAAAGAAATAATTATACTAACAACAACTCATTTTATTCATTTTAGTGGTGCATTTACAATTGTAAATAGTGAGATTAACATGGAGCTGAAAGAACCCACGGAGGATTCAATTCTCTCAGACAAAGTCGATTTTTCTACACAAACTGAGGTTATCAAGGTTGACTGCAGTACACACATTGAAGCACTCAAAATTAACTGTAGTACACAAACTGATGAAAATATCCCGACATATTCTCAGTAAGAAGATGATATAATGTAGTTAGTATTACTACAATAATATTTATGTATTTTCTAGATTACAGGAAGAAATAATAAAGCTAAAAGCGCAATGCTGGAAGCAAAAGCAAGCGATTGATTCTGTTTGTCATATTTTTGCCAAAGGTCAATTGAAGAAATTAGAATGTCCTGACAAGAGTCCCAAATGGTTATCAGAAGATATTGCTAATGCAATCGCAATACATACATGCAGCAGGTCCCCGAGCATATCGACTGCTTTTAAGAAAACAGTATCCACTTCCTGTTGTTATAACACTAAAAAGTGGTGCTCTAAAATAGAGGTATATCCAGGAATCATTCAACCAGTACTGGATATCATGAAAAATGTCGATGAAACAAATTGACAAAATTTGCGTTCTTTCATTTGATGAGATGAAAATCAAAGACAAAATAGTTTATGACAAGCGCAAGGATGAAACGCTTAAAGCTGCGAAGCGTAGCTTGCTACGTGTAAAGTAGCAATGATACGTGGAATGTTTGGAAATTGGAAACAGCCAATTTTCTATGATTTTCACCAACGAATGAACAAAGATATACTATTTAGTATTATAGGTGCTTTAAAGATTTGCGACTTTCAAGTGTCTGCAATAGTTTTTGATTTCGAGGGAACAATTCAAGGTTTGCTACGTGAACTCCAAATAAAGGTTACAAATTCGGTTTTGGTTTTGGTTCGGTTGTCTTAATGGGAGAGTCATCTGGGTCATTATTCTCGCTATCGTCCAAAGATCCTTCTACGTTTTGTTGCGGGACCGTAATGGAATGTTTTGTACCATACTGAATCACATACTATATATTAGGATCTCAAAAAATCTTCTCTGGCAGGATTTTGGGAATATTTTATGTTGGTCCCGTTGTGGGATGTTAGACTCCACCGAAATATCCGAAATACGTTTGCCACTTAGAAGTACAGCCTGCGTTCTCAAATCGCAAGCAGAACGAATGGAACCAAAACTTCAGCAATCTGCAAATTTACTGGTGAAAATCGGACAGTGCAGCGAGGGTCAGGAGGAAATTGCAGATCACTCTAATCATTAGGGAGTATCATCCCCACTACATTCATAAAAACCATGAAACGGTTATCAACGAGCTTCGTCAGTAGTACCTTATTGCTCAAATGCAAGCCGTCTTAGAGCCTTCAGAAAATATTGTCGAGAGAGCAGAAACCCCATAGTATTTAGTAGATCTTTCTGTCACCGTCGACTACTACAACCCGTTGTGACTGTTGATAGAAGACCGGAAAATGATAGGAGGCTCTTTTGGCCTACTTGACCATAAGAGCAGTTCACATGAAAATCGCCCATACTATAACAACAGACTCCTGCATTCTTTCTATTTGTAACTTCATGTCGAAACAAGGCTTTTCAAGTTTCACAGTGACAATGAAAATTATTTTCAGCGAGCTGAGCAGGAATTCTTTGAAAACCTTGAGAGGAAAGTTGAAGGAAACCTTGACTACAACTATGCACCACAAAGTAGAACTTTATCCCACCAGATTCACAACATATGAGAAACAATGGGAGGCTAATTGTAGCCAAATTCATCGCAAACTCATGGACTTTTTGTAACGCAATTCAAAGGGCATTCACTCCTAACCTTTTTCTAATAGAATCATTAAACGGATCTAAGTAGATCATTCACTGTGGCCAAAATGAAGGGTAGTTCAGACCAAGACATCAGAGGATGGACAAGTAAGAAGTGCGACGATCAAAACCAAAAGTGGCATCTAAGAAAGACCCGTCCTCGACAAAGGGAGTCCTTTAGAAATCGGGGAAACGGGTGTTGGATAGGATATAAAGAAAACTTTGATAATTTTCTTTGTTTATTGTAACAGCTTAACGATGTTTAAGTTCCGCTGCAATTACCACGGTTTCTTCGTTTTTTGGATAGAACTTAAAAGCTTTAGCATGCATAGTTGCGCTTGCAATAGTAGATGGTACAGCTAATCTAAAGTTTATGAACCTAAAAGAAGCTAGATTTGTATCTCTTTTGATAAGAGCTGATCAGCTAATCAGGCGGAACGTTAAGTTTTTGCGACGTGTAATTGATGATTGACTCTGCCGTGGTTGAAGTAGAGAAGCGAGAAAGATTCAGCCACTTATGCAAAGGAATTACACCAATGTTCAACTGCAATGGGTGGCTGGGAAGTAACTTCCTTATTTGAGAAGGTCACTGAACTGTTTGTTGACAATGCAGTGTTCACAGAGAAAGAAGCGTTATGCGGCGTACACACTCTCGCGCAAATCTTAGCACTTGCACGCGGATTTGTATGCTCGCGAGCAAGTGCGTGTGTGTGGATGGCAAACTGACGGTGCATTCAGTCTTTTGGCATGGCACGAGAGCGATCTGCTGATGACTGATTTTTTTACCAAATTCGAAGGCAAGTGCGAGAGTGTGGATGAATTTTCGTGGCGTGCTTCATTCTTTGTGATATTCTGTTGCGAGACGGTTGTAGAAATTAAAGCAGACGCGATGGCACATGTCAAAACGGCACATACTGCAACAGCCATCAGCGAATTTATCGAATTATACAGAGAAAACACGTGTTTGTGGAAAATTAAATCGAAAGAATATTCTAATATAGTGAAAAAAGAAGATGCATATAAAATGTTAATTAATAAATTAAGAGAACTACATAAGGATGCCACTAAAGAGGATGTTATAAAAAAAATCAATTCTCTTTGAAGTTGTTTCGAAAAAAATATAAAAAGGTTCTTCAATCAAAAAAAAGTGGATCTGGTACAGACGATGTGTATCAGCCGAGTTTTTGGTAGGTGTGGCACGAAGAACCGTATTATGCTCACCATTTGGTACTGCAGCTTTGGAAAACTCTTAGACTTACTCTTTTTTTAACGTTTAGGAGTTTGTCTTTCAGAAGTGCTATTGTTTTCCATTTAAATCGAAACTAGTCTTTTTAGATCACTAAAAAAAAAATTGAACTACGTTAATATTGGATTCACGAGACACAATACAAGAAGTACCTACATATGTACATACATCCCCAGATCATACTGAGCTCGGAATTAAAATTTTAAAATTACTGTGTGAAATGTTTGAACTTTTTTTATGAAATGCTAGATAACTAACAAGCCTCTCCAATTAGCTACGAGCGGACCGAGGAGTTTCAGGTTCAATCCCCGACAACACCTAAAAATTTCTTTCACGGCCCCACCTCTCGCGAGCGTCTGGCAAACATCCGAGAGTAAAACTGTCATGAAAAAGCTTCTCAAAACAAAAAAGAATTGATCTTCGGATACGGCACTAAACAGTAGGCCCCTTCCATTCGTGTAAAGAATATAACACGCACAACACAATTGGGTGTGAGAAGCTAGGCCCTGGCGCCAAAAATTTATTTTTTTGTTTTTTTTTTTTATAAAGAAATATAAACAAGGCTAATTAATACTTTTAAGAGAGATCGAAAAACACAGCTGACTACATGGAGATCAAGTCAATGATTTCATTTTGAAAGTGGCAGACCTTGCGGGTTTCGCTGACCTCAGCCAGGACATCGAGTATGCGGAACCTCGCCACCTGCGATCGTGCGTTTGGTCCTCCGCCATGCATGCGGGAGTTCGGCGATAAGTGTTAATCTGCCAAAAAATTGCTGGGAAAACAGGAGTGTGATGGATGACACTGAACAGATCTGCAAACACTGAAAAACGGTTCTAGCGATTAATGTCCAACTAGGTGCCATCACAAACAGAAGACACACACTTTTACAGATTGGATATTGCTATCCTCACTTCATTTTGCTCAGATGAACGAAAGTTTCGGCTATCACCTTCTAAATTGAATGGTTCATTCTACGGACAGGGTGATGTTCGTCCTCGTTGGCGTTATACAGTCTCAACACCGAATGTGACTCTACAAGGACATTTTTTTCTTCATCTCTGTACGGGTAAAACTACATTACTACCGTACATTATTCTTGGAGTACAAACTCTCAATATTTTCTATCGCGTGTTTCTTATGCTCTTTTTTTTTCTTTTCAAGAAGCAGATGTTCGTAGAAATCGCGAGTAGCTCCCGTCCTTTTTTGCAGCGCCGCATTGTATACCTCCATGTGGTTGCTGGTAATTTTCGTCAAACCCAGTTTTCTTGATGGTGGTTGGGTGAAACCAAGCACATCTGATTGCACTTCTGATGGTGTGTTGAGAGTGTTGCCACTGGTCATTGGGAGTTGATGTTGGGGCCATAGGAATCGTTGAGAGCTTTCGGGATACGCGTTCGGCGAATATTATACTGGCACGTTAAATCTTCTCACAGTAATTCTGCTTTGTTGTGGAGTTTTGAATTTTCGCATTCGTAGCTTGGCTGCAAGGTAGTGATCATATTTCCATACCACTTTAATTGTATGGAAATTGACAGAAATAGAGTCAACGACTGAGTCGTAGATATGGACTTGCACGTCTATTTTATAAGTTTGGAAATATTTTCAAGATTGAAATTCAAGTCTTATGCTTCTCATAGATAAAAGTGGGCGAGGCATGGATGAATTATAATGATGATGTTAACCTCGAGATTTCATAATAATATTTTTTTTAAGTCTCGCCAAAAAGTAGGCGTGATTCTATGTAATGTTTAGATGAATTATTGACAGTATCAACGTCCATAAATTTTGTATTAACAACTTTTTTCGATTTCAAGTTAATTTTTTGAAAAAGTTAACATTTTGTGATGTTGTATACAGTTCCATATGTCAGATATTTATTTTAATATACAAATACAAATACAAATTTTTAGCGCGACAGGTCCATGGGACCCAGGGCCTAGCTTCTCCAAACCACTCGTGCTGTGCGTGTTATATTCTTCACACGAATGGAACTGTTTAATGCCGGATCCGAACGGCAGTTTTTTGTTTTGAGAAGCTTTTTCATGACAGTTTTACTCTCGGATGTTTGTCAGACACTTGCGAGAGGTGGGGCCGTGAAAGAAATTTTAGGTGTTGTTTGGGGATTGAACCTGGAACCCCTCGCTCCGTAGTCCAGCGCACTAACCACTTGAGCCACGGCTCAACCTAATAATAATAATATTTCAATTTCCATGTAAAGTTAAATTTTGGTTATACTCTACCTTAGCGTATAATTTCTAGTGACCACTTCTAAATTAGTTGAAAAGGACCTCCTATTTGCATTTGGAATTCTAATTTTTGTTGAAGCTTACAAAGAGACTATTACCACTCCGTCAATAAGAACTGTCTCTGGTGCTAAACATGTATCATATACATATGTATATGTATGTACTAGCTGACCCTCCCAGCTTTGCTCGTGTGAAAGTGCATTGTCATAAGGAATTACTGTGCATTCTACGTTCAAGCTACAAAGGTCATTGAAATTACCAGTTTCTCCAAAAACCCTAGACGGAGAAACTTGATATTTTGCACAGAAATTCCTTATGGTCTTTAGATGCGAGATTAGAAGGTATTTTCCGAATTTCGTTTTTAAACAAGGAAAATATTTATGTATGTATGTAAGTGCTTGGAAAATATTCTTTAATATAATATAATAATATTTATTTTAATAATAATGAATATGTGATATGCACAACGGGAGTGGATTTGTAATTACTACATATGTATGTACATATATATTTTTTGTTGTTCCTTGCGATAACTTTACATTTTGTATTAAGTACGTGTACATTTAAAAAATTTAATGGTTATAAGAAGCTAAACCTTGGGTCACAACTCGAATTATAACATGCACTTACAAACGGAATCTTTATACTCTTAGTAGTTAGTTTGCCTTTCACGTCACATCCATGCAACAATTGCTAAAGAAAAGGAGTGACTTGTATTGTTACGCAAATGATTTGTATTTCATTCCTTATTTATTAATTTTGCTCTAAAGTATTTTTTATTTGTTATGTTATTTTATTTATTTTTATTTGAAGATTTATGTCGAATTCAAGGAGCGTCTATAATTCCAGCAATTTCTTATCATATGGAGATAGATACCAGTTTTAACTCTGGTATTCCCAAGCTAAATTCGTGCGTTTCGCAATTGTTTTCTTTTTGTCAATTACTAATGTTCGTTTATTTTACCTTTTCCCTTTAGGGGAGCTGCCAACCTATGATAAACATATGTATGTTTCCAAAAGTTCCTAACTCGAGATAAAACGTATACATATTTACATTTATCCTATGAAATGCCCGACATTTAACAATAAGATATGTTAATACACATTTATTTATCTCGTAATACAGAAAGTATTTTCATTGAATCAAAATTAGCTCAAAAATCGGTTTGATTAAAAAATAATTTCTTATTTAGAAAAAAAAAGAATCGTTTTGATGTTATTCAATTCGAAAAACAATCAATAATTATTTTAAATATTTTTTGAATTTCTAATTTTGTAAATTTTTTCGTTTCACATTTTTTTCCAGAATTTTTTCTAATGCACAATATTTCTACTAAATTTTAGTTGATTGTTTCCGTTTTTGCGAACATATCCGCTGACGTACTTACTCCACTACTAGGGAATTGTTGTTGCCAATGATCGACAATAATTCTTTTTGGCAAAAAGTCATTAAAATTGATTGATTCACCATAGCTTATGATCGGATACATTCGGCCATTTGAGTGCTGGGATCTTTTGATTCTAGTTTAGACAACCCCAAAAGGTTAAAACCTTGCTCACACGTATTCTAAGACGAGAAGCGAATTACAACAAAAACAATGTAAACAAATGGGTTTTGAAAGTAGAGAGGGGCATAAATTTAATATCTCTTTACTCAATGATTTCTGCTCAAAACAATTCGTCAAATCATGCCAATAATTTTCCATCAGTGGAGACCACAGGCAACAGCGCGCAGCAGTTGCTATCATTCCCATAGTATGTGTGTGTGTGTGCGCATTTTCGAATTTCAGAGTGTGCTTTCTATCAGACCACAAACCTAAAGGAGCGGGCTATACTAACACCAAAAAATTATCTTAATTTCTACTTATACATACATACCATGTTTTACTACTTTATACTTCTGTACGTAATTTTAAAAACTATTTTAAACTAGACTAGTTTTCGTCTATTTCTTCAGTTATTGGTCTTAAGATTAATATGTGAAAATGGAACAGTCCCGCCATATACCCAAATAAATAGTATTTATTAAAAACATCAGCATAAGTAATACGAATATTTGTAAAATTAATATATTACGAACTTAACTTTTAATAATTCGATTGTTCTCTTGATTCGAATTATTAGAATTAAAATCGAGATGAGTCCATTGCTTCTCTTCGATTAATATTTCTCGATTGTTTTTTCCTGAAACCGAATAAATCGACAATTGAATTACATTTTTAGCAATTGTCGATTTATTCGATTGTGAGATTCAATCACAATTGCCCATCGCTAATCCAAATTAAATGCTTGTAGACATAAATTCTCAGCCATGGATTGGTTTTTTACAAATTGATTATTTACACCTGTAAATTACTGTGCCTAATATGAAGAGTTATGTACTTGCACACAATATAAATATGTACATATGTACATTTGTATGTTTGTTTATATGCAGTTACCTAAATGTAATTTATATTAATTAATGCGTTATAGAGAATTTATTCTGCGTAATTAATTATTGAATTTATGTAGAAGGGACTGCAATATACATACTCATATGTATGTACCTATATGTACTCTGTGTATGTAAGTACATACAGAAAGTAAAAAAATTATCTCAAATTATCCAGTTTTCTCTTCGTTAATCGCTTTTCGACTGAGTTCTGTTTTCACGACTTAATACCCATTTTGACATATCCGCTTTCCCTTCTAAATCAACGTAATGATTCCTTTTTTTTTTATCCTTCGGTCGTTCATAAATAAATAATTAAATACGGAAATTGTGCCGTAAGAATTATAAAGGAATGTAAAAAGGGCACTTCAAAGTCATTTGATACTAGCCACGTGGAATTGAAATGTGTATGTTGTTTATAATTATATAAGAATAAATAATGAAAAAAAAACTTACTGCTGTTCGCAACAGCATCTTACAGTCGAGACCAAACACAAGATTTGGTCGGAAGTATGTCTGATGAATTCATCCCGGATGTTGGACACCTTTTCGTAGTGCGGTGGCTTAATTAAAGGAATAGGATGCACTACCAGGTAGTTAACTATTCTGACAAAGCTGAATGTGAAACGAAAACTAATATCCAACAACCCTTAAATCCAAGGTTGTAAGTCGCCACGCCGAGTAGGCTGTAGTGATAGTAATACTAGCTAGCTGTCTAGTTCACGTATTACAAAATGCTGCAAGATTTTCCACAAATAAATTGGAATACAATATAGAAAGTCTGACTTTACACTTTCGTTCTTCATTCAATGAACGTTGTTCATTCCTTGGTGTACGTACACCGATCAACAAAGAATCATTCACATACGGTTTTTTTCAGTTATCAAAATGGATAACAACACATTGCAGGCAGTGGCGGCGCTTGATAGAAAGAATAGAAAAGAAAAAATAAGAGATCCTGTTGGACTTAACGCTGGTTGTTTAAAAGAAATCAATTATCATACACACATAAATATGCTTAATGAATTGAGACAACCAGATGACTTCCGATATTATTTAAGGATGTCAGAAGAGTATACATTGAACTTCCTTATTTGATCTTGAATCACCCATCACAAACATACAGAAAAGCTACGATCCATCTAGAACAGATCGTATGATACCATATCCTCCTTCGTATGTAGCCCTTATAAAGTGGGCGTGGTCAAAAGTGCTGTATGGGTGAGTTGTAAGGAATCTGAATGCGTAAATATTTGGTCTTAACAATTTTTTTCGGTTTCATATAATTTAATAAAGTTATGAAAAAGTGGGTGTGGCAGTGGGCTGATTTCAAAAATTTGAATAATTAGAATATCTCGATTATTTCTCTATGTTGCAAACTATGTGCCAAACTTAATATACATACCCTTAGGATAGGGTATTTAAAGAAACAACACTGCAAAAGAACGTACGATTAACAGTTGTCGTCATTTACAGACATTTTGTTCGGTGTTCGGGTAAAAACGTACACGTACAACGAACACCGGGTAAAACAACGAAAGTGTAAAGCCACACTTATATTGAAAATATGCAGTTACTTCAGCCTATCGGCTAAAAGAAGATCTGATTTGGAACACCCACTAGTTCAGCCTACTCTGAAGTCCAAGTCACATTTTAAAGAATATGATAATGAATGTTGTCTTGTCTTAGAAAGCAAGTGAAGCAGAACAAGTCCGTCCGTCCGTCCGTATGTCACCGCTTTTTGGGGCTTAAATTTTGAGCTCGAAGAATGTTATTTCATATCTGGGCTTTGGAGAAAAAGATACAGTACAAGTGTAAACATTTTTGAAATCCGCCCACTGCCAAGCCCACTTTTTATAACTTCACTAAATTATATGAAACCGAATAAGTATCAAGACCAAATATTTAGATATTCGGATTATCTATGACTTTTTGGGGCGTTTTCATAAAAAAAACCCATGTTGATGAAATTTTACGTGTAACATCCTCAATTGTTTGAAGTTATCATCGTAGTTAAGTACAAAATCCAACATGGCCACGCCCATTTTATAAGGATTACATAGGAAGGGGGATAGGGTATCATACGATCCGTTCCAGACGGATTGTAGCTTTTCTGTATGTTTTTTTTTTTTACTGAAAGTTGTAGGTTTTCTCTTTGTTTGCTTAGAATTGTTATATCTTCTACATACATACGTACATTTGTATGTGTCAATGTCGTAAAGGACGGCACAGTAATCCCAAAGTATTTTTAGCGGCATTTTGTAATACAAAATGACAAAGTTCAATACATCGTAGAACAGTTGCACAGAAAACTTTACATACATATGTACGTACGTGTGAGTGTATTCTCAAAAATTTTAAAACGAATGTGTTTAAGCTATTGTTACTTTAATTTTCTATAAACAATTTACCTACACAATGACTGGGACAATGCAAAAATGCTTTTATTATAATTCTATTCAAAAAACTAGTTTTCAACACGATAGAGTAAATACTTAATGTATCGGTATAATAAGCCTCATTTATTTTCAGATCCTGTTTTATTTCTTTTCATAGTAGGTAGTACTCACCAGCATTTCCAGAAATCACAACTGTTATTACAACAAGCATTGTTAGCATGGCAGACTTTGTTGGTGTTATTAGCCTAAATATGTTTCTCGTATTTTTCCACGTTCTCGGCTGACTGAATGTCTTTGTTCCAGTTGACGTTCGTTTTCTTTTCCACCAAACTTTCTGCTGTGTGTCTTGGTAGTGTCGATCCTGGCCAGTTGTGTCCTGATGCTGCCGTTGTACTTGATTCTGGCGCTTCTGGTGCCACTGTTTCTGTCGGTGATGATGATGAAAAGTTTGTATAACGTTATTAGTCGATAGCGTTGCCATAATATTTATCGCCTCTTTGCCAAGCATCCTCGATGACGAAGGATGTGAGGTACAACGGACGCACACACAGCGCTCACAATAAGTTTGCTATATTTCTCGTTTTTGTTGATCCTATGTCGCTTTTTCTGTTTTTATTATTTTTACTTTTATTGCGTTGGCTGCCACGGAGAGAGCTTCAGCTCGGAATCCACACGAACGGAAAGATGATTGGTTTAACACAAGGGAAGCGTATAGTTTGTTGTTGTGTTATCCTTTTTATTTGTTATGCGAGTTTGCCTTATTGTTGTTTGTATTTTTTATGTTTGCTTCTTTTTGTCCTTGGAGTGGATATCGTATGTTCTTTTTGCTTTGAGTTACATGCACTGTTTGTTCGTTTGCTGTTTTGACGCCCCAGTAAGAGCGAAATACTACTCTATTCCATGTGTTAAAGTGTATTATCTTATCGGAATTTCTTTCGTATTTTATACTTGATTGTTATTTACTTTCTTTGTTATCCGCACTTGCTTTTTGTTGTATTCCTCAGTTCTCTTTTCTACGTACCGTTGGTTGTCGCCTCTTTGTATATGCGTCTTGCGGGAATTTTCAGATTTTTTTTCCTTTCTAAACTCCTATATGCTTGTCCTCGGATGGTAGTTTGATATTCACGGAGGGGGCAGAAAGTAGCTCAAAAGAGAAAAAAAAAATTGATACAAATAATGAAATTTTCTGCTCGGGTGATGTTTGGTTTAATGTGGATGGCAGTCTTTTTTTCTTCCAAGTTGCTGGAGGCGAGTAAGCTTATTCCCAAGATATTTTGTTCCTGTTTTTGTTAATTTTTTCACGCACGGAGGGAGACGTTTCTCCGTTGGGAGTCAGAGGGCGTATGTAGTGGTGTATTATTAACCTTATTGATTTTCCAGTTCTCTGTGTTTGTGGCTCATTCGTTTGGCTCTCGATATCGGTGGAATTTTTGTTTCTTTTGTAAAATAAACTTCACCACGCGCGCGATATGGTTCCTTCCCCTACTGCGAATATTGTGTTGCTGTTGGGGTACTCCTTTTAATTTTCTTATCTTTCTCAATATTTTATTTATATTTCCTTCACTTATTTATTTTACTCTCTTACGTCATATCAAAGTTTCTATCGGCTGTAATATGATAAGCAATGGAAAATCGTTTGCTAAATTTTTCACTCATTTTGTAAACGATTTTTATGATAAAGCGCCAAAAAGAAGATAGAACAATTTTGCTTTCTCCTTAAAATTTTTAAGATTTGCCACCTCTTATGATTTTGATTTTGCTTTCCTTTTTGAAGTAATGTCGATGGCCTAGAAGCAAAAGAAAAAGAAAATGAAAATCATCAGAAGAAAATACCATTAGTAATTTTGGTTAAGACTAATTAATTAATTTCCTATGAATTAGGGTTTCGTTGAGTTTTCGGGTAGGTAGATATTCATACATAGCTGTATGTATCTTTGTGTATTACATTCTTTTTAGGGTGAACTTTTTTTCGCCCAGAGGCAAGTATCCATGGACATGTATGAATGTATTTATGTATGAATGTATGTATGTACATATATATTTCAACATAGAATTATTAAATTTTCTGAAAGTCAATTGGGAAATAAGTATTTTCGTTTTTGCTTTTCTTTTCTGCTCGGAGGGGTAATTATTTCTGAATAGAAATCAGTTATTCAGTTTATTTTAGTAAACAGATTAGAAAAATGAGCCTATGAAATGAGAGTTACGCAGTTAGCAATTATCACTATTAGAGATAATATGTAATATGTAATTACTTTGTCTGGTAGGAGATAACTGGAATCGTATTAAACATCTACACACACATACATATATATGTATGTATGTATTATTTCGTACACTTGAGTTAAAAATTAAATATTTCTTATTGATTTTGAACCTAACAAAAGAAGATCGTGACATAATCCTTATGTCCATTTACTTCACAACGTGGTATGCACGAAACCATGAGTGCTACTCAAACTCAAAGCTGAATACTGTGTTGGGTTGGAGACTAATGAATCAGTACAAGTTGTGATAGACGTGTTTCTTCGAATCCTGTGTGGGATTAGACGGATAAACCGACATCGGGGCTTAGTAACGTTATCACAGAAACTTGGCAGTACTGCGTGTGTATTGGCATTCCAACTCTTCAGCTGTAAGGTAAACAAACAAAACACCAATTATCAACACAGTCAGGATAAAAATAAAGCAGTATTAATCATTATTCTGGGTAATAACTGCAACAAAAGAGTGAAAAACTGGTAAAATCAATTAGATACACATCTACGATTTCTTTTCAAAAAAAATCATTTCACTATAATCACTATGTAGCACGTCAGTTTTGACGTTTTCTCACACAAAATATGGATAACATGAAGAAATTCGATTCTGGCATCACTCTTTTTATCGGGGGTATGGGTTAAGTCTCTAAGTATCATAAATTCAAATTGTGTAGCCTCGATGTCTTTTTTTGTACAATACCATACGGCCTCGCAAAAAAAAAAAAACGCTTAATGTATAGAGGGCAACTTAATTTTAGGTTGATGTACAGTTGGAATACAATCAAAAATGTTTGTTATTTTGTGGGCGGAATTTCATGTTAGTCAACTGAGTTGAAGATCTGTCGCAGTGTTGACAACGTAGTTGATGACATAAATGTGCAATTAACAGAAAAAGAGAATTTATACGAAGTGAAATAATGTTGACAATACGTTTGGCAATTTGGTTGGAGAATGTCTGTAAGTTTCGTACATGTTACATGGTACGCGTACCAATGAGTTCAAAAAGAGAGCTATTTAAATATTTAATATAATTGATAGCTGTTAAGGTAATGACGAGGATATATGTACGTAATAGAAAATAAAACCAAAATAATGAGAATATGAATGAAAGATAGGTGACATGCTGACCAGAGTCAATTACGAGCTATCCAGACTTTAAGTTTTTTACTGCAAACTTCGCACAAATCTTGGGAAATATTGTAATTGAAACATGTGAGGTTATTATAAGGGTTTTGAAAACTGAAGACGAGAGGAATTTCTTTGCTGCAGGATTTGAGAATAGATGACATTTCCCAAATTGTATAGCAATAATAATAACCTGAAAATTAGAGCACCATTTGAAACAGGATCTTTCAAATAAACAGTAAGCATAATTATACCCTAAGGGTACATTAAATTTGACACATAGCTTGTAAAATAGATCGAGATAGACCCTGTAAAGTATACATATTCCAAATATTTATATATTTAGATAGTGTACAATACACCCATAAATGAATTTTGGGAGCGTTTTAATCCAAAAACCGATTTTGACGAAATTTTACATGCAACATCCTCAAACTTTCGAAGTTGTCATATTTTAGAACAAAATGCAATATGGGCATTGGGTAGGGTATCATACGATCCGCTCCAGACGGATTGTAACTTTTCTATATGTTTTCTATATGTATTCGCTGTTGCGGATTCTGATTTATGGATTCCATTCACATAGTTGTAGCTGAGCAAATGGTAGAATTTCCAAAGGAATTTAATTAAATAATTAAATGATGAAATGAAGATAAGTCAAATCTCTTATCTTTACTAACGTTCAAAAAACTGCCAAAATCTAAAATGTGTATGCCGTATATAAGTATGTCTGTACTTGTAGGTGACGATGCGTTTCCACCTAAAATTATATTATGAAACCACTCAAGATGCAAATTAAAACTATCAACCCAAGAAAGACCGCGGAGGGTGAAACGTAGAAACCTGTGTTGGACAGCTTCAATACGTCGGACGTGGACAGCATAGTGAGAGGACCAAGCTTGGCTAACGTATTCGAGGATGGGTCTGACGAAGGTGATATAGAGTGATTTGGTAACGTAGGGGTCTGAAGATTCCTTAGACCAACGTTTCACAAAACCCAGCGCAGAGTTGGCTCTACTTATAAAATTGTCAATATGCGAACGGAAGTCAAGCTCCCTATCACAGATGACACCCAAGTCGCGCAACGATGAGACTGAAGGGACAGGTTCGTTGCAGAGAAAATAATTCCTATGGGGTGGTGGATGGCGTTTACTCGAGCCTGTCATGTCATTGACATTTGCTAGTTTAAGTACGAGATAATTTTTCTGACATCAGATACACAATCTGTTTAGGTCGTCTTGGAGAAAGTGAGAATAGGTGGTGGAAGATATGAATTTAAAGATTTTCATGTCATCGGCATTGATGGAGAGATAGGAGTCTTTGATAATGCGGACGACATCGTTGGTGGTAAGGATGAAAATTAAAGAAACCAGGTGACTGCCTTGAGGGATGCCTGATGTGACCATAAAGAGGTTAGAGACAGTGGATCTAAATATAACTTCGTACTGTCGATTTTTCAGTAAACCGAGAGCTTTCAGCTTGAGAGTAATAATTGGGTGAGAGCTTTTATCAAATGGATTACTGAAATCAGTGGCTATTACATCGATTTCGCAACCATCTTTAGATGCACCCAGCGCCTGAGAAGCTAATTCTGTTAAGTTGGTGGTTGTCCATCTACGTTTGAGGAAGCCGTGCTGCTTAGTAGAGAATAACGATTTACAATGAAAAACATAGTGTCGTATACAATGCTCTCAAAGAGTTTAGGTATGGATGATAAGTCGATAGTTGGCTATATCGTTTTTGGGGCCTTTTATATGAATGAGTATGATAAATGATTTCTTCCAAGGGAGGGGGAAAGATTCTTGGGAAATGTACATGAGAAAAACAGTCAAAGGTTGCGCCAAGTGTGTCATGCAATTTTTTAAAACAATAGTGTGTAATCCGTTGGGACCGGGGGAGTAGTCATCCTTAAGTTTGTTAATCTTCTCTGTGACAAGTTGCAAGGTGATATTGGACGAGGGTAAGGGCGTTTTAACGCAGTTATCCATGTAAGAGAAGTAGTCAAGGTCAGGTTCGGGGAAGCGGTCAGTAAACGACTGGCTAAAAAGTGAGCGAATAGGTTTCCAACAATTTTAGAGTCCGACAAGGATGTATTGGCAAGTTAGAGGGTTGATGGATAGCTATCAGATTTACGTTTCGCATTTGTGAAATGATGAAACTGCTTAGGGTCAGTAATTAGACTGGATTGCTTACAGACAAGGTAATTTTGGTACAGAACCTCACTGAGTTCAGCGAAGAGTGTATGTGTGTGCTGATAAAGGGAGTAGTCAGTAGTCCAAAATTTGTTCCTCTTATGACGAAGAATTGGGGACGAAGAACAATTTTTTTTGGGCGAGTACCGAACAGTTTGCAGAAAGCAATCCAAGATTAAAGAATAGAAAGATGCGAGAGCAGTATCCACAGAAATATCTCTGTAGTTCAAACAGGCGTTGCTGAGTAAGTTGTTAAGTTTACGAAGTCAGCTTTCCGGAGATTAAAACTGTATGAAATCTGAGAATGAGAATTTTAATTTAAGTCGCCGTATGCAAACGAGAGAAAGAAGGTTGGATGGTAGCGGTCAAGAGTAAAAGGAAAATGATTACTTGCCGTAACAATACAATTGCCAAGGCTATTGGTTACAATCTGTGAAAAGGACTTCTTTGTCTGAGGTTACATTTGAAGCAACGAAATGAGACTCATCCTCAGACTGAACCCATTGAAGATGGGGAATATTAAAATCGCCTAAGACTATGACATCATCACAGAGAGAGTCTATAGCATCTATAGCGAGTTGGTAGCCTTGAATAGGTTGGAAGGTTCGGACGTAGCAGCAAAGTAGATACAGACTACGCTAAAGATGACCATCTTATTTTAGCGCAGATAAAGTCAAAATTAGCGGTATGCGATGTTTTATAAAGTTCATGTTTTATAAAGTCATGGGGGTGTTCTGGTAAGAAGACTAGGAACGAAAGTAGTTTTTATAATTAGAAAGAGTTCTTTGTAGATGGGAGATGCTTTTGAAATCACCATGGAAGGCAAAGGTAGAGAGATCGTTTGCTACACTACTGGGCGGAATATCAAAACTTTCGTGATAATAGACGAAAGTTTGTTTCAACTCATCGACGTTGGTTTTGGTGATGCCACTTATACAAATGATGTCGTCTTTGTTGTTTAGGTAGGATAAATAAAGGCGCACATTATCGTGAATCTTACGATCACGCAATCGAGAACGAACACAACGTCCATTTTCGCCAGAATCAGTAAGCTGTTTTGTGAGTTTGGCAGTAAGCGTAACCAAGGGGTCTAGGAAAGAGGGTGGTGCTACAACCGAATTAGTACTATTCAAGGAGCGGGAGAGGGTAGAATAAGTGAACGCTTGAGGAGGGGTGGAGGAGGGAGCAGAATCAGGGGAGTCAGGATTGAGAGTATGGGAGTGGCAGGTTTTATGAAAGGAAATAGTAGTACAGATATTAGTGATTTTATTACGGAAGGGAGAGGGGGGGGGGGGAAGCTGACGGGTGAGGTTGGGAATGGTTTTCATATTGAAGCTCCAATTGGGGTCTAGTTTAGATTGACGACGAGAGTGGAAATAAGTTGAAAAGTTACATTAAGAGAGGAGAGATTTCTACTAGTCCTGGAAGTCCATCTGGTCATGCTTTGGATAAGCTTTAAAAAATTATTTTCAGCAAATGTCAGTGGAGAGTTGCTGGTGCAAACTACAAAATAGAAACCACTTTCAAATATATTTTGGTTAAACATGGATTGCAAAATATTCCGAAAGTAATTATAAGCAGCAAAAATAACCAGACGCTTAATTTCTTTTTAATTAACTAGATGTAACCAAAAGTCCTAAGTAACCAGCTGACGTCCAACAACCCTGCTCCTTCCACTAGTGGATTACAAAGAGGATTACCAGAAAAAAATGTTGACACTCTATGTCATATATCAAAAACAAAACAATCAGAGTAGAAAATCTTATTGAGAACTGGTGTTCTAATAAGCTGTCTTTTGCTGCCGACCAATCAAGGAAGTCGAGTACTTCATCTTATGAAAAATTTGTACCTACTTCGACTTGGCACTCAGCCTTAGAAAATAAAATGTCTTGCACTCAATAGTGAATAACATTCAGAAGAATACATTCCCCAGCTACTATGGCATAAAAAAAACTTAGGGATCACAGACTACATGATATAATAAATGTGTCACATAATTATGTTGAAGATGACCTATAACTGAGGAATTATCCAGCTTAAAAAACATTTGCATACAATGGGGCTTTGATTAAAGCTCTGCTCTTATAAACAGAGGTTCCAGAATATGGACTGTTCAGATGAATTTGTATTTGTCATTGCACTTGTTCCTCTGCAAATTGTCGATTGGGATACAGGTGAAATAAAATGCAAAAATCCCAGACCATCAAGCAGTATTTTATTGCCGATATATAAAGCTCATATTTTCAAAAGAGTCAGTGACTTTAGTAGGTAACGAGAAAGCAAATGTGGATCGACTAATTAACGTATTGTTTGCTCTTAATATTGCGAATTCAGCTCCAAATTGTTGCATTTGTGCCTGTACCCTCAAAGATATGAATAAAGAGAGAAGTGCACGTCTTCGGAAAAATTAGTTAGCTTACAGCTTTGGTTTGTCACCCTTACATTATTGGATAAGAACATTTGAATGCATGCCACATATTTCTTATGGTTTAGATTGTAAAAGGTAAAAAAAATACTTTTAGAAAGAATTCAAAGAAAAGCTAATTATTGACGTACTAAAGCCTGGTTTCGGTTCCACTAACGATGGAAATACGATGAAAAAACCAGTCGACTTTTTTTTGCTAATGCATCTACAAATGCCTAAATTACCGGCATAAACGAAAATGTGATTTCCAAATTATGAGTAATAACTAGCGGAAGAAATATTAACCCTTGGCATGCTTTAGACAATGAAAAAAAAAGAGATATATATGTAGTACCTTAGTAATTATGGCTGGTATTGCCTGTATCCTTGCATAAATTGATGATACATGGCCCTGATGTGGTTTTTTTTTCTTTTTCAGTTCTGATAGATCAGTTGTCTGGAGAAGCATTGAGATGTAGGCATAAGGATAAACGCCATATCTAAGAGATCAATGACCGAATATCCTAACGAATTTATACCGACTTAGAGGCTGACTTTCTATGAATAACTAAGGGTAATGCAAAAAAGGTAAAAAAAAATACGAATTAGAAGGAAATTGCAGAGGGATTCGACTGTATAATTAACTTGGTCACGATTGGGGACTGTAATAAATACAGGTACAGACCTTTGTTTAGCTTCCGGGTAATTCATCTGTAGAGTAAACGAAAAATTCCTACGTAGGAAGCTGTAGAATTAGAGAAACTTGGTGTCTAATTAAATTTGGTGAAATTAACTTTCTCATTATACCACAAATATTGAGCCATATATTATATATATACCACAAACATCCGAGAGTAAAATTCTCATGAAGCTTCAAAAACAAAAAATGGCGCTTCGAACTTGGCCATAAACAGTACGTCCCTTCCATTCGTGTAAAGAATATAACACGCACAACACGAATGGTTGTGAGCAGCTAGGCCCTTGGTCACATAGACCTGCCGTGCCAAGAATATGTATTTGTATTTGGATCTAGACATTCAAATTGTCTACAATTCATCCATAAGTCATGTGTGGTCACCACCATTTTTTGGGGACATTTGGATTAAAAAACTGAGTTTGATAAAATTTTGCATGTACATATGTATGTATGTAAAATCCTCAAACGTTCGAAATTACCATTGGAGTTCAATAGAAAAATGCAATACGACTACCCCACTTTATAAAGGGAACATAGGAGGGAGAAAAGGGTATCATAGAATCCGTTCAAGACGGATTGTACTTTTCCTGCACGTTTTCCCATAATTTTACTTCAACTTTTCAACCCTGATAAAATAAAAAATTATTTTCGCGCAATAATTATAGTAATGAAATCTATACTCGTTTTACATATCCAACCTTAAATAAAGCTTCCAATGTTTATGTTTATGTCGGAACCAGTCCGAAGTTGGCTACTAGCAGTCCATATATGTGCATGCATATAGTATGCAGAGCAAGCGGAGGGTGCCTATATGGCATTAAAAAGCAAATCAACGAATATACCCAATGTCGATTTATAAACGAACTCAATCGAATTGTAATAGAAATATTCACTAAAGATTCTAGAATGTATGTATGTACGTAGTTCTAGTCTACATCAATTGGACCATTTTATGGGCTTATATAAATTCCTATTAGAATTCGGGAAAGAAAAATTAATGGTAATTGGGGTCTGTAACGCGGGAATAGATAGTACATAGGTACTAGAAGTAGAACCGGAGTTTTTAACTGGATCAATTTACGAGAATAGGTGTGCAGAAGATCAAAAAATTGATAGTAATGGGCAAAAAGTTATTGAAATGAGCGGATCGATTGGACTTACGGTAATAAATGGACAAACTAAAAGTAATAAACAGGGTCATCTGACCTTTTTCAGAGGCACTGCCTGCTCAACTATAGATTACGGACTTGTACGTCGAAAATGGCTTGAATGTGTGACTGATTTTCGCGTTAATGAAATAATTCATTATTATAGGTATAGGTTATTACCAAAGATTTCTTGGGAGTAGAACTTCTCAGCTAGATATAAAACCATTCTACAAAGTAAAGTTAATTCTGTATATGATAATGAAGTCCACTCCATACGCAGCGCAGACGTCTTGTTTCCTGTATATTGGACGCCGTAAAGACCTTTCAAGCTATTAGAAGATGTAAGAAAAAACAACTATGGAATGACTGGGAATGTGCGGCAGTTAGGAGAAAATAGTTTGCCTACTTGCGATTAATAACAGAAACAGGCAGTAGTTTCGGAAAAATCATATACTAGCAGGCCAACAAAACATACAAAACCATGCAGAGGGAGAAGCAATAACGCTACTCTCAATACCTGACTATGGAGCTTACAGGAATTAATAACAGTCGTTCGTTTTGGAAACTTGCCCGAACCGTCAATGGCTCACTTTTAGCACGGAGTGTTCAAACCCAAGTATCTGTACTGGCTGATCATTTTGAACAATTGCTGACCTCACCCTGTAGCATGAACAAACTGCATTATGTACTTCCTTTCCAGAGAGTCGATGTATTGGACCGCACGATTTTATTGCAAGATGTTTATAGAGTTATACATCTATGCAACTTAAATAAAGCACCAAGGAAGATCCTATCCCCTTCGAATTCTTCAAATATGCGACCAACGAGTTCCTGGAAAAGCTAACAAAGTTCTATAATTTCATTTTTGACGTGGGTGATGTCAGCCATTTTTAGAAAAAATATAATTTTTTCCTTTTTTTATTTTTAAAAGCAATAAGAAAGCGACCTACCTCGAAAATCTCTCTGCTGAAAGAGTATCAAATTATTCGCTTTGGAAAGCCCTGAAAGGGATGCGGAAACCTCAGTGGCAAGCGCCATTAAATTCGGAAAAAAATAGAAACTGGGCGAAGAGCGACAAAGAAAAGGCAGAATTTTTCAGAACGTTCGATGTCATCTGACAACTTTAAAGGGAAAGAAGTTGCATTGATTGAACTGAGGGAAGTAATTAAAAATCTAAATGCATTAATTAATTACAATCTCTTGCAGAAAAGCCTTCGCAGCTATGTACATAGTATTGTCAGCACTTTTGAAATGAAATAAAAAATTAAAAAAAGAAAAAAAAACAATTTAAACTCTTTTTAGCCTTAGGCCTAATTCCCACACATAATGTGTAGCTCACTTTTTGGGGTGTTTTTATTAAAAATAAACGATTTTGTTGATATCTTGCAACTAACATTGGTACTTTTGTATACTTACATATATGTATGTACACATCTATTTATCTATGTATGTATATCCAAAAATATAATACGCAACGCCTGTTTTATTAGGAATGGAGAATAAAATACAATGCATTCCAGAAGCATTGTGGCTTCTCTGTATGTTTAATGATTATTCTTTTCTTAAGAAAACATACAGAAAAGCTACAATCCGTCTGGAACGGATCGTCTGATACCCTATCCTCCTCTCTATAAAGTGGGCGTGGCCAAATTGCACTTCGTACTCAAATATGGCTATAACCTCGAACGTTTGAGGATGTTACATGTAAAATTTTATCAAAATCGGTTTTTTGATGAAAACGCCCCCAAAAGTGGGCGTGGCCAAAACTGTTCTATGGGTGAATTGTAGGGAATCTGAATACCTAAATATTTGGTCTTAACAAAACTTTTCGGTTTCATATAATTTAATGAAGTTATAAAAAAGTAGGCGTGGCAGTGGGAGGATGTAAAAAAAATTTACACTTCTACTGTATCTCTGTATCTTTTCATCAGAAGCCCAGATATGAAATTTCAGCGTCCTAGTTAAGAATTTAAGGCCCAAAAATCGGTTTTATGATGAAAACGCCACGTGGGCGTGGCCAAAACTTTTGTATGAGAGGATTGTAGGGAGTCTGAATGCCTAAATATTTGGTCTTAACAAAATTTTTCGGTTTCATATAATTTAATGAAGTTATGAAAAAGTGGGCGTGGAAGTTAGCGGATTTCAATAATTTTTACACTTGTACTGTATCTTTTTCTCAGAAGCCCAGATATGAAATTTCATCGTCCTAACTCAAAATTTAAGGCCCAAAAAGCTGTGACATACGGACGGACGGACGGTCATCGCTCAATCGATTTCGCTATTGATGCTGATCACGAATATATGTATATACTTTATAGGGTCTATCTCGATTATTTCTCTATGTTACAAACTATGTGTCAAACTTAATATACCCTTAGGATACGGTATAAAAATCACGACGAAATGTCAAAGAGAAATGGAGCATATACCATATTATTTTATCTATGGCGAGTCAAACATTCCTTGTAAAGCATCATCTTTTATCTTATTCGGATTTATGCAGTATAAAAATACTTTATACATGCATATGTACATACATACATATGTACATACATATGTATGTACATATATGCCATTATGGCTATCAAAATCCTCTTACATTACGCATGGCGCGACCTTTTTTAATCTCATACGTACTGCAATCATTAAGAGGTATAAGTTTTTTAATGATATCCTCACTGAGCGCAGTTCACTAGATACATAGATGTATGTATGTAATTCCGGCAGTTGATGTGAAGATAATTTTTCCTGATGATGTAATATGTTTTTCTCATATGCTTTCTCTTTCTACATATAATTTACAGTAAAGCGATAATAAAATGAAGGAATTACTCTATTGCAATTATCTCAATTACTTGTCAAGGCAGCACACTATTTACACATATACATATGTACATGCATATGAACATGCTTTTTAATATCACTATCCACACCCAAGTACATACTACGTATAACACGTGCCTTAAGTATGGCTAATTTTATCCGATCAATCATTCTCACCTTTCAATGTCAAGTATAAACCAAACTGGACTTGGCCTTTTCAAATAAAAAAATAATGGCTAATTTGTAGGTGTCAGCATTTCGTTTAATTTAGCCTAAGAACATGCGTGTCCCAATCAAAGCACAAAAAATCGAAAGCATAGTGCCAAGTAATAAAAATAAATTCCATAAAAAAACCCCTTTAGATACACATACGGACTAAGCTAAGTATGGGAATATACATATGTACATATGTGCATGTGTATATACATATGTGTATATACACTCTATTCTTCAATAATTAAAGACAATTTATTTTTACAAAAAATCCTCCTAGCCCAACCTTACAACTGATTGACGTTTATTGCTATCGATTAGCGACACGTCAATTTCTTTCACCTCACGAATTTAGTGGGTATCTTAATGATCCATAAAAATAATTCCAATCGATTGGTCATTATTACACCTCAGTGCAAATAATAAAAATAATTTATTTTTTTTTTTTCAAATCCGGGATCAGCACAGCACAAGATATTCTTAATTGACAATGCTAAACTTTAGCAATGCTTGGAGGATTTAGCTTATCGACTTTTTTGGAAGTTTTTAAAGAAATTATTTCTTGAACACTTCTCTATAATTCAGCTTTCAGAAATTCTCGTCTTTTTCTATGACAAAGAAAATTGGTGGAAAATTATCGTATATTCCGTGACATGCGATATTAAAATTAAATAAAGTCTTTTGCGTGATAGCATGTTTTGATTTTTGTTTTCTTGGTCTTGCCTGTACATTTTCTCCAAACCTCCGGTGAAATAGTGGAAAACACAAACTGAAAGTTAAGAAAGAAAATTTTCTTGACAGAGAAAGTATGAGAAAAATAACGTTTTTTACCGGAGGGATGGGTTGTAAAGGAAAATATCAACATTTTCTGATTTTTATCCTGAGGTTAGTGTTCGTAATTTTTCTACGTATTTTCTCCCTCGTGTCCTGTTTCCTGGTCTCCTGCTGCAAAGTTGCCAAAGCATAAATCATTTGGGTTTTTTTTGTTTTCACTGTATTTTGTATACTTTTCGTGTCGTGGTAATGGTGTTTTGCCTTCACATTTTTTAAGAGAAAAATGTACGTAGAACACTGTGTTGTTATAGTCCAGCTCAGTTTTGGTTTTGTTTCTATTCGTAAAGTGGGTCGCTTTGAGATTGTACTGTAATCAGACGTTGTGGGAAATTCAACTTTCAGTCAAACGAGTGGTTTATCAATTTTTTTATTAAATCACTTCAATTCTTTTTGTTTTTCAAAGTTTAACATTTTAAGCATTACTTTTATAGGACCTTAACAGAGAGAGAAAAGAAGTTAAAGAATAAATTCTATTCTTAGCATGTGAAGAACGGGAATAATATGTAGATAGTAGTTAAAATTACTTTGCCGGGGTAAATTAAAAAAAAAACCGAACTGCTCGGACTTTAAATCAAACAAGAGAGTATAATATTTATCAATCGCTTTATTGTAGCACTACCGCTTAATGGAATGTCAAAACTAAGACTAAAACTTAAACCTAATCCATTCCCATAGGAGAACGCTGCTCTCGCCGTCCAATCTGCAATGTCATCAGTTTAATCCCGGTGCGTGTATACGACGCAGTGCAATATGATTCCAATACACCGGCACTGTGGGAACATGTTTGCACCTGAAGAGACTGACTCAGCGAATTCCATGGGGCTCGCTGTCATGCACTTAGCGCATGGCTCAAGTGCATTGCGTTAATTTACATATTATGTGTTTACATAACATATGTATGTACATAGATATGTACAATGTACATACACCAAACACTCCACATACGCGGTCTCTGCATACACCAAATTTCTTATACGCGATTTAATTTTTACGAACTTCCCTCTTTCTGGTTATACACGATTCGTCAAAATTCATGTAACGCAAAATGAAAATGAATGCATAAACATGCACTTTTTATTACTAGTTACTATTTTTTTTCTGTCTTTCTGCACGAAAATTTTTCTGCCCTCAAAAACTACATCAATAATTCAGGAAATGGACCAAGAAGTTTGTAAAGTAAATTCTCGATTATATGAATTTCTCGAACATATCAACTTCAAAATTGTTGCACTGAGCCTGGATTATATCAACTGATATTCTAATATATACACTGTGAGTTCATATAATCAAATTTAAGATGAATATATGCCAAAGGCAAAATACAAAATGTATCCTGATTTAAACATCTGCACATTGTGTACATGTATTCTAAAATTTGCATACTTTTTCTGTACTTAATGCGATCACTCGATTATATGAACTTTTCGTTTATATGAACTTGCCTGACATTAATTAGTTCATATAATCGAGAATCTACTGCATGTACATAAATACGCCAAACTTTTCTCACGATGTTAGAAGGTGAAGATGAACCACAACTCACACATTGTAGGCCCAACACCTGAATATTGTGAAGAAAACTTGCCTTTACTTGAAAAACGAATTGGGGTAGATGGCTTTAAAGACCTGGAGCTAAGGGCTATTAATAAGATCCTAGAAGCGAAGATGGATCAGATTTAGGAGAAAATGGTAAACAACTCAGTATCAAAAGCACAGCGAAATTGATGTCAAAAATCAATAAAACCACTGACAGTCTTGAAATAAATTAATATTTATCATTAAATTTGCTATCTTTGGAATCCATCCCTAAATTCCCACACATTCTCTAGTCTCTACATACGCGGTGTTTTTCTGAAACGATCTTTCGCGTATGTGGATCTTTTAGTGTACATACGTACATACTTACATATGTACATATATAGATTAGGCACACTATGCTCGATTTAAGGTTAATCGCCATTTTGCAATTGGGATGAAACTATGCATGTCCATGTGCATGTCCAATGGACCTTCCATTTGGTGTAAATGTTTCCCTGCTTGAGCGGGGACAGACAGCCAGCCCAACCCAACGTAATTCCGTACATACATACATATGCACATATATTACGGAAACTCTTTTGATCTCGTTCATGTGCACGTTCGTTTGTCTTGCCCATATAAAACTTCTATAATGTACATACATACATACATGCTACATGGATGATATTGAGGCATATTATTCATAGTATTCATTAATTAATACGAGTGATATTATTTTGCAATTTCTCCACACCTCAGGGTCTAGTACTAGATACTACAAGGCGAAACAACTTACCAGGCGAGATCTTTATACATATGTATCATACATATTTTATATTTATTTCATAGAGAAACAAAACTGCGTTTTCAGATCTTGTCGCCTTCAAAACTAAAGTCATGCCAAATTTATAAACTAATCATTTTATAATTAAAAAGAATTGTTTAGTTAAGTTTCATTTCGAAAACAGTAAATAAGAAAGCAAACATAAAAGAAGTTAATACATATCTATTTAGATATGTATGTACATACAGTACCGAACAACAAAATGCAAACGAGAGAGTTGGCTTAGATATGCAATTTCGCATCGCAATGCATTGAAATCTTGAACTAACCTATAAAGTTGAATTTATTTTCTTACACACACTGCTTCTCCTTCTCAAAAGCCTAGATATGAAATTCCATTCTTCAGTCAAATAGTGAGTTTTCTCAACGTAGCGGTGCGGATTTGAATAATGTTTACTCTTTTTCCCTTATCCACATTAGTTAGCACGCTTTTTACATCCGATAGGTCACTTGAGCTGTGACACTAAAACGGCGCTTTTGAGCTAATTATGTTTTAGTTCGGCTTGCTAATGCAACCACTTCTAGCTACCTACTTAAATGGTGGTTTTCCCGTAACAAAATTGCGGGAGTTTTTTCTTTTAGCGGTTCTATGTGTTCTATAGGGTACTGAATCAGAATTTTATGTTTGCTGCCTTTTAGGAGGTCGGCTTCACAACGAAAAACGCAAAAAAGAAAACCTTAAAAGGATTGCACTTTCTTCAGTTTTTCACTTACATACATACATATGTATATCTCGGAAACCATGCTTTTTTCGAAGATGACCGATGTCTACTAAATTAAAGAAGAAGAAAAATTTCCTACAAAATGTATAAGTCAAGAGTACTGAAAACCAGTAATTTTTTGGCCCTTCTGCGAAACGTCAAAAACGCCCACTCTTAACTCATACAACTCAAAAAATATACATGTAAAAATTCATTAAATTTCTTACAAGAGATGTGTCGAACATTTTTTTTTTTTTTGGTCGCGCCTGGAGGTGAGGAATCTTCAAAAGATACCAATGGTCCGTACCATTGGTGATGCCCGATTCATATAGCTGACCTATCAATGTCATTAGTGTCAGTCAGTATATGCCTACGGGCTAAACCTCACCCCTCAGAGAGGCACTATGAGCCGCGCGTGCTCATAGTAGTACAGCTTCAATAGTCTCATTTCTTCATTGTTTGATGACTACGACTAAGTTCCCTTAACAAGTAGTTTACGCTTCTGTAGTGTTAATCTCGTTAGGTAGGTAGCCTTCCAGCGAAGGCACCTACTAATACCGTCATTAAATGCGGTTTTTCCTTATGGCGCTAGATCGAATAGTCTTGTTCTTTGTAGTCGGCGCTCGATGTTTGTCACGTCTGTGAATATCACTATTCCTTATATACCATAGAGCATTCACGATTGCTCGTAGGGCTTTGTTTTGGAATGTTTGCAATATAGCCATATTGCTTGGTTTCGTACAACCCCAAAGTTGTATTCCATATGTCCAAGACGGTTTTAGCACTTGCTTATACAGAAGCAGTTTGCTATATACGCTTAGCTTCGAGTATCTTCCGAGTAGCCAATGCATTTCTCTTAGTCTGATTTCTAGCTCGTCGCGCTTTTTTTTAACGTGTGACTTCCACTTAAGTTTTGCGTCTAGGGCCATTCCTAGATATTTTGCCTCATTTGCGTATGGTATTTGTACTGAGTTAATGGAAATAGGTAAGTGGTTTACCTTTTTGTACGTAAAATTGACATGCGTTGACTTGGTTTCGTTAAGGACGATTCGCCAGGTCTTTGTCCATTCGCATACTTTGTTTAGAGCCCGTTGTAGTTTACCCGTTGATGCTTCGACTGACTCGTCCGTTGCGAGGATAGCCGTATCATCTGCGAACGTTGCTACGACGGTCCCTTCATCTTTTGGCATATCTCTTGTGTAGAGCAGGAACAGCATTGGACCGAGTACGCTTCCTTGCTGAACGCCGGCATGGATTTTTCGCCAGTGATTAAATCATATCCTGGAGCCTTGTTATTTTTCAACCTTCCTATTGTCATTCGAAGTTCGGACAAGGATACGGTTTTTACTTTAAAGTTGTCGGGTGCCGTGTTAACATTCGGGTCTTCGATCAATGGTTGTCCATCGAACGGCTTGAACGTTTCTTCTAAATGATCGGCAAATAATTCCGCTTTCTCCTTGTCTTCTTTTGCCCATTCGCCGTTAACTTTCCTTATTGGTGGCGAGTGCATTACGGGTTTCCTTGCGGAGTTCAAAGCTTTCCATAGTGAATAGTTTGAGCTCTTTTCAGCAGTCAAGCCCTCGAGGTAAGTAGAAGTCTCGCGATTTCTTAAATTATGCAGCACATTTTTCAATTTGTTGCAAAGATAGTTCAGATAAGTTTTATCTGGGGGCATTTAATTTTCTCATAAGGAGGGAGGGCGAAAATACCTGACTTCGGCTCAAAAGAGGGTCGCAATTGTGGGGGAAGATGTTGACCTTCTGACCCTAATGATGGTTCTCCAAACACCCCCAGAGTATATTTCCTCAAGCCAAGGAGAAGAGTGTTGCTAGTGAGAAATTTCTTATCGCTCTTTATGGTGGTAACCACATAACCACAACACTCAACCAACCGAGGCAGTACATGACATCAGCGGACAAGGTATCGGCAAACACGGTTTCCATACCTCCCACTGAAGCTGCAGCTCAACAACACACCTTCAGAGTTTTCCATCAGGTGGAGAAGTGAATCGGAAACTACTTGAATCCAGAGCAGTAGAGATGGAAGTTGACAAAAAATGGGTTGGTTTTCATTACTATACTGAAACCCCGGCTCCCGAGAGGCTTCTTCAGCTTATATCTTGCAAATGCAAGAAAGATCGCCAAGGTA
Organism: Xylota sylvarum; assembly: GCA_905220385.1. Classification (NCBI taxonomy): domain Eukaryota; kingdom Metazoa; phylum Arthropoda; class Insecta; order Diptera; family Syrphidae; genus Xylota; species Xylota sylvarum. The sequence continues at coordinate 89,690,490 of LR999958.1, forward strand.
GGTGTGGGTGTGGGCGAGCAGAACCGTCCTTTGGTTTGTAATGAGTGTTCATCTTCGGAAAACACATAGTTTTTAAAATATAAGCGAAAAACAGAAAAAAGTGCGAACATTTTTAAGTTGTTTGCATTTATCGTTGTGAAGACGAAATCCTACACTGCAGCAAACATGAAATTTGGATTCAGTAGCCCAAAATACATACATATACATATAGAACCGTTGAGACAAAAAGACTTCTAATTTTGCTATGTTACAAACTACGTATGAAACTTATGTAATATACCCTTAGGATAGAGTATGTATAAAAAAAAGTGTTTCAGGGAAAAACAACGTATCTTCCCTAAAATATTTTTAAAATACATAACTTTGTTGGTTGCATTTGGTCGATTCACGCTTCATGGTTTTAGATATAATTTAGATATTGACGCCAGTGGCTTTGATGTATTCATTGAATTGTCGTAAAACAATCACAAATTTTCATAAAATTCTAATTACCTGAAATTGGTTTGTTCTACCCTCAAAATATTATTTTTAAACACCAATGAGATCTCCCTATCACTAATCGTCAGTGTTTCTGCTTTGCGTCTTTCATCCTACAACTGCTACTACTTTTTATACTAAGCACGTGAGAAGTCATTGTGAGTGTAGGTACAGACTCACACACGCCATGAGAGGCACGGTACTTGACATAAATTCTCTTCGCAATGCGCTGCATAAATGAATAAAGTTAAAAAAGTTAAATTAAGTTGCTTATTATCATTTCTTGTATCCACCCTCTTCACCTCACTCGTTATGATGAATTTTTTTTTTGCTAAGAGAGAAGCAGAACCAGATCTCCAACCGGCATTAAAAACAATTCCATATTGCAATTAAAAATTCCGGAAAACTTTATTTGGCGCCATAAAAGCAGGGAAAAAATAAATAAATAAAAAAGTATGTTTCGCATTCCCCTTCCTATGCCTGCATTCAGTTCTGGGTTTAATTTCACAAAATGGTTCCAGTTTCGCAGTGGCGCTCACTTCAAAAATGCAACACAAGAATGCTTCCCTTGTTTGGCGCCACTCAAAGGATAAACAGAAAATAAGGACGTCAACTTAAAGAGAAGTGTGTGTTTTTCATTTGTGTCCTTTTTTCATACAAATTACATTTCACTCAACCACCCCCTTTTCATACTGTCGTTATTTGCAAACTTTACACATAACCACACGCAGTTGTTCTATAAACCAAGAAAGGCACAATTTTAATTCTACACTACAAAGAAGAGGAGGATATGCAGAGAAATAGAACTGTACTCCCACAAAGGGACGGAATCCACTCATACTGGTACTACCTACATACGTACTTGAGATAAAATTCAAAACGCTTTAAAAAACAAAAAAGACAAACGGTACAGATTTTACTACTGTGAATGCAATTAACTTGTAGCATAAAAACAATATAGGTAATCTAACAAATGCTGTCATCTTTATATGAAAGCGTATTTAGCATTACAATAGGGTAGAGTGCTCTTTCACAATCATGAGTCTTCTATCAACCCCAGGCAACATCCGCATTGAATCAAAAGATAATACATTCACAAAAACCTAACGACCAACCAGCCCAGATGGCTTACGAGCCTTGGGGCTTAAGGTTGGATCGATTAATGATACATATACATAAATACATACATATGTATGTAACTAATGAATAATTCAAATCGTGTCCCTGATACGAGCGGATTTTAAATAACTCATTCATCTGAAAATACACTGATGACAGGCTGCATACATGAATACGAACAATGCGTCTAGATGCTACCAGTATACATGTATGTACGTATAAATGTGCACATACATACATACCCTCATAAGACGTATTCGTTCACATTGCGCCTTTACTTCCATCGAGCAAGCACCATATTCAAAACAGTAGTGCAATGTACATACATACAAATGTATGTAAATACAAGGGGTATCAAGGCATGGCGTGTAACGTGACTTCAGATTTCATTTAGAGTAAGGTTTATTGTGTCTATAGAGTTACCAAGCAGACATTGAATATAGTCGCTGCAGTCTTCCATCAACATTTTCTGTTGCAACAAATCGAATGCTGAGTGAATAATAGAAACGACTTCAGCACAGCACAAATATTAAACAAGCATAATGAATTTTGATGATTAAATTGTAATAAGATGCGTTGTGCTGCTGTGAAGTTAAATGCTCAGCCTTAGCGAATATATCTGACAACTATAAAATCTTTTCAAAAATGGCCACAATCTTTGTTGAGTCAAGCAAACTAAAACACTCAGGCTCAACTTAGACTGGACCCTCGTACTATCACTCCGACCGCCAAACCGAATTCTTCGACAACGGACGAGTATGTAAGCTTTGAAGAGTTCACCCCGTCAGCACTTGCTATGTCAGCACTGAAGAAGTATACCCAGGAGTACATTCCACACAAGCGCTAGATAGACTTCAAGTTAGCAACATCTACCCATTTTTAGGATTACAGCCACTTTTACTCTTCGCCAATGGGTTGTGTGGTATGTGTGGTAGTGCTTCTTCTTACCAACTAAGGTCGTGTTACACTCTTGTCGTTCTTCCGCTTCAATTGATAAAGATCTCAATCCTCCTCAGTATTTCTTGGGAGGGTACTATTAAGAAGTTATCTAGTTTCCTTGCGAAAAAATAGCCTTACTGGATTTCAATGCTATTGGAATTTTCGGAAACGTAAAAAAAAATTGATTTGCGTAAAGTCAAAAAATATTTGAAAACAATTCTTGAATTCACGGATGAAACTTTTTGCAACTAGGTATCTACTTTAGGACGTCTAAAATAGAAAATATATTGCAGAAATTAAAAGAAGAATTGAATCCTTTATGAACAAATGCAAAGCCAGGACGTTCGGGTATACATTTGGAAGAACGTTTATGCATAACTACACTGAGTTACAAAAAAAGTGGCGCATCTTGATATTTCGCAATTACTTCAAGTAAGTTGAAAAGGTTTATTTTAATACAGTTTTGTTTATTAATATAAAAATAAGTAATTCATGTTAAAAAAAAATTAGAAAAGGAAGACCTTAGAAATAAAACATAAATTAAGGAAAATGGACAAAATAAATTAACTTCATAAATTAATATTTTACATTTTTATTATTATTTTATTTTTTAACTAGTCCTTGTTGCTGTAATAGTGTGTATTCGCCAAGGCATACATTGGATTAAATTTTTTACAATGGTATCGTCCAAATTGTCCCGTTTCTCGATAAGAGCAGATCTCAGGCCGCTGTGTGTCTCTGGAAGGGTATTTCGTATCCCAATCTTTTTTTCCAGCAGGTCCCAAACGTGTTCAATGGGATTCATGTCCGAGTTCATCGCAGGTCAAGCCATCACGTCGATTTCCATTTCTTGCAAATATTCGGTAACGCACCTGGCGACGTGTTGTCTAGCATTGTCTTGCATCAGCAAAAAGTTTTCTTCCATAAATGGTGCGAATAGAACCACACATTCCTCCACAATGTTGGTGATATAATACGTAGAGGTCACTGATCCTTCCATGCTGCACAGCTCGGTTTTTCAGCGCATGAAAATTTCTGCCCACACCATGACGGAACCGCTCCAGAAATTTTCCCGCTGAGCAACTGTTGCCGAAGAGTATCTCTCATCTTATCATCTCCACAGTCTGCTACGTCTATCTGTTGAGCGGAGATGAAACTTGGAGTCATCAGTGGAAAGGACTCTACCTCAGTCGACCTCTGTCCAATCCTGGTGAAGACTAGCAAATTCAAGTCGACGTTGCTTGTGTTGTACCGTGAGTCTCGGTACACGAGCAGGTCTTGTTGCTCTCAGGCCACTTTCTATTAATCGCCTCTTCACCGTTTGAGCATTCACAGCTGTCCCTCTAACAGTTCGAGGTCTGTGAGCCAGTTCAACTGCTGTTTAGAGACGATTCCGAAGACTTTGAATCACCAAATATCGGTCATCCCTTGTAGTAGTTACTCCGGGACGACCTGATCCTTGACGCCGTTTGTAGAAGTTGGTCTCCCTGTACCTTTAATGGCTTTTTTTAACGTCTTCTTTGGTTTTCTTATCATAATATCGGAATAGAGCACGCCCCGGCCACCCTCGACTAAAGCCAGCGCACAGGCGACTTCTTGTGCCATGATTTGCATATTTTTTTTTACAAAAATCAGTAACAACTAATAACTAATCAAAATTAAACAAATCCAGAAAAATAAATTTGATAAAACACATACGGAAGCTCATGGAAGCTAAATTTGGTATGTCTCACGTCTGTAGGAAAACACAAATACAACACGATTTTCTTCAATACGATGTGTACATCACAAAGAAAATTAAAAGAAATTATGCAGACTAGCAAACAAATAAACCAGTAACCCACTAAAAACAAATAAAGCTCGGCAAAAACATAGCGGCATATTACCAAAATGAGCCACTTTTTTTGTAAATCAGTGTATATGAGTTAAGAAACAAAAATTCTATAAGGATACTGACGACCGATTCAATAAATCTGTTAGCACTATAATTGCTATCCTTAATTGTTTTAAACCTGCAAGAATATTGATCAACTATTGCCTAAATTTGTGAAATGGCCATAGTGAACAAATTTAATGACCTTTAGATAACGCTACCACCCATTTCAGGGTTCTTCGCCCTAAGCTTAGAACCTCTCTGTGAGTGGTGCCAATCGGCATTTTAATAGCCATTTTAGTCTGAATGCAACCTTCCACGGTTGACCACCTTCTCTGGTGTTCCGCCGCGGCCCAGTTTCTAATAAGGTGTTCTACCATCCCTCTGCCAATTGCAGCGAATGGTTCCGGACCAGAGAGCTCCGAGCTTGACCCCTACTTTGCCAGAGAGTCCACCTTTTCGTTCCCCTCAGTCCCTACGTGCCCTCTCACCCAGAGCAGCGTCATCTTATTTCGAGTTAAGCACTCATTGGGCTTATGAGCACATTCCAATGCCACCATGCCATCAATTCACCAATCTTCTTTTCCAGAAGTGTTCCATCTCCGATAAGAGTTTTGTGATACATTTCGGTAACACGCATTCTCTTTATTCCATCCTTGGGCATATTCAACTCCCTAATCTCGTTTTGCACGAGATCCAGGATTTTCCTATGACCATAGATAGTACCGCGCCAGTGCCAGTTGGCATCCCGGTGCAAACAAAGTGCCGTCGAAGCCGCCGCTTCTTAATAAATAAGTCCAGCGGCAGAATATCTAGGATCACTCTCATTGCGCATGTTGGTGTCGTTCGTATTGCACCGGCGATATCCAAACATGGCAGACGCTGGACCCTATCTAACTGCTTCTTTACAGTTTTCTGAATGGATTTGTGCCACCATACAACTGATGCATATGTGATAATCGGTCTAAATATCATCGTGGTGTACATCCAGTATACTGACCTCGTCGAGATTCCCCACCTTAGTCCACATACTCATTTGAACTGATGAAGCATCCTTTACGCCTTTCTGATCTTCTCTTCCACATGGAAGTTCCAAGTTAGTCCAGCATCTAGGTATACACCCAGATACTTAACCTTCCTGGTCACCTGCAGCTCCGATCCGAAAAGTGTCAAGAGCTGAAATTCCAGATATCTCCTCTTCCTTGTGAAGACGATCAGATCTGTCTTTTCCGCATTCCTTGTTCCTGATCATGGTATCCGCTGTGATGTTCATGAATTTACCTCTTGTAATTATTGCTATGTTATTGCCATATCTCACAATGTGGATGCCAGTATCTTCAAGTCTTCTCTACTGCGGACAACCTCTGCTAACCCTTCCTTTAAGTTTCGAAGTACCTCTCTGAATATTTATCGCTCTATTTTTAAGCATATTGTCCACCCATATCACCACCCGTGGGTTTCCGTAGACCTGCCAGTTGGTTACTACTCAAAGGACACGGTTTCAGGGCCGTGCTCTCCATATGGTCCACCACAATTCTTCCCATTGTTTCAACAGAAATGATGTTAGGCTAACCGGTCTGTAAGACTTCGCTTCGGTATAGTCTTTTTCCCCGGTTTTGAGACAAACACCACATTTGTTTCTCTCCATGTTACTGGTACGTAGCCTATCGCTAGGCATGTAACGTATATACATTTGCACCCCACTGAACTAAAGCTGGGAATATACCATCTGGTCCCGCGGTCTTGTAAGGACCGCCCCACTTTTTATCGCCCCACTGACCGCTTCTGGAGTTACTATCCGTTCCGCTTCTGCCCTATCCATCCTGTTTGCTTCTTGTTTCCTCAGAGCCCAGGGCTGATCTGACTTCAAGTTTCCCGAAAAGAGTATTTCCATAAGGACCTCATTTGTACGATCTAGTGTCTCAACAATCTCCCCCATTCTATCGCGCATGAATCCGACTTTGGAAACTGGATCCCTCGAGACAATTTTCCAAAGGTTATTGACCTTATACTCATTCCATAATTCAGGATCATCCCTTCTTATGGTATGATTAAGGGCTCCTTCTTTAGAATTTCAAGTTCCCTACACCACCACTTTGCACACTACAAACTCGAATAAAGCATCTCCTCTGTAGATATCGTTCGTGCTTCCCCACACTGTGCAGTGTGCATTAGCATCGCAACCAATCACTACGTTTTCGCTCCTTCTTCTTTTGTTGGGGGAGGCTCTAGAGAGTCATACGGCAGGTATGCAGGTGTCATGACAAAACTGTCTGCATCTGCTCCTACTCGCACACCGACAAGGTCGCTGGCACATTGCTGCGGCAGCATAACGGTCTTAACTCCGTGCCCCACCATTACAAAAGATCTAACTCTTTCGCCAGATCACACATAGTGTAAAGTGGCAATACTTTCAGGTAGACCTCTAATCCTTCCTTTGAAGATCCAAGGCTCCTGCAGTGTTTGATAGAAAAATAAATTTGAAAAAATATGTACAAGATAACGGTACCGTGGAGATTTTTTTTGGCAAAAGAGTAAGAATGGAAATGGTATGCATTCAAATCGGTTCATAGCAAGAGAAGTACCTTACTACTGAATGAAAAAAAAATATTTTTTTTGTTTGTTTTCTTTTTAATGAAAATTGAGTTTTTTGTCGAATCTATTTTGCAATTATAATTTTTAATAACAAGTAGAACTTCATTTACTCAAAATAACCTAAACACAAAATGGGGCCAAGTAGTCGAGGGAAATGTAATTCCAGGAAAATTTCACGGCATCGGTCAGCGCTTTCTTATCATCGTATTGCTTTCAGCAAAACTTAAATGATCAATAATAATGTCATTACCAGTATACTTATATTGTCATTACAGACAAATTGTATTCTTCATAACTCCATCATTACTTTTGAACCTTACACGATGAATACTAATGTCATTACTTACTTTAATATTATCTTACCGCGATGACAGGTAAGGTGATTTCTCATCGATTTTCGCCATCGATTAGCGTAAAAGCTTACACTGCTATAGTTTTGGATTTTTCATTAAAAAAAACGTGTTAATCTACGACGCCGGGTTAATAACCGCGAAAAATATTAAAACTTAGTTGATACTTGAAAAGGTTATGAATGGTCAGGTACGGGAATTTCTTAACAAAAATCACATAATACATATGCCATACTCAATCTGAATTTCGTCCCAAGCACAGCTGTACAACGGCTCTAATAAATCTAAATAAAGGGATCTGACAGACTGTTGATAATACACAATGTATAGAACTTAGGAGTCAGTTTCAGTTTTCTTTATCTTCGGCGAACCTAATATACATATGTATTCATATTTAGATAATAATTTCCAAGCAGTTAATGCCAAAAATTCGATTTCCAGTTTTCTATGACTGAGTAGAAGAGTTCCTCAAGGATCTTCTTCTTCTTCTGTATGCATATTAATGATCTTCCGTCACTTTCACTACACACTTCCATTCATATTTATGCTGATGATTTTCAGCTTTATTATAGCTATCCCTTGGGTCTTATTGAAAATACGGCATGTAGACTACAAAGATCTAAACATAAAAGGGTCAACTTTATATGCATGAACTATCTTTCGATCAGTTCAATCTCCGGACCCAAATTCGATTGAGAACTTATGGATAGAAGTCAAAACTGCAGTAGGTAAGCACTAAATTAAAAATACGACAAAATTTTGGGAAATTGTGCAGAAAGAATCATCCATACCTGTACAGCGATGCCAGGCTGTTATTAATTCAATGCCGAAACGCTGTAGATCTGTAATGAGAAATAATGGACACACCAAGTACTAGTTCTAATAGCTTAAATGGTATTAAAATTTTAATGTTTCTACCATGTTTTTGTAAGTTTTTGAACCATGGAGGTAAAGTGGTTCTATTTTAATGACCAGCCAATTCTACACCTAGCATACAATTACTTACTTACTTAGGTGGCGCTACAGTTCGGGGTGAACCTGGGCCTCAACTAACAAGCCTCTCCAGTTAGCCCGGTCCTTAGCTAACTGCCTCCAGTTGCGAGTCACCATAGCAAGCACACGGTTTCCACATCTCAATATCCACAAGGGGACATGGCGATCTCCTGATCATCAAACGGTCAATCAAATTGACCACATTGCGATCGACGCAAGGCGACGTCGATAAGCTGCAATCGCAAGAGATCGCCAGAACCTTCGCCGAACGCGTATCCCGAAACCTCTCAACTACTCCTATGCCGCCAGCATCAAGCGCCGAAGACCAGTGGCAACGCTGCCAACAAGCCATCAGAAGTGCCGCAACTGATGTGCTGGGTTTCACCCGACCACCACCTAGAAACCCCTGGTTTGACGATGAGTGCCGGCAAGCACATGCAGCTAAACAGCAAGCATACAAAGCGGCGCTGCAAAAAAGGACGAGAGCTGCTCGTGAGCTCTACGAGCAGAAGAGACGGGAAGAACATCGGCTTCTCCGAAAGAAGAAAAAAGAGCACGAGAAGCGCGCGATCGAAGATATTGAGAGATTATACTCCAGGAATAATGTACGGAAGTTTTACCAATAGGTAAAAAGAACGTTTCAGGCCAACAAGACCCGTACAGAAGCCTGTAGAGATGAGGAAGGAAACCTCGTAGTAGAGTCACAGTCGGTGCTGAGAATATGGAAAAACTTCTTCTGCAGACTGTATAACGGCGACGAAGACCAACATCCCGCTGTCAGGCAGAATGCACCATTCAACATAGACGATGATAGCCAAAACTTCCGTCCACCTGACCAAAACGAAGTAAGGATAGCAATATCCAAACTTAAGTCCAACAAGGCTGCTGGACCTGACGGCTTACCAGCCGAGCTGTTCAAAGCAGCTGGAAATGACCTGGTAGAGAGCATACACCAACTCATTTCTAAAATTTGGTCAGATGAGTGTATGCCTGATGAATGGAATCTCAGCACCGTTTGCCCAATCCACAAGAAAGGAGATCCCCTCAATTGCGCCAATTACAGAGGTATCAGTCTCCTCAACATCGCGTACAAGATCCTATCTGCCATATTGTGTGAACGTCTGAAACCCTTCGTCAACAACCTGATTGGGCCCTATCAGTATGGTTTCAGGCCAGGAAAGTCCACAATCGATCAAATCTTCACACTTCGGCAGATCCTGGAAAAAACCCAAGAAGTCCAAATCGATACCCACCATCTTTTTATCGATTTCAAGGCCGCATATGATAGCATTTATAGAGACGAGCTATACAGAGCTACATATTGTGTGAACGTCTGAAACCCTTCGTCAACAACCTGATTGGGCCCTATCAGTATGGTTTCAGGCCAGGAAAGTCCACAATCGATCAAATCTTCACACTTCGGCAGATCCTGGAAAAAACCCAAGAAGTCCAAATCGATACCCACCATCTTTTTATCGATTTCAAGGCCGCATATTCGAAGAGTCTTCGAATCACACCCGGAGGGACAACGCAGTAGAGGAAGACCTCGCCTTAGGTGGCGCGCACAAGTTGAAGGGGACCTGAACAAGCTTGGAGCATACAATTATTGTTAAATTTTTTTCTTTCATGGTTTTTTCTTTAATAATTTATTTTCAGTTTAAGTACCAATGAAATAAACTATGCATTAGTTACAACTATGTTATTAATTTCTTTTCTTAAAAAGTCTTTCTGGAAGGATATCATGCATTACATTGTCTGGCTCTATTTTAGTGACCAACATTGTATATGTATACGTATGTACATATATATATACTAGCGGTATGATACATACTTTACGACCTATTCCCATACCTACCAAATATACACAAAAAAGTTCATAAAAATAGGTCGAGCCGTTTCGGAGGAGTGCGATCACAAACACCGTGACATACATATATAGATGTACATATACATATATGTATGCATATGAAATATCCATGAGAGTAGTACAAAGATATCGTGAGTTTTTGTTTATTTCAACATATATTTGTAACTATTTCCTGTCATTTTTGTGCTTTGGACCAACAAGTCGATGGTATCTTAATAAGATATTGCGCTCCAGACCATTAAGTCCCTTCTCTGCCACGATGGCGATTTAAAAAGAGCTCATCTTTTCTTAGATCGTGGAAGTAATAATTGTACCCATCCGGTCCATCTATGTATGTACATACATTATATTTTTTTTCGTTAGAAAAGACTATTTTATCAGTTCATTCGATCTTTCTCCTTGTTGCACTTCTCAGGTTTTCGTGAAGTGGTGGTTTTTTTCTTCAGCTTTAGTAGCTCAAGGTATTTGGCACTACGAATCACACGATGAATGGTAGATTTACCTGCAGTAACACCAGCTGCATTTCTGATTTTGAGTTGAAGTTATTCTGACAATTTTTCCTTCTATCCTCACTGAAAGGGTCGTGGAAACGCTTCCTTTTTAACTCTATTCCCTTCATTTTTGGGTCTTTTAAATGATTGCCAATGATCATGCTCACTTCGATTGATTAGACAACCCTTCCGAATGGTAAATATTTATTTTTGCCCTCTCTGAAAACAAGTTTTTTAACCCATTCTTGAAAAAAAAGAAAAAAAAATTCTATTTACTTTTTGCACAAAAAATTAAATCACTTAGCGAACAACGAAAGCACTTTGACTGGTTCTAATCTAGTACACCGTTATCTTACTGTGCATATTTAAAAAAAATTATCTTTTCATTAAGCACAACCTACCCTAACTTTCACAATCAACTGTCATTGTCATAGACCTTTAGCCTGCTTGTCAAAATTGTGACATTTAAGCTGTTACAGATTCTGGTGGCCAAACCATCGACGTTTTGTATGAGAAATGAATCAAAAGTAGAAAGAATAATGCGATGTGCGATATTTGTATATATTTTTAAGTTTCTTATATGCAAATTTATGCAGACAGGCGTTATTAATCAGTTTTAGCAATAAAATGCCGGTAAAGTTCTATTTATAGCACTATTTTTCACATCTTAAAAACTTTAGGTTACACCGACCACAAAGAGATTCTTTAAACACAAGTTTGCAGCTCTTTGTTGGACAAATTTGTGGTTACTTTTTCGTTCATATGTTTTGTGGTTTGCTGGCACTCCTTTTGCCTTCATTTCCAAATGTTTTTTAACAGTGATGTGAGAGTGAGAAAACCTAGTGTTTTGGCAATATGCTGCGTAGGTATTAAGATAAGGTGCTAATTGCTTATTTAATTTTTGCAATTTTTCTGACTCCGCATAGCATGAAATTCCAAATAGAAGACCACAGCAAAAAAAAACAAATGATTGAATCAGTTTGGTACGTTTATAAATCAATTTAGTACAGTACACATACATACATACATACACTTGTGGTCATATAATTAAGCCACAAAAATAAAGACAATCATTTAATTCAAAATCAAGAAATTTATTCACGTAACGAAATTAATTTTTTAAAGCAAAATATATATTTGATATTATAAATTCGTATATCATCTTATTTTTAACAAAACTCTTAGTAAATGCTCTGTTTTAACAAATACTTGTTTAAATTACATAAGACCACGTGGACATATAATTAAGCCATCTGCAATCAAGAACATTTATATTTAATTTACCTTATTCCAAAATACGTTTTACCTTTTGTGCAGTTAGTATTTGGTTGGAAATCCCCTCTGCCTTATTACTTCGGCACATCTATTTCCCATTGTACCTACCAGCGATGCACATTGGGAAGGGGTTATTTTATTCCACTCTTGTTGGATTATGTTCCAGAGCGAAGCCTTATTCATGGGTTTTCTAGCCGCAACCGCCCTTTTTATGATGCCCCATAGATTTTCTATGGGGTTCAAATCGGGGCTTTGAGCAGGCCACTCTAGGACTTGGATGGAGTTCGATTCCAACCAAGACTTCACGACCCGAGAGCAATGCTTCGGGTCGTTATCCTGTTGAAATATCCAGGCTAGCGGCAAATTATCGGCGTAATCGCTATTCAAATGGCTGTCCAAAATATCCCTATAAATTTCTCCTGTCATTTTTCCATTTATTTGCATGATAGGACCAACTCCGGATGAGGTGAAACACCCCCAAACCATTACTGATGAACCACCATGCTTAACAGTTTTTTTTGTGTATTTGGGGTCCAATTCCTTTAATGGAGGACGCCTGACGTATGGTCGTCCGTCATTCCCAAAAACGTTGAATTTGGATTCATCGCTCCAGACGACCAAATTCCAGAAATTTCTACTTTTATGGAGATGTTCCCTCGCGAACTGTAGTCTTCGTGCAATATTTTTTCTCGACACGTCTGGTTTTCGTCTCGCGATTCGTCCATTCAAATTTTTTTCTTGCAGTCGTCTGCGTATGGTTCTTGCCGATATTTTGACCTCATAGTCCGTTTCCATTTGGGCTCTTAATTGCACGGATGTTAAAAATGGAACCGCTTTGGACAGCCTGATCAGTTGCCTGTTTTCAGCTGGAGTCGTTTTACGCGGCTTTTTTCTGGGCAGATCCTCAAAAGTTTTGTTCTTTTTGTAGAACTGAATTGCGTTCCTCACCTTACCTCGCGAAAAACCTAAAGTTTGTGTTACTTTCGTAACACTTTTTTGGTTTTGGAAGCATTCCCAGATGATTTTTCTCTCCGATGGTGTAGAAGTTTTATCTTTTCCCATTTCTGTTAAGATATTAGCATTTTCATTTCAAATAAGTACACAAGTGATTGAAATACCTTTTGATAAAAAATTGTCCACGAATATATTTATTTCACCTATATTAAACGAAATGGCTTAATTATGTGACCACTACTAGCACTACGACTTTATCAGAAATAACTGCGCGCTGTTTGAAAACAAAAGAACTTTAGTCTTCAATTGACATGTGGTTTTCATACAGAGATAACGTAAGTTAGTAACTGTTAAAGATAGTAGACACAAAGTGATACAGGAAAATATTATTGGAAATAATAGGGTGTATTTGTTTTGTGGCTTAATTACATGACCACAAGTGTACATATATGTACATGCAGAGAGTGTTTAGTGAGATTAAGGCAATTGCTCTTGATCCAGGCGCCAGCGGACGAATTCCCTAGATGGAATCAACTTTGGCGTTTACCAATTCCAGTCAGCTCGAACTATTAGTTGGGGATCTCCAAAGCTGAGCCGGGATGTTGGACGAGAGTTGGTGGCGGATGAACCATTAATGGGGCAACGGCAGTGCTCATATCCACGAAGCGGGTTGCTGACTCCCGAAAATACGGACAACGTATGATCTGCACGTGGAATGTTCGAACCCTTAATATACCGCGTGCAACCGAAGAATTAGAGGCCCTAGACTACTTTAAAGAAGATATCACCGTCATCCAGGAAATGCGATGGGATGGGCCGGCCAAAAAGTGGATGAAAACAGTGACATATATTACGGTGATTGCTATAGAGCAACATCAAAGCTTAAGTCCAACAAAGCTGCTGGTCCTGACGGCTTACATGCCGAGTTGTTCAATGGAGGTGTCTTGGTAGAGAGCAATCACCAACTCATCTCTAAAATTTGATCAGACGATGTATGCCAGATGAATGGAATCTCAACATTATTTGGCCGATCCACAAGAATTGTGTCAACTTTACAGACGCAACATCACGTACAAGATCTTATCTGCCATAAATGTGTGAAAGTCTGAAACCCTTCACCAACACTCTGATCAGGCCAGGCAAGTTCGCAGTGGATCAACTTTTCGCACTTTGACAAATCCTAGATAAAACCCAAAAGTTTAAATCGATACCCACCATCTTTTTATCGACTTCGAGGCTACATATTATAGCATTTATAGAAACGAGCAAAACAGAGCCATGTCTAGTTTTGGAATCCCCACCAAACGCGTTCGCTTGTAAAGGATGACGATGGAGAACGCTCGCTGCTCCATCAAGGTCGGTAACGATCTCACCGAGATCCGAGGGATTTAGATAAGGTGACGCGTTTTTTCAACATCATACTTGAAAGGATTGTGCGAATCTCACAAGTCAACACCAGAGGCACAATCTTTCAAACGTCTGTGCAACTAGTAGCGTATGCTGACGATATTGACATTATTGACAGAACACAGGGGACTGTCACTGGTGCATTCGCTGGTATTGAAACGGAAGCTGCCAAAATGAGTCTAGCGATAAATGAGTGCAAAACCAAGTATATGCTGTCAACAAGAAGGGACACTCAACATCGACAAATTGGACAGAACGTCACAATCGACAGCTATAACTTTATGGTAATAAGGGACTTTGTCTACCTTGGCTTTGCTATTAATTCTGACAATAACACCTCAGCAGAAATAAAAAGAACAGCTCTTGCCAATCGCTGTTTCATTGGGCTGAGAAGGCAATTGAGTAGCAAGGCCCTATACCGAACAAATAAAGAAACTCTGTGGGCGCCGTGGTTCAAGTTGTTAGTGCGTTGGACTATGGAGCTACGGGTTCGAGATTCAATCTCCAGAAAACACCCATAATTTCTTTCACTGCCCCACCTCTCGCGAGCATCTAACAAACATCCGAGAGTATAACTGTCATAAAAAAGCTGATCGAGCTTGTTTTGCTTATGTATGCAGTTTGTGGTGGTTTTCTGGATTCTGAGGTTGTTAACGTTCTTTGGAACAAAAGCCGTCGTCCGGAACAATCGTCTTCCGTTCGTTCTGGTTGCAGTATGTGCGGTCGTTGAGTGTTTTATAAGTGTTTTCATGTAGGTATGGATCTGCAAATTGAGGGCAGTTTGTTCTAGTTTGCGAAGGAATTGTGGTCCGTTGTTGTTGCCATTTAGTTCTTTTGTCAGCCACAGATTTCGTTGGCAACCAACGCCATTCGCGCCGGTCGGATTTGATCTAAGTTAACACACTTCTGACCAGACGTAACGGCTGTTAGCCTTTATTGAGTGTTCTTTCACTTGCAACTTCCCAGGATGGCCAAGTTAGATGGATCACCGTTAAGACTGCCAAGACGAATCTACGAAAGGTCCAATCCAATCCACGCGTTAATTGGATTAGATTGGTTAGTTGGATTGCGCTCACATATGTATATACATGTAGTGACAGCATTTACTTTTGTAAGAAGTCAATTATGTGGCGCTTCAGGCCCGTATGGGACCCAGATCCTAGCTCCTGTGTTGAACCGTGTTGTGTTGTGCGTGTTTTATTCTTCAAACGAATGGAAAGAAATTACTTTTTAATGCCGTGTCCGAAGGACAATTTTATGACAGTTATACTTGTTGTTTGTCATATGCGCGTGAGAGATGGGACCGTAAAAAATGATAGTGATGTCTGGAAATCGAACCTCGAACCTCTCGCTCAATAGACCAACGCATTAATCATTGAGATCACACCATTTTCTCTTATTATAATGTCTGTTCATAGTGTTGACATCGAGTAGATTTTTAATAAGAAAATGACGAAGGAAAGGACGGAGGAAAATAAAACCGTTTCTGAATGTTTTGTTTGTGGTGAAATCATGAACACATTTCCTTTCTGTTGAGGACTAAGTTAAGTATGTATGTATGTATATGAAAATAGGAAAGTAAACAAAATAATATAACTTTCAGAAAACTTAAAAACAGTTTTATTTGTTTACGTAAATAATAAAAAAACAACTATTGTATTAAGCAACAACGAAAACAAGCAACGAGCCTTTTCTTACCATTGAACCCAGCGACATAACGTAATATGATAATGCATGTCGCTCTTGTAGTGGCTTTTAAAACCTTATTTGCTTCTGATATAAGAAAAATTGTATTGGAAGATATGTACATATGTACATACATATGTATTACAGAGTCCACCCTCGATCTCATCGTAATGGATGAGACTTAGTCCTTCGTAGGGAAAGGTTTTAACTTCATCTCATTCTTACGATCTGATTTTCTTCCTCTTATGCTCTCGGTGTTTAATTTTTCCGTCGTAGTTTCTGCACGATGCTCACAATAATACTGTTAGCGGTGTCCCATGCTTCCCTCGTTGATAGTATGAACAATATCAGTCTCCTTGGGTTATTGCATTGCCTATCTCTTGTTCTAAGGCATTTCTGCCTGCTTCGTATTTTTGCACTTCAGTAGTACGTGTTCGTCGTTTTGACCGTGCTTGTGAAGGATATCTGGAAAGCTTCCATGTCCCGTTAGAAATTTGGTAAGTTAAAAGTTTAATTAACCGTGTTTTCTTCTTGTTCTGTCTCCAATATTCGGCAGAATTTGTATGTCCACCGGCCGTTTTCTAAAGTGTTTCATTGCCGTAGGATTGACTTGCTCACTGTCACAAGCAGATTTCACTTTTGTGGTCCGCTAATTCCAGCCCTGTTGAGCAAAGTCATATCTTCACGTCTTTGATGGTGTTTTTGCAGTTATTAGTCACCACCACTAGGGTTTTGGCTACTACCACCACTGCGATGTCATCGGCATATCCGATTATATCTATTATATACGAGCGCAAGGTGAAAAGTTCTCGGCCTGACAATGAAAGACTGCGATTTTCAGTTAAAAAATGATTTTATTTTTCTATATAATCTCTCTTGACTTCAACACTATTGGTCCAGCGTTTCTTCAACATCAGTATTTCTTCTCGGAAGTGAGAGTCTGGAAGGCTGTGAAAATATTCATCTACGGCCCTCTCAACTTCTGCATTGGATGCGAAGCGCTTCCCAGAAACAAATTTCTTCAAGTTTGGGAACAAATGGAAGTCTAAGTTTGCCAATCCGGTGAATAGGGGGCATGGCCGGGCAAATCGCACCCCAAATCCCGCAATTTTCCCATCGCCAACGCACACACCGCACGATATTCGAGTTTATCCATTTTAACGAAAAACACGCAACACGTCTACTGCAAAAATTCGTGTAAACAAACTACTTGAGAGAACAAGTTGAAATTTGTCATACAAACTAATGAAAAGTGCACCCACGCAGGAAACGTAAATTTTTGCTGATTGGAATGCCATCTCTGCTTCAGGCCGAGAACTTTTCACTTTACCCTAGTATGTATGTCTTCGAAATAATTTGTGGTTATTCGCAGTAGGTAGTTTGTTGCTCGAATATTCCTCAGGCCTCTCATAATTAAGTTCCAAATGGCGCGCAGTACTTCTTTTTTCACCCTTTCCATTTGGTTCCAGATATGGCTTCACGTACAATTTATAGCTCCGTTTTTTACTGAAACCGTATTGTCGATTGGAAAATCTGTTGTCTCCTTCATTGTTTTAGTCAAATCTATCTCGAATAACTCCTTTCAGGAATTTTTCTATGTACATATACATATATATATATGTATCTAGCATGAACAGCGGTTTGTACGACGGCGCTTGCTCTGGTGGCTTGTTGCTTTTCGGTATTAGCGCCAGCATCTGTCGTTTCCATTGCAGTGCGAACTTTCCTTCTGTCACAGTAAGCTGACACTATGCATAAGGTGGAGGAATATGCATATGTTGTATAGTAAATAGTTTGTAAAAAGTGTCACCAGACGGAAATTCAAAAAAGTGGAAAAGTTCGGCCTGAATTTGTGTGGTTTTGCTGTAATGTATGGTGAGATCGCCAGTCGGTGTTACCACTTTTTGATCCTACAATTCTGCCATCCTTTGATTCAACGTCTCGGTGAACATGTTTGAGCAGCTCACTTTATGAATATATTAGTCGTCTCAAGTAAGTAGGTCTTCTCAGGTATGTTGTTCATCGCAGGTAAGTATCTTCTTGTTGACATCTCAGGTATGTAGTCATCTCAGGTGGTAGATCATCTGAGCTGAGTGGTTTATCCTTGGTAAGTTCTGTTTGGTTAGTATCTTCGCAGGTGTGTTGTTCATCTCATGTACCTAAGTATCTTTCTGTTGACATCTCAGGTAAGTAGTCATTTCAAGAGGGTAGATCATCTCAGGTGAGTAGGACATCTCACTTGGGTATGGTGTCATCATCTGTGCTATCGTCATAGAACTGCAATGGCTTTAAGTTCTGGGCGCTGGTCTTCGTCCGTCTGGACCCCTCGGTTTCCCCGCTCATCTCCACATCGTAGCGGTCGCTGTTGATTATTCTGTAAGAACCAATATATTTTTTTTTTAATTTTTACCAAACTGTAACCGGCGTATAGCTATGATATCTCCAATTTCATATTTTATAGCTGGCTTTCTTTTTTTATTAACGGATCCTCGATTTTTTAGTTGAATATTTGCGATTTGTCGCTTCGCTTCTTCTGTTAATTGGCCTCTCGGCTCGTCGAATACTACTAGCAACTCTTCAGCTACGACATCTCCAATGCGGAGGTCTTCTTAGCCCCTCACTCTCACACCAAAGTAGTTCGAAAGGGCCACGTTCTATGTTTCGCATGCTAGTTCTTCTGCCAGGTATGTATGACTCACGGCTATTAGGTTCATACATAAATTATTGTATTTTTGTATTTCATGTTATAAGTTATGAAAAAGTGGGTGTGGCAGTGGGCGGATTCCAACTGTAGTGTATCTTTTTCTCAAAAGGCCAGATATGAAATTTCGTCACCCTAGCTCAAAATTTAAGGCCGAAAAAGCAGTAACATACGGATGGACGGTCATCACTCAATCGAATTCGCTATTGATACTGATCACGAATATATGTATATACTTTATTTTTCCATATTACAAACTATGTGCCAATGTTAATATACCCTTAAGATAGGGTATACAAATCCAAACGGCCACACCCACTTTATAAGGACAGCATAGGAAGGAGGATAGGGTATCATACGATTCGTTCCATATGGATTGTATCTTTCCATAGCTTAGCTTTATAATAGTTTCTTTAGATACTTTTGTACTCTTTTCCTGATTTTGATTTTATATACATACATACATACATAATTGCTTACGCTTAGAGTTTAGTAAAACCTATTATCTTATATTATTTAATTGAATCTTTCATGAATAATAATGCAGTCGCCGTGGCTCAAGTGATTAGTGCGTTGGAATACGGAGAGTGTGGTTCAAGGTTCAATCAGACATTAAAATTTATTTCACGGTCCCACCTCTCGAAGCTCGACCCTCTGATAAACATCCGAGAGTAAAATGGTCATGAAAACGCTTCTCAAAACAAAAATTGACCTTCGGATACGGCATTAAACAGTAGGTCGCTTCCAATCGTGTAAAAAATACAGCTCGCACAACAAAAATGGTAGTGAGAGGCAGGGCCTTGCGTCTCATGGACCTGTCGCACCAAAAATTTGTATTTTTTTTTTTGTATTTTCATGAATAATGAAATTGTTTAATGACTCTCAATAAAAGCAATGGTGGATTAGATTAAGTGCGACAGGTGCATGGAGGTGAGGTTAGACCGTGGTTCTACGGTGTATAAACTGAAGATGAAAATACGCGACGTGTATTGACTATGACGAAAAAGACGTAGACAACATGTGAGTTCCGGTGAGGGGCGGTGACTGGATGGTTCTTTCTGGGACTATCTTCTAAGGGATTCATCGAGAGGTATGTACATGGTTGGGTTGGCCATATCACCGCCAACTCTTACCGTGCCTTAATATCATTGCATTCCGGCATGCCAATATCTATAATTGACTTAGTTTACAAGGTATGCATTTTTCTTACCATTTTGGTGAGCTAGGAACCTGCATGCATACACTACAGATTACTATCATTGGGGTAAGACCGTACATTATAAGAGAATAATAAATGTCGAAGCTTACAATTAGCTCTACCCCAACAAAAAAAAACACTGCAAATAGACAATTTTTCCCTCTGCATAATTATATCCTTGTTAACTCTCAACAACATTTCACTTCATAAATGCTTAATTTTAGATATCATTAAAATAACTCAAGCAAAGCCAAATTCAATAGCATAATGGGTCAACCAAATAACATCTTAAATTGCTTCTCGCTCTCTTAACCTTCTGCTTGACCCGATTTACTTCAACTAAACAAATGCTGTTTCAACCAATTCGAGCAGGAAAATATGTACATACCAAAAGCAACATCATATTTACTAACCTTATATTTCCACGCCAATAAATCCTTTTAAAGATATTATACTGCAAAGAAAAACAAAAAAAATCTCTTTTAGATTTATTGCTTGCTCAGTTGTACTTTGTAAAACAGTTTAATCGATTAAGCACACGGGTGAAGGGCAAAGAAACCGCATTAAGAAAAATAAAAATAAATTACACTAAAATAAATGTAGGGGCAATATAAAAACATCATTTTGTGCTGTACGTTTTAACTTTCGGTAGCTTTTAAAAGATCCTCCATAAATTTGTGTGGTTACACAGCATCAATTACACAAATAAGGTTATACGAGTATCTGTTTTTTTTATCTTAAGAGAAATGGTTACTTTCAAGTATGTACATGTACATTCATATTTAAATTTGAGTTAATCAGTAATCTGAGTGATGTGTTTGTTCATCTGCTGGGTGTCAATTAGCTCAAAATTTGGAACAAATTGTGGTATGTACCTAAGTATGTACATATACGTATGTATTTTTGAAGGAGCATAGGACAAGTTCTCGCAGATTCAAAAACGAAGTGCTAAGAGTAATTACTAATTTCACTTAATTTCAAATGCCATTACAAACTATAAATATAATTTGGCCTATCAATCAATCTGAATTAGGATTAAATCTAGTCATTCCTAATCGCTTGTCTAAGATTTGTAATCTGTGGGATTTTTACTATAGGGACTGCCTCGTTTAGTTTAAGTGATGATCCTTTTCTTGTTATTATTTCAATGGCAAAAATCGCTTTTATTGCCGCTTGGCTGTCAATGAAGAAGGTAATATCAGCGTGTGCCCTCATTGCAATCTGTTTAGCAGCTGTTGTCACTGCCAGGACCTCAGCTTTAAAAACACTGCTGTAGTAACGGAGTTTGATCGAACTGGACATTCCGGGAATTTTTGAAAAAAAACCTGCACCAACGCCGGTGTCCATCTTGGAGCCATCTGTATACATGGGTATCGTTAATCCATTAACTGGTGGTTGTTTTGCTACAAAAACATCTAGGGGTTTTGGGTTGAGTATTCTTTCCAGCCGCATTGTAGGAGTGATTACATGACACCGTGGGCGTAATACATATTCCTAAATGTTCATTCCAATGTTATACATATAATGATTAGCCTCCTGATCCTTGCTGTTCATCAAATGTAAAAATCGGTACCAAACGAAGTAAAGTGTTTGACGTTATAAATCCAGAACTACACCATACTCTAAAAATGTAAAAATGTTGGAACAATTGACACCTGCCATGACTGAAAAATCTAAGGGCTGTAAGAAATACTGATGTAATCTATAATGTTATCGCATACCGAAAAATACTCAATACACGGCGTTTAAGATTTTTAAATAATCTTTTTAAATATAGGCTGAGTTCTAAAATGTAAAACAAATAGTTTCCATGCGGTAGTAATATTCTCTTCTGCTACCCAACTTCGATAATTTGTATACATTTTACACTGCTCAAGTTTAATGTTTCGGAACGTATTTTATACAAAGTAGGCAATTCCCAAAATTAATATGACAAACTTTGAATTAAAAATAAATTGAAATGAGTGATTTGAATGTCAAATGAAAGCATCCAAAAAATTATCGATGCACAGTTTGCTCAGTTTATTCGCATCGATAACGTTTAGGATACTTTTAGAAACTTTATCAAAACTTTCTCATTTGACTTTTGGAACTTATAACTTTGCATCTATAACGCATCTGATACATTTTAGAACTCACCCGTACTTATGTAATTGAATACATATTTTTGAAGATATGCAACAATTAGAAAAATAGCTCTTAGTCTACAACACTTTAATTCAGATTTTTATTTTTACTCATACCAATTCTATAATCAGCTATCTACACCAGGACTTTCTAAACATGATCTCATATATCTCACCTTTGATTATGATTTCAACTGCCCCGTAACTAAGTACATACGTACATAGAATTTTAGAGATTTTAAACGCATCAATTTATTTAAGTTTGGACTGCAATACTCAAAGCATAGATTGAGAATGCATTCACAATCTTACCTCTCCCAGTGATCAAATTGATTTCTAGACTGTAATATCGCTACTCTCTTTAATAACCATGTCCCTCTTACATCCAAAAGTATCCCTGGTTCACAAATGAGATCCGGCAGCATTTAATACAACGTGATCATGCCCACTGCCAATGGAAACGTTTTAGGTTGAATTATCATCGTCAACATTACAAAACACTGGTAATACCAATATTAACATTTGGGTGCGAAGTTTTTTTGCAACTTTGACACGGTCAGAAGAAGAAAGCTCAATGTCGCCTTTAACAGCACTGCCGCTACATACATATATGGTTTGAGAAGCTATGAAAATTATCCCCCACTTTGAGAAATTTGTGATTTTATGATTTTTAGTGCAGAAAGTAAAGGAACAGGCCTTTTATTTGATTCGCTAATCCTGACTGTGTGTACGTATGTACATATGTGTGTTCGACAGCAGACTAAACGGCTATATGAATTTTCTACAAACATTGTATCTCGGATCTGCAGGGCCTTGTGGCCCTGAGGTTGGTTTGAAAGTTTTATTCTTACCCCAAAATTATGGGTAGGTACTTTACTATTGATTTAATTGATTGCTCTTCTCGAAAACGGCTCTAACGATTTCAATAAGATTTCATAATACATATAGTATGCTATCAAATAGCATGCAACATTTATCTCAAAAAATATAATATAAAATATAAAAAAAGTTTGCCAAATCTCGCAGATAACATCAGTTCAATGTTATCTCTCAAAATCATCTAAAATGCCGAGTGACACGTTCTCTTTTTTAGGCGTCCGTATACGGAAAACAAACCATGAATTTCATTAGTGAAAAATTTGCATACATATGTGTAAATGTATAGCAACAAGGTTCAATTTTCATTACATAAGTTTTCTAGTGCAAGTTTAAGTCAAACGTCATGTCCAAATATTTGGCAAAGTTGGAGTATATTTCTACATATGCACGCACATATGTATGTAACTGGATTGTTGTTGATGGAAACTCAAATGTATTGCTACTTATTTAGCTACACAATATCAATATCTCTATTATTCACACGCTAGCGAATAAGTAAGCATGCATGTATGTATGTACATACATATGTACATATAAGTACAGAGACCTTGAAGTGGAGATTTAAACATGCTTATACTCGTAAATTTGCCTCCATCCATGAAAGGTTCCATTTGCTTTAGCTTTCCAGCATCAATTTAGTTAAATGGCGATAAAATCGAGCCAACAACGCCTGCCATCCATCCCAACCGATATCCCCTCAAGAGACAGAGACTATCCAGTACTAATCAAAGCCATCGATAGAACGATCTAATACCAAAATAAACTGCACGTTGGTTTTTCGTCCTTACCCCGATACGGTTTTCTACTTTTTCACCACATTAAGAGACGGAACATTAACCACCCACACTTCCTACTCTGAGATGGTGGCAACGGCCACTGGCAGCAGTAGCATAAGCGTGAATATAGCACCCACATTTGTTTAGCTAAATTGCGACCCAACGAAATATAAATATAGGAAATCATATCGCTCCGTATCCCGTTGTCCACTTTATTGCTATGTGTATGAGTAGAAGGAAAGCAAAAGGACGAGGACAGAAGTAATAAAGTTTTTTATTTATCACTCGTTTGCACATTTGATGCGGGGTCGATTGCTTGGTTAACTTGGACATGGAAGAATTTTTTTGCCTGTATCTTCCCACTGTTCCGTATCCTGACTTTAGTTCCAAACAGATACATATAGATCCGCATACACAGATGTCCGCATATACGAAAACGAAGGGATTTACCATTACTCATTTTCGCAAAGAGAAAAATAAACAGTGTTACAAAACACGTTTTCTGGTCTGTCCTTTCGTTTTTTTTTTATCCGCTGTTATACCCTTACATGTACGCGAATTCTGTTCCCTGGTCAATTTTCTCCTAAACTTGTGAATTATGTGGATTATTATTGTCATAATGCGGCAAATATAAATTGTTTTTCTTTTCCACTCTTATTTCAAGTTACACAAAAAAACGGACGATTAGGGACTCAATGCTGTATAGTATGTAATCAATAGATACGGCAATACACCATCATAAATAATGACATAAATTTTAATTACATTTATCCAGTTATCATTAATCATGAACGACCGAGATAATAATTTTGAAAACGGATGGCCAAGAATAACGTTTACTTGAATGATGTTCGAAGAAGTTTTGTGTTGAGTAAATTATGTATGTATGTACATACATATGTATGTAGAAGGATGAAAGATGAGCTTCACGTAGAAAAGCGGTAATAGATTTCACAAGCTTCCCTTTAACTTATTCGTTCTTCTTATTTAAACTGTGAGAAACTGTGAAGAAAACAGACAGAAAAGCTACAATCCGTTTAAAATGGATTGTTTGATACCCTATCCTCCTTTCTGTGCAGCCCGAATAAAGTGGTCGTGGTATATACCTACTGCATTTTTTCTCGAATTACAACAATAACCTCGAGCATTTGTTACATGAAGACTTTCATCAAAATCGGTTTTCCAATGAAAACGTCTTTAAAAAGTGGGCCTGGCTAAAGACAATGTAAGGGTGAATTGGAGAGAATCTGAATATCTAAATATTTGGTCTTAACAAAGTTTTTCTATTTTAGATAAAATAGTGAAGTTATGAAAAAGTGGGTGTGGCAGTGGGCGGATTTCAAAAAGTACACTTGTACCGTTACCTTTCGTCAGAAGCTCAGGTATGACATTTCGTCCTCCTAGCTCAAAATTTAATTTCAGGACGAAAAGCGGTGACATACATACATACATACGTATGTACGTACAGGCATGGCTAAATCGTTTTCGCTATGCTGATCACGAATATACATACATATATGTATGTATGTATACTTTATAGGGTCTTTCGATTAGTTCTTTATGTTGCAAACTATGTGTCAAACTTAATATACCCTTAGGATAGGGTATGCAAATATTACAACCACTGTCGACAGCCGTTGGGTTATGCCGTATTAAAATGCTTTCTATCCTCTTCAATACAATTTGTGCTTACAAGCAGCTTCCTCCGGTTATGAAAAGTACGCTTAGCTACTACTCCTTTGCAGTTGCGTAGAAAATAGTCTGTATCGGAGTGATTGTCAAAAGTTTCAAAAGAAACCTCTTTGTAAGTAATGTCTTTCATTGCTAATTGTTCTAAGTCCTTATAAGAAGTGTGCTTTAGTTATGAAGAGTAAGCGCTTACACACTGCATACTTTGAAAGCGCTTACTATTTTCTCCGACGTGCATGTTTATTGTTTATTTTTATTTTTTGTTTCCAATAATGACAAATGATATAAATATAAATAACACCATCAATTTTACATAGCATACACTTACATATGTGTGCACTTAAACATAAATATTTTCGTGGTATCAATAGCGGAGTTATTTCATTTCGGACAATTTTGAAATAGGAAAACTAAATTTCATACTTATACAAACTATTTACATACATACATATGTATGTGGTGTTGCAATATTTTTACCAGAAATTGGAAAATAAAATAATAAGACAAAATGTAAGGATCTTTCTTTATAATTCATTCATACGTTGTATAATGTCACAATTTTTTACGGGCATTAAAACATCATTAAAAACATACAGAAAAGCTACAATCCGTCTGGAACGGATCGTATGATACCCTATCCTCCTCTCTATAAAGTGGTCATGGCCAAATTGCATATTGTACTCAAATATAGCTATAATGTCGAACGTTTGAGGATGTTACATGTAAAATTTTATCAAAATAGGTTTTTTGATGATAACGCCCCCAAAAAGTGGGCGTGGCCAAAACTCTTCTATGCGTGAATTGTAGGGGATCTAAATACCCAAATATTTGGTCTTAACAAAATTTTTCGGTTTCATATAATTTAGTGAAGTTATAAAAAAGTAGGCGTGGCAGTGGGCGGATGTAAAAAAATTTTACACTTGTACTGTATCTTTTTCTTGGAAGCCCAGATATGAAATTTCAGCGTCCTAGTTAAAAATTTAAGGCCCCCAAATCGGTTTTGTGATGAAAACGCCCCCAAAAAGTGGGCGTGGCCAAAACTATTGTATGGGTGGATTATAGGGAATCTGAATGCCTAAATATTTGGTCTTAACAAAATTTTTCGGTTTCATATAATTTAGTGAAGTTATAAAAAAGTAGGCGTGGCAGTGGGCGGATTTCAAAAATTTTTACACTTGTACTGTATCTTTTTCTCAGAAGCCCAGATATGAAATTTCATCGTCCTAGCTCAAAATTTAAGGCCCAAAAAGCGGTGACATACCGACGGACGGACGGACGGACGGACGGTCATCGCTCAATCGATTTCGCTATTGATGCTGATCACGAATATATATACTTTATAGGGTCTATCTCGATTATTTCTCTATGTTACAAACTATGTGTCAAACTTAATATACCCTTAGGATAGGGTATAAACATAGTTTACATACGTATGTACATAGAAATACATCCATATGCGTATGTCATTTTGACAATGAGAAGGAGTACAAATGTAAAAAAAACTTTTTAAATAGTTCACTTTTTCAATATGGTTTAATTTATCCAAACACTTTGGCACTACGCTTGTATTTTTGAGATATTTTTGAGATTATAATAAAGCCACTAAAAGAATCGGTGAAGTCCTTTTATAGTATAAGTATATATATAATAATTCAACAAAATACATACATTCACACATGTGTATGTAAATCTGAAGAATTATAATTGAGTGATTACTTTTGAAATATGTTGTATGTATTTTACCTGTATGTGTGCTTGCTGTCTCAAGTCACTTCTTTGCGGATTTTTAACTGAACCTTAATACAGAAGACATTCGACTCCCAAAGGGGGGATAACAATTGACAAACTCCCACCTTTGTTACAATGATTCTACTCCATATCAGATTGAAACGGTTGAATGTCACGAAACTGGGAAGGTAAGACGTTTAAACAAGTATTCATCGTACCTTAGTTGTTGTAGCTGTAGCTTCTCATGTTTCACATTATTTGAACTTCAACGTATCCTAATCCGTATCCTGCCGTTTTTTGAATGCCATACACCACACACTCCTTGCTGAGGCGTCAAACAATTTACACATTTATCAAGCCACCCTCGCATACCTTGATTTGGGAGCTGAAAAGAATAAACACATAAATTCCAGGAGATCCGGGACAAAGCAATCTACATGCATGAAATGTTTGTGTGTATGTTCATGGTCGACACTGTCGTCATCGTTTGTTTGATATGCTGATTTATTAACGGCGTACAAATGCAAATGGCGGTAACGAATGAATAGTTTTGTACGATATTACGTCAAAGAGCGCTATCAGTGAATCGGTGTGCGTCGCGCGCCGATTTTAGGGGAGATACCCATGTACATACATACATATATGTATATGTATGAATGTAAATACCGATGTGTTTGAAGGTGTCCTTTTATTTGAATTCGCATGTGCGCATGGTGGCGCATTGTATTTTGCTTTATTTAATCGTGGCGTGTGACTTTTAATGAAGGTGTATAGGCAGGTGAAAATTTTGATTGTGGGTAATTGATGATCACGAAACATGAATTTGCTTCCCAATCTCATGTTTATTGATATATTTATGTATATACATATACATATGTATGTACGTTAATGTCATTCGAATTAATTGCTGAGGATATTTGATGCGCATTGCTGACTTAATGTTAAACATAGAATACATTACAACTTAATATAACTGAATGCGACTGGTTTTATAATATTGCTAATGTCCGGCATGGAGTTTTAGTGCTGGTCAAAATCACGTCCGCTCTGCCGATTCAAAGCAAATCTTTTGGGGATCCAAAAAAACCACTATTCTATTAGTTCAACATCTTTCTGAGCCCCAATAATTACTAAACATATGAGTACTATATACTATATGTACATACATATGTACATATATGCAGGTAAGTTATTTATAATTGTTATCAATTCTCAATACGCAATTTCATTCAATGAAATTTAATTTGGGTTATGTTATTAACTATTTATTATAATACCCAATAACCACAATCACTGACTGAAATTTGATTTTAGTCATTGATACCTTCATTACTTTTTATCCTTTTGCAAAAGGTTCAATATTCTTTTTGAATTGTATGCTTTGTGTAAAATACTTATGGTAAGATGAAAAGCTGATGCCCAGAAAGGGATTGGTAGGCAACACGAATTGAGTCTGTCGGTAATTAAAAAAAGTACCTTTATATGTATATATGTGTGTACATACAAACATATGTATGTACATAGAAACATATGTATGTACATACAAAAATATGTATGTATGTATTTAAATAAACATGAAATTTGAAAGCAATTTGCAACGCTTCTATTTCACTCCGAATAGTGTCCATACACAGCCAAAAAACATGCATATGTATGTATGTATACATGTACATTTGTATGAATGTACATACATACATAGGTATGAAGATTGAAGGAAATCCATATAACTATTTATGCTGGAGTTGAGCATTTACATACACTCCCGTTCAATAGAATATGTTCAGTACTTACCGAAAAGTAACTTACTTACTTAACGGGCTCCCGACCCGTGAAGAGTCTCTGCCTGAGACACAGCAGCCTTCCACTCTCTTCGATCCCGGGCACGCTGCTTCCAGTTATCTAGACCAAGCGCTCTGGCATCCGCGATAGCTTGATCCTTAAAACGGAGGTTCGGTCTTCCTTGTCTTCTCGAACCTGGGGGCTGTGATTCGAAGATCCTCTTTGCTGGAGCATTATTGTCCATTCGCTCGATGTGGCCGAGCCAGTGTAGTCGACGTGTTTTGGCTTTTTGGACTACATCCACATCCTGGTACAGCTCATAGAGTTCGCGGTTATATCTTCTCCTCCATTCGCCCTCCTCGCATACGGGACCGAATATCCGACGAAGAATTTTTCTTTCGAAAGTGTTTAATATCTGCTCTGCTTTCCTGCTTATCGTCCAACACTCGGCTCCATACAGCAGAACTGGCAGGATCAAAGTTTTGTAGAGCAAACATTTCGTCTTCCGAGTTAGGAGTTTTGACCCCATTTGTTTCGCCAAACCGAAGTAGCAGCGGTTTCCTAGGGTAAGTCTTTGTCGAATCTCCACTAAGTTGTCATTCGTGGAGTTGATATTTACTCCGAGGTAGGTAAACTCCTTAACCACTTCGAAGTTACTGTTGCCAACAGTGACGTTTTGTCCTAGGCGGTGGACAGATGCTTCTTTGTTTGTTGACAACATGTATTTGGTTTTGTCCTCATTCACTTCAAGGCCAACACGTTTCGCCTCTTTTTCCAGGATTTGCCTTAGTGTGAAAATTTGGTCGATCGTCGATCTGCCGGGCCGGAAGCCACACTGGTACGTGCCGATTAGTGTGCTGCAGAAAGGCTTCAGACGTTCACACAGTACGTTGGATAGGATCTTATATGCGACATTAAGCAGGGATATGCCTCGGTAGTTCTTACTAAGATCCTATCCAACGTACTGTGTGAACGTCTGAAGCCTTTCTGCAGCACACTAATCGGCACGTACCAGTGTGGCTTCCGGCCCGGCAGATCGACGATCGACCAAATTTTCACACTAAGGCAAATCCTGGAAAAGACCAACGAATTTCAAGTCGAGACTCACCATCTCTTCATCGACTTTAAAGCCGCATATGATAGCATTCATCGTCTTGAGCTCTACAAGGCGATGGCCGAATTCGGGATCCCGGCTAAACTGATCCAGCTGTGCCGCGTGACGCTGGATAACACGCGGTGCAACGTGCAATTCGGCAACAGTTCCTCTGAACTATTCCAAACATGCACCGGATTTCGGCAAGGGGATGCGCTATCATGTGACTTCTTCAATCTTGTGCTGGAACAGATAGTGCGCAGGGCAGGTGTAAACACGGAAGGCACTATCTTCAACAAATCTGTCCAGTTGCTGGGATACGCAGACGACATCGACATCATCGGTCGCTCCCAGCGCGCCGTGTTAGAGGCTTTTACGGCAATTGAAGAAGAGGCGAAACGTGTTGGCCTTGAAGTGAATGAGGACAAAACCAAATACATGTTGTCAACAAACAAAGAAGCATCTGTCCACCGCCTAGGACAAAACGTCACTGTTGGCAACAGTAACTTCGAAGTGGTTAAGGAGTTTACCTACCTCGGAGTAAATATCAACTCCACGAATGACAACTTAGTGGAGATTCGACGAAGACTTACCCTAGGAAACCGCTGCTACTTCGGTTTGGCGAAACAAATGGGGTCAAAACTCCTAACTCGAAAGACGAAATGTATGCTCTACAAAACTTTGATCCTGCCAGTTCTGCTGTATGGAGCCGAGTGCTGGACGATAAGCAGGAAAGCAGAGCAAATACTGAACACTTTCGAAAGAAAAATTCTTCGTCGGATATTCGGTCCCGTATGCGAGGAGGGCGAATGGAGGAGAAGATATAACCGCGAACTCTATGAGCTGTACCAGGATGTGGATGTAGTCCAAAAAGCCAAAACACGTCGACTACACTGGCTCGGCCACATCGAGCGAATGGACAATAATGCTCCAGCAAAGAGGATCTTCGAATCACAGCCCCCAGGTTCGAGAAGACAAGGAAGACCGAACCTCCGTTTTAAGGATCAAGCTATCGCGGATGCCAGAGCGCTTGGTCTAGATAACTGGAAGCAGCGTGCCCGGGATCGAAGAGAGTGGAAGGCTGCTGTGTCTCAGGCAGAGACTCTTCACGGGTCGGGAGCCCGTTAAGTAAGTAAGTAAGTTCTTACAAGACATAGGATCGCCTTTCTTGAAGATGGGGCATATAGAGCTGATAGTCCAGTCATCGGGCATGACTTCATCCACCCACACTTGGTTGATGACTTGGTGCATGCACCCCACCAAAGCATCATCACCATGTTTGAAAAGCTCTGCTGGTAGACCATCAGAGCCGGCGGCCTTGTTGTTCTTCAGCTTTTTGATAGCTGAGCCGACCTCTTCAAAACTAGGAGGGGGAATGGATTCTTCATTGACTGGATGCGGGTTCTCTTCTTGCACTATCACTCTCTCTACCTGCCCATTAAGTAGCTGCTGGAAATGCTGCTTAAATACATCTACTATTCCCTGTGCTTCGGTGACTAGGTTTCCTTCACTGTGAAAGTAAACGTATCTTTTTTCTTATGAAAGCTTAGGGGAATTAGTTTTTTGTTATTGTTTTAAAAAAAAAGATTAATGCTTTATTGGTAAATTATTCATCAAGAAATGATCGTCACCTCCTAATTTTTGATGGTGTTTTTCAAACGCATTGTATAAATGAAAATGTCATTAGAACAGGTTCATCGTTTCTAGATAAAGTTTGCACTCAGATTTTTTAACAATCGGTACAACTTTTGAACAACTTGTATGTATGTCAAATAATTCTCGGAGAAAAATGGAACAAGTATGAACTTTAAGTACGGGAGAAAAAAATCAAAATTCGAAATAATGGAATACCTGCTGGGTTTCTGTAAGCACCATGTGACTTGGGAGAGAAAATGACACTTCGGATGAGAAAAAGTTCAACTACTGAACTGTAGTTTCTAACGTCCAGAATGACGACAAACGCATACAAGGGAATACTCCAACAGGTTTTTTGAAAGTTTTCTTAAATTATTTGAAGGAACTGTATGATTCCATTTTAAACCGAGTTTTTGAGGTTACATCAAACAAAAAGGGTAGTATGTACTTGTTACTACAGAAAAGCTGCAATCTGTCTGAAACGGATGGCATAATATCATTGTTCTTTTGTATCAGCCCTACTAAAGTGGGCTAGGCATATTGCATTTTGTTTATTGAATTTTTATTCAAGTCTTAAGTACAAACACTGAGATTAGTAATGGAATACAATATTTGCCAAATGCAAATATCACGTTTCCACATAATTGCAGCTGTATTTCGCGAATAAGAACTTTGATATTTTCTTTTAGTTAATGCATCGTCGGTGGAGCATTGGTGTAGACTTCATCTTTAACATAGGCCGAAAGGAAACATTTTCACAGTGTTAAATCGCACGATCTCTTTGGCTAATTGAAGTGTCCATTTCGAGAAATCACACATCCATGAATTTTGTCACGCAATAGAACCATTGTTTCACCAGTTGCCACAAGCCATCAGAAGTGCGGCAACCGATGTGCTGGGTTTCACCCGACCACCACCAAGAAACCCATGGTTTGACGATGAATGCCGGCAATCACATGCAGCTAAACAGCAAGCATACAAAGCGGCGCTGCAAAAAAGGACGAGAGCGGCTCGTGAGCTCTACGAGCAGAAGAGACGGGAAGAACATCGGCTTCTCCGAAAGAAGAAAAAAGAGCACGAGAAGCGCGCGATCGAAGATATTGAGAGATTATACTCCAGGAATAATGTACGGAAGTTTTACCAATAGGTAAAAAGAACGTGTCAGGCCAACAAGACCCGTACAGAAGCCTGTAGAGATGAGGAACTAAACCTCGTAGTAGAGTCGCAGTCGGTGCTGAGAATATGGAAAAACTTCTTCTGCAGACTGTATAACGGCGACGAAGACCAACATAACGCTGTCAGGCAGAATGCACCATTCAACATAGACATGATAGCCAAAACTTCCGTCCACCTGACCAAAACGAAGTAAGGATAGCAATATCCAAACTTAAGTCCAACAAGGCTGCGGGACCTGACGGCTTACCAGCCGAGTTGTTCAAAGCAGCTGGAAATGACCTGGTAGAGAGCATACACCAACTCATTTCTAAAATTTGGTCAGATGAGTGTATGCCTGATGAATGGAATCTCAGCACCGTTTGCCCGATCCACAAGAAAGGAGATCCCCTCAATTGCGCCAATTACAGAGGTATCAGTCTCCTCAACATCGCGTATAAGATCCTATCTGCCATATTGTGTGAACGTCTGAAACCCTTCCTCAACAACCTGATTGGGCCCTATCAGTGTGGTTTCAGACCAGGAAACTCCACAATCGATCAAATCTTCACACTTCGGCAGATCCTGGAAAAAACCCAAGAAGTCCAAATCGATACCCACCATCTTTTTATCGATTTCAAGGCCGCATATGACAGCATTTATAGAGACGAGTTATACAGAGCCATGTCTAGTTTTGGCATCCCTGCGAGAATTTTTGCTGCTCCATCAAGGTCGGTAACGATCTCACCGAGACCTTTGATGTCAAAAAAAGGATTTAGACAAGGTGATGCGCTGTCATGTGATTTTTTTAACATCGTTCTTGAAAGAATTGTGCGAAACTCACAAGCCAACACCGGAGGCACAATCTTTCAAAAGTCTGTGCAACTACTAGCGTATGCCGACGATATCGACATTATTGGAAGAACACAGCGGGCTGTCACCGGTGCGTTCGCTAGTATTGAAACAGGAGCGGCCAAAATGGGTTTAACGGTAAACGAGGGCAAAACCAAGTATATGCTGTCAACCAAAAGGGACACACAACATCGACGAATTGGACAGAACGTCACAATCGACAGCTATAACTTTGAGGTAGTAAGGGACTTTGTCTACCTCGGCTCTGCTATCAATTCTGAAAATAACACCTCAGCAGAAATAAAACGAAGAATAACTCTTGCCAATCGCTGTTTCTTTGGGCTCAGAAGGCAATTGAGTAGTAAGGCCCTATCCCGAACAACTAAGGAGACTCTATATAAGACCTTGATCATCCCAGTCCTGCTTTATGGCGCTGAAGCTTGGACTTTATCAAAAGCGGATGAAGATATCCTCGGTCGTTTCGAGAGAAAAATTCTTCGCAAAATATTCGGTCCCGTTTGCGTTGACGGGCTTTGGAGGAGAAGATTCAACAACGAACTGTACAGCTACATCGACCTAGTCAAAAAACTGCGCATTAGTCGTTTGAGATGGCTAAGACATGTAGAGCGAATGGACACCAGTGCTCCGGCCCGAAGAGTCTTCGAATCACACCCGGAGGGACAACGCAGCAGAGGAAGACCTCGCCTTAGGTGGCGCGCACAAGTTGAAGGGGACCTGAACAAGCTTGGAGTGCGCAACTGGAGGCAGTTAGCTAAGGACCGAGCTAACTGCAGAGCTTTGTTAGTTGAGGCCCAGGTTCACCCCGAACTGTAGCGCCACCTAAGTAAGTAAGTAAGTAAGTAAGTTTCACCAGTTGTTCGACATAATATCAATTTCAGGCAAAAAAATTAGTCAACATCGTACGGTATCACAATCCATTCACTGAAACGATTGCATCAACATCATTTTTGAGCAAAATATGACCCAATGACACCGCCAGCCCAAAAACCGCACCAAACTGTCACTCGTTGTGGATAGAGAATTTGTTTCACTATTTCTGTTTTCGAAACCCCAGGTACAACAATTCTGTTTGTTTACGTATTCAAACAAATGGAAATGAGCCTCATCATTCAGAATAATTTTGTGTAATCATGACCTTGATCATTCATTTCCAACACCCAATTAGCGAAAGTACGGTATTGGGCTGGTTTGCTGGCTGCAATTCGTTTGCCAATTGAACTTTATAACTATGTAGCCCAAAATCTTTACACAAAATGCAGCGCAAAGTCTCGAAATGGACCCACCTGGGGTTTCAGTTACACTCTAATCTACGACGGCGATATTTTCAGCTAACCTTGCCGGACCAGCACGAGTTGGAATCTTCACAACACCAACCTGCGCGAGTCGTTCAAATAGATTAAAAACACTGTAGCTATGCGAGAAATCACTTGATAATGACCGGAAGAAATATAACTTATGATAAAACTGCAAGCTGAGCTACTTCCACTAAATTATCAATCGCTTACCGTAGATCTACCGGTTTTATATCATTTATGTATGTATGTTATATGGAGGAGAGGGAAGATAAATTACATTTCGTGTGAAGGTGTCCTAGCTTCGGGAACCTAGGCTGCACTTTTGGGGTTGATTGAATTTCCGATGAAAATATTGAAAACAAGCTCAACGAACTAAATGTAACTCTAATGTTCGTAAGACAGTCTCGGCTGATGGCAACAGAAAGAAGGCTACATAGAATGTTTATACCCAAGAAAGACTTTAGATTTTTCCAATTCTCTTTATTTGTGCCTGCTATTGTCAGGCTGTTCAACCACTTACAATCGATCACCATCACCAAAGTGATGGGTGAAATGTAAAATGTTAGAACTGATTCAGATTGTATAATTTATCTTAACTCCAGGACTCGGTCCGGGATTTGGTGTAGGACCGTTATGATTGAAATTCTGGGCCTTTAATATTGCAGTTTAAACTTAAGGATGAAGTTTTGGGCATTTGTAAAATCAACAAAGAGCCTTGCTTCTAAAAATGTCCATTAAGTCATTAGGCGTTTCCCGACTGCAGGTTTTATTTTAAAAAAGTTAATGGTTCACTGCCGCATAGAATTTATCTAATTTGTAATTCTTCTGAACCAGCTGTGTTCCAATGCAATGCACTGTGTTATTTCCTGCCAGTCCCCATCAAATATATTATACATAGGAAACCAGAGCATTATCGGAGAGTGCTTTAAACTTACCGCAAACGTGATGAAGAATTGCTCTACAAATCATTTTCGTTTTCATTTGCAATTCTTAAAAGGAAGTAAAATAAAACATAAAACAGATACGAAAATCCATAAAAGAATTAAATTTTTCTTTGCATGTACATTTTAATGACTTTCCAAAAAATACAACAATAGATACTCCGTTAAGGTAATTCAAATCCCGGAAACACTCAGATTTCGATTTGGTCCATTGTACTTCCAAGAAGATCCTATTTTGGTGCAATGATTCGAGAGACTTAGATTTTATTCGTTTTCTCTCACGTGGTTTGGTGGGTTTTTTTCTGTTCCGCACACGTGTTCGAACCTGGGCAGCTCGGCTCTCAACCAAAACTGTCCACTACACGATTGTCACTTTCTTCCAGAATACTAAACTACATATGTACATATTATATAATGATTGGCGGTAGTGATTGATAATGATGTTCGTGACCGAGGTGCATTTTTTATTTGTGAAACATGACAGTTAAAGTCTCGGATGTTTGTAAACGCCCGTGAGAGGTGGTCACGTGAAGAAAATTTTAGGTGTTGCCGTAGTCCAACGCACTCACCACTTGAGGCACGGCACCTATTATACACAATAATAATATTGGCAACAGGGAACTCTAAACATGCATAAGTTTCCAAAAAACTAATAGCTTACTAATAGCGGTCTTTTATGGGAGCAAACGTTGGCTGTGATTTCAAAGTGTCTTAATTTGTTTAGTTTATTTGAATTATAAGATTTTTTAGTTTATAGCGAACGGAATGCTGTCATTTCAAATGCCAATTCCTAAATTTCATCAAATTTTTCAAACAATGTCCTAATATCTACGTGCTACTAATATTACTTTTCAGAAAACGGCAGTTTACAGGGGGTGAGATTGTGGTACACATTATACACTCCAATTAAGTTTGAAATTTATAGGGCCTTCTCCGGTTGGATACGTCTTGCTTGAGTGATGGTTAAATATTATTTAGGTTGGAAAAATCGATAATTATTGGGGTAAAAAGTAAGTCTTCCTTTTCAATAATGTAGATACATACATACATATACGAGCAAAGGTTGCATGCGGGGAAATACTAGAATATACAGAAAAATTGCACACATTCTAAAATTATTCGAATGATACAATTAATTTATACCACTTTTCTTCCATCAGTCATAAAAAGGATTGTATTACAGCGAAGCCTCGATTTACAGTATCCGGTTTGCATCTCAGTTTCGATTTACATTGTTTCTCGAAATGGGCATCTCGCTGATTTCGTGCACATACATATGTATATGTACATAGGTCTTTTTTTTTACACTTGGGTTGAGTAATTTGATTTTCGATATACATACATACATACAAGTTCGATTTTCGTCGTAAAATAAATAAATAAATAAAGCCGAATAAAGCGGTATTTCACGGCACCGTGAAAGGGACCTTAACAAACTTAGAGCGTGCACTGGAGGTAGTTAGCTAACTGGAGAGGCCAGGCTAACTGGAGAGGCTTGTTATTAGGGCAGGTTCACCCCGAACTGTAGCTCCACCTAGGGAAGGAAGGCATATATTGGCAAGAGCGCGGGATTCAAAACGATTTAGTCCTCTGGATATTCCTGAGAGTGAATTTCAACTTTTTGAACATACATACATATGTACATCCCTTATAGATTTTCATCCCTTACAGATATAAACATCCTTTTACGTTTACCTGTGAACATACATATGTACATAGGTATGTAAGTATACTTTATGGGGCTTATCTGCATTATTTCTTTATGTTACAAATTAAGGGTCAAACTTGATATACCCTAGGAAAAGAGTATATATACTTTGCTGGTGGTAGATTACATATTTGGTGAAAGAGGGAATTGATTTGTGGGAGTGAAACAATATTGAGAATAAATTGTGTATTTGAAATGTCTACGCAGTTAACCAATAACGGAGTAAGAATGTCGGTATGCCATGTGCCAGAATCTATTTAAAACTACGCCGTTTAAGGGTTGGAAATGTAAGGGGTAGGTTATAAATAACCTATTGTCTTCAAAACCATGTTCTTCAATGACAAAACTCAATGACAGTTAATTAAAATAAACGTTAAACAATTAGAATTCATCAAAACCAGCCTTTCATCAAAAAGGGTTTGCTTGCGTAATTATGTATTTCCAACGATCATCAAACCGCAAGTTTTCAGTAGCATCATTAACAATGATAAAATAAAATTAATTGAACTTTGAACAACGACCAAATTTAAGGCTTTTCTAATGATACTGGACCCATTGTATTTGTTTTTTGACCTTCCATTTACCAGTTTCGTGGCCAGAATGGTGTTGCCCCCGAATTCCTTAATGATAATTTGATTTGATAGCCCGCGTGTTCAACAAGGTTACTGCTAATGACAAACAAATGAAGCTCTTTCTTCACAAAACAGCCAAGGAAATATTTCATATTATTTTGAAGGCAAAGATAAACTTACAGAGGGCACTTTCTAGACGCTGTACCTTTCTTCAGGTACTGGTGTGATGGCGTTTATTTTATAAGCAATTAATAATAATTATTCTATAGAAACATAAATTTGTTTTGAATTCACAAGTTGCAAAAAAAAAGAATGAATGCACGCTCTTCGAGTAATAAATATTGTCACCTGGCCAATTATAATAGCGGATAATTATTCATTTCAAATGCAAGAATTATGCATATTTCATAGATAAATGCGGCGACAGGATATTACATAATGCAATCGATGAAGGCAAACGGAAATTAATCCACAACTAGGTTCACAGGCATCGAAAACGATAAAATTGTAATTTATTTAAAATTCTTATGTAGTTATGAATACACACAGTGCATGTGTATTGCTTATATATTTTATAATAGTAGACGTACTTGGTACATATAGTATGTCCATATATATGTATGCATTTATATGTACCTTACTTTTTACAGGTGAAATAAATGCGCCCACTTACAAATAATATATAAGGAGACCAGTATTTCGCTTCAACTTTGAGTACTCACTCGGATAAAGCTGGGTATAAGTGATAAGGACCGGACCCATGCACTCCATTTGAGTAATCAAAACAAAAATGGTAATGAGAATTATTTTAGTTGTAATTTTTCCTTAGATGTGAATGTTGCCGAAGCAATACTTTCAATAAGTTCTAACGCTAATGGGTTTGATGAAATCTATGCAAAGTTTTTTAAAATGGTTCTTCCTGCAAAAATTATTCCCATTCCGAAGAAACTAACTTGCAGCATAACAGATTAAAAACCAAACGCAATCCTCCCATTTTACGACGGCATTGCTCTATGTTGTAACGCATGTAACATTTTGACTCTGCTGGACTTTTCCAAAGCCTTTGACTCCATCACTCATTCCATTTTATGTAAAAAAAACTGATTTGTGAATTCTAGTTTTCTGTTCAATCAACTAATCTTACATATTCGTACTTGATCGATACGTCACAGACTGTTGCCGTAAATAATCCAGCATCTAGTTTCCTTCCTGTGGTTAAAGGTGTCCCACAAGGCTCCATCCTCGGTTCTGTACTTTTCACTGTTTATGTTAATCAACTCGCTAAGACACTGTTCAGTGCATGCATATGTATGCATGCTGATGACGTTCAGTTGTTCACAAGTTGACCTCTGCACTCTCATGGCATATCGAATATGAATCAGAAAATGTACATACATATTTTATTATAATCACAAGAAAACATTATTTGTTTATGATCTTACAAAAGTAAGACCTTAATTGTTCGAAAGAAATTTTGGACAGTCTTCAATTAAATATGTTAATACGGCCAGAAACCAAGGACTGACTTGGATGGTCTGTTTACATAAATGGAAAAGTTTACGGTGTTCTACATCTTTTACGCAGAGGTAGCAGACTGCTACAACATAATTTTAATGGCTATACAGGAATTGTAATGTAAAATGTCAAGAAAAAAGTAGAATAAAATATATAAAAAAACTACAATCCGCCTGAAAGGGATCATATGCTACCCTACCCTTCTTCTTTTGTATCAGCCCTAATAAAGTGGGCGTGGATCATTTTTGCAGCATTTTTGGAACAGAAGCAATGATAATCTCAAACGTAAGTAAATGATAGTTGCAAAATGACATCAAAATCGATTTTTTTATGAAAACGCCGCCGTATGGCTGAATAAGGGTTGGGTACGATATCCCGCTTTTTAAAATGTTGTTTTTTAAAATCCCGCTTTTCATAATCTTGTTTCTTATAATCCCGCTTTTTTATAAACCCCCCTTTTCATAATCCCGTTTTTTGTAATCCTGTTTTATATAATCCAGCTTTTGCAATTCCACAATTCGATTTGTGCATAAGCAGGGAAATACGTATGGAAACTACCTGCAACCCTCCTGCTTGGAGTCACTGTTGAATTTGGAGTAGGTGCGAGCTTGGTTATTTCCAAAGTTTCTTTAAATCCATGCGAAATATTGTCTATTCACTAACCACTTGGCTACGATGGCGCCCTATTGAAATCATTAAAAAACGGCCTTAGCGGGATTATACGGGCTTTTAAAAAGCGGGATTATATTCCATCGGGATTTCAAAGAAGCGGAATTTTAGAAGCCAGTATTTTAAAAAAAAGTATTTTAAACGACGGGTTTGCCTGATCCACATGACATGATACCACTTCAAGTGCTAAGACATTGTTGGTCGCCAATAAAAATCGGGGACTCTTAAGTAGTCAAGACATCATTAACAATATTAACACTAAAATAATGTGCACGACTGAGTCGTACATACTTGCACCTTTATGCTGAAGGATTATAATTTGTCAGGATTAAAGTTCAAGTAAAATAGTTCAAGTCAATGTTCTTAACCGATAGTAATGAAAATTCACCCATTCTCTCATACAAGAGGCTTAGTTCAGTGGGCGCGATACTCCACATTTTTGAGGGCATTACTATGATAACAAAATGTTTTTTTAAAAAAAACGTCCCAAAAAGTGGGCGGAACCTTATATTATGTATGACTGAGAATTGTGCTGAATATGAATTGCGTTATAATAATTTTTTTTCAATTTCTGGTCAAAATATGAAGATATAGGAGTTTTAAAATTTAGTAAGCCATATCTTGGCATATGTCTTACATTCCTCATATATTAATTTGAAGCCTTATCGGTGAAACAATAGCCGAGAGACAGCCAACACTGGTATCCATTCGTTCTACATGTCCTAGCCCTCTCAAACGACTGATGTGCAGTTTTCTGACTAGGTCGATGTCGTTGTACAGCTCTTACAGTTCGTCATTGAATCTCCAAACGGTATCGAATATTTTACGACGAATTTTTCTCTCGAAACGACCGAATACATCTTCAATCCATGCTTCAGCGCCATAAAGGAGGACTGAGATGATCAATGTCTTATATAGAGTCTTCTAAGTTGTTTGGGATAAGGCCCTACTACTCAATTGCCTTCTCAGCCAAAAAAAAAACAGTGGTTGGCAAAAGTTATTCTTCGTTTAATTTCTGCTGAGATGTTGTCACAGTTTATAGCAGAGCCGAGATAGACAAAGTTCCTCACTACCTCAAAGTTATAACTGCCGATTGTGACGTTCTGACTAATTCGTCGATGTTGAGTGTCCCTTCTTATTGACAGCATATACTTGGTTTTGCCTTCGTTTACCGCTAAACCCATTTTGGGAGCTTCCGTTTCAATACTAGCGAACGCACCGGTGACAGCCCGCTGAATTCTACCAGTTATGTCAATATTGTCGGCGTAAGCTAGTAGCTGCACAGACTTTTAGAAGGTTGTGCTTCCAGAGTTTGCTTGTGAGTTTCGCACAATTCTTTCAAGTATGATGCTAAAGTAGTCAAATGACAGAGCGTCACCTTGTCCAAATCCTTTTTT
The DNA here is from genome assembly GCA_905220385.1 of Xylota sylvarum. Classification (NCBI taxonomy): domain Eukaryota; kingdom Metazoa; phylum Arthropoda; class Insecta; order Diptera; family Syrphidae; genus Xylota; species Xylota sylvarum. The sequence continues at coordinate 89,732,242 of LR999958.1, forward strand.
GACATCAAAGGTCTCGGTAAGAATTCTCCATCGTCATTCTGCACAATCTGACGAGTTCGGCAGAGATGCCAACACTAGACATGGCTCTGTATAGCTCGTCTCTATAGATACCGTCATAAGCGGCCTTGAAATCGATGAAAAGATCGATTTGGTCTTCTTGAATTTTCTCCAGGATCCGTCGAAGTGTGGAGATTTGATCGATTGTGGACTTTCCTGGTCTAAAACTCAATAAGGTTATTGACAAAAGGTTTGAGACGTTCACACAATATGGGAGATAAGATCTTGTACGCGATGTTGAGGAGACTGATACCTCTGTAATTGGTGCAATTTTGGAGGTCTCCTGTCTTGTGGATCGGGCAGACGGTGCTGAGATTCCATTCATCAGACATACACTCGTCTAATCAAATTTTAGAAATTAATTGGTGTATGCTCTCTACCAGGTCATTTCCAGCTGCTTTAAAAACCTCGGCCGTGAAGTCCAGCAGCCTTGTTGGACTGAAGTTTGGATACTGCTATCCTTACTTCGTTTTGGTCAGGTGGACGGAAGTTTTGGCTATCATCGTCTATGTTGAATGGTTTATTCTGCCTGACAGCGGGATGTTGGTCTTCGTCACCGTTATACAGTCTGCAGAAGAAGTTTTTCCATATTCTCAGCACCGACTGCGACTCTACTACGAGGTTTCCTTCTTCATCTCTACAGGCTACTGTACGGGTCTTGTTGGCCTGGCACATTCTTTTTACCTGTTGGTAAAACTTCCGTACATTGTTCCTGGAGTATAATCTCTCAATATCTTCGATCGCGCTCTTCTCGTGCTCTTTTTTCTTCTTTCGGAGAAGCCGATGTTCTTCCCGTCTCTTCTGCTCGTAGAGCTCACGAGCCGCTCTCGTCCTTTTTTGCAGCGCCGTTTTGTATGCCTCTTGTTTAGCTGCATTTGCTTGCCGGCATTCTTCGTCAAACCATGGGTTTCTTTGTGGTGGTCGAGCGAAACCCAGTACATCAGTTGCGGCACTTCTGATGGCTTGTTGGCAGCGTTGCCACTGCTCTTCGGCACTTGATGCTGGCGGCATAGGAGTCGTTGAGAGATTTCGGGATACGCGTTCGGCGAAGGTTCTGGAGATCTCTTGTGATTGCACCTTTTCGACGTCAAATCTTCTCACAGTAAATCTTCTTAGTTGTGTCGTTTGGGATATCTGCATTCGTACCTTGACTGCAACAAGGTAGTGATCTGAATCGATGTTGGTTGCTCGGAAGGTTCGGACGTCCAGAATACTGGAGGCATGCCTTGCGTCGATCGTAACGTGGTCAATTTGATTGACCGTTTGATGATCAGGAGATCACCAAGTCTCCTTGCGGATATTGAGATGAGGAAACCGTGTGCTTCCTATACTGACATTTCGCCCCGCCGTAAAGTCAATAAGCCTAAGTCCGTTGTCGGACGTGGTGTCGTGTAGGCTGTGCTTACCAATCGTCCTACCAAAGATGTCCTCCTTTCCTATCTTGGCATTAAAATCGCCAAGTATGTATGTATGTATTTATATAAATTTAAATTTGTATAATGACGTGTTACCTTAGCTAGCCTTTTTGAGTGTTAACAATTACTAATATACATATCTACCTGCTCTGAAAGTGAAGAAATGTAGGGATAAAGAGACTTCAGTAAAAACATGTTTTGGTGCAATTTGAAATTGACGAATTACATGTGTAGCGTAAAAACAGAAACAAATGACTGTTGAAAATAAAGTTTGCAATTTTTTTTTAGTTTTCTATACCACTTTATTTTTATACCCTATCCTAAGGGTATATTAAGTTTGACACATAGTTTGTAACATAGAGAAATAATCGAGATAGACCCTATAAAGTATATATATTCGTGATCAGCATCAATAGCGAAATCGATTGAGCGATGACCGTCCGTCCGTACAAGTGTAAAAATTTTTTAAATCCGCCCACTGCCACGCCCACTTTTTCATAACTTCACTAAATTATATGAAACCGAAAAATTTTGTTAAGACCAAATATTTAGGCATTCAGATTCCCTACAATCCACCCATACAAAAGTTTTGGCCACGCCCACTTTTTGGGGGCGTTTTCATCACAAAACCGATTTTTGGGCCTTAAAGTTTTAACTACGACGCTGAAATTTCATATCTGGGCTTCCAAGAAAAAGATACAGTACAAGTGTAAAATTTTTTTACATCCGCCCACTGCCACGCCTACTTTTTTATAACTTCACTAAATTATATGAAACCGAAAAATTTTGTTAAGACCAAATATTTGGGTATTTAGATCCCCTACAATTCACGCATAGAAGAGTTTTGGCCACGCCCACTTTTTGGGGGCGTTATCATCAAAAAACCTATTTTGATAAAATTTTACATGTAACATCCTCAAACGTTCGACATTATAGCTATATTTGAGTACAAAATGCAATTTGGCCACGCCCATTTTATAGAGAGGAGGATAGGGTATCATACGATCCGTTCCAGACGGATTATAGCTTTTCTGTATGTTTTATTTCTAGCTGAGCGACATACATATGTATGTACATGTACAATGTACCTAATGGATGGTATGGATGCCCAAATAAAAACAAATAAAAGTTTGTAAACTAAATTTTAGGAGGCTCACCAGATTATAAAAACTCCAACTCTGGTCCTATGGACGAGACTCGCCAATGTACTCTTGTAATCACTTCAAAAATTAATAATGCAATTTATGTTACAAAATATAAAATGAAAATCCCTCAAAACATGTACCTTCCAGTAATTGATTACATTGGGATTTTGCCATTAAAAATCAAAAAAAAAAAAAAAAGAATAATAATAAGAATAATAAATGGAAAATAGAAATCACCTCAAGAAAAAGTGAAAGAGAAAACAAATTCGGGCAACTTCACTGGATGGATTTTTGTTGTCACTTCCGCATTAACAGGCTAAGATCCCTTCAAGTTGCTGCTACATTTCTGCCACGAAGCACGGTAAGAAAAAAGCCCAAACGAGTCACTCGTTGTCGTGGCTGTAGAAAACGGTCGTCTTTTGTTGTTTTCATGTTAATAATGAAATTACAGTTGTGCTTCACAGGAAGTAACGCAAATCAGATAGGACTCACGCACTTATACATACACAGCAGCTCATAAGATCCTGTGCGAAACTTCGATTGCTCCTTATGAATTCATGGAGTCTTTTTGTTCGTAATCCTAATTGGATTTCACCTCAAAAACAAACCTCCCTCTTCCGGTGGGCATACGTTTGGAGAAAGGACGCAGGTGTATTAAAGTATATTTGATATTCATGTGACGCAAAATTGTGCAAGCAGTTAACTTATATCAAGGAAGGGAAGTGGACACTTTTATTGTGTGCGAAGTAGCATTTTTAGCGACTTTGTCGGCAAGTTGAGATTCGAGGTAAGCTTCATGGGAGCGTTAATAATGCCTCTTTCTTGAAGAGTGAAAGGCAAGAGGATTTCCGAAAGTCTGTTCGGCGTAGAAGTTAGACTTCTAAGGAATATACCTATACGTACACATTTGTAATATTTGTAAAGAATCTCTCTTCGGATTACGCATCCATTAGTTCTGATTTAATGGTCACATTGTTACGTTTGCAATCAAACTTGTATGTACTTAACATTTAAATGAAAACTATTCAAAAGTTAAAAGGTATGTACTTGTAAATTGTAAGTAGATAGGTACTGAATTAAAAATTTAGAAAGTACTCATACATACAGTGATGTGCAAAATAATAAGGACAGCCTTTACCATATTTGAAAAAACCAAAAAACTAAGAACCTCGTTATATTTATGATAAACTTTAAATCAGTATTAATTGATTCCAATTTCGAAAATATAAAAATAACATAAGTTACCCAAAATTTGTACTTTAAGTAAAAAAAAATGTGATTTTCTCCTAAATAGCATGTGAAACAAATAAGGACAGCAAGCAAGCAATTCTTCATGAAATAACTCGAAACACAAACTTTAACCATAAAAAATTAATGTTAAAATACAATGAATGAAATATTTGATCAAACATGTACTTTAGTATTTCGTTGAATAGCTCTTGTTCTTGATAACGGCCAAGCAACGTCGCGGCATCAAATCCACTAGTTTTCGGCAAGTACTAGGTGGAATAGCTTCCCACGCAACCTTCACAGATGCCCACATTTGATGGTTTCACACCCCTTAACTCTACTTTGACCTCTCGCCACAGGTTCTCAATGGGACAAAGAAGGCCAGCTTAAGGCGTTGACATCGTTTTCCGAGAACTAATCTTTTGCACGCTTCGATGAGTGTTTAGGATCATTATCCTGTTGGAACACCCATCGAAGAGGCAAATTATTTTCGGCATACGGTAGCATAGTGGTATTTAATATATTAACATATGACTGTGCTGTCATAGTGCCCTCGATTGTATGAATGGGACCTACACCCTGGTAGGAGAAACATCCCCATACCATAAAACAATCACTACCATGTTTCACCGTCTTAATGGTGCATTTATCGTTATGTGCCGTACTAAGCGATCTCCGCACCAGTGCGCTGTAGCGATCAGAATTAAATAAATTTACTTAAGTCTCATAAGACCAAAGGATATTGCGCCATCGCGATTAAGTTCAGCTGCAATGTTTTTTTGCAAAAAGCAACCTTTTGGCAACATTCTATTTAAATTGTTGGTTATAAGAATCTTCCGTATGGTAGAAGTGTCGATGTCCAGGTTAAATTCCTTTACAATGCGCAGGATGAAACAAAAGATGAATTTTTAATTTTAATTTTGGTGGAGCGAAAGCGCAATATCCTTTTTTTGAGAGAGGCAGACATTTTCGGCTTTCTTCAACGTGTTTCTGCCTTAGATTGACATTTGATTGCATTTTCAGCTATTATCTTCGAACACCCAACAATTTGGACAATTTTCGGTTTGAAAAAACGTTATTATGCAAGTCTTTTATTTGTTTCCTCATCTCATCGCTATAGTGCTATGTTCGACCTATTTTTTATCACTAATTTCTAATAAATTTACAAATTTAATTTGTTTTGTATAATTAAACTCTTATCTTACCTATTAGGTTAAAAAAATTAAAGCTAAAAACAAAAAATGCTTGATTTACAGAGGAGATATAAGATGTGTCCTTATTATTTTGCACAGCCGAAACAAACCGCTCTCCGCAAACTTATGACATAATTTGAAAGGCAGACAGAATATTTGGGTGTAGACAACTATACTCTGTTTTGCAAACAGTAAGATCGAATTAATTTTCTTTGTTTCGATCAACCATCACAGGAATTGGACGCTTTTGAAACATTTTCCTAGAAGTGTCCCTATTATTTTTCACATCACTGTACATATGTACATTGCTGTGCAAAATAACAGGCCACATGCTTCTGCAAACATTTCCTTTCTCTATTCTATTTTAAGCGATATCAAAATGACTTAAAATTGCACTATTTTTTGTTGAGCTGTAATAACGGTTAAATTATAAGACAGCAGCTCCTTCAATATTGTTGTGTTCAGTATCATACACTAGTTTTTATGAGGTTGTCGCTTTTTCTGGTGCGCAAAATAATAGTTCGTTTAATTATTTTTTTGTGTTTTTTCATTGTTTACAGTTTAAAGGGATTATTTCTCAATAAGATTCTTAATATTTTTTAAAGAGAAATGGGTCGAAATAACCATTGCTCGACAGAACTTCGGGACATTATAAACAAGCTAAGAAATGAAGGAAATTCGTTAAGAGTTATTGCCAAAAATATTTCTTGCTCTATTGGTATAGTAAGAAATCTATATACACTTAATCACAAAAGTGAGTATACACCCTTCACTTGACTATATTCGCATTGAAAATCAAAACTAATTCCATTCAGAAAGGGACAAAATGAGTTTTTTTAAAAAGCTTAATATTATTTCTAAATGAAATAAGAAAAAAATCATGTAGAAATTACAGAAGCAAATAAAAATTCAAAGTTAACTTGAACTACTGAGAAATTTATATTACAAAAGTAAGTACCAATACACGTATTTCACTTTAGGAAGAATCGCTCGGTGAATTTATTGTACGTGAAGCAACTTTTATTAATTTCTTAGTGACTGTATTTTGGAGTATTTCAAGTGCTTATTACTAACCTATCTTTTATTAACTATGTTTATTTAATTAGAAAATACTACAAGTTTGAAAAAAAGGCATAATAATAAAATATATAAAAAAAAGTCTGGGATATTGAAAAAATTGTTAAAAAGAGCCCAGTAACTCTTCAAAAAATTATAGAAAAAATTAGAACTCAGGAAAACACTGAAAACAAACAACGATCTAGGTGGACTTATTGTTTGAAAAGTAAGAAAAAAAATCCATGATTAGTGCTTCTACAGTTCAATTGGAGATAACTTGTGAGACAGGAAAGTCCTACAATCTCCAAATCATACGTCGTGTACTGTACAGTGCTGGAGTCCACGGTCGAAATATGACAAAAAACAAAACCATCAGTTAACATGGTTAATCGCCAAAAGCGTATACAATTCCCAAAATACTATGATGCGGGTGACCCGGCTTTCCGGAATGCTATTATTTTGTCAGGTGAAAGCAAATTTAACATTTATGGATCGGTCGGCATGATAATATTTTAAGAAAACGGGATACAGAGCTGTATCCAAAGAAAATGCGGGGAACTGCGAAGCATGGTGGTGGTTCTGTAATGGTTTGCGAGTGTATGGCGGCATCTAAGGTTGGAAATTTAGTGCTTATTGACTCCATTATGGATAGGTATGAATACTTCAATATTCGGAATAACAATTTTCTCGAGAGTTCGATAAAATTGGGCTTGGAATCGGTCATTTGTCTTTCAGCAAGATAATGCTACTAACTTGCTGAACTTAGCATTTTGTTAAGGAATGAGTGTTGCACAACGTTAAAAACCAGCTCAGACGCCACCGCAATCACTTGATATGATCGTAATTTAACGTCTGTGGGAGTATCTTAAACGACAAATAAGAAAACCCAATATAAGAGCAAAAAATGGTCTAAACAGTGCCGTTCAGAATGAGTGGTACAAAATCAGCCCGAATATAACAAAACATCTGGTTAACTCGATACCTTCGAGTATAAAAGCTGTTTGGAAATCAAAAGAATACGCCACGAAACATTAAAATCCATAAAACTTCTGAAATGGATTTTTTCATTACTGTATACTTAATTTTATATAAGTTAACTTTGAACTTATTTTTTTTTTTATCTTTACACAATTTTTTTCTTATTTCCTTTAGAAATAGTATTAAGCTTTTTAAAAAAAATTCATTTTGTCCCTTTTTGAATGGAATTAGTTTTGATTTTCAATGCGAATATAATCAAGTGAAGGGTGTATACTCACTTTTGTGGTTAACTGTACATATATGAAACTAAGTAGTAAAACGCGTACTCCCTCTACCGCCCGTAATTTTCAACCGATTTAGTTGTTTTTTCTTTTAAAATGTAAATAATTACGAAACAAAGGTGATAGCCAAAAAAAATTACAAAAACATTTAAAAGCATTGGAAAAAAGACTGACATTTTTGTGTGCGATACCGTTGTATACATATATATTTATAGCTGAGTAAAACAAAAAAATACATTCGACGAGCTGTGTGTGTGCCTGGCGAAGCGGGCAAGGTTTAAACTAGTACCTTAACATACCAAGATTCTGAAGAAATTCGGAGTCGGAATCGCAAAACGTCCCTTAAAACTGTCCTGCGAATAGTTAGATGTGCGAAAAAAGATCCATTTATAACATCAAATGGGATCAAAACAGTTAAATCTTAGCTATTCGGAGAAGGTTAAGAGAACACAATCTTAAATCCAGAAAAAATGTCCTCCTCTATCAAAAAAAAAAAAATCTTAAGGATAGAATTTAGTTTGCAACAAAAAATTTAAATAGATCAACTGAGAAATGTCGAACCGTACTTTAGTCTGAGGAGACCAAAATTAATTTATTTGGACCGGATACCAAAAAAAAGTACGTAAGAAGGAATCCAATTCACTGGATCCAAGATGTTTTAACAAAAAATAAATATACGTTGATATCTTAGAAACAGTAATGTATCCATTTGCAGAAGATAACTTGCCTTTGCTTTGGCAGTTTCAACAGGATATTGATCCTCAACATACTGCCAAAGTAACGAGAAAGTGGTTTACGGATAGGAATGTACAAGTTCTTCAATGGCCAGCACAGTTGCCAGAACTTAATCCCATAGAAAATCTTTGGGGTCATGTTAAAAGAGGGCTCAGTGAGACTTCCAAACCAAAAAACAGAATGGAACTTTGCGAAAATGTTCAAAAAATTTGGTACGCAAAACCTAATTCACTGTGCCAAAAACTGGTGAATTCAATGCCCCGTAGATGCAATGTCGGTTTAAAAACAAAAGGAGTACTACTAAGTATTAACAAGAGCATCGGTACCGATTCATATTAATTTAGGTACTTATTTTTTGATTCTTATTTTTTATATAAATATCTTCAATTTTTGTTAAATGTTAAGCACATTTTTTGCGCAATTGTTTTAATTGAATTCCATATTTATTTCTTGTGTTTTGTATGTAGTACGATTAATTGAAAATAGAAATAAATTACTATTTAAGGATTTTCTCGTCACTTGGCTTTTAATCTGCGGAATTCATTTATCTGACATGCCTGTGCTTATTATTTTGCACAGCAGTGTATGTACAGCTCTGTGCAAAAAAATAGCACCATGTTGAGTTTTGAACTTGTAATCCATTTAATTTTTTTTTGGTTGGTGTTAAACATATAGCATCTACTGTAGAATTTGATTTTGATGTTCATTGAAATAACGGATGGACACATTTACTCAAAACTGAGTCTTGATCGGGAAATTGCCGTTATACGTAATGAAGGCAGATTTGTAGTGCGCAAAAAAATAGCACCGGGTCATTCTGCAGAGAATTTTACTTGAGTTAAGTAGTGTTTATCAATTATACATATTAAAATATTTGAAGGTAAGATATTTGAATAATTTAAAATTAATATTTCATAAAAGAAACTAATCCGTCAGCTAAAATGGGTCGCGGTAAACACTGCACGAAGGAAAAAAGATTGCTAATAAGGAAACTACTTTCTGACGGAAAAACGTTTAAATTTATACGTGAAACAGTTGGCTGCTCCAACAAAATGATTTGCAATGCAAAAAAATCTATTTCTCATGAGGAAAAAAGAGGTAGAAAATACAAATTAACGTCTAGCGATGAACGAGGCATCAATAGATTGGCGAAGAAAAATCAGTTTGTAACCTGTACTAAAATAAAATAAGATTTAAATCTTAATGTGGACACGTGTACAATACGGCGAAGACTCTTAAAGAACTCTTTGTCTGCCTTCTGCAGAAAAGCACCCTTATTGAAAAAAGTCCACTTGCAAAAAAGAAAAAAAATTGCAAAAGATCATTTGCATTGGCTACAAACTATGTACATAAATGGCGTAATATTTTATGGACCGATGAATCCAAAATTGATTTATATGGGACTCCGGGAAGCAGAACATTCGTCCGGAGGCCAAAAAATCAAGAGTACAAGCCGGAATATATGTACAATAAAGACTGTTAAGCACGGTGGCGCAAAAATTAACGTATGGGGATGCTTTTCATATAATGGTACTGGTCCTATATTTTGGATTAAACCGGTAATGACCGCCGAAGTTTACGTCGACATTATGAAGAAAATCATGCTCCCTTAGGCCGAATGGAATATGCCTCTCTCGTGGATCCTGCAACAAGACAACAACCCAAAACATACCAGTAAATTGGCCAGAGAATTTATCGCAAAGAACAGGGTTCAGGCCATAGAATGGCCAGCTCAGTCTACAGACCTGAACCCCATCGAAAACCTTTGGACTGATGTTAAGAAAGGTGTATTTAGGGCAAAACCAAAAAATACATTTCAGTTATGGAAAGCTGTGCAGGCCGCGTGGAGGGATATTCCACTTGAGCGTTGTTAAAGGTTAGTCAACTCCATGGCACGACGTTGCGCCGCTGTGCTTAAAAACAAAGGTCATAACACAAAGTACTAAAGTCCCTCTTTAATTTAAAACTAAAAATACTTACACTTTCTTTAAATTATTAACTTTACCTATGTTTTTTTATATTTGGTGCTATTATTTTGCACACGTCAGAATTGACCTGTTTTGATTAAATGCTTATATTTTTTTTCTTTTATGTTATAATTATTTTTAATATTTTAATAAAAAAAACATACAGAAAAGCTACAATCCATCTGGAACGGATCGTATGATAACCTATCCTCCTTCCTATAAAGTGGGCTTGGCTATAACGTCGAACGTTTGAGGATGTTACATGTAAAATTTCATCAAAATCGGTTTTTTGATGAAAACGCCTCCAAAACGTGGGCGTGGCCAAAACTTTTGTATGGGTGAATTGTAGGGGATCTAAATGCCTAAATATTTGGTGGTGGCCAAAGTGTAGTGATGTGAATATATGGGAGCACAAGCGTTATCACCCTAGCCTCTCACTATCAACTCCTACTCTGCACCTCCACGTTGGTGGCTACTGGGTGCCTAGTACCTCGGCTGGAGATTGGGTGAGCAACCCCTTTGGAAGGTGGTTGGCGGTAGCAAACGAGAGAGGGGGAGGAGTGTTTCCTCACTAAGGCACTTCCTCTTGATCCGGATGGCAACGGACGAATTCTCTAGATGGAATCAACAGTTCGTCACTGTATTCAGCAAAATCCGGCCCTTCGTCCTAGTGGTGTAAAAGGGAGTTGTGCGTAGTTCAAAAAGTAGGGGGTCGGTTTTTCGACCACGGAAAACCTATTTAGTTCCGAAACCCACACAAGCCTCGGATAAGTGCGATTTTACTGTTGATGACCCCAGCAACCAATATATGGAAAACTAACTTCGGATCTGCACGTGGAATGTTCGGACCCTCAACAGATCGTGTGCAGCCGAAGAATTAGCAGAGGCCCTAGAATGCTATAAAGCAAACATCACTGCCATCCAGGAAGTGCGATGGGATGGGACCGGCCAAAAAGGATGAAAAACTGTGACATCTATTATGATGATTGGTACAGAGAGCAGAAACAGCGCTTTTTCGGATGTGGATTCGTTATACGCGCAGACATAGGCAAGAAGTCTTGAGTTTTGAGTGAGCGAATAACTTATCACAATCTACATCAAGGCTGGATTCGCCAACAAAAGCCTAATATGCGCTCATGCCCCACATAGGACACGGACGACGCCACCAAAGAATGTTTCCGCGACCTTCTCGACAAAACTTACGAGCAATGTCCTAAATATGACGTGAAAATCCTACTGGGCGATTATTGGTAGGACGATTGGTAAGCATAGCCTCCACGACACCACGTCAGGAAACGCACTTAGGCTTATTGTCTTCGCTGCAGGGCGAAACGTCTCTATAGAAATTCACGGTTTCCTCATTCCAATATCCACAAGGGGACATGGCGGTCTCCTGATCATCAAACGGTCAACCAAATTGATCTTATTATGATCGACGCAAGGCATGCCTCTAGTTCCGAGTAGTTTACAGCGACTCGGATCATTGCCTTGTTGCAGCCACGGTACGAATGCGGATATCACTAGCAAGAAGAAATACTGTAAGAATACAAAATAACGTCGAAAAGTTGCAATCGAAAAGCTGCATCGCCAGAACCTTTGCCGAACACATATCCCCAGATCTCGCTACGACTCCTATGCCGCCAGAATCAAATGCCGAGGACCAATGGCGACGCTGCCAACATACCATCAGAAACGCCACATCTGATGCGCTAGGTTTCGCTCGACCACCACCAAGAAACCCATGGTTTAACGAAGAGTGCCGGCAACCAAATGCGGCTAACCAAGAGGCATACAAGAGGCTGCAAAGAAGGAGGGAAGAAAGAAGAAGAAAAGACACGAGAGGCGCGCAATCGAGTGGGCCCTGTCAGTGTGGTTTCAGACTAGGAAAATCCACATTCGGTCAAATCTTCACACTTCGGCAGATCCTGGAAAAAACACAAGAAGTCCAAATCGATACCCACGCCACCGGGTATTCCCCACCTCCACCTCAAACCACTAATTCGCAGTTTTTTGACTAGGTCGATATCGTTGTACAGCTCTTATAGTTCATCGTTGAATCTCCTCCTCCAAAGCTAGTCAACGCAAACGGTACCGAATATTTTACGAAGAATTTTTTTCTGGAAACGACCGAATATATCTTCATCCGGTTTCGATAAAATCCATGCTTCAGCGCCATAAAGGAGGACTGGGATTATCAAGGTCTTATATAGAGTTTCCTTAGGGCCTTAGTACTCAATTGCCCAAAGAAACAGCGATTGATAAGAGTTATTTTTCGTTTTATATCTGTTGAGATGATTTTGTCAGAATTAATAGCAGAGCCAAGGTAGACAATTCGTCGATGTTGTGTGCCCCTTCTTGTTGACAACATATACTTGGTTTTGCCCTTAGAAAACTATGTGCTTGCTATAGTGACATTTCGCCCCACAGCGAAGTAAATAAGCCTAGGTCCGTTTCCGGATGTGGTGTTGTGGAGGCTGTGCTTACCAACTGTCCTACCGAAGTTGTCCTCCTTTCCTATCTTGGCAATGTCCTAGGACATTGCTTATATGTTTTGTCGAGGAGCTCGTAGAAATAATCTTTGGTGGCGTCATCCTTGTTCTCTGTGGGGGCATGAGCGTATATTGGGCTAATGGTCGCGAATTTATCCTTGATGCGGATTGTCATAAGACGTTCGCTCACGTGTCGAAAGCTTAAGACTTATTGCATAAGTCTGCCGCGTATGACGAATCAACATCCGAAAATCGGTTCTTCTGCTCCCTATAGCAATCACCATAGTATATGTGCGTCACAGAATGTCGTTGTCCTTGCTTCGTTTGCTGGGTTAGTCAACAGTAGGATCATCCTTATCCGAGGCTTGTTGTTGCTTCGTAACTATGTTTTTTTTTTACGTGATATGGAAGTTACCCCGACGCACAACCCGCAGCCTTGAGGGCCAGTTCCCTTTATATACCCCTAGGACAAGGAGCCGGATTTCCCGGAGTCAGTAACCCGCTTCGGGGATATTAGCACTGCCATTGTCCCATTAAGGGTTCATCTGCCACCAACTCTTTTCTAACACCCTGGCTCAGTATTGGAGATCCCTATAGACTTGGGATTCAAATACTTATGTCGAAGCAGCTCATATAGGGATAGCACTAATAGTCCGCCCTGACTGGAATTGGTATACGCCACCGTTGATTCCATCTACGGAATGCGTCCACTGTCGCCTGGATCAAGAGGAAGTGCTTTAGTGAGAAAGCACTCCTCCCCCTTCTCTTGTCTGCTGCCACCAACTGCCTTCCAAAGGGTTTGGTTACTCAATCTCCAGTCGAGGTACTAGGCACCCAGCAGCTTCCAACATGGAGGGGTAGAGAGGCTGGCGTGAGAGCGCTTGTTTTGACATACATATATTTTGTTTGGCCACCCTTTTGCTATTGCTCTCTCTAGGTACAGGCGCAAGTGAAGCACATCTATTTCGACTAAAATCCTATTTTGTATTCTCTGCTTTTATGTAAACTTGGATTGATTTCTAGCAAGTATATCCATGCTGCATCTCCAACAGAGGGTGAAACTTCGGACCAACTTAGCGGACATGAATCTTAACCATCCAACCAACATGCTGTGCAACAAGTAGAAAATTCAACTTCTGTACTATAAATATAAGTATGTATATATTTACATACATACATACACATTCAATGTAGATCTGAGAATTTGAGGGAGTAGTCAGTGAACATGCCATTTGTTCGCTCGCATTCAAATTCCATTCAATTCAATGAAGATAAATATGATTTTACGAAGGTTTTCCACCCCCATGCACACGCTGTAAAAATATTAGCAAGTACCTTCATCTGACCTTTCGTTCTTGTTCTTTCAAAAATGTAAAAATAGACATTTATTTCCTTCATTCGTGACAAAATATGTACATGTACCTACATATCCCGATACACATATTTGGAATGGAGTCAGTTAATCGATATTTAAATATAGTAACTAAATACTAATAAATTCTTATAAAGAATATTTTAGAACATAACACTACTTCTGAGTTATAAACTTCGTTGTTTCATGTTCAATGCAGTATTGCCCATAATGTTAATCTCGAATTTTTAACTTGGTAAAATATGTCATTTGTATGTCTGTATGTATTCACATACTTTTATATTTAGTGTCTTTGATGACCGCAAATACTTTTCAAGTCCACACAGTCCATTATGGTTTTGTCTATGTATGTACAGTCATTCACAAAAGTAAATATACACCCTTCACGCATTGAAAATGAAAACTAATTCAATTCAGAAAGGGACAAACTGAACTTTTTTATAAAGTTTCATATTATTTCAAAATAAGAGAAAAATCGTTTAATAAAAATAAAAGCAAGAAATAATTAAAGTAAACTTAAAATACTGAGATATTCATATCACAAAAGTATACACGCATTTTCACTTTGATAAGGATTGTTTGTTGAACCAGCTGTACGTGAAGCACCTTTTTTTAATTTCATATTTACTGTACGAGTATTTTGGAGTATTGTACGTGCTTATTATTAATCTAACTTTTATTAACTAAGTTTATTAAATTATAAAATAATACATATTTCAAAAATGAGATCACGAGGAAATGATCTCTCAAAGAAAATAATAAATAGTTTAAATTTTGCGTGAATGTTAAAATTGTATTCTATGATCGTGTAGTGTTCAAATTTATAATTCCCCATGTAAAATTAAAATTTCGAAAATAATGTGGGTAATATGGCCCACCGTAGGTGTTGATGAAGTGATCCCGGGCCATATTTGACACATCATTGTACTTGCACTTTTATGTTTTTTTTATGTTATTGTTTTTCTTTGTAGGATAAAATGGCTTCGAAATCTAAACAACCACCAAAAACACGACAGATATGTTTATAAAGATTGAAAGAGAAATCCTTTCTAAGTTTTTTAAACAAAAAAATAAATGAATTGAATCTAAATGGTCTGTTTTATTTCCAAAAATGTTAAGGGTGGGCCATATTTGCCGCACTTACCCTACGCACTTCTCACTTTGTTGTTAAGGAATGGCTTTTGCACACCGTTAAAAACCAGCTAAAGACGCACCTCAGTTACTTGATATGAAAATAATTGAGCATCTGCGGAAGTATCTTGAGCGGCAAATCAGAAAAGATGATATAAGAACAAAAGATTTCCTGAAATCTGACCTTCGAAATGAGTGGTACGAAATCAGTACGAATATAATACAAAATCTGATTAAATCGATGCCTTCGAGAATAAAAGTTATTTTGAAGAAAAAAGAACACGGCGGTAAACATTTGTCCATTTGTTTGCAGGGGGACAAGTGCCGATTCAAATATCTTTTGTTCATCGCCAACTTTTAAGCGCGATTATTAAACGAGAAGAAAACTTGGTTCGCTTTGGAGAGGAGATTCAACATCGAGCGACTACAGATATCGATTGAGCGAGTAACTACACCATTGACTTACTATAAATGGACTGCTAGTGAAGTGTCATTTTTATACAACCTCTGCGCATAGTGTTTCCAACATAACTAGCGGTCAGAGTTCGGAGGGACAAAAAGCAACAATGCCCTCGGAATTCTTCATAGAACACTAGAGGGACCTATTGGCGCTGAATTGATTTACTGCTGGAACACAATGGTATCGCTGTCGTAGTCGTAGTCGCGGTCGTAAGTCCTGTCTAAAGTTGAAATGCACACAAATGAATAAAAGGAAATACAATTAGTCTCTGTCGCTGTCGTATTCGTAGTCGTAGTAGTACGAGTTGGGCAATATTTAATATTTGTCGAGCGACAAGGCTGAATAGAAAGAAGTAGGCAGTGCAGGAGCAGCAAACAGAAAAATTTATTGAATTAGTGAAATCATATGAAATGCTGTGGAATCGATTGCAACCTGTTTTAAACTAATTTATTTTGAAAACTGACCCTTTCAATTACTTTTATTTGAAAGTAATAAATTTTCGGTGAACTAGTCACATTTAAAATGACATAAGCATACGACTTCATTATGGATGAATATTTTTAAAGGGTATGCGACCACAGTAATTAAATGTATATTCGTTTTTCACATCCAACCTCAAACAAAGTTTAAGCTTCCTAATATATCCCCTCCGAGCTCGGGCCGCTAGTTCTAATGTTGAAACCAGTGCGAAGTTGGCTACTAGCAGTCCAAATATAGTATGTCAATGCTCTCCCCCATACCTCAAACGGCAACATCAAGTGGCTGCATTGTCAGACCATAATCAAGGAGGTAGACGAAACTACTATTATGCTACAAAGCACTCTCCTGAAATATCTGTGGTATATAGACGAGTGCGCGCATTGAAATAAGATGACAAATGCGGCCTTTGCAGCGGAAAATAAGAACTGTGCGGAAAGAGTGCGGACCCAAAAGAGGGCGTACGGAGCCTCCTAGCTCAAGGATATCGAGGAGTCCGGTCACAGAAATCTGATGCGGACATTTTACAAGAAACTCAAGCAAGGCTTCAAATCCGGAACACAGGCTCTTCGAAATAGTGAACGAAAACTAGTCACCACTATGCAGAGAATTGTAGATATACATATATATGCATATATTTAAGGAGCACTTTCACCAGTTACTGAATTGGTATCAAATATAGAGAGTGACATTTCTAGAAGAGATTCCACAGCCAGCCGATGAAGTAGTTCTCCCTCACAGTTTTGAGGAGGTTGGCATAGCTATTTTAAAGCCAAAAAACAACAAAGACAGCGTGCCGGCCGAACTTTACAAGTATAGAAGCGATGTTCTGTTTAGGAGAATGCATCATATCATGTGCAAGGAAAACGAATGGAGGAGAGAATTTAACCGCGAACTGTATGAATAAGAAAATATAATTCATCAAACTTATTCTGTTTAATCAGCATTAAATATAAACCTTACTAAGAACAAAGCCTTGATAAAAAACACTAACCCCATGGTTACAAGAATTTAAAATATATTCAGCATACTTTTTGTTCTCTAGGACATTTACTTCAAAGCCACGAGCTAACCATAAAAACAAATTTGCCTATCGAATTTGTAATCTTATTTGGATTTATGAGCATAGTACAGAATAGAAACATACATTGTGTGGTAGTGGCGCTGTCGTGAGTTTTTCTTTATGCAAATGACATATTCTCGCCCAAAAATAAGGAATTTGAATTTCTAATAGTACTTTATTTGAGTTTGTTTTAAATTAGTTCCATAAATACACTACGGAAGGCCAAATATTATTCACGTTCACTCGTCCATCCGTTTTTCTTAGTTATGTACATACATAAATGCCACATGTATAATTTTTGCACAGATGGTATTGCCAATTTTCTGAAAACATTATTATATTATATTTTAAGGAATTAAAGATAAACAAAATGGCACTGGTTATGTTCAATACATTTCGTTAATAGTCTATTGAAAAACCATGCATGTTTATGTATATGATTTGGGAGTTAGAAACTAGTAACAGAGCAGTTTCGTATTGCTGCATATTGAAAGTACCTTGTTTAAGAGAACTCAAAATTTGTGTTCTTAATACACGCGTAACATTTTAGTATATATGTACCTATGTACATATTTAGATTGTTACTCGTTCTTACCAAGAATCTGGAGCTTGGTTGACGATTGTGGGTAACTTCCCTATTACGAAGAATACCAGCCACAACGTATAAGAGCACCCAAGAAGTACTATGGAATGGGTCGGGGAAAAGAAAAATAAAAAACAGCAATATCTACTGCGACAATCGCTACCGACAACAGAATTGGTCATGACATACATATTTGGGTGTGGATTTCTTATTAAACACAGGCAAAAAGTCTTGAGTTTCAAACATACAAACGAGCGCCTCATTCCAATTCGCATCAAGGCAAGCCCGATGGATATGTACCTACAAAGGAAGGATGACAAAACCAAAGACAGCTTCTATGAACTCTTAGATAAAACATATTTATGATTAATATATAGCTACATAAGTTTTTAAAACTGTCCTGGTATTCTGATGTCTAAACAAAAATCAAATAAACTGCAGGAGCTGATGGCCAATCATTGATCTTATCTGCTGTATTACGTAAACATCTAAAAGCTAACCTCATTGTTCCATATCAGTGCTTTCTTAAGCTAGAAAAGTCCACCAGCGACTAACTACTTATAGTATGAAGATTTTGAAAGTATCAGTAATTTCAAATCGATAGCCACCAGGTTCTTATCTATTTGAAGTCCGCCTATGACAGCATTTATGGAGACAAGCTATACAGAGCCATATTTAGTTTTGACATGTTAAAAGAAAATTTAGGTAAGGTGATGCCCTGTCATGCGATTTCTTCAAAATCGTTCTTTAAAGAATTCATTAGAACTCACGACAACATCAGAAGCACAATCTTTCATAAGTCCGTGCAACTGCTGGCCTGATAATTAAAATAAAAATATTTGCAATTTTAATTGTAAATTGTAAATGGAAATTGTAAAATTGAAAGATTAATCTATGGCATTAGTATTTAAGAATGATTTCAGGCATACGGCTGCCGCGACAATTTTTCAAGAACCGAATACTGTTTGCCGAATTTAAGGACACATTTTTTTAGCAATGGTGGCAGTATATTACGAATACCGGTTCTAGTACGTCAGTCCACGTAGCCCTGCATGTGTTCATTCCTACATTTATTTGTTTATATTTATTCGTCTTATTACACTAAAATTAAAACCGTGTTTAGATGTTGTCGCACTCCTATCATACAAATAGGAAATTTTGCACCATAACGAACAAAAACAAAACTTCTCTCTGGCAGTCATTTTTTGAGACCGTAAAATCCAAGATGGTGCTGCCGACGACCTTTCATTTGATCTCTGTACAAGCACCCATCCACCCAAAAAAGCATGACATGACTTAGCATACTTTTATCCAATCCATACATATAAAGTAAATTTATAACTGTGATGACACTTTTCTGTACATTGAAAGTATTTAAAAAAAATTATACACGAGTATAATAACATTAAAAGAAGCCAAAACAATGGTTTTTAAAATTTTTATCTGTCTGTCTTTATGTTTGCACAGCCTTCACAAATTTCAACGAGGTTTTCGATAACGTATTGCTTTACTAAAAAACGATTTCCATTAACCACATCGCGAGCTCCGGCCTCATTTTTAAAAGAAGTATAAGTAATGGGGTCTGTAGGGTGATTAATAACAAACGTGTTGAACCAAAAATGAGCCTCATCGGTGAATACAATTTTGCCATTTTGCAACTGCTCTAGAACGCAATCAGTAAAAGGACGATGCAAATGATGGTCTTTTACGTTTAACACCTGCGCCAGCTAGATCTTCTACGGCTGTAGGCGATGAATTAGTGGATGAACGAAGCCTTAAGTTTTACTGCCGACAACGAATCGATGAGTTCAGATCCTTTCGTTTACACCAGTGACATTCTCATCAGTAACATCCCTTTTAGGATTTGGTGTTATTGTTTTATTTATATGTGTAGTATGTGATACGAAATATTTCCACACTTCGACGAATGACTTGCTCAGATCAACGATTATGTACGGCATAAAAATCACGAAGTCGTCTATTAATTTTGCGACTCATTTGGTGATGATGTATGTATGTACATAGTATATATGTACATATGTACATATATAACTCTTTCGACCCTCAAGCTAAAACGCACCAGAAAACATCTGTTTGACCCATCGATGTTTTTCCTCATCGCTCTAGGCGTGTCAATGCAAATCAAATGAGCGTTGATTATTATTTGTGGGCACCGCGGCTCAAGTGGTACTTACGTTGGACTAAGGAGCGAAGGGTTTCAAGTTCAATCCCCAAACAATACCTAAAATTTCTTTCACGGCCCCACCTCTCGCGAGCGTCTGACAAACATCCGAGAGTAAAACTGTCATGAAAAAGCTTCTCAAAACAAAAAACTGCCGTTCGGAGCCGGCTTAAACAGTAGGCCCTTTCCATTCGTGTGAAGAATAGCACGAGTGGTTGTGAGAAGCTAGGCCCTGGGTCTCATTGCCCTGTCGCGCCAAAAATTTGTATTTATTTATTTTGAAATTGCAATTTGAAAGTTCTATAACTATTAAATGAAAAGAGTATGACCATATTCAATTGCAGCATTGAATTCAGTGCAATCAATTGACATGAACAACAATACTGTAGAGCTGAATTAATTTTTAGCTATTGGGGTGAATTTCACGAACCGAAACAAAAAGGAAATTTATCTCAATTTTCCAACACATTTAGTTCACACTAAGGGAAATTCAATCAGCTGATGACTGTAATAATTATTTACATGCATTCACGGATACAGAATTATGGCAGATGATTTAGGCACGGCCAATTTGAGGGTTTTAGCGGGCAGGGGGATAACAAGTCGACAATCTGTATTAATCTCTGGTATGCATGACGGTAGATCGATAGTTGGTTATATCGTTTTTTTGAAGCCTTTCTTATGAATGGGTATGATAAATGATTTCTTCCTAGGGAGTGGGAAAGATTCTTGGTAAATGGACATGAAAAAAAGTGAAGTCAAGGGTTGCGCCAAGTGTGTCACGCATTTTTTTCCGTCGGGACCGAGGGGATAGTCATCCTTAAGTTTGTTAATCTTATCTGTAACAAGTTGCGAGGTGATATTGACCGAAACTGAAGCGCGAGGAAAAGAAACGTATAAACGGTATGACGGTCAACGAAGTAATCGAGGGCTGCATAGAAAGGAGGATAGGGTATCAAACGATCATATATTGAACATATTTCCCCTTGATGGTTTACGAATGCGTTTTGCTGTCACTGTGTTGGTCAGGCAAATTACTCGATTACTTAACTTCTCTGTTCTTTGCGTCCTCTTTGTTGCGGTCATGAGAGTACGACCACTTTCATCTCTTCTAGGTCTTGGGTACAACTATCTTGTTATAAGCTGAGAGAATCAAACTTGTCGGTCTCCTGATCTGATAATGAACATTGTTTTAGCTCTTATTATAATTCATCAGGTCTTCACTTCTTTTGCCGAGGATATTAATGGCCAATACTTTCAGCTTTTATGTATGTACATATGTGTGTTTTTATTGTTACTTATTTACAGATAAAATCTTTACAAATAAGTACATAAATATTCACCGCGAACGAATTTTTAAAATCAAATGTCAAATAAAGTAAAAGATCTTTATGAAATCTTGTACATTATCTAGTACTAATTTTGGGGTAGTATGTGAAATGCCATCATGTTAATCGGGTTTTTGATGAAAACGTCGGCGTAGCCAAAAATGATGTGTGGGTGAATTGTGGACAATATGAATACCGAAATACATTTTTGGTCTTAATAAAATTTTTCGATTTAATGTAAAATAGTGAAGTTATGAAAAATTGGGCGTGGTAGTGGGCGGATTTCAAAAATGTTTACAATTGTACTGCTTCTCTCTCGCAAAGCCCCAGAAATGAAATTTTATCCTCCAAAATTTGAGGTCCAAAAACCAGTGACATAACGAAACGGAAGGACATGGACGAAACCCAATTCATTGGATTTACCAGATGTGTAGTGAGTGCAATAAAAGTTTAAATTTGTGGCCTTAATTTTAATCGAGAATATTTGCAGATTTTGAATATATTTTAGGCTTTGTATGAAGTATGAACGGAAGTAGGTAATTTCTATAGTTACTAGTTACTATAGATGATATCATTTTAGAAATGTACAAAGCATAGACAAGCGAAACTGCTCTTCTTTATACAAAACTTCAAAAATTTGTATGCAGCTGATGCTTAATACTGCAGAAGTTAAATAACGCTATGTAACAAGTAATAAGAAAAATATTTTAAGCACATAACGAGAGCTTATAGTTCACTATTTTATTATTTATAACATCATAGAAAAACAAAAAAAAAAAAACATTATTCACGATTGAAGAAAAAATAACCTGAAAAAAGCAGTCAAAAATTAGTGCACACTTCAGAAGTAAACACTTGTAGTCTTACATAGGCTTCAAAAGCTGAGCGTTAATACTTCGTCGGTCCCCCCACTGCAGCCAATCTTCTAGGAACCGAAGTAACAAGGTTTTTGGTAACTTCAGGAGAGATTTTTGCACATTCTTCGATTAATGCCGTCCGAAGGCCTTATTTTGACGTTATGGTTCGTTTTCTGATATTTCGGTCCAAAACTTCCCACAGATGTTCAATGGGACATCTCCACAGGTCTGGAGATTGTGGAGGAGAGTTAAGCTGCTTAGGCGTACGGTAGAGCAACCATTCTTTGACAATCTTTGCTTTAAGCTTTGGGTCATTGTCTTGCTTAAAGACACAAGGCGATGAGAGACCCAATTTTTGCACACTAGGGAGTAAATTGTCTTTTAAAATGGTTAGGTAATGCTTGCTATTCATTGTTGATTGAATGAAAACCAGATTTCCCGTACCCACAGATGACATGCAACCCCAAACCATCACTGAACCTCCACCGTGCTTTACTGTCGAAGTGAGGTTTTGGGAAAGAAGCTCGCTATTTGATGATTTCCAGATGATCTCCTTAGTCCTGCGTTTTGAACCAAATAGCTCAAGCTTGCTTTCGTCACTAAAGATAACATTATCCCTAAACGTTTGAGTTTTGAAATTTTTTTTTTTTAGAAATGGCATAGAAGTGGCACTCTTCCGTGTAATCCACTATTATTCAAAACTCTACGAATTATTGAGGCACTTACTGTATTTCCACGTTCTTGAGTACTATATTGCGCTATTTGCACTGCACTGGACCTCGGAGTTTTTTTCCAATTGCCTCACTATTTTCCGCACTTCGGTGTCGGTCATAACGCGAGGGCGACCACAACGTTGCACAGTATCCGTATTTCCTCGCAAGTTATACCTTTTGATAATTTTTTGTGCCGGCTTCTTTTGATAATATCAGCAATTTCCGCCAGCGATTAGCCTTCTCTCAGATGCTGAACAATTAAATTTCGCAATTCTACCGGTAAATGGGTAAATCCTTTCCACGCGCCATTAAAAACACAAAATTTTACTTTTTATTTATAAATACTAAAAAATAAGCACACACTAGGGCAGCTTGTGACGGAATAGTTGCAAGGATTGCAACAGGACATATCAACGCGTGAATTTGAAATAATTTGCCCTGTATATTAGTTTTTGACTACCTTTTTCAGATAATTTTTGTTTTTATCGTCAATAATTTCTAAGTTATAATTTTTTTTAACTATTTCACAGTGAAAAATAAAAAAGTGAGTTGTAAGTGTTATTCGGATGTTTAAATTATTTTTCTACTCACTTGTGACATAGCGCATCTTTAGTTCTTAACTAGTAGGCGCTGGCTGTGTACAAATTTTTGACTCTCACCTTTATTTAATGGAATTAGTAGCCTAAATACCTTACACATGGGTTTGACAGACGACAACATACCTTTTTGAGACGACAAATGACGTCTTGAGGAAGTACCTACACAATACCAATTCGTCGCAGTCGTTTTTCGACGACGATAGACGACTTCCGCTGGACTCTTTTGCTGGAGTTCAACAAGACTAAACTCTTTCAATTACATTGAAATTGTGAAATAAGTTTTAAAAGAATTGGGAAACATTACATACATACATATGTAGGTACAACATTGGGAATTAAAAAACCGGCATTCGCTAAGCTTGGTAAAATGTTAAAGAGAATTACCTTCAAAACTTGTTTTTCAGATCAGAGCTTTAGGACGCATTACTAAAATGAATTTTTATTTACATACAAAATTTTTTAGTCCATTTCACTTGGCCTAGTTTAGTACTGGCTTGGCAATGTACTGGCTTGGCAATGCTGGTTTAGTACTGGCTATCTCAATAGCACCCTCGTATACATCCAATAAACAGCCTTCCAGAATTAACCTTTCAAGATTTAACATGGTCCACGAATTCTAAGACGGTAGCATTAACATTAAGTTGTGCAGGGCGAGTGAGTTGTTTTTCAGGCCAAAGTCACTACTTCTGTTATGGAGGGGGTTACCCCAATTTGTGTTCGTTTGAAATCTGAACCGGCCGGGACAGAATCGGTTTACGGCCCTCATTCACATAAAAATTACCTAATGTAAAAATCATCTTTGCAGCACATCATATTCACACACTGACAAACAACTGTCATTTAAGTTGGTAAAAAAGTATTTGCGATTTCTTCTCTATATGTACATACACACATATTTGGATGAGTTTTTCTTTATTCCCTATACTAAGGCTATTTTAAAGTTGCAGAATAAACATCTATATTTCGGTAAGGTAAGTCTTTCACATGGTAAGTTATAACAGCATTGATTGCGGACACAAGATACCTCCGTATATTTTAAGCGACTACAAAATAGCGCAAAAAATTAAATTTGAAAGGACAAACGAAGTAGCTTTAATGCAACAAGTCATTTCTAAAGAATAAATGTATTTGTTTAATTAATATTATGTACCTACTTTTATTTTGTTCGGAGACACATTTTTCCCGTTTTTTTTTTACAATATGACTAATTGTCCTACGGGCAGCAAGAAAATCTGGCAATCCTAGTTCGTTCACTTGACAAGATTGTTGAGCACATCTGTTATGATTCAATAAATCATAATGATGGCACGTACGAATCAGAAAAAAATGCATGCGCCTTATAATCCAACGTTCAATTTTTATTTCATGTCTTTTCACTCAACAATATACATATGTATGTATGTAAAAGTAGAACGCGACGACGGCAATTTGCTCGTATAGATATTTTATAAGCTTCTTGAGTTACACGCTCATAGATGGACAGGAGGCTTTACTATAAGTACATATATTTCTGTAAGGCACATTCATTTCATTTTTTACATTATCAACATGATTGTTCACGGTCAAAACACGATTGTATTAAACATTCAAAAGCATGGTTTAAGCTATAATCAGTCTCCTCAACATGTGTCAAATTCTCTGAATTAATCTCAATCACTGCGATTTCAAGTCAGAAAAATCCAAAATCATAAGTAATCAAAGGAAGACTAAATTTTTTTAATATCTTTTTTTTGGGCTTAAAATGCAGTTGCGTAGTTATGTGTTATATAAGACCTTAATCGTCGAAGTCCAATTGTAAAGCGCTGAAGCAGGGACTTCATCAAAGGCGGATAAAGATATCTTTTTTCGTTTCGACAGAAAGATATTCAGTCAAACTTTATGGGATATCTATAGAAAAAAATAATTTGTAAATGAAATTTAATAAACTTTGAAATTCTGAAAATCCTGAATCATCTACAAATAAAATACACACAAAAAAAACGATATTTTTTGTCTGAATGCATTATATTCTATGGCGATATTTCGAAATAAAGCCAGACGGGGTTTGAGTGAACCCCGCTAATCACAGTTACAGCTAGGCTTGCCACCTAATAGAAAATCTCGTGGAGGACATAAAAAAAATAAAACTTTATTTAAAACTTAAAATGCGTATATTGCCCAATTATTATAAAATAAATAATAATAAAATAACAATTCAATGAAAAAGCAAAGCAAATAGACTAGAAAGATACAAAAAATAAAAACAAATCAAACAAAAATGCGACTAAATAAAAATATTGCTTGAGTTTATAAACTTGTCAGAATAATAGCGAAATTAATATTTAAAAAATGTGTAAAACAGGATGAACACTGCCGTGAAATAAGGTACATAGATGGTAATGAGGGTGCGTATTGCCATACTGTATATCAGTACAGACATCGGCCGCTCTGAAAGAGACTATATTGTGTTCATACAAATGTAAATCAAACTAAATACATACATATGTACTGTATCAGAGCAAACGGTGTTTATCTGAGTTGGTATACATTTTCTTAGTAAGCTAAGAACAAGACATGTGCGGTAACAGACACTTTAATGCAATTCGTGTGACTGCGATCTCATGTAGTTTGTCATGTCCATATGAAAGCAAACTGCGTGCGAGTTCAGTTATTATATCGTTATTTTTTTATTCCTTCCATTTTTATACGCTATCCTATGTAATTATACCCTGTCCCAGGCAAAGTTGCAGCAGAAAATTTTTAGAAAATCGCAAAATAAGGATGACGGAGCAAAAACAAAATCGCAAAAATAACAGAGAATGCAAAAATTAAGGGCATTAGCTATATGTATATACATGTGTATTTCCATAAAAGTTATATTGTAAACAGGATACAGCGGGTGGTTACAGCTCTATGACACCACATCATGCTAATGTATAAAAACAATTGAAGCTTTGGCCCAGCAGGCACAGGGTGTGTTGTGTAATTATAATTCGTCATACACACGTTAATACATACCTACATACATACAGGTAGATCTACAACCTTAGAATTACCAGTAGTGTCGATTAGTATCGATATCTTTTGTTCCTGGGATGGGAGTTTCAGTTTAAATTCTTACGTAAGCATCTCCAAAATACAAATGGAGATGCTTACGTACAAATATGTATATGAAAAAATCGAAAAAACTAAACTCGAAGACATACATATGTATGTATATACATACATACTTATATATGTATATGTGTTGATGCAGAATGAATTTCCGTTTCTTTTCGCTGGTGGTAGACGACATGCTCATTATAGGCTCATCGCCGAATTTGGAAATTTCTTTTTCAATCTGCATACATATGTACATACATATGTATGTATGCATGTACATTTAGCGCATATTTCTAATTGAAATACCTACATATAGAATGTAAATAAATTTGTCCCAAAGAAGGATGCTCTCCGCCGGGTAGATCCCTATCAAAATGATCTTCCTCTGGACAACTTGTTAATATTGTAGCTGTAGGACCATGCAAATAATATGTTCCGTCCAAAAAATTCTACGAAAATTCAAACACACTCCCGTATCGCCATCAAACTTGCTCAAAAACATACAGAAAAGCTACAATCCGTCTGGAACGGATCGTATGATACCCTATCCTCCTCTCTATAAAGTGGGCATGGCCAAATTGCATATTGTACTCAAATATAGCTATAATGTCGAACGTTTGAGGATGTTACATGTAAAATTTTATCAAAATAGGTTTTTTGATGATAACGCCCCCAAAAAGTGGGCGTGGCCAAAACTTTTGTATGGGTGGATTGTAGGGAATCTGAATGCCTAAATATTTGGTCTTAACAAAATTTTTCGGTTTCATATAATTTAGTGAAGTTATAAAAAAGTAGGCGTGGCAGTGGGCGGATGTAAAAAAATTGTACACTTGTACTGTATCTTTTTCTTGGAAGCCCAAATATGAAATTTCAGCGCCCTAGTTAAAAATTTAAACACCAAAAATCGGTTTTGTGATGAAAACGGTTTTGTGGCCAAAACTTTTGTATGGGTGGATTGAAGGGAATCTGAATGCCTAAATATTTGGTCTTAACAAAATTTTTCGGTTTCATATAATTTAGTGAAGTTATGAAAAAGTGGGCGTGGCAGTGGGCGGATTTAAAAAAATTTTACGCTTGTACTATATCTTTTTCTCAGAAGCCCAGATATGAAATTTCATCGTCCTAGCTCAAAATTTAAGGCCCAAAAAGCGGTGACATACGGACGGACGGACGGTCATCGCTCAATCGATTTCGCTATTGATGCTGATCACGAATATATATACTTTATAGGGTCTATCTCGATTATTTCTCTATGTTACAAACTATGTGTCAAACTTAATATACCCTTAGGATAGGGTATAAAAATCAAGTATATGTACGTATGTAAGAAGATCGCACTCGTAAGAGCAAAGAACATAAACTTCCTGTCAGTTTGCTATGTGTGTGAATATGTGTGCTTAAAACGTGCATACGTACATGTATACAGATATTACTAACCGAACGAAATAATTGGTGACTTTATCTGGAATGCACTGAAATTAGAGCTGAATCGATTTCTTTTTTATTGTTAACTAGCGGACCCGGCGAACTTCGTCCCGCCCAAAATTGATTTTTTGATTGAAATAATTTCGAGCATTCAATTCCACCCAATCGCGATCGATAAAAGATGACGACACTTGAATTTCAATAATTGATTGAATGAAACACTTTTTGGATTCGATTGAATCCAATATCCTTTATTTACACAAGGGTAAAGAGGTTGAGGCAATCACATTTCAGGTCAATTCAATGCCTTGTGGTAGACTACGTTCTTTGTTTTGATGTCCGGCGCGTAAATAAACAAATATGAAGGCTTTCTTGTTTGATCTTCTGATCGGCGGCATGATGTCTCCCGAACACCGAAAGTACAATGTCAAAGAATTCGAATTATCATCCTCGCATTCTTTGACGTTGTCATATTATCTGATTCGCAAATGCACTGAAAACATTAGAAACATTGAATGTTTTCTATAAACTCACCGGAATCACTGAAATGTTCACTTCTATCATCGGAAAAATCATAAAACATGAGCTGACGACTCAAAATAACGCTGTCATTCGTGAATTTTGGCACAATTTGATTATTAAAAATCTGATAATTCTCAAAAAGTAAAGTGAAATGCACAGACCTATAATAGACAGCGAACTTGCCCCCCCCCCTGTCCCTGTGAATGCATGTAAATAAGCACGTGGCCATCAACTATCTAAATGTGTCCATCTACTTGTAACAGTGAGTGAGTAAGGCTCCCATTTGATTTTTCTGGAAAATCAGAGTACATTTAAGCTTCTAGGAGTAAATGGACCAATTTTAGCTTGGTGAAACGAATCTGTCAAATGCATCGAATTTGGCATCTAATATAGTTAGTCTATGGTGAAATGACGATGCAAAAAGGACACCTGTCGAATTGCGAAATTTTAAGTGGACTAACAGCGCCATCTTTTATTGATTTCGCAAACAAAAAATCTTTGCATGCGAAGGTGTGGGCAATGTTGTTGCATGTGAATGTCTGGGAAAAGAGATTTTCCGATTAAAAATTTTCCAAATTTGGAGCTCTGGCAACTGTATTATATTGTCAAAATTAAAAAATTATTATCCGGGAAAATTTTCCCAATTTTTATCTTTTGCAACCATTTGAACTGTAATATTAAGATCAAAATGAAAAAAAAAAAGAAAATTCCCCATACAAAATGTATGGAAAATCGATTTTTCCGAATTTTTCAACTCTCCTTAAAATTTTCCGATTTTTTCGCCGTAAAAACTTTTCTTGGCCAAAGACGAACACAATAAAAATTATACAGAAAAGCTACAGTCCGTCTGGGACGGATCGTATGATACCCTATCCTCCTTCCTATACAGTCCTTATATAGTGGACATGGCCATGTTGTATTTTGTACTGAACTACGACGATAACTTCGAACGTTGGAGCATGTTACATGTAAAATTTAATTAAAAGCGGTTTTTTGATGAAAACGTCGCCAAAGAGTGGGCGTAGCCAAAACTGATGTATGGGTAAATTGTAGAGAATCTGAATGCCTAAATATTTGGTCTTGACTAAGTTTTTCTGTTACATACAATTTAGTGAAGTTATGAAAAAGTGGGCGTGGCAGTGGGATTTCACAAATTTTTACACTAGTACTGTATCTTTTTCTCAAAAGCCCACAGATGAAATTTCATCTCCCTAGCTCAAAATTTAAGACCAAAAAAGCGCTGACATACGGACGGAGGGTCATCACTCAATCGATATCGCTATTGATACTGATCATGAATATACATATATGTACACACATACACCTAATTTATAGGGTCTATCTCGATTATTTCTCTATGTTACAAACTATGTGTCGAACAAACTTAATATACTCTAAGGATAGGATATAAAAAGACAGCTCAAATCGGACGATCCGTTCTCGAGTTATGGGTGGTCTTATGTACGCCACTCTCTTTTATACATATATGTATGTACATAGATGCTTAATCGGAGAATCTAGCCCTACTCTGTGAGTATTGAAAGTACACATCATAGTAGTGAGGTAAAGTCCTGCATAATTCTGCACAATAATTCGCACAATTTCACAGTTCAACTTGGTTAGGAGGGCCAAAACTCCGCAATCCATTTTATGATACTGATATATGGGCCACCATGACCAATAATAATCAACAGCAGGATTCCATAGATTGTACGCTTCTGATCTGACCGTTTAAATGGCTGTATTTAGTCGGAATTCATGCTTTTATTTGTGTACATTTCTGTTCGCTTTTGGTCACTTGTCATTGTAATTTAACAAGAATTTGCTCAAATTAATTGGTTTTTGAGTTATAGCATGTTAGAATGGTACAGGCGACAAACACCTATAAAGTAGACATATGTACATATACATATGCATGCATAGTTTTCACAAATAGTATGGGTCAAGAAATTCATTGCTCTTAAAATTATGAATAACTTTGAACTGAAACATAGACTGATAGTTTTAGTTCAAAGTACATATGTATGTATGTACATATATAGACTTGTATCTACGTACACATTGCATTTAAAAGATTGTTTTAACACAAATTAATTTCGATTTTCAGTCTCATTTTCAGTTGGGACTGTAATTCGCGGCCGTTGTGAATTTGGCGAACTTTAAAATGTTTATGCTTCTACTGGGTACCACGAACATAAATTGGGATTTCCTTGTTAAAAATTAACAACGTAAAAACAGACGACATATATGCAGAGTACCGTGGGAAGTTAACTAAATCCCCACACATAAACAAATCCCTGACAAACACTCAGCACTCAAAGCATTCACTGAGATATAATCACTTTAATGTATGTAAATATGTACATGCATGTGTTTGCATTGGTTGATGACTTTTGTTTCATGGTTGTGGCATACAAAATTTGTCTGTTTCCAAATTACATATTTGGGATAATTACTATTACTTGCAGCAACAACTATACAATATGTATTTAAATGCGTAAATGTACGAAAATAAAAGTAAAGTAGGTGCATACGTACATATGTACATACATATATGATACTACAGCAACGACCAACTTATTAGAAATGATCATAAGTACCTAGTACTAAATAATATTTTGGTTTTTCGTCGAAGAATAGAGCTTAGTCATTTTTTTACATGTTAATATTTTTAAAAATAATAGCAGTGTATCTAGCGAACTACTTCTACATACATATCTACATATGTACATACATACATATGTATGTACATAGTTGCCATTTCGACACTTAAAAGAAATATAAACACAAAGAGGTGGAGCTAGATTATTTGGAACTCGGGCCAAAAGATTACATTATTGATACCTTTAATAAAGCTGTGCCTTAGTACATTAAAGCTGTGCAGTTTTATGAAAATCATATGTGGGTATTTTGAGATTATCTTGTGTTAAGTTCGTATTGCGAATGGATCTTCGATGAGTTTTGTCTGATTATATGGACTTAAAAACATATGTACATATATGTATACATGCGTCATAAGACGCATAAAACTTACCTATATGTATTTGGTAACAAATGAAAGGAGATTTCACTATCTTTCAATGTTCAATCATGGTTCTAAGATTTCACTTTTTGAAATAACCAATTAATATCTAACGACTTTGAAAGCAAAATACATATGTTTTTAAAAATCACAATTTTCTGAAAAAATTCTTCAGCGGTAGCGTACGTAAAAGAGCATCATCAAGCTTTAATTTGGTGTATAATAATGTAAGATTTAGACCATATTAACTAAGAAAAATATTTACGAAATTCCTTAGTAATGCAAATCAATCACTATGTGCTCAATATGTAGGTACATGGTAAGTACCTATGTAGATGTTTTTTTTTTACAGAAAATTGACAACATGTTGTTTTTAATATAGGGTTGCATTGGTAAGCACCCCAACAAAGCCAGACAAAAACATATATACGTATACAAATATGTATACAATAGATAACGTTTAGTGATTGTCGCTTTCTATGCAGTGTGCATGATTAGTATTTCGTTTAATGTCCTTTATTTGCAACCACAGCAGCACACCGACGTGGCATAGAGTCGACTAAGCGCATGCATCTCTCTCGCGAAATACCTGTCCATGAGGATTGGACTGCAGTCCACAATTCAGAAACGTTTTTTGGTTTTGTTTCAGAAACCCCTTCTTTGATATTAGCCCACACGTTTTCAATGGGATAAAGGTTTGAAAACCAATTTTTAGCCAATGCACTGGTATGTTTGAGTCGTTGTCCTGTTGGTAAGTCCACTTAAGCGGCACATTCCATTCCGCATAAGGCAGCATGACAGTCTGCAAAATATTGACGTACAGCTTCGCATCCATTGTCCTTTAGATCCAGTACAAACGACATGTGCCATAATATGGAAACGAACCCCTTCATTGATTTTTACTCCTCCATGTTTTACAGTCCTAGTCACAAACCGAGGATTGTACTCTGCATTCAGTGGTCTTTTTATGTATTGTCTTAGTCCAGTTAAACCTTCTTTGTCTGAGTCTAATTGAACCAAATAAGTCTATCGTGGACTCATCTGATTATAGGACGTTTCACCATTTGCTTACAGTCCAATTCAAACGTTCCTTAGCAAACCTTATTCTATTTTTTATGTGGTGGGGTTGCAAAGGTGGTACTTTCCTCGGACTCCTGCCAAATAATTTAGCCTCTGCAAGTATCCATCTTATGGTAGATGTGTCTACTTGTAGATTAAGCTCTTGCTTAATCTTAGTAGACATTGAAAATGGATCCATTATTGTTAAACAGACGCTTTTCTAACTCACGTCCTTAAAATTTTTTTTTCGAAATATTGTTTCTGCATTTTCTACCCACTTTTTTGCATTAGATATAATTTTTGCAGAGCAGGAAAGAGCATCTTGTATAAACTTATAGGTTTTACCCTCTTCTAGCACTTTTTTAATGTGGTCTCTCTTTTCTTGGGTGCAGTGTTTTTTCTACTCATTTAAATTAACACTCCTCACAAAATGAAAATAAATTATATTTCATTGGAAGATTTTAAATTAAATAAGTTTTGCACAATAGCACACTACGGTCTGTAAAAATGAATACCAGTATTATCAACTTCCCAAACGACTAAGGAAACTCTGTATAAGACCTTGATCATCCCAGTTCTGCTTTATGGCGCTGACTCTATCAAAAGCGGATGAAGTTATCCTTGGTCGCTTCGAGAGAAAGATTCTTTGTAAAATTTTCGGTCCCGTTTGCGTTGACGGGCTTTGGAGGAGGAGATTCAACGACGAACTATACGACCTGTACAGCCACATCGACCTAGTCAAAAAATTGCGCATCAGTCGTTAGATGGCTGGGACATGTAGAGCTGGCGGAAACAAATGCTGCAGCCCGTAGAGTCTTCGAATCTAACCCGGAGGAACAATACAGTAGAAAAAGACCTCGCCTTAGGTGGCGCACACAAGTAGAAGGAGACCTCAATAAACTTGGAGTACGCAACTTAAGGCAGTTAGCTAAGGACCGAGCTAATTGGAGATGCTTGTTAGTGGAGGCCCAAGTTCACTCCGAACTATAGAGCCACCTAAGTAAGTAAGTAATTAAAGTAAACAAAAAAACCAAAACAACAGTTATAAATTGAAATTGGAAAATTATCCGTTTTATAAAGACTTAAAAATCGGCTCTGTGGTAATGAACTTGCCACGATAATTAAAACAAAATAAAGACAGTTTTTGTAAAATAACTTAGAATGCTTAGAATGTCAGTAGCAATCTTTGCATAAGGTATACAAAAAATATATGTATCCATTGCAATTTGTTTGATATTTTCTTTTATTTTGGGCTATAAAAAAATCAGCAAAAGCCAAATGCATTTAATAAATTTACAAACATAAGAATATATTATTTATGGCTAATACTTTATCGTGCGCCCATTTTAATTCAACGTGGCTTTAAATTTGATTCGTATGTACATACATATGTTTCGGAAATAAAGAGTAAGACAATATTAGCATTTGTTACGATCGTAGCGACTGTAGGAATTTGCAATTGTTGCTCTGAATGCATTTATCCATATACATATGTAGATACCCGTACTTACCCCCGGTCTCCACGATAAATTTTTCATAGCTTGCAATATGGCATGCTATGAAAATTGCTCGTGAAGACCATAAATAGTATAGCCGACTGATACTAAAAAAATATTTGATCTAATTGATTTCATTTTTGGAAAAGGAATTCATGCCAATTGCATAAAAAAAAATTTGTTCAAGAGTTTTCCTTGACGTGTCTTAAGCATTTGACAAGGTATGGCGTGACGGTTTTAAGAGCAAATTACGACAAGTTCTGTGTGAACACTTATGCAATATCTTGCAGTCATACCTCAATACAGACACTTCCATGTTAAACATGCAAACGAATATTGAGACATTAAGGAAATAGCGGATGGTTTTCGTGGTCCGATTTCTTATATTGTATATACTCGTGACATCTGACAAGATGACGGCACCGTACTGACTAGATTTGTGGATGACATCGCGATCTTGGCAACCGAACTATAGAATATACTACTGGTAAGTGTAGAGAAATCTAGAGACTTATGGTATACAACTCTGGAATTCTACTAAAAAAAGTAAGAAAAAACTTTTAAATCATGCCATTTTGTAGATCTAAACATAGTATGTAGAAGAGTAAGGTAATCCCTAATTTGACTGCGGACGGACTAAAAATATAGGATAGAGGAGCTGTGGCCAAGGTCTTATGCCAATACCCTAGAGAAAGTGGAGGAAATGAGACGCGAGCTAAATAGTAGGCTTAGTCATAAAAGACACTGAAAGGCACGTGAATAACGCAGTCTATTAAATTCTAAATGACAGAAATTTACTGCTCCAACTACAAAGAACGAAATTCTTTGACTTTGACAGATTTAATTTCGAGAAAAAAAAAATTACAAATAAATACAAAAACAAATACTAAAGATTGTAAATCTGGACTTTGAATTCTATTCGGTTTTTAAAATTATTGGATTTAGCTAGATCTAAATCTAGCATAACCAAAGTTTACCAAAATCGTACCGATCGATGGTTTGAACAATAGAGGCAGGCCGACACAGAACAAAAAGGGTAAGAGGTAATCCGAAATGGAAGAATTAAGTAAAGGTTAATTCGGGTTTGAAACTGAACTCCAAAATCATTTAATATTCCTATTTTAGCTTAGTTACATAACAGAATGAAGAGATTGAATACTATCTGTGTTACCTGAATTCCGTAAAGTTTGATATGATTAAAATGTTTTAATGTTTAGGTATTGAAATTTACCTAGTAACCGCATTTGTGGACTTCATATTCCTACTTAAAACAATTTTGTATGACTTTGCCTTGCTGCATCTTTGCATTTCGCCCACGTATCATAATCTCGCCAGAATACGATGGAGTGAACTGAAATGACGTGATTGATGATTTTTCTACTTCCCTCCACGTCTGTGTCCGTTTGTTGAACACAGATTTACCCTAGTTTCGTCTGAGAAGATTATTTACTTCCAAACATCCAATGAACGGCGTAGTCCGCCCATACTATCTAGTAAGTAATGGACCATGCTTCTTCCTATGAAACGAGGATCTTAAAGGCATCGATAAACTTTTTGGCAAGAGACGTTTGTTTCTTACCACTCTTATCAACAATTTTGAGTATGAGCATGCACATTGATTTCTTAATTCGTCTTACCCGAACCAATCGAGTTTTTATTAACATAACGTATCTAGTAGTTACCACCATTTGTAAATTCCCTGCTTCAAGCAGAACTCTTGCACCAGTAGTTACTTGCTTCTTCTGATATTTTTTAAGTATTTCCTGATTTTTTAATGACACTCAGTCCAATACCCAGTCTGACAATGAGAGCTTAAACTAAATTTTTACATGAGTTTCAACCTTAAGTTTAAATCGCGGTTTAACTGAACAAAGTTAAGCATGTAATTGTGAATGAAATCTAAGATTGAAATGTAAATTAAATTAAAAATTAAAAAATGTCAATTTGAAATCTATTTTTGCCGCTAGGGCTAGTAATCTCTAAATAGCTTAACTACAAGTTGTTTTTATGATAATAAAAAGTAGAGCCTAATAATATTGAACCGTAGCGCTCACCGTACGTGGTGGGGAAATTATAAGGATCAAATTGTAGATACTGACCAACATTGAATTTAAACGTTTGAGGATTATAATCATAGAAACAAATAGAGCTTGTTAGAGCATCCGCTTTATAAATTTTACGAAAATAACTCGCACTTTACAGTATGACCGAAGGTAGGCTTAAAAATAAAAATTAGGATTCAAGGCATGGCAATATTTGTTTATTTCTTAATTTAATTTTTTTAAACTATTAGGTAACTTCGAAGAAATTTATATAAGGCAAATATTCCAGAATTCCGCTGTGGTTCAAGTGGTTAGTGCGTTTGACTACGGAGCGGGGGAATCGAGGTTTAATCCCCAGAACACACATAAAATTTCTTTCACGACCCCAGCCCTCGAGAGCGTCTGACAAAAATCCGAGAGTATAACTGTCATGAAAAAGCTTCTCAAATTGCCCTTCGAAATGGCATTAAGCAGTAGATCCCTCCTATTCGTGTAAAGAATATAACACGCACATCATGAATGGTTATGAGAAGCTAGGCCCCGGGTTCTATAGACCTGTCGCGCCAAATGTTTGTAAATATTCAAGAATTTATTATTTGTTTGTGAATAAAATTTATAAATATTCGAAGGAATGTAGTTTCAAAATAATATGAACAAAGGTTTTTTAAAAAAAATTAAAAAATAAAAATAAATATAAATAATGATAAAATTAGAAATCATTTAAAATTTTAAACATTTTAAAATGCCCTGGATATATCTTTAGAGTAACGCCTTTATTGTATCTATCTTTAATGCAAGTATTTTATATTTTACTTTGCCAAATGCCGAAAGAGAGTTTTACCAAGACTGTTCGAATTATAAAGTCATCTGACGCTGAGAGGAAGTGAATTCCAAAGACGAATGACATTAATGAAAAATTGTCGATCTGAGCTTTCATAAACGATGCGCGGGTGAACTAAACTGAGGGATCAATAAGAACGTGATAGTGGAAGTTTGCCCAATAAATATGGAGGCTGTTTGCTGAAATTAACTTTATGGAGATACTTGACTGTACAATACTCGAGATATTTGTCTAGCTTGTAATGAAACATGGTCATAGCGACCCAGCCTATAAACGCGAGTGATGTTATTGAATGCAATGTTAAGCTTATCCACATTTCATAAGTGCACTACTGGATTGAAAAATTTCGAAGCCAAATGATTGTTATGAGTAATGCTCTTTTTATGATCAGTCTTGTATACAATGGTGTACATATATGATAGTGACATTGAAAGATACATGAGGGAGCGATAGATTTTACCTATAACCACACAGATTGACCCTGCTATCTACAAGACATTTTGTTTTAGATGAATTTATTTGTAATGAGTTCTCTACAGACCAAAATGGAAACTTCACCATGATAGACAGGTATTGTACATGTGGCATTAAAGAAAAAAAAATAATTGATCTAAGCCCATGTTCGTAATGAGTCTTCTTATAATGCGTATTATGCGTTTCTTTGTTAAAAACGAATTACGCGTAATGTTTCTCAAAAATATAGACAACCGTTTTTACATAATACCTACATATCATATCTTTACATAATACATAAAACTTACCGGTCGGAAATTATATAATTTTTATTCCACAATGCATAGTTTATCATAATTGTTATCCTTTGCTCCATACAATTGTAAGAGTTTAAAATCCTGGGATATTTTTATTTGACCATGCTTTGCCAATTATGTGTAATTTTTCCCTCACTTCACTATTATTGCACTCAACATTTTCTTCATTCTTTTAAAACGGAATGCCACTAATTCTTTTTAAAGACAAACACTTAGCACAAGTACAAGGTATATACCATATGCATACATATGTACATATACATACATATGTGTGTATATGGGTGGTACATGAATTAATGGCACACGAAAGGACATTTACCCGATAAACAGCATTAAATTATGAATCAAATTACCACGAAAGTCGCACTGAATACAAGAATGGAAAAAAAAATCAATAAACCTGCAATATGCAAAGTGGGGGGAAGAAGTGTGAGTGGCCGGGAAATTATATTCAAAATTACGGGAAGATATGAAAGGAAGGATGAAATTAGTAAAGGATATGAATTTTATAATGGGCTGTGAAATGCAAAATACGAATAGCCTCATTGTCCTTAATTGGTCCCATTGTTGGAGTAAAGATGTACATATACACATACTAGCAAAGATAATATCAAGAGACATTTGATTCCGTATTGGGTTGTCCTGTATTTACACAATTGTAAAATAATTAATGAATACGTTAAGGAAAAAAATCAACAAAATAATTGTTTTAAGCAAAAAAAAATGCATGTGTCCGACACCCCATTCGAAATTACTTCCGCTTTGCTCAATACCACAATAGTTACGCACGCTATATGCATATCTTTAGTGCCCAATGCGCAGTTGACTCATAGCTTGAGAAGACAGGGGCGGAAAAAATTCAATTCGATATTAAATTAATTTTTTTTTCCCAAATTTTGCTACCATGATCGTTATGGATAATGAGTTTCTTCAAACACTAATATGGATATTGTACATACATATGTACGTATATATGTTAATTGCTGATACAAATTAGTGTCAACTCAATTGTCCTGCGCCACTTTGGGAACCCTGTGCACACGAAATGAGTTAAAATCTTTGTTATAACTATACTCGGCGAATTGATTAAAAATATTTGTAATTTTTTTTTTTTTTTTTGAAAAGATCATCTATTTTCGCCGAAAGTAATATCCAGACTCATCATTTGGTCTTACTCTTCTTTTCATACGTATTTATCGCGATAAAATTGGTTGATCCGAAGTTAATCCACTTCAACCATACTAAGTCAGACAATAAAACACTGTCGTAGGTAAAAATCGATACCTTTATGGTGTTATTTTCTTCTTTTTTTCAAAATAATTGAAATGTCTAGAAATTAGTTCGACGTCATTTTAAGGGGTATTATCATTTCCAGGACTGACCTGAATAGTGGGGTGGGCTAAAAAGAGTCATTAAGAAAGAAAGGGTAAAACTCATACACAATTTTGAAAGTATTATGTACATGTTTGCTGTTTAACTAGTTTAACAAAAGGCCAGTAATTAAGCTAATACAGATTGCGCTATAACACCTTTGTACAAACACTTTTGAGATCAGAGCATTGCAGACATCAAGTCTAAATACCTAACATCCCTTTCCCTTCACTTTTTGTATCGTTTCCTATGATTAATTATTATGAAGAGAAAATGGAACACGACACCACGCAGTGTCATTGTTCTCCTTATAATGACGGCAAAAACTAGGACCAACTAGACAAAGGCAATCCAAAAGCACGAACAGCAAATTAGAGTTTGCACATCCCATTGAATACAACTGGGAAAAAAGGGGACAATGAAGGATAGATTGGAGAAAACAGGATTTTTTTTTATTGAATAAAACAAAATTCTTTAACATTTGCATATTACTTGGGCTTATCCATTTTTTACGGGGTATCCAGAGTAAAAAAAATCCAATTACACTATCGTATTTATTTGAATCACTAAGGACTCTTTTTTTGAGTCCTGTTTCATGGATTTTTGAACTCACATGTTTTTCACTGAAACACTGAAATGACTTCTAGCTTTGTAGGTAGGTATTTACCGCATATACTTATTTATTTATATGCTTATGTATATTTTAGATTAATGTTTCAACAATTGGGTTTTAGTGATGATGAGTATATTTTAATTCGGCAAATTTTCTCGCTTCATTTCTTTTTAATGAATGAATGACACGCGCGACACACAAAGCCAAAACGTGTGTTATATGACCCGATGCGTCTTTACAGAACGATCGAAGGTAAAACACTGTCACTACTGGAGGGATGGCACAAAAAAAAAGATCCTGGAATTGATGGTTATATGTCTTTGGTCCTTTTTTGCCAGTTGAAATTGTTTTTGTTATTGCTGTTGTTGCGGGAGTCCAATAAAGCGCCGCATTAGAATTTCTTGGATATCCAGTGGACGTGAATCAATTGGGGGTATTTTTGAATTTCCATTCACTGTCAGAGAATTTTCCAGTTCAGGTCGAATATCTAGTGCGAGTGCTGTAGCTCTCGATGTTGGCAATAAGTAGGTACTACGCCGAAGCAAGTTTTATTTTCGAGCAAGTTTTCTTTGCAAAATTTCCTTACCAGGGGAGCACGATACATCTTGGCCATGTTTCCACTAGCTAACGCATTTCCAGTGGGAGCTCTAAGGGAAAGTTATTCTCTATAGCTCATTGCTCTCTCTTTAACTCTCACTAAGCGACAGTGGAAAAATGTGGTGTGTTGAGCTAGTGGTGGAAATGAGTAAGGGGAAATTGTTTTCCCAATCTGTCTTTGGGAATATTTTTCTGGTATACCTTTATTACCTATCCAGATTACTTATCTACAGTTACTTTTTTCTTCTTTTACAGAATAAAAATTAATGATTATGATTGGGATCTTTTACATTTTGTGATTTATTTATGTACGTAGGTATATGAATAAAAGATATTGCAAACAAATTTTTAAGCTTTTGTGTGTTTTTTTAGTCTCATATTATTAAATATAATGAGTAGATAACTCTAATGAGCGAATATTTTCAAGAAGATTTTTTTTACAAATGACAAGGTATGTTATGCCATGGTAAGTCTAAGGGTTTGATCCCTTTTCGCCTTGTCCATTGAACAGTGTTCGCGGTTAATCAGTCTCCAGAGACAGAGTACCAGGATTAAATTTTATATCAGCACAGCTCCTTCTCTTATATAAAACGCAAGTTAAACTCGGCTCCACAACATGATTTTAATGTGCTCGACAGTACCCAAAAACATGTGATTAACTTGATCAAAGATCCAATATTTGTCCAAAGAAAAAAATACGAACTAAACCTGACAAATCCAAACTAACCTAAGCGAATACAGAAACTCAAAATAAATCATAAACTACACCTATACTAATTTAAACGAATCATCCATAAGGTTAAGACGCTTTTTTCACTGCTTCTCCGATATACATATACGGTGGTCCATCTGTTGGTTTCTTTGTGAATTCTATGTTATTTTGGATAACGTTCCAAAAAGTACTCATCTCCGATTTTTTCTAAATTTTTTTGTATGTATAGTCTAATATGTCAGAAGTTAAATTCCAAAGCGGTATTTGGCACAAACTAATGGGAAGGACGAGAAGGACATGCAAAATTTGAAAATCCTAGATACAAAAACAAATATAAAATATCTTTAAACTATAATACGTACAGTTAATCACAAAAGTGAGTATACACCCTTCACTTGACTATATTCGCATTGAAAATCAAAACTAATTCCATTCAGAAAGGGACAAAATGAATTTTATAAAAAGCTTAATATTATTTCTGAAGGAAATAAGAAAAAAATCGTGTAAAAATTAGAAAAGAAAAAAAAATTCAAAGTTTACTTAAAATACTGAGAAATTCATATCACAAAAGTACATAAGTATACAGTAATAAAAAAATACATTATTTGAGAAGTTTTATGGATTGTAATTTTTCGTGGCGTATTCTTTTGATTTCCAAACAGCTTTTATACTCGAAGGTATCGAGTTAACCAGATGTTTTGTTATATTCGGGCTGATTTTGTACCATTCATTCTGAATGGCACTTTTTAGACCATTTTTTGCCCTTATATCGGGTTTTCTTATTTGTCGTTCAAGATACTCCCACAGACGCTAAATTACGATCATATCAATTGATTGCGGTGGCGTCTGAGCTGGTTTTTAACGTTGTGCAACACTCATTCGAACTCTCAAGAAAATTGTTTATGCTAATGTTGAAGTATTCATACCTATCCATAATGGAGTCAATAAGCACTAAATTTCCAACCTTAGATGCCGCCATACACTCGCAAACCATTACAGAACCACCACCATGATTCGCAGTTCCCCGCATTTTCTTTGGATACAGCTCTGTATCCCGTTTTCTTAAAACATTATCATGCCGACCGATCCATAAATGTTAAATTTGCTTTCACCTGACAAAATAATAGCATTCCGGAAAGCCGGGTCACCCTTATCATAGTATTTTGCGAATTGTATACGCTTTTGGCGATTAAGCATGTTAACTAATGGTTTTTTGTCATGTACGGTCAAATAAAATATAAAGCTTTAAAATCCGTTTACAAGTTTTGAAGATATAATCTATTTTTGGAAAATGTGCTCTTATTTTTAGAGAAACAGCTTTTATTAAAAAAAAATAGTACCAAGTATTTCTTACTGTATTACGAAACTACATTGTAAGACTTTTTTAACGGTATCAAATACGCTACATTCCTTGCAACGCATTTATTAGTATGAACAATTCATTTCAGTTCAATTCTTTAAATTTGGCCTTATGTCGCTTTGTAAAAGTGGGATTAGGTCAATTTGTCTTTATG
Organism: Xylota sylvarum; assembly: GCA_905220385.1. Taxonomy (NCBI): domain Eukaryota; kingdom Metazoa; phylum Arthropoda; class Insecta; order Diptera; family Syrphidae; genus Xylota; species Xylota sylvarum. Next base: position 89,774,618 of record LR999958.1, read on the forward strand.
TCACTTATATGCATAAATAGTGGAATATGTATGGGGGGCATGTTGCCCCCTGCATCCCCCCTGCTTGGGATTACTGCTGTATTTGGGGTAGGTGCTAGGTTGGTTATATGTAAAGTTTCTTTAAATCCATCGAAACATTCGAAACATTGATATAAAGAAATTTTGCGTACACCTAACCTCGCAGCTACACACTTCAATTGCAGGGCAGCATGCCTCCCATACATATTCCACGGTTTGGTCTTAAGTCTCAAAATAATTCGGCCTTATGTCGCTTTCTCAAATCTCATAAGGCCAAATGCTTATTGACGACGCATCCACCGCCACGACGACTCATTTAGGGGATGAGCCGCTGTTTCCTAATCTACAAACTCCTTGGAATGATTCATAGTGAAATGCTGATATCCAAAAGATTCTTAATCCATATATGTATCCCTTCCAACAATCTGCTTGAATTATAATTCCATACATGTTCTTGAATCATGTTCTTGAATCAAACCGATCAAAGTATGTTTGTCTCTTTTATTTCCGGAGTAAATCTCTAATCCAAGAACCCTTAACAACATGGCCCCGGTGGTTTTTACAACGACCGATTTTGCATCCTTCAACTACTATAATTTCATCAGCACCTCCTTTGGCCTCCTTGGCCCCTTTCTTCCATCATCGGTAATCTTTAGTTGGGTATGTTATTGATTGTAACGGAAAAACTTTTGTTTATACCAATGTGACTCCCAGTGCGCGCTCGACAGTGGATTAATGTCACTTCTAAGGAAATAAACTCTTCGCGTTAACTAATATGTTACAAGAAATATAGCATGTTTGCTACCATAAAAAAGGTTTTAATGTAGCATTGTAATACAGTAAAGAAAAGTTACCCTGGTACTATTTATTTTTTAAATAAAAGCTTTTTCCTTAAAAATATAAGCACATTTTCCAAAAATTGATTATATCTTCTAAATTTGTAAACGGATTTCCAAGCTTTATAATTCAATTGACGGTCCTTAATTATAAGTTTAATTTGCGGTATCATTTATATATACACATACGTATAGTTTTAAAGATATTTGAGTTTTTGTATCCAGGATTATATAATTTTGTTTCTCCTTTTCATGCTTCCTAGTAGTTTGCGCCAAAAACCGCTTTGGATTTTTACTTCTGGCATATTAGACTAAATGTACAAAAAATTTAAAGAAAATCGGAGATGAGTACTATTCGGAACTGCATCCGGTATTTTGACCCCATAAGAGCTACTTAAAAAATTGACAGAAACTCAGTAGTATATTATCTCAGAAATAGTGCAAAGTTACTTCCAAAGTGGATACTGTGTTGACGAAACGCTGCGACTTTTGAAAAGAAATTTCGGTGGAAGTAATGCACCAACTGCAGTTGGTATACGCAAGTGTGTGATGAAAGTTCGTGAGACTATGCTAGGTGAGGTGAGCTATACTTTCAGCAAGATGGGACTACATGTCACTCAAGCCGGCCAACAATCGATTTTAAGTTCAGTCGTTTTGGTGATGTTGCTTGGCTGGCACGGAGCTGCGATTTGACGCCGATGGACTTTTTTTGTGGGGTGCCATTAAAGATCGATGCTATGGAACAATCCAGAGATGATTCAGGCACTCAAGAACAATATTGGTCATGCTATTAGTGAAATAGGGACCGAAACCATCAAACATGTAATGAAAAATTGGGATGAGATGATGCCTACTGTCTACCAAGGCAGCCAAGGCAGTCATTTGAATGAAATAATATTTCGTAATTAATCGGAAGGTTTAAAAAAAATGGCGCGACATGTCTATGGGTTATATTCTTTACATGAATAGAAGGGACCTACTGTTTAATGCCGCTGCCGAAGGGCAATTTGAGAAGCTTTTTCATGACAATTATGCTCTCATATGTTTGTCAGACGCTCGCAAGAGGTGGGACCTTAAAAGAAATTTTATGTGTTGAATAGGGATTGAACCACGAACCACTCGCTCTATAGTCCAACGCACTAATCACTTGAGCCACGGCACCCAGCAATGGGCGGTTTACTCTTTACAATAAAGCAACTATCGTTGAAAAATATTACGGAATGTTTTTTACAGCGTTTTTAGAGGGCCTACCAATAGATGGTCCACACTATACATACCTACATTATGTATGCAAATGTTCCTAAAGAACTCACGATGTGGTACATACTTGTGTATGTATATACTCGTAAGAAAAGCATGCCCAGTTCCTCTTTATCCTATTCCTTTGCTCTGTCACGTCATAGTTTATTGCCCCCAAGGACAAATTAGGTAAGAATGTGTGTAGGTAAAAATTCTGTTTTGTGATCCCTAATTCAATCCTGTGAAATTCAAGAAGGTTTGTCTGTTTACTGACTCTAACTAGTGTCGGACATAGTGTATTGCCCAATATCCCATGCTAATCTGCATTATTGTACCGATAACTGCTCAGAATCTGATTAAGTAATTATTTGTGTGCCTTATGGTGGATGAATGAAACTTCAGTGTAGGTTTTTAAAGATTTATCCGCCTTTCCATTTCAGAAAATTCTATACCGAAATCTTTTGTACAATCGAATACGCTTTGGCTACATTAAATTGTTGTAATCATAGTTTCTCCAAAACCTCTAGCTAGAGGTAGAAATTTTAAAAATCATATGGTGAAAATCAATGCGTGAAAAAAAGGAATTTTTCGAAATTCTAGGTCTTAAGGAGAGAAAGGGGGTTAATATCGAATTGTCCGTCATTTCAAGATGTTTACGCAGCTCTAATTTAAGACATACAGAAAAGCTTAAATCCATCTGGAACGGATCGTATGATACCCTATTTTCCTTCCCCAGTGGGCATGGCCAAAACCTTTGTATGCGTAACTTGTTGACAATCTGAATATCTTAATATTTGGTCTAAATAACATTTTTCGGTTTCATATAATTTAGTGAAGTTATGAAAAAATGGGCTTGGCAGTGGGCGGATTTAAAACGTCCGTCTGAACCACGAATGTTAAGTTTGCTCTCGTCCGAAAAATTCACGGTGTTTCAGAAACACCACAAGCGATAATGTTGATGGTTTTTGGCCAATTCAAATCGCTTTTGTCGATTGACTTTGCGTTTCTTCCGAATGTTTTAATCATGGTATGGGCCCGCATGCCTTACCTGTTTCACTTGTTATTTCGGTTAATATAATTAGCGCCTTAGTTTTGTAAATCTGCTTGACTTTCCTCACAATAAGCCGACAGTGGAGTAAGGTGCAAATGCAGTAAATTTGAGTGGACGTCCAGAACGATTATTATTTTTTACGTTGGCGGTGTTCTTATATTTCGTTATAATTTTTGAACAATTGATGGGCTTTTTGCCCACAATGTAATTTATTTCACGCTCCGTTTTTTTTTTCCAAAAAGTATTGTATTATGATTTTTTTCAAATCTTTGCTTAGGTCCTTACCGCATTTTTTCTCGTATTGCCATTTTCTTTAATTATTATATATACTAAAAAAAATATAAATGTGAAACGTTTAACAATAAGGAAACACACTAAAATACCGAAGTTAACAGCATACGACTGCACGAGTAATTAATCTCCAAATGCCGCTGGTGCTTATTTACTTTTGCGACCTGAAAAATGCATGTAGCTGTACAAACAGTTACAGACTGCAGATGAGGAGCAATTTTTATTGTAATTTTTTCTCACAAGATGCTAGACATAATTCTGGATACACAGAGGTTGCAATATTCTTAACGTAATTTTATATTTGTACAAGGGATGTGCGACAACGATGGGTGCTTACTTACTTTTGTGACTAACTGTAGATATCTAATCCAATTCTGTAAACCAAAAGATGGAATCCACTTAGGGTGGGTCTAAAATCTGTAGATAGATTAACTTTCTCTTTACTGAGCAATTGAAAGCTTCTTTTAACTAGAATCGTAAGTTATTTAATTTTTAAACCGTATTGTGAATTACGGCGCACCATGTACTAGAATTTGCCGTAGAATGTACAAGTACGAACACAACTTCAGATATGCAACTGAATGTAGTCAGCTCAGGTTAATGCATAACTTGGTAAAGTCATTATTACAATTAATTAGTTCCTACTAGTCACATACTCACTACATAATGAAAATATTATATTATTATAGGTAAAATCAAAAATTTGCTACACAAAAATATTCCATTTTATAGGTAAAAAAAACACCCACTACCATTCTTCAGCAAAATATACCACGCAGATCTTTTTCAATGTTCTCAGCCAATGAATTGAGAGTTGAAAAACAAATGGAGTCGACAATAGACTCTAGAATCTAAGGACTTTTTATACGTTAAGAGTTAAACCTCCTTTTCATATTATCCGTACCGCAGTCTCCCTATTATTTTATTTAGATAACCTTATTTACATATACCGAACAACAGAAAAGAAATTAGGGATGGTTGAAATCCGATGCTTTTGAACGCTATGCTCTTTTGTAGGTAAATGTATTTGTTATATTTAAACAATGGTTACTACAGGTCATTTTATTTATATATACACATACATACCTATGTACTTTTCTTTTGTTCCACAACAAATTTATTTAATGAAAAGTCAATACGCTGCCATTTCTACCAGAATAGAAATAGAAAAGGAAATAGCAAAGATACTCGTATATGTATGTATTTGAATTATATTCTAAGATGGGAAAAGGACAATGAAAAATATCTGCAACCTATAATTAATCCCCGACAAAAAAAGGAACATTGAACTGGAATATGTTTAAAAGGGAAAATATCCCAGAATCTCCTAGCCGCAAACGTCTACACAGAACATGCGAAAGAATGAAAAATTCTTCTTAGAATGAAGACAGGGAGCTGCTAAAGGACACGCTAATATAAGATGAATGAAGATGAAGAGACCGCACGAAGAGCACAAAGAGTGAACAAGAAAAAAATAATTTATTCAAATTATTCCAAAAGGATACCTCTACCCACCTTATCGCCTCTTTTCAAAGTGAAAAATGGAAATACCCCGCTATCAGTAACAACAGTACAATGAATATAATGTATGTGTGTATATTATATATATGAATGTAGATATGCATTACGTATTTTTTTTTTCCATTTCCATGGAAATGCGCTTTAGATGTGGCAGATGATGCGTTTGTACCTAACCAGGATCTTCCTATCCTATTTCTCAATGTTTCCTTAAGCTTACCTATTCAGCACATTTATATTTTACCCCACAATTTCCTTCTCGAGTAGAGACTTGTGAAACAGTGTTCTTTTGGCTGATGATACTATAGAAAGTCCTCAGCATGCATCAATGGGAACCACTTAAAGTTAAAATGGTTTTTATTCACACAGAGATGAAAATAAATTGAAGGATGTTCACATGTGTAATAATACTAGCTTTCGTCGATTGAAATTAAGTGCTTATAACAATGCGTACTGTGCAGGCAAACACAAAAAAGTCGCGTCTAAATTAATAGGAGCTTATGCAAGGGTCATTTGATAACATAGTACGTCTATGTGCATATGTATGTATATACACTTGCACTCATATAATAAAGTCAGCAAAAAAATTTTGTATTAAAGTTTTTAAAGTTCATGTTTTATTTACAAAATTATATTGATTATTCTAAAATATATTTACATAGCTGTAAGTAATACAATCGTATACTAAAAAAATTGAAGAAAACAAAAACAGCAAATTTACAAAGAATTGATTTCTGTAAAGGTAACGTATAATTAAGTCCTCTGAAAAAAAATTATATAATTAGGTTAGATTTTATTTTAAGTCGTACCTTTCTTATCTTAAAGCTGTGTTGGATAACCTTTTTGTTTAAAAACACACTCATTGTCTGGGCCAATGGTGCACATTGGCCGGGAGTGATCTTATGCCACTCTTGCTGAATTATTTCGCAGAGCGAGCTTTAAATGTGGGATTTTTTTCCTGAAACTGCTCTTTTTACAATAGGTCAGGACTTAGAGCCGGCTACTGAAGAACTTTAATTTTCTCTCTCAAACCAAGAATTAACAACCCAAGAGCAGTTTTTCGGATCGTTGTCCTGCTGAAATGTCCATGCAAGTGATAAACTTTCACCGAAATCGCCATTTAGATGGTCATTTAAGATGGTCTTGTATATTTCATCCGTCATTTAACCATTGATGAGGTGAAACATGCCCAAACCATTTCCAACGTGCCTCCATCTCTATCCGTAGATATAAATACATACATATGTATTTATTTACATATGCATGTACGTCCATCCGAATGTCACCATTTTTTTGATTTTAAATTTTGAAATAATAAATAAGAATATACTTAACATTAATTTTACATGTCTTTGTATGTATGTACATATATATGTACATGGAGAATGTAACTATTGTCGAAATTGGCACGATATTGGCACAATTTATTTTATTTACGTAAGGCTCCAAGGTGTTTTTCGAAGAGCAATTTCGACGGTGAAAGTTGTATGGTAAAGGGTGTTTTCTGCGTTCGGGTAAGATTGCAGTTGCCTTTACCTCCACAAAATGCATAGTGCAGCCTACACCCTGCCACTCCAAGACAACTTGATACCATATTTAACTCGATATCGTCGATTTCCTCATGTCTCTCAACAAGACAACGCAACGATTCACGTTAGTCGTCAAAGGTAGCAATGGTTTCAAACCCAAAACATTAGATAGATGGAGTGCCCGTTTTCTGGACTGCAATCCAAAAGAAAATCTTTGGGGAATCATTACACGCCGAGTTTAATAATTTATGGGTGCATGAAACTCCTAGGGGATTCTCTATTAAGAAAACTAGTTGGGAGTGTGCTTAATGGAATTTTTAGTATTATTGAAAAAGGGGTAATAAAACCTAATACTAATTTTTGTAAAAACAATTAGCCAAAATAAAAAAAAAATTGAGAAAATTGTAGTGCAATTATACCTGCCAAACAGTTTTTTATTGCTAAAAATCCTAAAAGCAAATATCGGGGATTTTATTTTTGCTCTACTTACTTTTTGATGCCATAAAATAAAAAAATAATAAGAACCTATCAAGTTTGATTAAAACCTCGGTCTCAACATTTTTCACGAAACCAATACTTACCCTATAAGTAGAGGTGCAAGTAAAATAGTACGAACTATTATAATAATACTGAGGTTAGAATATATTTAACACAGATTTAATTTCTCCACCTTGCGATGTTTTGCTGGTGGGACAAGTGCATTCTGAATATGTGTAAGTTTTGCAGCAAACTGAGTTTGCGAAACATCTCTTCTCGACATTTTTAGTTGCTATTTTCTTCTTTAAAATGAAAATAGTTTTCTAATTGTCTAAGAGTGTTTATCCGACCGACTTAACACCGACACCATACGTACATACATACGTGGACTGGTGTTTTCCCCTTCGTAGTATCATTTTTTATCTGTTTTGTTTTTAAGTCCGTCGCCCCATTTATTTCTCATTTTTTCGTTTCAATTTATTTATATGTACATACATGTCCATGCCCTTGTGGCTATGCTGAATGTATGTACTTCAACCCACTTAGTTCTAGAAAGTTTTAAGTAGAATATAGGAATAGTGAGGGGAGAATGCAACACTAATTATGAAATATCTGTGTACCAACCCTATGCTTCAGAAGTTTGCTAGTGCATCAGAGAAGGATGCTTTTTTGTATCCTTTCCTGACCTCATTCCTCGCTCATGTGATCCTTGAAGTTAAGGAAAAAATAACTTATTCTAAGAACTTGCACACACGCTTAAATAATGAAAGTTTGTGCGAATCTTATGAACAATAGGATGTGTTTTCTTTTTTGCACTACCAAAGCAATAGTGTCGACTTCAAGGACCTTACACTTTAATCTGCTGGCGTATGAATATGTACATACATAGGTACTTCATCATGTAAAGTTGTTTCTTCTTTTTTTTAAAGAAAATAAATCAGCGCACAAGAGATGCAGTAGTTATGACATACTGTGTTATCAATGACTGATGATGAGTTACCCACTTAAAAGGGACTTTTCACTTGCGCATACATATTGTACACATTTTTCTGGATTTGGAAGGGATTAAGAAAAAGGCATGGTATGCGAAAGATTGTGGCATTTTGTTGCCATTTGTATATATTTTTCTTCATTTCTTCAGAAATAGAAACAAGTAAAATAAAAATGTCGCAAGAAAAGCCATTATCCCTTCAAGAAGGAAACTGAACACTACACAATTCCAGATACCGACATATCCTTCCTGCACTCGTGTGTATCTCAAAGAAGTCAAGTAGATTGGATCTCTTCTCCGTTCTTGTTTTCTTTTTATACTTATACGAGTACGTACGAGTCTCTCGTGTGTTTCCTGCGAAAGTGTTTACACACATAATCTGAATTCATATTTTTTGGGACACTCTGGGGTGTGAAAGGGCTTGATTGACTGCAAGTGTGTGACACATTAAATGATTTGGTATTTCCCTTTGTAAGAGACGTACACATATGTATGTATGTATGTACATGCATTATTTGAAACCTTCCTATTTTGTTTCTTTTATCACTTCTGATGTTTTTCTTTGTCCGTGAATTTAACTGAATAAAGTAAGGTCGATTCGAAACCTTTTTTATCTATATAATCGGAAAATTCAAAGAGATCTTATTTAGAATGTTCAGCGATAGTTCTATGCACTATGTATGTATGTATGTATGTACCTAAGTATAAAATGTACATATGTACATATGTAAATGTATGTGACGCTTCTAGAACAAATTTGAAACTCAAAGTATTCTTAATTGGATTTTATATTATGAATAAACCGATTGAATATATTCTCACGTTTAAAATGGTCGCTTATGTACCTACATGCTGAGTTTGTGCACAATATTCTTCAAGTCGAAAATAATTGTAAACAAAATGCAAAATTAAACTTAAGATAGTAGGCTATCATAAAAATTATTGTACGATCGTACCATTAAGATTTGTAATTGAATCTGTTAAAATATTTCTAATTACGAACGAAAATAGTGGGAACCTGTGGTCTAACTCCTAGTCGCTTCAAATATAAGTATATATATACATACATATACAGCTGGGAAACTCCATTTCAAGATTGAGCTAATGTAGCTTTTCCTTAGTCGGCTGAGTTTTAATCACATGTCTATGTATAACCATATTTCCCCATTCCTTTGATACAAACTATTTGCCACAAACGCAGACCTTCATTTATTAAAGACATATTTACTAAAACTGTTGAATAAACTTTACATTTGACTATAACCAACCTTTTTATGAAAACAGAATAATACTTTTTGTTTAAAAAACAGAATTTTAAATCTAAGGAACATAGAACTTTGTCACAAATTAAAGATTTTATATTTGTCCAATCATTATACCCTAAAATACAGAGTTTGTAACATAGCGAAATAATCGAAATAGACCCTACAAGGTAAATATATGTACATATACATATGCATGTACAGTACATACATATATTCGTGATCAGCAACAATAGCGATGACGATTGATCATCTGTCTGGGCCTTGAATTTTGATCTAGGAGCAGGAAATTTCATATCTGCACGTTTGGAAAAGAAAAGCACTACAAGTGTAATTTTGTTTTTAATCCACCCACTGCCACGCCAATATTTCCATAACTTAACTAGTTTATATGAATCGGATAATTCAATTTAGACCGTACATCATACGTTACGTAGCCACCCCTACTTTGTGAGGGCGTTTTCATCAAAAAACTGATTTTGCATGTAACATTCTCAAATAGTCGTAGTATTCTTAGTTGTTTAATGTCGTTTCCGAGGAGCACTTTGAGTAGCTTTCTTATGACAGTTATACTCTTGGATGTTTGTCAGAAGCTCGCGAGAGGTGGGGCCATGAAAGAAATTTTAGATGTTATCTAGGGATCAAACCTCGAACCCCTCGGCCCGTAGTCCAACGCAGTCACCACTTGTACATATGTACGTACATATGTAACATATGCAAGTATTGGATTCATTTAGATTTACCATCTCGTGATTTTGATGACTTTGGACTTTACTATTATAGAAAAAAGTAAATCTGGCAATGCCATCTGTCTGTCTGTCTGTGCACGAGGCTACAGCCTGAACGAGTGGACGATTTGGGATGATCTCCGGAGGCAAAATTGAAATTTTTGTTTTAGCCCTAATATTAGCGATACTTTACTTAAAGGATATTATACAAAAGACGGTTTTCTTGAAAACAGCTCCAACGATTTTAATTAAATTTAATATTTGATTTGCGATTGCTCAGCAATCAGATGGTATACTAAAATTGTTAACAATGATACAGTGACTCACAATATTGATCACGCTTTTATTTAAAAATGCCGTATTCACTTAAACGACTTGATTGGTAGATGCGTTTAACTTTTATGATATGATTTTAGTCCACTAGAAGTTCCTTCTAACGGTTTGTGAAGGATTTTTGTTTTTTTAGTCAAAAGTTTGGTTTTTTTGTACAAATGCACTTGGAGTGGCATCGTGATCAATTTTGTGAGTTTGAAACGAGAGTCGAAAATTTATTTTTTTTGCTTTATAAATAATAAAATAAAAAAAAAGTATAATAAAAAAGCAGCAAGGTAACAAATTGGAAACATTGCTTGTTCTGTTTTGTGGTTAAATAAAATTTAAATATTGGTATTTTTTGTTATTTAGCCTTTTAATAAAGGGTACGAATAATAAACCACTAAAAATAGCACAAAAGAAGCAAGTTGAAGACCTTTTAAGGAAAGGTGTGACCCATCGTCAAATTTCGGAGTCAACGGGAATACCCCTTGGTGCTTTAAGCAAATTTCGCCAAACCCTTGAAAACTGGCCTTGCAGAAACCAAGCTGGAGGCAAAAAAATCTTGTCTGCAGTTCAAAACCACAAGATTGTGCGAGACTTGAGGATGCAAAAATTTGAAAATGCAGTCCAAATCAAGCACGCACTGAAACAGGAACAGAATATTACCGTTTCGGCGGAAACTGTTCGCAGGACTCTAAGGGCAGCTGGTATAAGAGGAAGAACCAAAGTAAAAAAGCCATTGCTTACTAAACGACACCAAGATTTAAGGCTGAAATTTGCAAGAAGATATTCCAGTTGGATACCAAGGGTGGGCAAGGGTGATCTGGTCAAATGAGAGCAAAATTAACCGTTTGGGCTCATATGGGCGAGAATGGGTATGGAAATCTCCTGGAGAAAAATTACAACCTCGTCACGTTAAGTCCACTCTGAAATTCAGTGGGGGATCCATTTTGATCTGGGATTGCATGATGACACAAGGAGTTGGAAACATTCACAGGGTCCAAGGACACATTACGTCATCATCATACAGAGAGATTTTGAGTCGGCATTTAATGGAATCGCTGATGAAATTCGGTATTGAAACTTCGGACATCGTCTTCCAGCAGGACAATGATCAAAGCACACACCTAAAATCACTCAAAAATGGTTAAGTGACAACAATTTGACAGTGTTATGATTGCCACCGCAATCCCCGGATCTAAACCCTATTGAACATCTATAGGGGGCTTTGAAGAGATCCCTTACAGGTGAAATCGGCAGTTTAGACGAACTCTGGGCCAAAGTCAGGACCGCATCGGTAAACATTACGCCAAAGACTTACAAAAACTTGGTCGATAGCATGCCCAATCGAATTCAAGCGGTTATTAACGCTCGTGGTGGATACACGAAACACTGAGTTTTGGAAACCTTTGTTTTTTTTCAAACTCACAAAATTGATCAAGCTTGGTGAACTTTGTCTTTAATTTTTTATTTTTTCTACAGCGAAAAAAAATGTTAATAACTTTTATGGTATGAATTGAAATTGTTAAAATAAAATATTAAAAAAGAAACATAAGTCTTTATATACCTATTTGTTTTTTAAACCAAATGTTTTAATTTATCAGAACAAAGCGTGATCAATTTTGTGAGTTACTGTATTTTACTTAAAAGTCAATTTGGCAAAAAGTCGATTGGCGAGAAAACTGCTCTAATGATTTCGTTTCAATTTTATATTTGTAGATTAATACGAGACGGTCTATAAGATCAAGGTACATATACATATGTATGTATGCATGTAATACAAGGTAATATATTCTGGGCAAAAATTTTCGGTTCATTCTGTGCGTTTGTCAAAAAAAGGACAGTTGTAACCTTAATGTGAAAGCGGTTAGTTTATTTGAAATAAATTTGTTCTGGTTTTGATTAATTGTTGGTATTTTTAGACAATTTAAATTATAAAAGATTTGTTATACAAAGAATTCACAATCACATATGTAATGTGCAATGACTTACCACGTTTTGCGCAACAAATGTTATAACGGCACATACTTATTGTTAATTTTACTAAAATCGGAAAATTGAAAACGAGTCCAACAAATTCATTTAAAGATTTACAGATTAGATAACGCAAATGCTGCAAGATATTATTTCATATTTTTGGCCAAAAGTGCGTATAACGGTACTTTTTCCATGATCAAAAAGCCCCCCAGTGCCTCGGACTAGCCGATGCTTTCAAATCGAGTGTAAACTCGACACTTGTGCTGACCCCACCAATTGATTAGCAGTTTCCCTTTAAGATTTGGCGTATTATTCTCCCAATCTCTATGCTTCACGTTTATGTACATATGTATATCTTCGGCCATAAGATAGTAGTTCTCCATCGACTCCAGCCTTAGGCATGGGAAAAGTGTCTCGAGCTCTGAAATAAATAAAGAAGGTTGAGTAACTTTTTTTTTGTTTTTAGACTGCGACCACCTGAAATATCTTAATTTATGATCATTATTGTTACTCATTTTAATTAATTCAGAGTTAGCTTAGTTTGTCTAATCAAAAGCAAATCAGAGTTTCTACGTTCTTCACCATCAGTGAATTCACATTCACCGCAAGGATCTTTAAGGAGGACTTTTGGAGTATCTTTTGACCTTTACGAATTGCCCAGACGGGCCACTATTTGGCCGTATGTCATTTGGGAAGTTACGGGCTCTTTTATAGAGCAGGGCCAGGTGCACGCTTCGAATCGATCTTTTGCTGTCGAGACAGATTTACTTTTTTTAATGAAATTAGGGAAACCTCCATAGTTAGTTTTCTACCCGTTGCCCTATCTTTCCCTGCATCGAGGCTGAATACTTATCGCAGTTCAGCATGTCCGAACCATTGGCAGCGAACGCAATGGAAAATGCTTTCTCTCCTTCTTCATCACTTCTATCTTATAACCTGTTAGTCGGAACTTTAATGTCTCTTAGGCTACCCAGATTGCTGTTGGGTGACAGGTGTACCAGGAAAATGGTAATTTTCAATTCGACCCTTTTTCCTTAGCTGTAATGAATGGCTTCACTACTCAAAATCATCGCACTTTTTATCTTTGAGTAACTTGAGAATCCCCTCTGCTTCTGTAGACGGTTTCAACCCCTTCAACAGTTTGCAGCTTTTCTCCCTTCGGGATGAAGGAGGAAAACTCCGTCGTCGAGTCGCTAAACCATTTTTTGTTCGTGTGATAGTGCTCTACGGTATCACATTGAATGGCATGCCTGTCTTCGGTAAATCTTTTAATAGTAAAACCGTTGCCTATAGCCGACTTATACTGTTCTATGGTGTCTTTCAGCTCCATTTTGAAAGTGTTGATTGTTGCCAACCTTTGCCCTGTTGTCGTCTTCTGTTGCTGTTCTTGTTGTTGGTGTTGTTGTTGCTGCAGTTTCTGCTGCTATTGTTTTGACTTATTGTTTCGGCCACTGTTATTGCAGTCATTTCTGGTGTGGCTGCTGCTGTTGTTCCACCTACACCTTTTGCTGTAGCTTTAAAATGTATGTAGTAAAAGCCAGATGGAGTATACAGTACACATATCTATTTGTAATCAGAATCAATAGAAAAATCAATTGATTGAAATCTTTCCGTTCATAAACATCACATCTTTACTAGAAATCGAAAAAACTCATTAAGAGCAAACAAATCACCTACAGTTCATATGTTGCCACGGCCACTTTTTGGAGCGTTATCGTTTAAAAACCCGATTTCGATATTTTGCAACTAACATCTATATGGATGCATACATATGTACATACGTTCGATACTTTCACTGACTGACTGTTTCATAGATACGTACATATGTATATATGTAAGTATGTATGTACAAATGCATACATAAGAGTATAATATATGTATGTAAATATATGTAAATTAGTATTCTTCTAAGTGAATATGAAAACCAATTTTGGACGTATTCTATGTAGGCAGGTATTCTATGAGCGTTTTGGTGCAAAATCTTTCCTTCACCCAGGAAAAAGTTCCTAATGCAAAATATTTTACACTATGTACATACATACATTATATATGTATGTACATACATACATTATGTATAAATGTAAGCAGGTATGCATGTTTGAAGTAAGAATGCACTTCTCATACCCTTACTCAATCGTGTCAGTGTGCAAAGCTTGAAAATTTATAAAATTGACTGACATCTACTACGTTGCACTATCGTGCACACCTTGCTAGCAATCATTTGAATTTTAAATACATGGAAGAGGTATGTATGCAGCTACATATGTAAATATGTATGTATGTACATGTTATTTTATTTAAACGATTTTTTTTTTTTATTTCGAATTACCCTTACCTATCCAATGAAAGGGGCAAAAGAAATCACATCATTGAAGCAGCATAAATATGTTGGTATACATACATAGGAATACATACATGGGTATGTGTTTATAAAAGGACAAATACAGCACACTCAGGTTGTCATCATGACCAAAAACTCCAATAAAGGCCTTTCATCACACGGAAGGGTCTGTTTAAAAAATAAATTCATGTTAAAATAAAGCAATCATGCTAAAATAAAGCAATCGACTAGAATTAAGGGTTGATTGCCACTTGTACATACAGTTTTCCGAGTTTTTGTTTGCCACGCAATGTTTACTTTTAACCGAAAGTGTTGTTGATGTAAGAGATGTATAGAAAATGCTTAACAGTAAACATAACGATTAAGGGTTTAGGTAAAAAATACATCAATTTTGTTTTTGTTGGCGTATGTACGGAGGTACGAGCATTCTGGTTTTTAACGAAATAAAAGATACATGTTGATGTTGATACGAAGTTTTATACACTAGATATAAAAAAAACTAGATATACTTATGTACATACATACCTACTTAACATACACATGTACGTATGTAGCTATTATATTTATGAATTACGTAGTGTTTTGTATTACGTTTACTTTACAGAATATTCTGGGCCAATAAGGCCCGAACTAGAAATGGGGGATTTAGACTCGATTTGTTAACTAGTTATACATATGTATGTACTAGCAGAACATCCCGTCTTTGTTCGTGTCTTTTGAAATTGTACAATGCATGGCCTATATTGAAATCAGTAGAAATGAGCGCCATATAACAACATGCAACAATGCCATACAAATTAATTTACTCACTGTATACAAATACTTAAACTGTACCAACTTCCCCTTTATTGTATTCACGCACTATCATTTCTACCTAAAATAAATCCCATCCATCCTTTATCATTCGATGTACAACATTCAAATTGCTAAAACGAACTTGCTCAAGAATAAAATCACAGTGAAGTACATACATATCTTTATAACGTATATCAAAGTCTTTTATTTGCTGGTAATTCATAATTTTTCAACGTCCTTATGGAAAGTTTTTACCTGTTGTTTGGTTCCGGTGCAGATCACATTAGGGTTAAAATTCTTTAAGAGCATAATATCATTCCTTAAGAGCAAATTCAATATCATTTTGTGTGAAGAAATATCTGGGAGTTTGAGAATATGCAAGGATTCCAAAGGGTACTGCACCACTGTGTCTATACAGTTGTATCTCATATCAAAAGCATTTAATTTAATTCATTGCATAATTTGTTGGTGTTAGTATAGCCCGTTTCCTTAGCCTTGTAATTGGTTTGTCGGTTATGTTCTTCAAGTCCGGAGAGTCTCACGATGTGACAGAAACTATTAAGAATTTGAGCTTTCCCGTTTTCTTCTTGTATATTGCTGTCGTCTATTTATACCCTATTCAAAAGTATATTAATTTTGATACATACTGTTTAACATATGTATATAAATAGATAAATCCTATAAAGTATGTCTGTGTGCAAATATATTCGTGCTCAGTATCAGTACCGATGACGATTTAGCAATGACCGTCCGTCCGTCAGTATATAACCACATTTTGGGCCTTACATTTTAAGCTAATAAGAAGAAATTTCATATCTGGGCTTTTGAGAAGGAGAAGCAGTACAAATGTAAACATTTTTGAAATTCGTCCACTAGTGAAACCAAAAAATTTTATTAAGATCAAATATTTGGACATTCATATTCTCGATAATTCTACCATACATCATATTTGGGCACTCCCAATTTTTGTGGCCATTTTTATTAAAAAACTGATTTTGATGTACATAATTTTGCATGACGATGTTCAAACGTTCGAAGTTATCGTTGTAATTCATATAAAAATGCAGTATGGCAACGCCCACTTTATGAGGGCTGCATAAAAGATAGGGTATCATATAATCCGTTCTAGACGGATCGTAGCTTTTTGTATGTTTCTGTTTTCAAACTGCGCATTCTCTTCGCCACCCACTACTCATCCATGTTCCAATGTACCCTTATATTTTTTTAAGACATAACTGATTAGCTTTTGGGCAAAGAGTAGGATGATTTCAGGTAGGCCCTTATTTCGTCAGCACAAAATCCCCCTGGGATAGACTGGGAACGACTGTCTGAAGTAACCAGCAAACAGTACAGTGACTCCGACCATGAGCATAGTGTTACTTCGTAAATCATATATAATGCTCTTCTATGTGACAAAATGCACTCATCACAGACTATAACCTTGCATTGTCGAAGCATCTTTGCCATATAACTTTCTTAGATATTTCCCAAACAGGAGCTACAAATTGAGACGTAGCTTGAATGCTGAATGCAATCCTACTTCGAAAGTGTTGCAGCTATTCCACTCAAAGCGACATCAATAGTCTTACCTTAGCAAGCAACAAGTTAATGAGAAAAGTGTTTCCTTTTCCGCCTCACTGTGGGGCCGTCAAACATGGCATAATTGTAAATTTTTGCAGCAATCAAAACAAATATGCACAAGAGAAGAATACCGTAACTATTAGAGAAGCATGACAACATGTCAATCTGTCCAAACAATTGGCAACAGCAACGTTGCAAATTTGAGTAATATTGCAGGTAAAAAGATAGAAAAATAGATTAAACATTTTCGCAGTGGTGTATTATTTATTTAGGTTCATTTGATAACTGTCATGAAAAAGCTTATCAAATTGCCCTTTGAACATGGTATTTAACAGTAGGTCCCTTCAATTCATGTAAATAATGTAACACGCGCAACATGAATGGTTGGGAGAAGCTAGACTCTGGGTTCCATAGACCTGTCGCGCCAAATATTTGTATTTTTTTTATTGAACAATTTTTAAAATGGAAACAGTGTCTGAAGGTGTGTTTTATTGTCTCCTGGTGAACATATATGAAGATACCCCTCCGGTAGTTGTTGATCTTCTTCACCACAAAATATAATGGGAGATTTTTTTTTATGTTCCCAAGCAGTCCCAAATTTGACTTTTTTAATTAAGCTTAATGTATGTTTGTATGTATTATTTGATGTAAAAAAAACTGAGTGCGAATATTTGCGGTTTTTAAAGATATTTTCAATTTAGTGAGACTTTATCTTTACTTACATCAAACCCCACTATCAAGCGGACAAAATTTCTCATAAGTATTCTCCAGAAGCTAAAGGAAATCTGTGCTCCCCAAAATTTCAAATTTAGGAGAAAAAAATGTTTACAGTAACATTATATATAGGCATATTTTAAAATTGCTTACCTTTTAGTTAACCTTTTACCCTAACCTGTTAAGTTTTACTAGTCATTACAGATTCTGAGTGTTTCTTTATTTTTAAATTATTTTAAATTGAATTTATTTTTAAATTACACTAATCTGAACACAAATGAAAAAAAAAAGCAAATTTTTTACTTACACCACGCTCAACCACTCTACCACATCACTCGAGCAACTCAGAAATTTATTAAGTTTACTTATACGAAGTTGCAAAACAAACATTTAAGTATCCATAACTAGCTGCCACTATGCTCAAACTAAAGATTAATGACATGTTTCATAGTCAAATACCCCACTGTGCGCTTGGAGCGCCCAAGACAAAAATGTTGTCATTTGTTGATTTGAAGCTCGTCTATGTCATATGACGTTTCTCTTAAGTAACAGAGGTTGGCAGGAGTTTCACCTGATACTAAGGACTGTCCATAGTGATTAGGGGGGATGATCTGCCATCTCGCCTCAAACACTAGACCGCATTCATACTACATATTGTAGGCGAGCAGATTTCTGAACAAGTAACAAAAAAAAACACAGTTGTTTACTTCAGGACGATTTATTAAAAACTTGACTCTCAACAGCAATCTGGGCAATTATAACACGTAACCAATAACAACGGCAACGGTCTTGACTGAATCAATTTTGTCGTCGGACAACTATAATGCTCCAAATCAGAGCTTGATGGTGAGGATGACTCTCTTTTCTTTGTCCTATATTTTCTCTTCTCCTTCCCTTGATTAAAAATTAAGTTCGATAAACATCCGAATCGGGAAAGAATTATATTTAAATTCGTAGATACTTGCACATCTTTTCTTCTCAGCAAATATCTCCTGGAGCGACTGCTTCGGAGTGCTCGATTTATTGTTTTTATCAATAAATTTTTTTCAAAGACACTTCCAAAGACCACTTGTATGGGACCCGGAAAGCAATATTGATTTTCCAGCTGGTCTACCTATGATTAGTTTTTGCCTTTTTATACCCTATCCTAAGGGTATATTAAGTTTGACACATAGTTTGTAACATAGAGAAATAATCGAGATAGACCCTATAAAGTATATATATTCGTGATCAGCATCAATAGCGAAATCGATTGAGCGATGACCGTCCGTCCGTCCGTCCGTCCGTCCGTATGTCACCGCTTTTTGGGCCTTAAATTTTGAGCTAGGACTATGAAATTTCATATCTGGGCTTCTGAGAAAAAGATACAGTACAAGTGTAAAAATTTTTGAAATCCGCCCACTGCCACGCCCACGTTTTCATAACTTCACTAAATTATATGAAACCGAAAAATTTTGTTAAGACCAAATATTTAGGCATTCAGATTCCCTACAATTCACCCATACAAAAGTTTTGGCCACGCCCACTTTTTGGGGGCGTTTTCATCACAAAACCGATTTTTGGGCCTTAAATTTTTAACTAGGACGCTGAAATTTCATATCTGGGCTTCCAAGAAAAAGATACAGTACAAGTGTAAAATTTTTTTACATCCGCCCACTGCCACGCCCACTTTTTGGGGGCATTATCATCAAAAAACCGATTTTGATAAAATTTTACATGTAACATCCTCAAACGTTCGATATTATAGCTATATTTGAGTACAAATGCAATTTGGCCACGCCCACTTTATAGAGAGGAGGATAGGGTATCATACGATCCGTTCCAAACGGATTGTAGCTTTTCTGTATTTTTCTTAACAGGAATCAGACATATGTTAGCAGGCGTCAGAAATATATTTTAGCTTTTTGACTTGTTTGTAGTTGGCAGCATATCACTAGTTTGAGATTTCTCATGTACTAGGGTTGAGCAAATTGCAACAGGTTCATTATTTTCAGACACTTCTGGTGGAAATAATTCGTCGTCAGCTCCTAAGAAATCATGATCCCGAAAGATATTCCGATCAAAGGGGTATATTCCAGTAGTCCGAAATCCATTCACTGCTATCTCTCCAGTTTGAACTCGTAAGTAGGCATTGCCAAATAATTCTGGCATATCATAATGAGTTAATGTTCTAGAAATCGTCCTCATCCAAATGCGTATCTCTTCAGATACATATGTATGTATGCATGTACTTCTTTAGTAGACTCATAAATGTTTTGTTGAGCGGCTAAATCTTGTGGCTAGAATGAGGAGGAGGAGAGATGTGATTTTCTCTTGCCATATCGATAAGTTTGATGTTACGCGTGTGGCTTGAATGTCCATCCAAAATTGAGGTGATAGCTCTACATGCTTAATAAAATGTTCAAACCAAATTGCAAAAAAATTTGTCTGAACCCATCCGGTAGGATGACATTCGTGAATAGATCCTGGTGGTCCTCCTCTCAAAAGTTGTAGATTGCGTTTTTTGTGAGGAAATATGAATAACGATGGCATAAATGTGCCAGCAGCACTCGTGCAGACAATAAGAATTGTGATGGTGGCTCCTCTTGCTGTTGCAGTAAGAGCACCAATTTATCGCTTTGCTTTTAATGCTAGGACTTTTGGAAGTTCAGAAGGCACCACGTTTATGCCGGTCTTATCGACGTTATAAATATTGCTTGCTGAATAGTTATATTTATCCATTTTTCTTTCCAGTAAATCAAAAAACTTTTGGACGCGTCCTTTAGTGAATAATTAGAATTGGTCCATTTCTTCTTATCCAACGGTCTCCGTATTCTTCGTCTAGCCAATTTTGGCTGGAGCTCTATCCTGTTGAAAATATGACGAAGCTAGTTGAACTAGCGGTCCAATAGATCTTCCAATAGTTCGGGTAAATCATTTCTCAAAAATTCCAGGTAGTTTGCAGAATTCAGCCTTGGTGGTAGTTTAAAGGGTCTGATTAAATCGTTTCCAATTACACCTGCCCACATATTCACGCTAAATTTGTATTGAAATGATGATTGTCTCCATCTGTTTGTGTTTTTCTTAGCCCATGCGTGTAGATTGCGAACATTTGTGATCACATTCCTCGTAAATTGAGATTCGTTGGTCCAAAGGATTCTGCTAATAAAATCGTTGCCATCAAATTTGGTACAGGGAAATAACTCCACGGGAATTTAGTCCATCTGGGAATTTATTATACGCAAATAATAATTTGGTGGAGTTGTCTCGCTGACTGTTGGATTTGGAGGAAGTACGAAGTTGGGTATATTCAAAGTTTCTTTACATATAGTATCAGATATGAAATTTGTTCTTGTCAGATTTAAAAACAAACATACAGAAAAGCTACAATCCATCTGGAACGGATCGTATGATACCCTATCCTCCTCTCTATAAAGTGGGCGTGGCTAAATTGCATTTTGTACTCAAATATAGCTATAATGTCGAACGTTTGAGGATGTTACATGTAAAATTTTATCAAAATAGGTTTTTTGATGATAACGCCCCCAAAAAGTGGGCGTGGCCAAAACTTTTGTATGGGTGGATTGTAGGGAATCTAAATACCCACATATTTGGTCTTAACAAAATTTTTCGGTTTTATATAATTTAGTGAAGTTATGAAAAAGTGGGCGGATTTAAAAAATTTTTACACTTGTACTGTATCTTTTTCTCAGAAGCCCAGATATGAAATTTCAGCGTCCTAGTTGAAAATTTAAGGCCTAAAATTGGTTTTGTGATGAAAACGCCCCCAAAAAAAGGGCGTGGCCAAAATTTTCGTATGGGTGAATTGTAGGGAATCTGAATGCCTAAATATTTGGTCTTAACAAAATTTTTCGGTTTCATATAATTTAGTGAAGTTATGAAAAAGTGGGCGTGGCAGTGGGCGGATTTCAAAAATGTTTACACTTGTACTGTATCTTTTTCTCCGAAGCCCAGATATGAAATTTCATCGTCCTAGCTCAAAATTTAAGGCCCAAAAAGCGGTGACATACGGACGGACGGACGGACGGACGGACGGACGGACGGACGGTCATCGCTCAATCGATTTCGCTATTGATGCTGATCACGAATATATATACTTTATAGGGTCTATCTCGATTATTTCTCTATGTTACAAACTATGTGTCAAACTTAATATACCCTTAGGATAGGGTATAAAAAGAAATGGAGTTATTTCCCACAAGGAAGTGATACTGATTCTCGCTTCTAGTGGAAAATAACTACATTTCATAAATATGGAGTTATTTCTCACTTAGGGTGGAATAAATTCAAAATTTCAGGCCCAAACATACAGAAAAGCTACAATCCGTCTGGAACGGATCGTCTGATACCCTATCCTCCTCTCTATATACATTTATGTATAAAAAATAAGACAATAAATGTTAGATCTGGGTTAGAACCGTTCCTGTAATGGAACAGTAGGAAAATATGACACTGGAATATCCTCTTTTGCTTTTAAGGTGAAAACAAACAAAAACTTGTACAATGTGAACTTTTCAGTTTTTATTTAGTTTAATTTTTTCAATAAATATTTTTGTATTATACATATTTGTACATTTTATTTTGTATGAAAATCAATAGAGCAGTTATTGTGTAATGCAACGTTGCATGTTTGACTTCATTATCCTGTGTTTGTGGCATAATCCGCAACAACTGTGTTCGTTTTGTCTCACTATGAAGTGGGTCTTTTCGTCAATTTGAATGCTGTCAGGAACACGTTTTATGACAGCTAGAGAAGACTTAGGCAAAAGAGTTCTTGCGGTCAAGGTAGTGTTACTTGGAGTATCTTTTGCCTGAAGATATGTTGTTACAATATTTCTTGCAAAAGATAGCAAATCGTGACTAACATTGATAGGAAACATACGAAGCTGCCAATACCATCATTTCAAACGAATTGCAATTCGGTAGCAACTGGCATTTTGATCCAATCGATCGACTCCTCCCATGTATTGTTTGTAATTTATGATGTAACGTGGTTGATCGACGCTTCTTTTGTTTATTGCAAAACCGTTTTACCTTTCCAAGAGGCTCTACACCACTTTAAGTAGAAGCACCAGTTACAATGTTGTTGTTATTGTACCGGACCAAGGTGATGTCAGAAGAAGTATCTGTGATTTAATTGAAGGATTCTTTTCTTCATTTCTTTCTGATATCTCAAAGGTGTCTTTTCTACTCTATTCGATCTAATTGTACCTGTTGCATGATGGCCTAACGTTTTTATTTCATTGCGAAATGGCAAAGATGTGAAATAGTTGTCCATATAAAAATTGTAACTGCCAGGTGGCAGTTTTGATATCAGGTCAAGCACGACAGAACCCCCGACACCGAATTCCGGATGAGTATTTACGGTACTTGCCCTTTGATAAAGCTCTCCATAGATCAATTAGCCAAAATGAGTACAAATAGACCAGTTTTTATAGCCAAATCGAATCGGGTTTCCGTGAATATGCTGTTTTGTGCTATGTTTATCAAACATCTTGTGTTCAGGAGATCCTAAGAAGGTCGTACTTCAGCAAATTTGTCGTTCGGGGCTAGATTATTGTTTCGGCAACATGGAAGTATCGCAGCAACTCTTCGAACCTGTTTCTAGACATAGCTAACTCTACTCCTTGAAAATTTCAGTCGATAATTTGCTCCCAATACATTCGGTATCTTGCTACGTTATTGTACCCTGACAGTAATTAAATACCAATAAAACGCTTGATTTGGTGTGTAGTAACTCTAATACTGTGAAGACCATTCTGTATAGCGTTTTTGTTTCGTTTCTCAACGCATGTTCAAATACTTTCTCATCGAAAAACAGTTCAAAAAATTTGATTGGGTTATCCAAATGCTCTAAAAAAATCGGTGGGTTAGACTTTTTCTCTAATTTTTCGGAAATGATTCATCTTCTCTCAACGACACACTTCTTTTTTAGATGGTGGAGGAGTTTCTCCTGAGGTGGTAGGAAACCACTTATCAGGTGCGTTAATGAGGGAGTTACTCGAAATGTCGTTTGTTATCTCTATTTCTGATCGGTTTGAAACCGTAGCCAGGAATTTCACTTCTGCCAAAAGTTAATATAGTGATAAATCCCCATCTATTTTCAGATGCGAAATTATAAATATATTTCAGAGTCAAAGTAAAAAAAAAATCCATAAACTACACTGAACTCACAAACAAAATTTACATGTGTAAACAGTCCTACTGTTCCAATAATGAAACGGTTTACAAAACTGACAAAAAAAAATCAAATAAATTTTCTTATTTCGATGAATTGCAAAATAAAACACGTAATTCATACCATCATGAGAACACCAGCGTAAATCAGAAGTAGTTCGTCAAATAATAAATAAATAATACTTACATTTTTTTGTAGAACAATGAAAATACAACACACAATAAAAGTATCAGCTTGCCGAAAACGCGAAACAACGGTAAATGAATTTGACAGCCAATAATAGGCGCTTTTTTTAGGCAGCGCATATAAGCTTAGGGCTTAGCAACGTCATCACAGAAACTTGGCAGTACTGTGTATGGACTGACAACCCAACTCTTCAGCTGTAAGATAAACAAACAAAATAAAAGTGATTAACACAACCCACAATAAAAATAAAGTCGTAACTCATTATATTCTGAGTAATATCTGCAAGAAATAAAAGGTAAAACTAATAAAATCAATTGGATATCTATGATTTTTTGTAGCAAAAATTTTTTGGATGATCGTACGTCAGTTTTGTCGTTTTCATACAAATTATCGATAACACAAGGAAAATTTAAATCTGGTATCACTGTTTTTATCGGGGCTAAGAGTTTAGCCACGGAATCTATATGGGTTTAGCTAAGCCCATATGGGATAAGTTGTTGTTGTATTTAATATTCAAATTTCCCAACAAACCCATACGGGCTTGCAAAAAACGCACCTAATATCAGTGATGATGTGATTCAAAAACTAATAGTGAATGCAATTGCACAAAAATTATAGAGAATAAAATAGTATAATATGTTACACTGGGTGACAAAAGTAGTCGTAAAACCAATGTCGTAAAACGCTTCAATTGCTCACAATTAAAAATAACACAAGTTTATAATTGTTTAATTCATTTTTAATCAAAGCTTTACTCTTAACTTATTAATGTAAATTAACATAATTTAAAATCTTAACTCTATATTCACAAAAAAAAAAAAACAGTAACATAGAGTCCGTAGTTGGACAAAAGTAAAGGGAATGGAATGCAAACAAAGTATTGAACTACAAAACTATAATTTTTTTTTGAATTTTTTATGTACGTTGCAAATACTTTTGTCCAACTGAAATATGGACTTTATGTTACTTTTTTTGTTTTTTGTTAAGATTTTAAATTAAGTTAATTTTTATATGTAAGTTAAGAGTAAAGTTTTGATTTAAAATGAATTAAACAACTATAAACTAATGTATGTTATTTTTAATTGTGAGCAATTAAAGGGTCAACTTTGGTTTTGCGAATACTTTTGTCTCTCAGTGTATGTGTAAAGTGGCAGCGCTGGTTAGAACTCACGGCAGCATCATTTCCCATGTTTATCAGCTCATTTAAAACTTCATCAGTTTTTGGAGGATCTACATCATTATTTGGGCAACAAATCCATAGTGGAGCTATTGCAACAGTAACGCTTTGAAATGTGAACACGTTTAATTTAATTCCATCCGTCAGTATAGGAAATCTTCTTTTCCATTCTTCGCACGAAGCGATGCGTACAGGTGCAAATCTGCGATTCATTATAAAATACAATGATTCATCAAATAATTTCTGCATTGATAGCCACCATCAGCGACTACATACATACATATGTATTAGGTAGTTTCAAAATTTTCCGTTTTTAAATCTGGCACAAATTTGGAATTGTTAATAATGATAGAATCATGACACGATCCAGGTTAGTACTTTTTATGAAAAGAACACTTTCTATTTCGGAAAATTTCTTCATTTTCTCCTCCTGTGAAAATAAGTGTGTATGAACTATAAAATGGATTTCGCATTAGTGAATATGACCAGGGTGACTGGACTGTTACATGGGTACAATCCAAGCTGGCAATCACTCGAGGAAAACGTGCAAAATTATAAAAATTATTCTTTGTTTGAAATTTTTCGTCTTCTGTAAAATTAAATTTAATGCATTTTTCTTTGAGAAGAGCAATATGACGGAACAGGTTTTTACAAATTCACCTGCAGATATTAGCATGCCTCCACTAGCGAAGCATTGTAAAGATAATAACAACTTCAGCAGATACTGAATTGGTCCTCAAGTTATAAACATAATAATGAATTATGAATTTGATTTGTTATCTGATTTACTAATTTGTATAATATGTAATATATTATACAAATATGTAAATATAATAGTAATTGTCCAAATATTTTTTTTTTTCTCACAGTTTAAATAAAAATTAAACGAAGTACAATACAGTCGTTGAACTTACATGTGGCATTAAATTCCTTTAACCGTTTAAACCAATACTGTGAAACCGAAATGTTTGTTAAAGTTGAGCTTAAACCTTAAACGGAGTTTAAACTCTCACTATGAAATCGGACATTACTCACTGTTTTAGATTGTGTAGGAATATAATGATAATAAAACAAAACGTAACTTTTTGCAGGTTAATTTCCCTAATCTCGCCAAGCGAGCTCTAATTATTATTATTATAGAAACTGAATTCTTTCCGGCCATTTTGAACTACTTTGCTAAAGTAAAAGCATATGTTAATATAATAAATTGCTTATGTGCGTAACTTTTCATGCGAGAACTCATCCCTTTTAAACTTATTTGCTGAACGTAATCATTATCACGGCCTTTTGCCATGCAAATTACTACCACAAGTATGTAAGTTAAAACACAAAATAAACAAATGTTAATTTCCTCCGTTGTGCCTTCATTCTTGGAGAAATACATACATACATACATACATACACTGAAAACAATTGTCAAAGGAGAGATTCCTCATACTTTAGAACAAAGTAAACTTGACACTTTGCTTTTCGCTACTTTGCAAAGAAGGTCTCTGCCTAGCTCCGCTTCTTGCTTTTTCTCACTCAATCTCTCTGGGTTTAGCTCTTTTTGAACACAAGACGTCCAAAAGTGTAATTACGTTGTGGTAGTACTTACTGTTCAGCTGCCGGTGTATAAAAACGAGTCCGGATAAAAGTAACTTCAGGAAGTTTTTGCCACGAAAAGTTTTAACCCCCTTTTCAAAACTTGATTTCGTTTTCTGTTTTCCAACTTTTTGTTTATTTCTATAAAGGATAGGTATTGGTTTTATTGTAATTTTAAAATAAAAGTACGGTTTGCGGTTAGACCATATTTTGTTACATCGTTTCTCTTTATTCTCTACGCTTCATTTTTAGTCTTACTTTATAGTTAGAAATTGAAAGCTCGACTCAAAATGATACATTGAATTGCAAACAAACATTATATGTTATATTATTGTGTATGAGCATGTATGTGCAACGCACTTCCGTACTTTATTTGACTAGGCATACTGGCATTAGATATAGGGCTTCTGTGAAGATTTTCTTACCTATATACTCACAGGGCACAGTGCGGAGAACATTTTTTTATCCCATTTTGTAAAGGCGTTATATTCACTACCGAAAATTCCACAGATATCATCTGAATGTTCAATGTATGTGTGTTTGACAGAGAAAGGATTAAGTTTTTGCTGTGCGGTTTTACCCCATTGGTTCACTGCCCCGTATTTTGTATCTAGTATCTCAAATAAAGAAAAAAGGATCCCTATCGGAAAAAATTCTAAATATTACATGGGGTGTTAATTTGGGAGTGGAGGCAGAAATTCGAGGTATATCGTTTCGTTCCTTGTAATGGGGCACATGCGTGTCATTATATGGAATCCTTTACAAACTTAACCGATATTCTGGAATCCACAGAACTTCTGTGAGAGGTTATTTGGTTCGATTTATACCAGCATTGAAGATATACATATAAGATATATTTAGAACCAATAAAGTAGGTATAGTGCCTCTACATTTATATACATGGGCACACAACAAAATATACAAGTACACATTTTAACTATTAATCTGATAGTTCAATATAATAACGCTAGAAATACGACTTGATCAGATCCCATACATGTACATATGTATTTATATACATACATATGTACTTGTATATATTACTACGACCTTAAAGATCACGACGGGCGGTAACTAATACGATCTACAAATGCCAGTTTTAAGGTTTTTTAACGGCCACGTGTAAAAGTCGCACATTTTCTCACTGAGAACTAAAAAGTATCTTTATTTTTCTAAAAAGTGTTATTTTTCTGTTAATTATATTAAAGCTGTAACAGTTTCTATTTATGTATGTATGTGTATCTTAAATTAATATTACTGAAGGGATTGTGGTAAGGGGGGTCGATCAGACTAACACGTGACTGAAACATTCAGAAAAGTTACAATTCGTGTGGAACGGATGTCCCTTCCTTTGTATCAGCACTACTAAAGTGGTTGTGCCATACTCTACTTTGTATACCCTTTCCTAAGGGTATATTAAGTTTGACACGTAGTTTGTACAATAGAGGAATAATCCAGATAGGCTCTATAAAGTATGTATATCCAGTAGCGAACTAAACTGGAAGAGAACAATTGTTCATAGCCATATTTTAAGAAAACAAAAAACAATTGAAACGAAATATTTCATATTTATCTACATACTAATATCTAAATACTAATTAAAAAAGAAAACTGAAACTTAATTCGATGTTTTTGAAAAAAATAAAATGTAAAAATTCAGTTCATTTATCCACTTTTTCACGTTTCTATAGATCGCGAATTGGACTGTTTTTAATATTTTGTCCACAGACCTTTATTATTTATGACACTTCTTATGAGCCTAGACATAGATTCTACCAACTTTCGAAAGGTTTCATGGGGATTTTTTTGCAATTCAGCATGTAATCTGGCTCATTTAAATTCGATATGGAGCCTTTCATATTGAAGAATCTGTCGTTTTACAATGGCCCACAAATTTTCTATCGGATTCAAATCCGGACTTTGTGCTGGCCATTGCAACGTTGTAAAAATTTGTCCTGACAACTATTGCTTCACAATTTGTGCCATATGTTTAGAATCACCATCGTCTCATCAGAGGCACACTCTTTAGTAACATCTGGTAAAGTATAGAAAGTTGGCGTAAATTTTTATTAGTGGCCCAACGTGCCACCATGTAAAACATACCCATACCATTTAGCTTGCTCCACCGTGACTTACTGTTTCCTTCACTTGGTGTTTTAAATGTACTCCTTCTCATCAGACTGGTAGCGATTAATTTAGTCTCGTCGGACCAAATAAGCCGATTCCAATCCTCCTCCGTCTAGTTTTTATGAAGCTTACAGAAGTTTAAACGAGCTTTAACATTCCTGTCTAATAATGCAGGCTTTTTTTGTTTAATGGCCTATACAAGGCTCTCCTAACGTTCCACTCACTTACATTTTTATTTATAGCCTTAGCAGCGTCTTGGTTTTCTGTGACCTCATTAAACATTCTATTAGTCGAGCATTGACACAGCCTTGCAATTTCATTTCTTCTTAATATTTAGAACGGATCCGTGGCTCACCTTCACTTTTTCAGTTATTTTCCGTGAGCTGTACCCCTTTTCACACAAAGCTACGATGCTATCTTCGACATGTTTTGAAATGGTTCTTATTTTTTTCTTATTACAAATAATATTTAATAAAATACTTTTCCAAACAAAGAAATTTAGTGTCTACCTTCTTCTTTGACTTCCAAATACTAAATAATTTTCATTTGACAGATATTTTTTAAGTTCCGTGAAAACTACTGTTAAAATGAAACTATTCATAAAAACATACAGAAAGCTACGATCCATCTGGAACGGATCGTATGATACCCTATCCTTCTTATGCAGCCCTTATATAGTGGGCGTGGCCATGTTGCATTTTGTACTGCATTTCATGAAAATGGGTTTTTTGATTAAAACCCCCCCAACATTGGGCGTGACCAAAACTGATGTATGGATGAATTATAGAGAATCTAAATGCCAAAATATTTGGTCTTAACAAAAATTCTCGGTTTCATATAATTTAGTGAAGTTATGAAACAGTGGGCGTGGCAGTGGATGGATTTCAAAAATGTTTATACTTGTACTGCTTTTGTTTCTCAAAAGTCTAGACACGAGAGTTCATCCTACTAGCTCAAAATATAAACTCCAAAAAGTGGCAACATACGGGACAGACGGACGGATGGACGCACATAGCTTAATCGACTTCGCTATGTCGAAGATGGTTTCGGAGTATTTGGCTACAACTAACGTGACAAAATTCGAAAGCATATGACGTGTCCTCACAGGAACGCTAAAAATATTGTTACAACCAACTGCTGCACTTATGTAAAGGTCTGGAGGAAGAATACCCTCGTTTACACCATTAATGAGGTTCTTCATTAGTACTGCATCACGAACTCTGAACTCTAAAAAGTTCGTAGAGGCGTATGTAATTGAAATGCAAATGAAACTCTTGTATTCCCGAGGCTAACGTCGCAGAGTGCATCGAGGGCCTGAACAACTGCAGTAACAATGTTGTCGCTCTGGTCAGTTCCACCACCACCATTAAACAATTGAAATTCCTATTGGATCGTAATTAGAAGAAACGTGTGCTCCGCTAAAAACCACTACATCTGCTTTACTAAGTACCAAACAGAAAACTACTAGTACTGCTGCTGACGCTGCTGGAACTTCAAGTGCTATGCCTGAGCAAATATGCTGTTACAACTGATCTTAGTTTGGCTACAACCAGAGTCAGTGTCGTAAATTTTAAGTTTCAGACAAATAGCTGTAAGAAATGTTATGCGTGTTTATATTTAAAATTAAGTCCAATCGTTTGCCCAAACACCTTAACCTTCCTATACCCGCGTCAAAAAAAATAAATCACACTCGGGACCGAAACTCAAGAGCCCGTAGTTTCTCTTCTACTTGGAATATTTTTATGAATTTTTTGTAATCAGTAGAGTGATATATTGTTAACGAAATAAAACAAGTTTATATTAGTTATTGTATTTAACAAATAAATGGCAGTCTTTTTATTACGCCTCTTAAAATTAAAAGTAATTTGTCGGTCTCACAGACCAATGCGCGGGTATAGGAAAGTTAACAGAAGCTTGCCCTCTGTTTCTGATAGACATACGAATGTACATATATGTATATATATACATATATAGTTACACACGGAGGAACAGACGAAGCTTCGACATAACTACATAAACTAAATTTTTCGAAAACGCAAAAAGTCTATTAAATTTAGTGCTAACTAAAATTGTGTAAAGATGCTGTTTAATAATTTTTTTTAAGAAATATCTAATGTTGATGTAAACCAACAGTTTTTTAAACGTACAGATATATACATACATACATGAGTATGTACATTTATTAATTAAGTGATTATAAAAAGTTTGTTTTGTCGAGAAGTCGGAGAAGTCGCCGGCAAAGCCTGTTAAGCATGCTACAGTCTCACATGGCAGAAGCTATGCAGCGGCTGCAAAAGCAGCTGCCGTTAGCGGAAACCGTGTTATGACAGCGATGGCTGAGCAAGTGGCAGTTCTTCCCTGTGATTATCCAACGGAGATGCTTTGTACCGACGACCTCAAAGATTTAGAGAACGCTTTGGTGGATAAAATGGCCTTGGGATGGGAACATAAGCTCAAATTCCAGGGCATACGTTTCAAGTTTGGGATGCTACTGGTCGACTGCGAGACTCCACAGACTGCGGAATGGCTGAAGATGGTAGCACCTAGGCTTAGCAATTGGAAGGGTGTGAGCTTTACTGCGAAGTGTGGGAAGAAGATACTACGTGCCCATTCCATTACAATTTACTTCCCACGTGACCCTGACAAGGAGCACCAAACAACACTGGCACTCCTTGAAGCGCAAAACGACGGCTTGAACGTCAAATCGTGGAAGGGCCTCGGAATCGATCAGCAGTCCTATGAAGCTATAAGGGCTCAAAACAATTCCCTTAGCTACAGGTTCGGCAAGGTCGCGGTGTCTGGACTCAAAAAGTCAGAGGGGAGTCTCTCAAATCCAACTTTACAGAGACCAGAACCCACATTAAAGCAATCAGATCCGCAACGGACTCGGAAAGCTCGCTCTCGGATGAGAAATATGACACGACGGTCACTGAGATGGAGGAAGACCTGTTACTTACGAAAAAGAGAGGGGTACCAGCCCCACACGATCATTAGCTCGTTGACCCCTTCCGGAAGAATACGAATAGCACAGGTGAACCTGCTGTTATAGCACGGATATTCACAACTAAAGAACTGGGCGTTGTACTGATTCAGAAGCCATGGATCCTGAGAGGAGCAATCCAAGGACTAGCGTGCCAGAATGTGAAGATAATTTGGGACACGCGAACACTTAATTCAAGAGCTTGCATTCTTATTAACAGTGTGGAGCACTGCAACAAGCTCCAACTGCCGCTGCTGATTGGTTGTGACGAAAATGCGCACAACACTATCTGTGGAAGTACCGACACCAATATCAGGGGTAAGCCTTTACTAGAATTCATCTTAAGCTCTTCTCTCGGTATTTACCATGTAGGTAGTACCCCTACCCCCACTTTTGTAACTCGAGTTAGGCAGGAGGTATTAAACCTCACACTAGGGAGCCACAGCCTGAGTAGATTTGTTAGGGACTGGAGAGTATTTAGTGAGCCATCTATGTCTGATCACATGATCATAACTTTTGATTTAGATAGAAAGGGGGTAAACAACACCGTATCCAAGTGGATGTATGAACTTCTGAGCACAAGATCAGCAGAGACTCATAAATCAGAAGGTATCATCAAGTCCGTCACAGCAAAAAGAAGCCCACAAGGAGGAGTTCTCTCTCCCTTAATGTGGAGCCTTGTTGTAATTGAGCTACTTGAGAATCTAACAAACTATGGCATCAACTGTCAGGCATATTCTGATGACATAGTTATTACTGCCCTATGCGATATTATACAAAGGGGACTTGATATAACTCGAGAATGGTGTTTGATGGCTGGGCTAAGCCTTAATTCAACAAAAACTACAATAGTACTTTTCACGAGGAAAATAAAACTTGAAAGACTGAGGCCAATAAGGCTGTCGGGTACAATACTGACACCAGTAAAATAAGTTAAATGTCTGCGACTAAACCTAGACAGTAAACTCATCTGGAAAAACCACACAGAAGAGATAACCAGAAAAGCCACGTGGGATCTAATGATCTGTCGAAGCCTAGCGGGCAAATCCTGGGGACGTAGCCCGACCATCCGTAGGTGGATGTATATTGCTATTGTGAGTCCAATGATCACATTTAGAGCGTTTGAATGGGCAAAAAGAACCAATCTGGTCACCACGAGGAAGACACGCATTAAGGTGCAAAGACTGGCATGCCTCTGTATCACAGGAGCCATGTGAACTTGTCCAACTGCAGCCATGGAGGTACTATTAGAATGACTCCTTTGCATCTTGTGGTTGAGGATATCATTAGAAGGTTTAACTATACACGCATAGATAGATGTGTCTAAATCAATCTTGATAGAAACCATGTCAACTGTGATATAACTATAATGTCAGATAGCCAAGCTGCTATCATGGCACTTGACTCCTACATCATTAAGTCCAAACTTGTTTGGGAATGCCTGCACAAACCAAATGAACTATGTATGTATGTAGTAGAAACAAGGTGATACCTGCCCATGTGGGAATGGGCAATGAAATAGCCGACTCGCTAGCAAGAAAAGGAGCATCAGAATCCTTCATAGGTCCTGAACCATTCTGCGGAATAGGGGATCATACCCTCAAAGAAGAATTCATGAAACAAAAGAGGGAAAACGACAAGAACCTAGGGTGGAATCGGCTAAGTTGATAGTCGTTGATTGTCGTTTTTTTATTATCAACTACTCATTGCTCTACGTAAGTTGATCAAAAAATTTCTCTTTAGACTTGGCAACCCAACGCAATTTGAATGTCATTTTATTGTCAGGGCTGAGAAAATGTCATAAACAAATCGTTACTTATTTGTCGTGTACATAAAATTTATGATATTAGATTGCTTATGAATTGAAAATTCCAAATGGGAATGCTCGCCCAATACATGGAAGAACACCCCGATATGGCAAAATTCTACAACAGCACGTCCAGCGTTGGAAGAGCCGTTCAAAAACAGCAGTGAGATAAGTTGTCGAACATCCGTAGCGGCTGTGCATGAAGTCAAAGGTGCACATGCATTTGGTAGCATTGAAAAAGATAAGTACTTATTTTAGCAAATTTTATATAATTATTGATTGTGTTTCATTCTATTATTTAGAAAATAGTTTAGAGGAACAGCTCAATTTTATGTTTAATATATTGATTGAAGATACAAATTCCATATCTTCATATTTATATACATACACTGCTGTACAAAATAATACGCACACATGCTCCTGCAAACATTTCCTTTCTCTGTTCTATTTTAAGCGATACCGCAACGACTCAATTTTGCACCATTTTCTGTTGAGCTGTAATAACGGTTAAAATACGAGACAGCAGCTAGCTTATGATGTAGTCGCTTTTTCTGGTGTGCAAAATAATAGGCACAGTAAACAGTTCGTTTAATTATTTTTTTACGTTTTCATACCCTATCCTAAGGGTCCATACATATATTAAGTTTGACACATAGTTTGTAACATAGAGAAATAATCGAGATAGACCCTATAAAGTATATATATTCGTGATCAGCATCAATAGCGAAATCGATTGAGCGATGACCGTCCGTCCGTCCGTCCGTATGTCACCGCTTTTTGGGCCTTAAATTTTGAGCTTACTTACTTACTTAGGTGGCGCTACAGTTCGGGGTGAACCTGGGCCTCAACTAACAAGCCTCTCCAGTTAGCTCGGTCCTTAGCTAACTGCCTCCAGTTGCGCACTCCAAGCTTGTTCAGGTCCCCTTCAACTTGTGCGCGCCACCTAAGGCGAGGTCTTCCTCTGCTGCGTTGTCCCTCCGGGTGTGATTCGAAGACTCTTCGGGCCGGAGCACTGGTGTCCATTCGCTCTACATGTCCTAGCCATCTCAAACGACTAATGCGCAGTTTTTTGACTAGGTCGATGTCGCTGTACAGCTCGTATAGTTCGTCGTTGAATCTTCTCCTCCAAAGCCCGTCAACGCAAACGGGACCGAATATTTTGCGAAGAATTTTTCTCTCGAAACGACCGAGGATATCTTCATCCGCTTTTGATAAAGTCCAAGCTTCAGCGCCATAAAGCAGGACTGGGATGATCAAGGTCTTATATAGAGTCTCCTTAGTTGTTCGGGATAGGGCCTTACTACTCAATTGCCTTCTCAGCCCAAAGAAACAGCGATTGGCAAGAGTTATTCTTCGTTTTATTTCTGCTGAGGTGTTATTTTCAGAATTGATAGCAGAGCCGAGGTAGACAAAGTCCCTTACTACCTCAAAGTTATAGCTGTCGATTGTGACGTTCTGTCCAATTCGTCGATGTTGCGTGTCCCTTTTGGTTGACAGCATATACTTGGTTTTGCCCTCGTTTACCGTTAAACCCATTTTGGCTGCTTCTGTTTCAATACTAGCGAACGCACCGGTGACAGCCCGCTGTGTTCTTCCAATAATGTCAATATCGTCGGCATACGCTAGTAGTTGCACAGACTTTTGAAAGATTGTGCCTCCGGTGTTGGCTTGTGAGTTTCGCACAATTCTTTCAAGAACGATGTTAAAAAAATCACATGACAGCGCATCACCTTGTCTAAAACCTTTTTTGACATCAAAGGTCTCGGTGAGATCGTTACCGACCTTGATGGAGCAGCGAGAATTCTCCATCGTCATTCTGCACAATCTGACGAGTTTGGCAGGGATGCCAAAACTAGACATGGCTCTGTATAACTCGTCTCTATAAATGCTGTCATATGCGGCCTTGAAATCGATAAAAAGATGGTGGGTATCGATTTGGACTTCTTGGGTTTTTTCCAGGATCTGTCGAAGTGTGAAGATTTGATCGATTGTGGACTTTCCTGGTCTGAAACCACACTGATAGGGCCCAATCAGGTTGTTGACGAAGGGTTTCAGACGTTCACACAATATGGCAGATAGGATCTTATACGCGATGTTGAGGAGACTGATACCTCTGTAATTGGCGCAATTGAGGGGATCTCCTTTCTTGTGGATTGGGCAAACGGTGCTGAGATTCCATTCATCAGGCATACACTCATCTGACCAAATTTTAGAAATGAGTTGGTGTATGCTCTCTACCAGGTCATTTCCAGCTGCTTTGAATAGCTCGGCTGGTAAGCCGTCAGGTCCAGCAGCCTTGTTGGACTTAAGTTTGGATATTGCTATCCTTACTTCGTTTTGGTCAGGTGGACGGAAGTTTTGGCTATCATCGTCTATGTTGAATGGTTCATTCTGCCTGACAGCGGGATGTTGGTCTTCGTCGCCGTTATACAGTCTGCAGAAGAAGTTTTTCCATATTCTCAGCACCGACTGTGACTCTACTACGAGGTTTCCTTCTTCATCTCTACAGGCTTCTGTACGGGTCTTGTTGGCCTGACACGTTCTTTTTACCTGTTGGTAAAACTTCCGTACATTATTCCTGGAGTATAATCTCTCAATATCTTCGATCGCGCGCTTCTCGTGCTCTTTTTTCTTCTTTCGGAGAAGCCGATGTTCTTCCCGTCTCTTCTGCTCGTAGAGCTCACGAGCAGCTCTCGTCCTTTTTTGCAGCGCCGCTTTGTATGCTTGCTGTTTAGCTGCATGTGCTTGCCGGCACTCATCGTCAAACCAGGGGTTTCTAGGTGGTGGTCGGGTGAAACCCAGCACATCAGTTGCGGCACTTCTGATGGCTTGTTGGCAGCGTTGCCACTGGTCTTCGGCGCTTGATGCTGGCGGCATAGGAGTAGTTGAGAGGTTTAGGGATACGCGTTCGGTGAAGGTTCTGGCGATCTCTTGCGATTGCAGCTTTTCGACGTCAAATCTTCTCACAGTAGTTCTTCTTAGTTGTGGCGTTTGGGATATCCGCATTCGTACCTTGGCTGCAACAAGGAAATGATCCGAGTCCATGTTGGCTGCTCGGAAGGTTCGGACATCCAGAATACTGGAGGCATGCCTTGCGTCGATCGCAATGTGGTCAATTTGATTGACCGTTTGATGATCAGGAGATCGCCATGTCCCCTTGTGGATATTGAGATGTGGAAACCGTGTGCTTGCTATACTGACATTTCGCCCCGCCGCAAAGTCAATAAGCCTAAGTCCGTTGCCAGACGTGGTGTCATGTAGGCTGTGCTTTCCAATCGTCCTACCAAAGATGTCCTCCTTTCCTATCTTGGCGTTAAAATCGCCTAGGACGATTTTAACGTCATACTTAGGACATTGCTCATATGTTTTGTCGAGGAGCTCGTAGAAACTTTCTTTGGTGGCGTCATCCTTGTCCTCTGTGGGGGCATGAGCGCATATTAGGCTTATGTTCGCGAATTTAGCCTTGATGCGGATTGTCATAAGACGCTCGCTCACGTGTCGAAAGCTCAAGACTTCTTGCCTAAGTCTGCCGCGTATGACGAACCCACATCCAAATAAGCGCTGTTTCTGTTCCCTATAGCAATCACCGTAGTATACGTCACAGTTTTTCATCCTCTTTTTGCCCGGGCCATCCCACCGCACTTCCTGGATGGCGGTGATATCTGCATTGTAGCAGTCTAGGGCCTCTGCTAATTGTTCGGCTGCACGCGGCCTGTTAAGGGTCCGAACATTCCACGTGCAGATCCGAAGATCGTTGTCCTTATTTCGTTTGCTGGGGTCGTCAACAGTGGGATCATCCTTATCCGAGGCTTGTCGTTGTGTCGTAACTACTGGTTTTTTTTACGTGGTAGGGAAGTTACCCCGACGCACAACCCCCAACCTGGAGGACCAGTTCCTTTTTTTACCCCTAGGACAAGGGGCCGGATATTCCGGAGTCAGTATCCCGCTTCGGGGATGTGAGCGCTGCCGTTGGCCCATTAAGGGTTCATCCGCCACCAACTCTATTCCAACACCCTGACTCAGTATTGAAAATCCCTATAGACCTGGAATTCGAATATGTCGAAGCAGCTCATATAGGGATAACACTAATAGTTCGACCTAACTGGAACTGGTTGACGCCACCGTTGATTCCATCTAGGGAATTCGTCCGCCGCCGCCTGAAGCAAGAGAAGGTGCCTTAGTGAGAAGACACTCCTCCCCCCTCTCTCGTTCGCTGCCACCAACAACCTTCCAAAGGGGTTGGTTACCCAATCTCCAGTTGAGGTACTAGGCACCCAGCAGCCACCATCGTGGAGGTGTAGAGTAGGAGTTGATAGTGAGAGGCTAAAGCGAGAACGCTTGTGTTCCCATATGTTCCGCATCACTACCCTTTGACTACTTAAATTTTTTTTTTTTTTTTTTTGAGCTAGTACGATGAAATTTCATATCTGGGCCTCTGAGAAAAAGATACAGTACAAGGGTAAAATTTTTTGAAATCCGCCCACTGCCACGCCCACTTTTTCATAACTTCACTAAATTATATGAAACCGAAAAATTTTGTTAAGACCAAATATTTAGGCATTCAGATTCCCTACAATCCACCTGTACAAAAGTTTTGGAAACCTATTTTGATAAAATATTACATGTAACATCCTCAAACGTTCGACATTATAGCTATATGTGAGTACAAAATGCAATTTGGCCACGCCCACTTTATAAAGAGGAGGATAGGGTATCATACGATCCGTTCCAGACGGATTGTAGCAATAAGATTCTTAATGGTTTTTTATAGAGAAATGGGTCGAAATAAGCATTGCTGGACAGAACTTCGGGACATTATAAAGAAGCTAAGAAATGAAGGAAATTCGTTAAGAGTTATTGCCAAAAATATTTCTTTTTCTATTGGTATGGTAACAAATCTATATACATACATACATATATGTATAAAACTAAGTGATTTTACCACTTAGTTTTATACATACATATATGTTTCGAGCGTATGTTTCCTTCTACCGCTCGTAATTTTTTAACCTATTTAGTTGGTTTTTGTTTTAAAATGTAGATAATTATGAAACAAAGGTGATAGGCAGAAAGAAATTACAAAAGCATTCAAAAACATTGGAAAAAAAGACATTTATGTGTGCGATACCGTTGTGGTACATACATACATACATACAGCTGAGCACAACAAAAAAAATTCATTCATTTAAAAAAAAAAAAAACGCGCTGTGTGTGTACCTGGCGAAGCGGGTAAGGCTTAGGCTAGTACAATATAATACCAAGATTCTGAAGCAACTCGGGGTCGGAATCGCAAAACGTCCCTTAAAACTGACCTGCGGATAGTTAGATGTGCGAAAAAAGATCCATTTATATCATCCAATGGGATCAAAACAGTTAAATCTGAACATCGATACCTCGTTTATTAGGAGAAGATTAATAGAACACAATCTTAAAGCCATCCAAAAAAGTGTCCTTTTTATCAAAAAAAAAACATTGAAGATAGAATTCAGTTTGCAAGAAAAAATTTAATTAGATCAACCGTGAAATGGCGAAACGTACTTTGGTCTGGCGAGATCAACATTAATTTATTTGGACCGGATACCAAAAAAAGTACGTAAGAAGGAATCCAATTCACTGGATCCAAGATGTTTTAACAGGATATTGATCCTCAACATACTGCCAAAGTAACAGTGGTTTACGGATAGTAATGTACAAGTTCTTCAATGGCCACTACAGTTACCAGAACTTAATCCCATAGACTTCTCAGACTTCTAAACCACGAAACAGAATGGAACTTTGGGAAAATGTTCAATGGTATGAAATACCAAATTCACTGTGCCAAAAACTTTTGGATTCAATAACCCGTAGATACAATGCCGTTATTAAAAACAAAGGGAGTACTACTAAATATTAACAAGAGCATCGGTACCGATTCATATTAATTTACTTATTTTTTCATTCTTATTTTTTATGTAAATATTTCCATTTTTTGTTAAATGTGTTTATTTTTTTGCACAGTTTAAAACGTTGACGAGTTATGTTTTTTGTTTTTTTTTTAAAATGGTTTTAATTACAATCAATTTTTTTTTAAAATTAAGTTGCAAGAGCAATTTTCCGCATAGCAAGTCGAGCAGGGCGAAAAAATTAATGCAACCTTACTTGAAATAAAAGATGCAGTAAGGGAGTTTGTGATTGTGACTGATAAACATAATCATAATAAAGAGTTGTTGGAAATGAGGAAGATGGAGCTCGAGATGAGAAAACTGAAGGTAGCGAAGGTCGCAAATAAAATAAAGCGGATGCAGCTAAATTAAAAACGCTTCTAATAATGATACATACAATGTACATGTATATAGTCCAAATTATATTACCAATACTTAATTAAAAAAAACAACATACAGAAAAGGTACAATCCGTCTGGAACGGATCGTATGATACCCTATCCTCCTCTCTATAAAGTGGGCGTGGCCAAATTGCATTTTGTACTCAAATATAGCTATAATGTCGAACGTTTGAGGATGTTGCATGTAAAATTTTATCAAAATCGGTTTTTTGATGAAAACGCCCCCAAAAAGTGGGCGTGACCAAAATGGTTCTATGGGTGAATTGTAGGGAATCTGTATACCTAAATATTTGGTCTTAACAAAATTTTTCGGTTTCATATAATTTAGTGAAGTTATAAAAAAGTAGGCGTGGCAGTGGGCGGATGTAAAAAAAATTTACACTTGTACTGTATCTTTTTCTTGGAAGCCCAGATATGAAATTTCAGCGTCATAGTTAAAAATTTAAGGCCCAAAAATCGGTTTTGTGATGAAAACGCCCCCAAAAAGTGGGCGTGGCCAAAACTTTTGTATGGGTGGATTGTAGGGAATCTGAATGCCTAAATATTTGGTGTTAACAAAATTTTTCAGTTTCATATAATTTAGTGAAGTTATGAAAAAGTGGGCGTGGCAGTGGGCGGATTTCAAAAATTTTTACACTTGTACTGTATCTTTTTCTCAGATATGAAATTTCATCGTCCTAGCTCAAAATTTAAGGCCCAAAAAGCGGTGACATACGGACGGACGGACGGACGGACGGACGGACGGTCATCGCTCAATCGATTTCGCTATTGATGCTGATCACGAATATATATACTTTATAGGGTCTATCTCGATTATTTCTCTATGTTACAAACTATGTGTCAAACTTAATATACCCTTAGGATAGGGTATAAACAGGTGAATTACTAACATTGTTTAATTTTATAAAATAAATAAGATTCAAGTTACATACATATATTATATATTATCATCCCTTATTCTATCCCGTATACGTTTAGCTTCTATTTAAGGTTGCTGGTTTCTAAATTTCATGAAAGTTTTGACTTGGAGATTTATTTACTTTTCGTTCGGGAAAAGGGACATTGTATGCGCAACACACATTGTGAAGAGCAGAGCACACTTTAACGATTTCAATAACCCTTAGTGGAGTATACCGACACTTTCTTTCTTCCATTATAATGCACCAACGAACTAAAGAAAAAGCTAAACATTAATTTTCAAATTATACAAAGTTATTGGAAAGATTTTATACCTTTTAAACGGCCAATGCAACGTTCGACAATGCTTCTGGCCTGTGAATGAACGGGAGTTTTCTGCAGCGTTCCTATAAGGTAGGTATCAAAAGAAAAGGTTTCAGCGGATATCAACTATCACATTAAAAAATAAATACGCACATAATATCTACATATGTATATATTGTACCATCAGTAAATGTACATAAAAAGTATAAAAAAATTACCGAGTAGCCATCCCGAGCTCGAGCCTGAAAGAAATTCCGCTTCTAAGACATTTCTCTTGTCACTTCGGGCCCAGACAAAACTATCATGGGCACATCCACCATACCTTGCATTTATGGCTCAAATGTTTGTTGCTTCATCTCAAATCTGAAAATTTAGATAAGTGCACTGAAATGTATTGTAGATTTATTATATGAGTTTGTAACTTACAATCATAGCATTTAAGCTATGTCCTCCTTTTCGATTGTAAAACATATTCTCGTTTTTTTTTTGTTTTGCCTTAATATCATGATATGGTTGCCATCAATACAACCTATCACTACAAAATGGTAAGAAAAACAAAACATTTGAATTATTTTATTGTATGTGCTATAAGATGTAATAAGATACCTCCTGGAATTTTGTACTTCCCAAAGAAAAACTCTTTGGTGGACTCTTTCGAGACAAACTTAATAAAGAGTAGACACAATATGGATTGCATCTTTTGAATGACTTTGGTGGTTACTTCCGATACCGTGCTTTGGGTCATCGATGCAACACAATCTGCTCCAACTTGTCTCTGATAACCGCCACCACCAATGAGGTTTAATGTGGTAGACAGTTGCAAAATTTGTGGGATGTGAGTAGACGTCACGCCATCTGGTAAATCCAATAATTTTAGGACTTATAAAAAGGCTTCTTTATTCAGTCGAAAATTTTTCAAAAATCTAAAATATAACCATTGATAAAATTGCAAATATAGATATGTATATGTACTTAAACTTACGTTGCATTAGGAAGTTCCAGAATATTCGATGTATTTCTTAATTTGATTCTAACCGCAAGTATTTGTAATCATTTTCGGTGCTACTCGTACATGAGCCGAATAATTTTAATGTGGCAAACATTTTTTTTTTACACTTTACTTTACTCACTTCAACTCAACTTTTCTGTAAGAACCTAAGAAAAATGCACCAAATAGCAAATGAAAACGACAGAAATATTTGAAAAAGAAACCTAAATAGCCATCACACGAAAACGACAGTTCGAAAACGACTAAGTATCAAGTTGTCAACTATCACCTTAGCCGATTCCACCCCTGGAATAACGCTCATGGAATGAGGCAAGCTAAGAAACTTCTAGGGCAATACAACAGAAAAAGATTCGACGCATGTATCAGCATGAGCAAGAATAACATTCGTATCCTAACGGGCTTTCTAACGGGACATTGTAAACTCAATGAGCACCTAAGGAAACGGTATATCTGAAGAAGGTTTCTGCAGATTCTGCAATGAGTCCAGTAAAATCCCAGAACATGTGCTGGGATCTTGCGGGGCACTGACCCACAAAAGATTGAAATACTTGGGCAAGTACCAATTATCACATGAGGAAATACCGTTACTAGATCCAGCTCTCATCCTTAGCTTCTTAAAGGAAACTGGATTAGAGAGAGTGCTCTAGGACAAATTTCTTCCGCCAAGGCGTAGTAAGAGTGCATTACCCTCAAAATGATTCCGAAATGAATCCAAATGCGAGCGGAACTCTAATGAGGACATGTACCTCCCCAAGGTGTTAGCAGGGGCCACAATAGACTAACAGGTCGCAGTGCAACATACCCCATCTTCAAATGATAATACATGCGAAATATCATCAAAATTGGTTTTGTAATAAAAACGACCACAAAAAGTAGGCATGGCTAACGACAATGTATGGGTGAATTGTCGAAAATTTGAATACCTACGTATTCGGTCTTCGGCATTCGGCAGCCTTCCACTCTCTTCGATCCCGGGCACGCTGCTTCCAGTTGTCTAGACCAAGCGGTCTGGCATCCGCGATCGTCGACTCGAACCTGGGGGCTGTGATTCGAAGATCCTCTTTACTGGATCATTATTGTCCATTCGCTCGATGTGGCCGAGCCAGTGTAGTAGATGTGTTTTGGCTTTTTGGACTACATCCACATCGTGGTACAGCTCACAGGGTTTGCGGTTATATCTTCTTCTCCATTCGTCTTCCTCGCATACGGGACTGAATATCCGACAAAGAATTTTTATTTCGAAAGTTTTCAAAATCTGCTCTGCTTTCCTGCTTATCGTCTAACACTCGGCTCCATACAGCAGGACTGGCAAAATCAAAGTTTTGTAGAGCATGCATTTCGTCTTCCGAGTTAGGAGTTTTGACCTCATTTGTTTCCCCAAACCGAAGTAGCAGCGGTTTCCAAGGGTGTCTTCGTCGAATCTCCAGTCGAATCTCCACTAAGTTGTCATTCGTGGAGTTGATATTTACTCCGAGGTAGGTAAACTCCTTAACCACTTCGAAGTTGCCAACTTTAAATTTCGCGCCATTGTTGAATCATCGACATTCAAGTATCATTGGTTTGTCTATCATAACTTTTCATAAGTAAAAACTAAGAGGTTTATACCTATACATACATATATGTATATGGATATTTCCACAATCTATTGAAATAGTGCAAATTCACTACAAAATTGCATGATAAATTTCTTGGACGTGTGATTTCTCTAAATGGAGACATCGATTTGCCGCCGAGATGGTGCGAAAACCATTATACTTT
This sequence comes from Xylota sylvarum, assembly GCA_905220385.1. Lineage (NCBI taxonomy): Eukaryota > Metazoa > Arthropoda > Insecta > Diptera > Syrphidae > Xylota > Xylota sylvarum. The sequence goes on from LR999958.1 coordinate 89,818,630, forward strand.
TTCCTTTGGGGCTACATACATACATATTTATGTTATAAATAAAGTTGACGCCAATGCTCAATCCACGTTTCATGCACTAAAAGCTAATTTTAGAGGTGTTATTCCGCATTATGCGAAAAATGATGAAAAGTTTTATCAAAAGAATGACATTTGGCAGATGTGTTTTATTACTGACCTCGAAGTTTGTACATTGGATTAAAAGAAATCATCCACTTTTCATAAAAATGTGCGTTTTCGTACGAACACCTCTTGTGGGATGACCCTATATTTACGTATGTATGTATATCTAAAATTTTGCCAATTTGCCTTTATGTTGAATTTTTATTTCTTGATTTGGCTTTCTTAGAAAATATATAGTTGAGATCCAATAATAAGAATTGGCCCTATGTACTTATTTATTACATGCGCTTTCAAAACGAGGGAAGCAGGGTGGGCTAGCTGGTATATAATAAAGCAATTAGCATTTTTATGCTATTAGCTTAAATGGAGAAACATGTTCAAGTTTTTGGATACTTTAAAAACGCTAAAAACATTTTATGTACAAATTCATTTATATGTAGATACATATGCATATGTATATATGTATATGTACAGTACACAGATTTACATGGACTGTCTGACCCTTCATTTAAAAGTCTTAAACTTTACTCTTACTCTTTTGTTTTGCAAAGAAAAAAATAATTACAATTCCCTCCTTAGAAAAGTCCACATAGACTTCACTCATTTACCATGCAACCCCGGCGGCATCAAATGTTCACATGTACGTATAAAGAATGACAAAGCAGGGGCAATTAGATAAGCATCAACCCAACGATTGAACTCGAGGTCCTTTTGCGACGCACATGGGCAGAGTGGATGAACCCTGCAGACAGCAGTCCTCGTATAAGGAATTAACCGGCACTGTCAGTTTTGTCATTAAGCTGAGTAAACTCTTGCTCTTCCATATACTTGGTCCGTTACGAGGTATCCCATCGCTTGAGGGACATTCAGTTGAACTTAACTGAACTTTTAATACATGTGCGACACAAGTGAATTTCACCTAACCGTAAACATGCAAAATAATTACCAGCGTTCGGAAACTTAATTACGCTCCAAGCTTAAGTCGAAATGTATCTTTTCATGTTCTTGTGAATTTTTTGTTCTACTGATATCCGCTATATACCTCTTACGTGCATTTTCGCTAACATGTGAAGTTGTGTCATGTTACCCTTCAGTGTTTTTGACTTTGCATCGCAGTACACGGAAATAGCACAAGCAAGCTGAAGAGTAGAAGAGAAAAGGAATTCTGTTAGGTGGTTGAATAAAAATTAGTTTCATTATGTTGGCTACATGTCCGGGCCAGGTTGTTTGAAGCCTTGTCGTAGTATGAGGTACAGGCATAGATGACGAGTAACTCGCTGTTACTGAGGCGCAAACAGTGTCCTTGGGGGTTGCGGAGCAATTTGTTCAACATGTAAAAGTGCAGAGATGAAGGTAAAGAGCCCGCAGGTGCAATTAGACGTCAACACATCATAGTTGTTGTTTCATTCTTATTCTTCTTTTTTTAATTTACACTGCTCGAAAAGGACTATTGTGGGAAAAACGTAGCCTTTGTTGCTTGTTTTTGCTAGTGTCAAGGTTGTACATACATATGTATATGTATGTATAGGTACGTATGTATGTATGGAAATAGTACATGCATATGTATGCACACATAAACATCTGCATTAGGGTAAATAAACCATACACACACATACATACACGTATAAGTTTGTATATATGTACAAAATATACATATGTATGTACCTATTAAAAACAAATTTGAAAACAAAATGATTGAATGATGGAAACTGCAGCACTTCTGTTACATGAATTTAATCCGATCTCGTTAACAACACTTCAAACAGAATTACATACCTTATGTACCTACATATTTATCTTTACATAATTCTTGTTCACCAGAACTTTATGTGTTCACGTTACTGGACAACTGACGTTACCGAGTGCCTGCTGTAATGTTATTGAAGACGAATAACCAAAACCGTCTTGAAATTTTCAGCAAGATAAGGATGTTTTATACATAAAACATTATAATGGGAAATTAGTGTAATATGTGTCCGTAAAAATTAAGTGCAAACATATGAAATTGTTTGAAATTTCGTTTAAAAAAACATATTGCCAACACGAATTTCATTAAAACATCATTTCTAGTGTGTACGAAAATATTTAAAATGTATGAAATTCAGTGGTGTACAGGAACCTTCTCAGAAAGTTTATTTCGAATACATAAACTACATGCTAAAAATATGATAAGATGTAACAATTTTTTGGTTGCAATTTTTAAATTAGAAACTTTCACTTCACAGTTTTATCAAGCAAATATGATTGGCTTCGCAAATATGATTGGTTTTGCCTGCATTAGAATATTTGCAACTTCACGAAATTGGATTTAAATATTGCATTTTTTTATTTACCGTTTATAAATTACTAACGGGTACCCTAGTAAGTAAAAATTTTTATTAAATATTGTTTTTTTTTTTGTTTAATTGTCATTAAAGTTGTTTTTTTGTTTTCAGTAGAAATATATATAATAATATCGCATCTCTGTATATAAAGTGTGCAATAGCTATCCCATGTAAGTTTCAAACGAAATAAAATATATTTATATTTATTTATAATTTTTATTAATATTTTTCTATTCCGCTATTGTAATGCGAGCACAATATCAAAATGCACTTGTGGGCTAACTTTTAGACCGATTTTGAATAAACTTGACAGAAACATTCTCGGGTGGTTCGATGGTTTCGGAGTCCCTGCAGAACACTGGGCTACCCATAAATTGAAAAGGCTCCCCAAAGTTTTACAAATAACTAAAAAAAATAATAAGGTACATTTTAATACCTATGCCAAACAATATTTGTATTTTTTACAACTTCCTAATCATTTTCGCGTTTTTACGATAGTTTTTCAGTGGCTCCCCTTTCACGAAAATGGCTCCCCAAAATTTTCAAACGGGATCCTCTTTGAAATTAAAAAACGACAGCACTGGTCCCGTTGCGTTGCGGGTTTTGAGGGATAAGATTCAATATCGAACTATACGAGCTGTACAGCGGTACAATGACATCGACCTAGTCAAAAAATTACGCATCAATTGAAGATGGCTAGGACAAGAGAGGGGATGAACCCAAATGTTTTGGCCCACAGAGTCTTCGAATCTAACCTGAAAGGACAACGCAGTAGAGGAAGACCTCACCTTAGGTGGCACGTGCAAGTAGATAGAGATGTAAACTGATTTAGAGTCGGCAATGGAGGCAGTTAGCTAAGGACCGGGCTAACTGGAGAGGTTTGTTATTGGTGGCCCAGGTTTATCCCGAACTGTAGCGCCACCTAAGAAGAAGAAACAATACTTGCTACAATAAGTAAGTTAAACATCCTCTTTCGTATTACATGATGTTTGTTAACGAACATCCATCCAACGCACTACATCTGGGTGAAGCAAGCCGACCAACATTCGGTTTTTGGAAACGACCTAGAGTGTGTCAAACGTCAACATAATCCACAAAAAATTATTAGTCGACTTATATTAAGCGTTTAACATTAGAAATGAATTCTCTCAAAATTATGCACATTCGCTGTTTTGGCATCAAGTCGACGATATGACGAAACAAAGTGTTGAAAATACATCCGCTACGCCGAGTAAGCCGAGTTTTTCACGACCATGGTATCAGCACACGCAGTCACAATTGTGGTTCCGTTTCGTATATCGCCTCAACCACTCAGTTAAAGAAAAAACTCCTAAAAGAATAGTGTGGCAATACGAGAAAGCCAATTGGGACGGCTTGAACAGCTTCCTTAGGAGTTTTAACTGGTCGCTATGCTTCCTCGATAGCGACGTCGATGCCGCCGCCGATATGATCACTAATACCATTTGGCATGAAATCCTTTATTCCTAACCGAATAAAGAGTATCAAGCCAAAGGAAAATGCATGGTTTGACTCGAGCTGTAAAGAGGCTATCAGGTTGAGATAGTTAAGTTTTCGGTCTTATCAGGCCGACCCCTCTGAGAAAATCGAAAAAAATTTAAACGAGCCAGAAACGACTGCAATGCTTTCATTCGCCATGTCAAGTTCTCCATGTGACCAAAAATTGAGGCAAAAAATCTTACATTGTCCCAAAGGTAGTAGATATTTTTGGTCGTTCGTCAAAAATATAAAAAATTGTGCCTCATCTTCCATCCCAACGCTTGTTCACAATGACATTCCAGCTGTCAGCTCTTTAGACAAGGCCAATCTGCTTGCAGCCCTTTTCGCTGCGAACTCCACACTCCCAGATTGTGCTTTTCCTCCCCCTGTACTTGAGCGCGTCGAATATTCTATGGGACAAATCCACTTTCGCACTCGTACAGTAGCAAGAGTACTTAAAGATCTTAACATAAATAAATCCGCTGGTCCAGATGGTATCTCACCCATTATTCTGAAGAGGTGTTCTTTCACGCTGGCAAAACCACTGCGTAAACTTTTTCATCTATCCTACTCTTCTGGACTCTTCCCGAGTAGATGGAAAACAGCATTTGTCCAGCCCGTCCCTAAAAAAGGCGAATCTTCTTCTCCCTCCAACTATCAACCCATTGCACTTACGTCCCTTCTTTCCAAGGTCATGGAAACGCTGATAAATCGTCAGCTTATAAAATATCTTGAATCACGAAAGCTCCTCAATGACCGTCAGTATATCTCTCCGAAAAGTGAAACCACTCTCTGCATCATTCTGGTGAATGTAAGATTGTTGCGCTTGATATTTCAAAGGCATTTGACAGAGTTTGGCATCAAGCTCTTTTGTCGAAAATGCGCGCATTTGGCATCGATGAATCTCTTCTTCAATAGATTAGAAACTACATTTCGGAACGTTCAATTCAAATGGTTTTGGACGGTTTCAAGCCTGCTATCCACCATATAAATGCTGGTGTTCCCCAATGCTCCGTTTTGTCTCCGACTCTCTTTCTTATATTCATAAATGATCTTTTGTCTGCTACTTCTAATCCAATACATTCCATTGCTGTGCTTTTCGGCCGTAGAACTGGAACGGCAGCGTATGTTAAGCTCATTAAATTCTGATCTTGACAGTATAATTAAATGGGGTATAAACAACAGAGTGGAATTTAATGCTTCGAAAACCCAATGCTGTAAGCTGTCAGCTGCTGCTCAAGCGTAACCTTAACCCTTTGCCATTATCAATGAATGGCACTTGCATCGTCGAAACCGAAAAACTTTCCATTCTCGATATGTGTGTTAACGACCATCTTCGTTGGAATGACCACATATTCGAATCCGCCAAGAATGCTGCGAATTGTCTAGGATTCCTCAAATGGTGCAAGAAGTTCTTTACCCCTTCTGATCTGGCTACAATATATGAGGCATACATCCGCCCAAAGCTCGAGTACAATGCCCATGTCTGGTCTGGTGCTCCTAAGACCTCTTTGCACCTGCTGGATAGAACTCAAAATCGAACCTTGAAACTAATAGGGAACAGAAGTATAGCGGAGTCTATTGAATGCTCATCAGTATACCCTCAAGCCTATTTTCGGACGTACCGTCAAGTATAGAGATTCTTTCATAAACCGTACAACACGAATGTGGAATGCTCTACCAAGCTCTATTTTTCCCTCACATTATAATCCACAAACATTTAAAACAAAAGTTCATCAGTATCTCCTACAGAAAAGCTACAATCCGTCTGGAACGGATCGTATGATACCCTATCCTCCTTTCTATAAAGTGGGCGCGGCCAAATTGCATTTTGTACTCAAATATGGGTATAACGTCGAACGTTTGAGGATGTCACATGTAAAATCTCATCAAAATCAGTTTTTTGATGAAAACGACCCCAAAAAGTCGGCGTGGCCAAAAGTGTTGTAAGCGTGAATTATAGGGAATCTAAATGCCTAAATATTTGGTCTTAACAGAATTTTTCGGTTTCATATAATTTACTGAAGTTATGCAAAAGTGGGCGTGGCAGTGGGCGGATTTCAAAAATTTTTACACTTGTACTGTATCTTTTTCTCTGACGTCCAGATATGAAATTTCATCGTCCTAGCTCAAAATCTAAGGCCCAAAAAGTGGTGACATACAGACAGACGGACGGACGTCTTCGCTATTGATGCTGATCACGAATATATATACTTTATTGGTCTATCTCGATTATTTCTCTATGTTACAAACTATGTGTCAAACTTAATATACCCTTAGGATAGGGTATAAAAAAAAAGCAATAGAAATGAACGGGGGAGAGGTTTTAGTCGAGTACAATGACTTCATGTCGATGGTAGCCAGATACTAGTAGGTTTCGGAAATTGTAGGTCTTACTATGCTTTCATAAATAGTGGAAGCGATGTTTCAGTGATGCACACGTCTGTGCAAATGGAGAAAGGCTCCAACATAACCGAGCAGCCTGGAATGATGCTGAAAGGATTCGGCCTATTGCGATCCTATGCGCCACAGACGGCGTTAGGATCAGGTTTGGTAACATTTGAAATGAATAAAAACCCATACGAAGTGAGATTCCAGGTTGTACCTGACAAATAGTCAGCATCAAAGAGCTCCATAAGGCGGAACTTCCAAAGATCTACGTGTTGAAAGAGAATGATATTTTAAATATTGCGGTGACCAGCGAGGAAGAAAATAAAACTAAGGGTTTCCGGACCCAGTCGTCTGTGCATGGATTATCGAAAACTCAACACGAAAATTATAAAGGATCGCTGCCCTCTGCCTGTTATGGAAGAGGTGCTGGAGAGACTCCATAGCATAAAATACACTGCTTTCGTCACGACGGATGGGTAGTACGAGTTCTTAAAAGTCCCATTCGGATTGTGCAATTCACACTTCGTGTTCCAGTGTTTTATCAACATCGTGTTTAGAAAGCTGATTCGACAGGGCTATTTACTACTTTACTTGGACGACGTCATTATCGCCGCTGAAGATGAGGATGAAAATCTGAAGAAATTAACCAGAGTACATATTAGAGGTACCAGCGGAAAACGACTTTGTAATCAAATGGGAAAAGTGCCGTCAGAAACTCAATCCTCCATTAGCACAAGGATTGAGTTTCTGGGTCGAGTTATCGAATATGGAAACATCAAACCCTAAGCGGAGGTTAAGCGGTAAAACATTTCCCGAAATCCACAAATGTGAAGCAGGTTCACAGTTTTTTGGGTCTAACAGGATTTTTCCGTAAGTTCATATCAAATTATTCTGTTATAACAAAACTATTGTCAGATTTGACAAAAATGCGTTTAATTCCCTCAAAGACATGTTGTATGGGGAGTCTGTGTTGAAACTCTTTCAGTCAGCGCTGGAGACAGAATTGCAGACCGACTGAGGACAGTGGAAAAATCCAGGATATCCGTGTAGGATAAGTTACTTGATTTTCAATTTAATAATTCTATCGTGTCGTTTGACACATAATTTTTAACGAGGCAATGTGATAAGCACATTCCTACCGCCTACTATTTCCCTTGCTTTCTTTCCATTTATCAAAGACGCATTTAATTGTGTCATGTTGCAGATTGTCAATATAACGTGCTTTTAAAAAATGTTTAGAGCAAACGAAAGCTTTTATTTTGTTTATGCAGCTAAATTTTTTGGGTGATTTTATCCTTACTCATAATCGAATGGGAAAAATTTAACTGTAGGTGTTTCATTTTCACCACTTTTCTTTCATTTTAGTTTTCTATTATTGTTGCTATTGCAACCGAAAACTGTACTTTTTGCAAATATTTTTATTTTGAAATAATTTCTTTCAAATTTTAAAACACAAAACGAATTTTTTGGGCGAATGTCAAATGTGTTTTCTTTGTCAACGGGTGATGTAATCGTGTAAGAAAGCGATTGAAATAAGGATGAGCAAAATAATACTTTAATTTTTTATACCTTGGGTCCAATAGTTCAGATTTATACATATAACAAATTGACACAGGGAACGTGCTGTAGGTATATTAATTTCTTTAGATTGATTTAGAATTTTCATTTCATTATCTCATCTCCAATGAAACCATCTGTATGCGAAAGACATTACTCTTGACAAATTATTTTTACTCCCTTCACAATAAAATACATCACGTATAAATTTTGCGCTGACGCTCGTCATCAAATTGGGGTGCACTTTATGTCCAATTATAACGACACCAAAGCAATTTACGGTAAAATTTAAAAATCCGTACCCTATTTTATACAAGGAAAGTGTGTTACGAGTATTTGCCATCGGTGAAAATCTACTTCCATTTTATAAGTTTTGAAACTCTCAAAATAAATCGATACTGACAAATTATTCCAAATCTAGGTAAATGTTTCGAAAATGGTTTGGGTTGGGACAGGAAGAAAATGATTCGTGAAAAGTTTTGTATTTCAAGTACTTTCAACAACTAGCATCCACCTACGATTCCCAGTAGGGTTTGTCTCCTCCACTCTCTGCCTCTAATCATTGAGCACTTCCCCACAGTGGGGCAAAAATCAGCTTCCTTCGTCGAATCATACTTCCTGAAACCATAATAGGATCGAATCAATTGGGGGATTGCATTCAATTTCCCTCCACTCTATTTTTAAAGCAACTTAGCAAAGAATTGAGGCAAAAAGAGGAAAATATTGATAGAAAACTTTTAATTTGAGTGACTGTTAAGTTTTCAGTGGTTGTGGCCACATGAGTTTCTATGCGTAGGTATATTTAAGGGTTGAGAGGAATTCCAACATGGAATAAATAATAGCTAACCACATTTCTCGGTTATTATTTAAATCGAATCATAATAATATATTTATATGTATTCGTATATATTCGTATGTATACATATTAGGTATGTATGAATGATATGAGTGATCCTTGGGAGAGTAAAAACAGAACCAAAGGTACTTCTAAGACATTATACATATTTAAAGATTACATACTTATATACATACTAATGTATCTTTACAAAAATATATTTCAATTATGATATACCTACATATAAGAATAAAAGTTTAATTTCGTCGATAGTTCAAAATTATTTCTTATAGAACTTTTATTTTTTCTGCCAATACATATCGTAAATAAAAAAAACTGATAAAGATTTGGGACAAGCTTGAACAATATTTATGTACATACATACATATGTACGTATGTACATACTTATTGTGCTTATCCCTATCCTTGGAAGGAATACATGCTCCTACATGTTAAAATCAAATTTTTTAAGCTGAACCCATTTGTACCCAAAGCATTTCTTCAGTTTTTTTAGTTTTTGTTGCAATAAATGGTCTTTGTTATCATCAAATTGACCCTAAAATAACTGATTTTGTTTTGTTATATTATTTGCAGTGGAGATAATGACTATTGGGATTTGGAAGAAAAAAAAACTTTTATAACGTAAATAAAATTTTATTCAAATAGATAAAAAAAGAATAATTCAGTGCTTTATTTTTGTATTGCTTTCGGATTGAGATTGTCTTTCGGAAATGTAATCCGATTCTAAAATATATTTTTTTTTTGTATGACATTCGGATTAAAGTGCTTCCAAGTCAAAGCCACGAATTTTCGAAAACTTTGTACATACATAGATTGTCAAAAGACATATCAAAAGTCACTGAAATTACTTAAAGATTTTGTTTACATTTGAGCGCATGTTGTTTTCATACCCTCTCCTAAGGTATATTAAGTTTGACACATAGCTTGTAACATAGAGAAATAATCGAGATATACTCTATAAAGTATATATGTACATATCTGTGGCAATAAGTTAAAGTTGCTTATGTTTTAAAATATAATATTGAAATTAAAAAATAATATTGAATTTCATAATTTCAATATTCCAACTAGATTATGTTAGGACTTAAGTTATTTTGCCAAATGAGATTTGTAATCAATTTTTGATGTAGGAAAATAATATCAGACATAAGCTATTTCAAATAGTCTTAATTTTGTCGAAGCGACTTAAGCTATTATAAAATGTTGTAATAAAATCGTTATATGTTTACGAAGAAATATGAAACCCAGATCAAAAAAAAAATGTCTAAAAATAACTTGATTTTGGTAGCATGCATACATATTGTTTTACAAATGCTGTTCGCTGTGTTGCACGAATTTCATCTATTTTTTTTCTTATGCAAATTGTGCAATTACTAAACGTATTAAATTGTGGATTTATAACCCGGTGAAATGTGTCATATCTGCAATCGATTTGTGGACTTATAACTCACTCAGGTGGGTCAAAAGTCCATTATGGACTTATTTTGGACTGTGAACTTATGACCCTGCACCATTCAAATCTATCTAGGCATTTTTTGTTAGACTTAGGTAGACAAAAATGTCTATGTCTATGTCTAAATGTCTATGTATATTATTTCTTTTTTTATACCCTATCCAAGGTAATATTAAGTTTGATATATAGTTCGTAACATAGAGAAATAATAGAGATGGAATCTGTAAAGTATAGTGAAATAATTGCAGCATACTCTAATAGCGAAGAAGATTTAGCGATGAATGTCTGTCCATATGTCACCTGTTTATGGGCCTTTAATTTTGCCCTAGGACGATCAAATTATATACATATATCATATTTTGGCTTTTGAGAATGTGAAACAGTACAAGTGTACAATGTTTTGAAATCCACTGAATGCCACGCCCATTTTTTCATAAATTCACTAAATTACTCGAAACCGCAAAAGTTTTGTTAAAAGATTTAGATAATTAGAGTCTGTACAATTCACCGGTACATTATCTTTAGCCACGCCTACTTTTTAGGAGCGCGTTAATTGAAAAACCGATTTTAATGAAATTTTTCATAATATAACATCCTCAAATGTTCGAAGTTATCAATAAAATTAATTAAAAAAAAAAAAAAAAATACAGTCTGCCTTTACATCAACCCAACTTTGTTCGGGTTGATGGAAAGTAAGATGGTAGAGTATATCCTATCTAAGTGTATATTAAGTTTGATACATAGTTTGTAACTTAGAGAAATAATCGCGATAGATCTAAAAAGAAGTACAAGTGTAAATTTTTTCTAAATCCGGCCTTTGTGATTTTATTTGTTTGAGTTGCAGTAATTTGTGGGTGTTTGTAAATGCAAGACGATATGTCCGAGCCCTCCGAGCAATCCCCTCAAGCCACATAAAACATTTAACGGCGTTAGTCACCAGCAAAAATAACCTATACCATTGTATATAAAACTAATAGTACTATCACTTGAGGAAATCGATGGTGGTGCCTCTAGCGGTCCAAGTAAAGGATCCGTCGCTGAGTACCACCAAAATATTACGCTCTTTTGCCTCAACAATTTACACATGCTCTCATAGGCTTAACACATTTCCACTCTAATCTAACCAATCCCATGCCAGTAACTCTACGCACAAACCCACTCCACTCAAACATCATCTGTGTAGAATAAGATAGATCTTCGCAATATGAATTAACTCGTCGACCAACCCAACGTGATCGATGGGTTCCTGATGGCTCGAAATCAGGAATTCCGGATATTTTTTTATAATTGTTCATTCCGCTTAGAATAGGTTGTAGATACATAGATACATATGTACATACATACATAGTGTATAGGTACATAAGGTCTTCGGTGATCATCCTACTCCCTCACACCTCCACTATAAAGTTTTTTTCAAGAATTTGTTACTACCGTCGCTCATTTTGTTTGTTGTATTCATTTTTAGTAGGTCCCCCTCAAAGCCGCTATCATTGCTACGATGCGTAATCGTCCTGGGATCCCATGGTTATCTATGCAAGCAGTGAGGCCATGCAAGGGTTGCAGAAATCCTTACGGAGTATTATGTCAAAGCCAGATCGGTGCATCTAAATGGTGAAGCATTAAACTTACTTTGAGGCCTGCCATGGTACGGGAGCGCATGTAGCATTGACCTGGAAGTCATTTTAGCAAGACAAAAACGCTAAAAAGTGGGGGTGGTCAAAACTGATATATGAATGAGACAATCTGAATATCTTAATATTTAGTCCCAACAAAACTTTTCGATTTCATGTAAAAAAGTGAAGTTATGGAAAGTTAGCGTTACAGTGGTCGAATTTTAAAAAGTTTTACACTTGTACTGCTTCTTTTTTCAGAAGCCCAGATATGAAATTTCATCCTCCTCGTCCTCATATCTGGACTTCAAAATTCCGCTCAAAGTTTAATGCTCAAAAAGCGGTGACATGGCTCAATCGACTTCGCTATCGATGCTAACCATGAAAATACAGGGTGTCCTAGTTAAGAGGTATAATCCTTTAAGGAGAGATTACTAAAGTTTCGGCGAACAAAAAATTGTATAGCACGGGGGCATCTATTTTCACTCCATTTACCTTTGCTAAGGTTTAACCTAGCGCAGTGGCATGGAGTTTAGCCTGGAATAACTTGAGGCACATTCCCACAGGTATCGAGACTTTGGCGTTGGGTTCAAAGACACCAGGCCTCTAGGGTCAATGCATAATTTTTGAATCTAGACCGTAAGTTCTGTCTTAAAGGAGTCTTCTGGCACACATAGCTCTAGAGGCGATCCCGATGGCGAACTTGATATGAGAATTCCAGCTAAGCCGTTTGTTTGTTGATGACGCCGATATATTTTACCTCACTGGAATAAACTAAAGTGATGCTTTCGATGGTGATAGGTCGTAAATTGACCAATCTTCTTTTTGTACAAGGCACCAGAACGGTTTTGCACGGAAATATGGATAGTCCTTCTCTGCTGCGCCACTCTAAAACGTTGAATAAAGCCCCTGCATGATACTAGAAATTGTCGTGCTGTGTTTATCAATAATAAATACAGACAGGTCATTCGCATAACCAATGGCGATGTAGCCTGATCTTAGTAGATCGACAAGAAGATTGTTATTAACGTTACCGTTACTAACGGATTGTAGCTCTTCTGTATGTTTTAATTATTTTTAAAAATGGTGGACCCACAAATCTGTCGGAAAGGAGGTCGCCCATAACTACGCCAGGCATTCGGAGCCGCATACTACGGACTAAGCACCCTCTTGATAATGTAAATGTCAGGATATTTACATATACTATATTAAAAGTCGTTATTTCGTCATTCTTTGCTATATATGGCGTTCAAAAATAATGTGATACTGGAAGAAGATAAGTTGTACATGCTTAAGTAATACGAGTATAATAGCAATAATATTAAATATTTATCCATAAATAAATATAAGTATCTATTATATAAACAATAGCAATAAAGCACATACATACATTAGTCAACATAAACTTAACCGTACATGCACATGCATACCTAAATATGTATGTACATATACATATTAAATCAATACATCCCCGCAGAAATAAGTTCTAAGCATTATAAACAAAAAATAACACACTTAGCAACATGTATTCATCTTTAAAATATATGCCTAGCTTTAATATTGGAACATTACAGAGGACCCAAAATCCACAAATGAGTGTCAGAAGCAGAACTTAAGAATCATAGAACGTGTATTTTTATTTACGAAGCATTTTAAATGTTCTACATTAACTAAACTTTGCAAGTTTCTCCTGGAAACTTTTCTATGGAAAGGTGCTGGGATATTTCCATTTACGAGTTAATTGCTGGCAGCTTTTACATGGCAGCAATTTACAATTTGAAACTTTTAAAGCCATATAATACAAGTAGTATAGTTGTGAGCACCTGCCCGTCCGTAATGACTACCCACGACCTACCACCAGACCATCATCAACAAGCCAAAGCCATAATACATTTTCGTGAAACTTAGAAACGACCATGAACCGATGCTTCTGGTCGAGAGATGGTACATAATGCTCCAAATACTGCTAAACTCAATTCGACGGTCGGTTACTTGTTTTTTGTTATCTGCATACATACATACATACATATATACATATGTATGTATGTACATTTTTACATATTTGGAGTATTTATCAAAAAGTTTAAAATTTCACTTACTTAGTTCTTTGCCGAATAAGAAACGTCGTCGTTTTGATCGTAAACTTAAGTTTTCTTAAAGGCGTTTAAGAGAAAAATGGAAACTTATAAGATAAATCACTTTAGAAAATGCAGACAACCTACAATGCATTTGAAACGGATCGTTGGATACCCTATGATACCCTATTTCTATGCAGCCCTAATAAAGTGGGAGTGGTATACCGTATTTTTTTTTTTTGAATTCCAACGATAACTTCGAACGTTTGAGAATGTTACATAAAACATTTCATCAAAATCGGTTTTTTAATAAAAACGCCCCAAAAAAGTGGTTGTGGCTAAAGGCAATATATGCTTGAATTGTAGGCAATCTGCCTACAAAATTTTTGGATATCATGTAAAATAGCGAAGTTATGAAAAGTGGGCGTGGCAATAAGTGGATTAAAAAAAAAAAATCTTTTGTACTGCTTCTTCTCAAAATACCAGATAATTTCATTCTGAAAGCTCAAAATATAAGGCCCAAAAAGCGGTCACATACGGACGGACGATTGGACGGTCATAGCTCAATCGTTTTCGCTATTGATGCTGATCATAAATACATATATTTACTTTATAGGGTCTGTATCGATTATTTCTCTATGTTACAAACTATGTACCAAACTTAATATACCTTTAGGATAGGGTATAAACATGCACACTTTGCGAATTTTTTAACTAGCACATGTATCTGCAATGTTGTACAGCATTTTGAAGAGGTGATATTGCTTTATAAGAAATACTTTTTTGTAACACAAAAATTTAGTGAAGCACGAGTTCATACATATTTTCATCTAGAGCGAACGTCTGGGAAGCATCTCAAAGTTGACAATAAGAGAGCAAGTGCCAAAGCAGTTGGGGCAGGCAATTAAGCCAATTGAGCATACTCGTATAAAGTATATATGTATGTACATATATTCGTGATCACAATTATGAATCAATTGAGCAAAGAACGTCCACTTTTTGGACCTCAAACTTTGAGTTAGTAGAATGAAATTTCATATACCACATGAATCTGACATCCTCAATTGATACTACCCAGAAACGAACAGGAACTTAATAAAAGCATTAGAGGTTTTTAATATTAGCGTTAGCAAATTCCCCCAAATTGTCGAAGAAGTATGCACCTAAGTACAATTTTCTATGAGCGGAGAAACCATGAACTATAGTTTCCTCTCCTTCCTCGCCCATACAGCTTCTAAAAAATTCCATATCAAGGAGACTTGTGTTGAAGGCGTGCCTACCAATAATGTAGTATTCGTAATAATATCTACTATGATTGCTATTCACGACCTTTTCTGTCTAATCAAACAGTTGGAGCGTTGCTGATCCAGCTTGGGCCAAATCTGACTACTATCGAGGTATTTAGCACCGTCTACCTATCTACGATTATTTAAATTCACAGTATTGAGCTTAAGCAGCAGTTTAACTATAGCGAGTTCGTCGGTCATACAATTCCGTGGAATATCACTGCATCCCGGCGAATTTTGAATTGTTTAGCTCTCGTTAAGAGACGGGCAACAATTGAAAACACTTTTTGAATTAAATGTGCAAGATTCCAGAGATTGTATGGCTGCTCCACTGCCCGTAAAAATTATGACTTCCCGATTGGAAATCACACTATACATCAGCAACGACAATGCTTCCTTGATCACTATGATCCCGTATTTTGAAGTGACAATTCCTCCTACCAATCCCCTCTTGAGGGTATTGGCGTTTCAAAGTTGTTATCAAACAGAAGTTGTGGAAGACCGTATTCGATGTCTTGGAGAAAGTATTTAAAGTCATTAAGAACAGAGGATTGTGTAGTACTTAGACTAGACCACTGAGATATAGCCTCAAAACGAGTGGCTGCACAAGCTGCCACTTGTGTATCTGCAATAGTTATCTAAAGGTGGCAAGTGGAACAAAATATCAAGAGCCGCTGTTGGGGTGGTTCTTAATGCATTGATTCATAAGTAATCCAACCTTTGTACTCGGCTAAGATAAGTAAGGTGAAAGGCTTTCTCCAAAGCCTTCCAACAGACGATCACGCCATACGTTAGTTACTTACCTGATGACAGTTACTTAGGGCTTCACACGCTCTAGGATATTTGACTTCCAGCTAAGTTTCCTATCGAGTATGTGACCCAAATATTATCCTTTATTATCGGATTTTAAACATTTTTAGACTTGTGTTGCATCTTTTTCTCAAAAACTTTCATGCTCCTAGCTCAAGATGAAGGCCGAAAAGTGTTGACATGTGGACAGACGGTTGGAAAGACAGGCTCAATCGCCTTCGCTACTGATACTGATCACCAGAGTTGTTGAGACTGCAGTCATTTATAAACTGCAGTTAATTGACTAGAAGACTTATTTTATAAGTCCTTTGATTTTCAAAACTACAGTTACCAGTCATTTTTATACCCTATCCTAAGGGTATATTAAGTTTGACACATAGTTTGTAACATAGAGAAATAATCGAGATAGACCATATAAAGTATATGGTGATCAGCATCAATAGCGAAATCGATTGAGCGATGACCGTCCGTCCGTCCGTCCGTCCGTCCGTCCGTATGTCACCGCTTTTTGGGCCTTAAATTTTGAGCTAGGACGATGAAATTTCATATCTGGGCTTCTGAGAAAAAGATACAGTACAAGTGTAAAAATTTTTGAAATCCGCCCACTGCCACGCCCACTTTTTCATAACTTCACTAAATTATATGAAACCGAAAAATTTTGTTAAGACCAAATATTTAGGCATTCAGATTCCCTACAATCCACCCATACAAAAGTTTTGGCCACGCCCACTTTTTGGGGGCGTTTTCATGACAAAACCGATTTTTGGGCCTTAAATTTTTAACTAGGACGCTGAAATTTCATATCTGGGCTTCCGAGAAAAAGATACAATACTAGTGTAAAATTTTTTTACATCCGCCCACTGCCACGCCTACTTTTTTATAACTTCACTAAATTATATGAAACCGAAAAATTTTGTTAAGACCGAACGTTTGGGTATTCAGATTCCCTACAATTCACCCATAGAACAGTTTTGGCCACGCCCACTTTTTGGGGGCGTTATCATCAAAAAACCTATTTTGATAAAATTTTACATGTAACATCCTCAAATGTTCGACATTATAGCTATATTTGAGTATAAAATGCAATTTGGCCACGCCCACTTTATAGAGAGGAGGATAGGGTATCATACGATCCGTTCCAGACGGATTGTAGCTTTTCTGTATGTTTATTTTTAAATATTCTGACTAGGCGACTAACTAAAGCACTCAAATGAGTGCAAGTTAAATAACTGCAGTATTTATTGACGGTTTTCAGCCTTTCAGTCTAGTTTAATTATTTTATAGTTCTTAATCCGAGTTTCCGAGTTTTGAAGTTAAAGTACTAAGTCACAGTCTTAACTTTTATTGAAAGACAATCTAACTTGAAAGTGCTTAGTATAACAAAATGTATGTACTTAAATAGCACCAATTCTTATCAATTGGTCTCTACAATATTGTTGGATCATTTTTTGGTGTTAGTATACTACGCTTTAGCCTAATAGTACGTCCTCTATTGGGTTAACTCCTTCCCCCTCCTCACCATCTTCATTTTTGGACCCTTTGGATCCTCCTACGGCTAAACTCACTAACACCTAGTCCATTCGAATGATGATGGCCATTACGGCCTTTCTCGCTTAAGAGACAATAGAATCTACGAGAATATCCGTTTATACCTCGCTTACACTGAACCAAAAAAGTGCATGATATAAATGAAAATATGCATATTCTAAATGAAAAAATTCATTAAAATTGAGCTAAACATCGAGTTCTTACAGAATATGAATCCCAATTCATAAGTTTATGAATATATTCATACTACTGTGAATTGTTCATAAAAAATAAGAATCTGTGCATAAAATTTATGAATGACATTCATAAATTGTTTACGTATTTATTTATTTGATACATGAACACGTTCTTAAATTCAGTGTATCGATTCATTATTATCATGCATTCTTTCATTAAATATCCAAAAATTGTATGTATCTTTTCTTTAGTATTATGCATTTATTCTTAAAATATATGTACTTTTTCATTGGCGTTTTTAAATTTACATAAAAATGTATGAACTTTTTCATTGCTTTTATGAATATAGTTTTTAACTGTAAGTAAACGCTTCATAATAGTGAGCCGTACAGGTACATTCATTTTATGAAATATTTCATTGCTTTTAAGAAAAAATGCATAACTTGTCCACATCTTTTTTTTATAAATTTGCATATAAAACGAAAATTTAATACAAACTTTTTTTGATTCTTACGCTGATAATAAATCAGAATCCCAAAAATCCTGTAAATACCTGTAAATTCATAAGTTTTTTCGGAATCTGAAATATATTAAGAAACGTAAAACACTTGTTTTTTTTATTCATATATATTCACTTTTATTTTATTAGAAAATTCAATTTTTTTTTTTAATTGTTTTACAAATTTTTACATTATTAAATTTTTTCTAATTCTTCGGATAGAATAAACATTTTTGATATGTTTTTAGTGATATTAATGTCGTAAAAGTAATTTTCAATAAATGCCCAAAACTGAATACATGGCAAATGGAAAGCTGAAATAACTCGGCATTAGCGAAAATGTTCGCAGGAGAACCTGCCTCCTTAATTTGTTGCAATCTAAATTGACTACATGATTGCCAACAACTGTCGAATTCAGCAGCCGACAAATTGTCGTATTTTTGGCTTCTGATACATTCCTCTGCATGGACTTCAGGAGCTGTAAGTGATAAAATATAGGCAAATGGTTATACATATGTTTCTCACTTTATCTTATTGATTATAAAAGTAACTTACTAAATTTCATAGGAACATGTTTTGTGCTGTACTTTCGGTCAAGGCCTTCAGCATCACTGGATCGCTTCAATACAGTTTTGAAGTTATTTTTTGCGTTGCTGTATTTGGTATATATTTTGCCACTTTTTCCAACGCGGTAATATTCGGCCAAGGACATATGATGGTTATTTTCCTCAAAGTATTTGCAGATCATGCTTATCAGTATATGCTGATGTTCGTCTAGAAGCCTAGAATTCGCTTAATAATATTTGGTAACAATTTTCTATTTTTGGTTGTCATTTAATATATCTGCTATGGTTACAAAATCGGCGGCTTCTGGTGAACCCGGCCCTCTTGAAGAACACGGTGATGAGGGATTTGACAAGTCTGATAAGGACATCGGATTTCGTCTTCCAGCTATAGGTTCTTCTTCTTGTACGGATGAGGAAAAGCTTTTCCGCCATTGAGCCAAATTATGTTCAAACAAGTCGAGATCATTTTGTGATTCTTGAAAAACATTGCAATGTGATGTTGCTTGATAATTTGCAAAATTTTAATGTTAATTTTTTCAGCTAATATTTTGAATATTTGAAATATTTACTGTGGAATGTATGCGTAATATGTGCCGCTTGTAACTCGACAAGTTTGCAAATAATAGTGAACACCGTTTATCATAACATCTATATATGCTATTTGCATTTAAATTTTTTCGTAAGTGGTATATCAGCAACGAAATATTATTAAATTGAAGTTTACAAACAAAGCACAACATTTGAGAGGCCTATTAAAAATTAGAGCTTTCATCACTAAAATATTAAATGAAATCTCAAAATACTAACTTTTTGTACTAGTTCAAAATTTTCTTTATGGAGACTCTAATATGTATGTATGTATGTATTTACATCCTAAAATCCTGCAAACATTGTTATAATACCTACATAATATATATTTATAGATACTATATCTACTTCTGCAGAATAATTTACTTACCTTCTATTACCCATAAACCTTGAGCGCGCGCAAATTATTAACAGAAAAAACTTCTATTAATATTTTTATTCACTTTATTTCACTACTTACTTTCACTTTTACTTTATTTAAAATTCAACGACCGAATCTCACTGAAATAAAAACGTAAGTGATTGCAATATTCCAATCCAGATTTAGTAATTGTTTGCAAGTTGTGACCTCATGAAAATAACTGTCCTTATACTGAAATTTTTATGAACAAATACATGGTAACTAAGTATAGATTCATAAAATTAAGGACCAATGCATTGACTGTATGAATACATACATTCGAAACCTTTAAGTATCTATACATACAGTTTATGAAAAATTGCATACTCTTTATGAATCGGTATTTTGTTTATGACATGATACATACTTTTTAAGAATCCGTACATAATACGTATGTATCCGTACATTGATTTAATGAATACTCCCGTTTGAGTGCCGTTATAGAGATATCGCGCTCTGAACAAAACAAAACAAGAGTCATGCATCTGTTATGAATCGATTCATGAAATTAAAGTATTGATACATAGTAAATATGAATATGTCTTTCGTTTTATGCAACAATTCTTAAATTTTATGAACAGGTCCATAAAAAGAAAAGCATCTGTGGTCGATGAAATTTTTTCTTCAATTTAATGAATATTTTCATTAATCCAATGTTTTATTCTTAAAAACTATAATGGACAGTTGTATGAATAGTTCATACGTTTATGAAAACATTCATTAAAATAAGAATCAGCAGTTCATACCCAAAATCTTCCATACAAATATTTTTATGAATGCAATTTCATACAAACAATGAATTGGTCATAAAATCCGCATTTTTATACCCTATCCTAAGGGTATATTAAGTTTGACACATAGTTTGTAACATAGAGAAATAATCGAGATAGACCCTATAAAGTATATATATTCGTGATCAGCATCAATAGCGAAATCGATTGAGCGATGACCGTCCGTCCGTCCGTCCGTCCGTATGTCACCGCTTTTTGGGCCTTAAATTTTGAGCTAGGACGATGAAATTTCATATCTGGGCTTCTGAGAAAAAGATACAGTACAAGTGTAAACATTTTTGAAATCCGCCCACTGCCACGCCCACTTTTTCATAACTTCACTAAATTATATGAAACTGAAAAATTTTGTTAACACCAAATATTTAGGCATTCAGATTCCCTACAATCCACCCATACAAAAGTTTTGGCCACGCCCACTTTTTGGGGGCGTTTTCATCACAAAACCGATTTTTGGGCCTTAAATTTTTAACTAGGACGCTGAAATTTCATATCTGGGCTTCCAAAAAAAAGATACAGTACAAGTGTAAAATTTTTTTACATCCGCCCACTGCCACGCCTACTTTTTTATAACTTCACTAAATTATATGAAACCGAAAAATTTTGTTAAGACCAAATATTTGGGTATTTAGATTCCCTACAATTCACCCATAGAAGAGTTTTGGCCACGCCCACTTTTTGGGGGCGTTATCATCATAAAACCTATTTTGATAAAATTTTACATGTAACATCCTCAAACGTTCGACATTATAGCTATATTTGAGTACAAAATGCAATTTGGCCACGCCCACTTTATAGAGAGGAGGATAGGGTATCATACGATCCGTTCCAGACGGATTGTAGCTTTTCTGTATGTTTATTTAAGATTTTGTACATAAAATAAATGAATTTTTCTTAAAAATAAATGAATGTGGCTGTATGAATGCCGTTCATTAATATTATGTACAATAATTTTTTCAGTGTATCTGCATGATAAGCCTAACTCCATCTGTATTGATGACATGACCAAAACAAATGCCATGATCTCAATTCACAAGGAAGATCTTCCCACTAATCCTAATGACCTGTGACAAATGTTTTTTCGTTTCCATTGGAATCTCGACATTACTCCTACTGATGTTGCTAATGAACGCATTCAAATTTTAAGTACTTCTATCGTTCCTAACCCACAACTTTACATTCGTTGCTACTACATCCGTCCTTCTCAATCAATACATGGTTACCAACTAGTTGTAGATTGCACAATTGATTGCACATTTAATACTGCCGAACTCAACGACGTTGTTATTATTTTAGGAGGTTTTAACCATAAATTTAATTGAAATATGGCTGATCAATCTTTCTATACCAACAGTAACGCTACCTTTATTTAAACTGAATACATGGCAGCCTCATTACCGATCCTAAACGATTCTTTTTCTCATCTTCTCTCAAACTTTTCAATACTGCCTGTCTTTGCTAATGATGAATATTTCACTGGCCCCGATGGTCTGCCCGCCATTCTTTTAAAAAAATGTACAGATTACCTAGTTTAACCGCTCACAGCTCTCTTACAGCTTTCCATTCGACAGGGAATTTTCCACATAACCTGGAAGAAATCTTACATAATTCCCTGTCACAAAAAAGATCGTGAAAATGAAATCTCTAATTATTATCGACCCATAGCTCTTTGCATATCTAATATCTAAGCTCAGGGATAGGGTATAAAAATAGTAGTACATGCATACATATGTAAACCGCGATCAAGTTTCAGAAATAACTCGGCATATGAGTTTAAAAAATAACTCTGACCGCTAAAAGTGCAGAATATTTTTACTTAAAAGAAATTTCCCCAGAGTTCTCGATTCAAAGGTTTTAACATGTGGCATCATAGTGGAGTAAGACATGGTATCGATGGAATTTCTAGAAATTTTTGTTATAAGAGGTTACGTTACATACCTATGGATATGTATTCATATGAGGTTCTTTTGGTGTGATGGTTTTTCCATAATAATGATGATTAAAAACTGCAGTACCTAAATATGTTTACGTATGATTTGTATGATTGATGAATGCTAGGTGCTTCGGATGTTGTGTGGCTATGCTGCACTGAAGCTGTGAAGGGGATACAAAAGACATGAAAATTCCGGATTGACTACCAGTGGACCTGAAAACCAATGTATCTCATAACACTTGAACTGCAGGAATAACTTAACGTTATTTGGGTTCATTCATTTTATGATAGAATCACAGTCGATGCTAAGAATATGACAAATTTTCTTCTGCAAGCTATATAACGGGAACGAAGACTAACATCCCGCTGTATGTCGGTCAGAATGGACCATTCTACCTTGATGATGATGACGCATAACCTACTGTATTACTTACGAGTATATCTTGAATTTTTTTTTTACACATTCCTTAATATTGCGTTTCTAATTTAAGTTCTTCTGCCAAAGAAGATTTTAATGCAGCCCTAATAAAGTGGGCGTGGCAAACTGCCTTTTATCTCGAATTAGAAAGATAACATGGAACGTTTGAGAATGTTAAATGAATAATTTCATCGAAATTGCTTTTTTTTTTTATAAAAACACCCTCAAAAAGAGGGCGTGGCTAAAGACAATATTGGTGAATTGTATAAAATTTGAATATTTGGAACTAACACATTTTTTCGATTTCATGTAAAATGGTGAAGTAATGAAAAACTGTGCGCGGCAGCGGCAGTAGGCGGAACTAAAAAATGTTTGCACTTGTACTGCTCTCTTAAAAGCCTAAATATTAAATTTCATCCTCCTAGCGCAAAATTTAAGGCCCAAAAAATGGTGTTGGACAAACAGACAGACGGACAGGCATGGGTCAATTGCTTCCGCTATTGATACTGATCACGAATTTACATATATACTCTATAGGGTCTATCTCGATTATTTCTCTATGTTACAAACTACGTTTCAAACTTAAAACACTCTTGGGATAGGTTGGAGGATAGGGTATCAAACAATCCGTTCCAAACGTATTGTAGCTGCATATCTCAGGATATTAATTTCATACGGACGAATTCTTACCACCGTAATCAGGGGCTATAATTTGGACAAAGTGCGAGGGTATTCCTGGGAGCCACTGATTCTATCTGTTCGAGTGAGTTTCAGAAAAAGATTTCCAAAGCTACATCGTTATGTAAGAGTTATGAATGTGAAAAACTACAGCGTAAAAATAAAGCGAGGGGAAGCGCTTAGTAAATTTGCACCGATTTCCGCGATCTTAACGATAACCGAGAGAGAATCCGCGAAGCCTGTCTCATCAGCTAGATTGGTTGAAATAAAAGATTCTGTACTCAAAGGTTGTGAACTGGATCAGGAGCAACAAATCTCGACGGGAAATCTCATCGGTAAGTTTGCTGATATATTCACTTCACAGGATGGGGAATATATAGCCGCACACATCTAGTACAACATCGCATAGACACGGGGGATGCCAGACCACTTCGTGAGACTGTTCGACGACTTCCATTGGCGAAGCAGACGGAGGTTGCAGAAATTGTGTCATCGATGGAGAAAGAAGGGCTGATCGACAGTTCGAAGAGTCCGTCGGTATCCACTGTTGTACTAGTCAAGAAGAAAGACGGCAGCGCGTAGACTATCGGATGCTGGATAACGTCACTAGAGAGGATTGCTACCCCTTCCACGACTCGACGACACTTTAGACACACTCTCAAGAGCTCAATAGTTTTCTACCCTCTACTTAAAGAGCGGCTACTGTCAGGTTCAAATCCCTCACTGCAGGAAATCGGCTGTGGCAGTTCACAGTAATGCCATGGGTTGAATGCTCCGGTTACCTTTGAGCGTCTAATGAAACATGCCCTTTATGAATTGAACTGGAAAACATGCCTGATGTATCTGGACGACGTCATCGTTGAAAACATTTCCAGAACATCGAGACAACTTGAGAGATGTATTTGAACGACTCTAAAGTAATTACATCAGAAAGAGTCAGGACCGACCCAGAAAAAGTCGAAGCTTTTAAAAAATGGCCAGTCTCTAAGGGCAAACACCAACTAAGAAGCTTTCTGGGACTCGCCACGTACTACAGACGGTTCCTAAGAGATTTTGTTGGAATAGGCAAGAGCTTGCACCAACTGATGACAAAGGGAAGACAATATAAATGGTCAGGTGAGTGCGAGAAAGCTTTAGAGAACTTCAGCAACAGCTATGCGAAGCTCCGATACTAGACTACCCCACTTCCGGCAAAACATTTATTATGTATGCAGACGCTAGTAATGTCGGAGTTAGAGCAATCATTTCGCAGATACATAACGGCAGGAGAAAGTGATAGCCCACTTCAGCAAAGTACTCTCCAAGCCGGAAAGGAATTATTGCGAGATCAGGCGAGAACTACTAGCTCTAATTCTGGCGACAAAACACTTGCACAAATATCTCTACGGGTAGTAGTTCAGTTTACGTACCAACCATGCGGTTCTGACATGGCTACTGAAGTTCAAAGATCCCGAAGAACAGGTCGCAAGGTGGATTGAAAGATTATAGACGTACGACTTCAAAATTCAACATCGTAAAGGGAAACTCCATTCTAACGCAGATATACTATCCCGAAGACCATGCAAGATCGATTGAATAACGTTACTTCTACGCAGCGGATAACAGCGGATAAGAGCTGGCGGGAGTGCAGACGAAATCCGGAATGCCCAGAAGAAAGACCCCGACATCGAACCGATACTTGCTTGGAACGAGCACGTGGAGAAACCAAGCGGACAAGGCATCTCCGACAGAAGCCCAAACTTTAAGGTCTACTGGCCACAGTGGGACTCCCTCCATGTACAAGATGGCGTTTGAAGAGGAAATGCGAAAGACCAGGCGGGATATCTTCCATAATGCAGCTTATCGTACCACGGTCGAGAGTAAGGGAGGTGCTATAGGAAATGCGAGTATCTGGAGGCCATGTGGGTAGAAACCGATACATCCTGGTAGTCATGGGCTATTTCATCAAGTGGCCTGAAACGCTTGCCATCCCTAACCAAGAAGCTAAGACCATCGTGGAGCAGGTCGTCAACAACTGGATGAGCAGTATTGGTGTACCAAGAAGTGTGGCAACTACTCGGAATCAAGAAGACGAGGATAATTTCGCTCCATCCACAATCGGACGAGATGGCAGAGCGCTTTAAAAGAGCTTTAAACGAACATCGTGCTAAGGTCATTGGCGACTACCAACGTGAATGGGATCGGCATATTCCCTTGTTTTTGATGTCCTGCCGAAATGCATTACCCACTCCTAACGGCCATACTCCATACGAAATTCTGTTTGGTCGAACAGTCTCCTACTGAGGAGCACAAATGTGAAGGAGATTAAGTGGCATACCTTAGAGAAAGGATCAGAGACATCCATCAAAGGACTAGGGCGTAGATCATGATGGCTAGTGATCGTACAACGCCAGACAGAAAAAGTGACAATGTCGGGATTCCAGGAATGAGATCTAGTATGGCTGCACAACCCGCAACGACAAAAAGGGCCCCAACAGGATTGGGAGGGTCCCTACAGAGTGGTCACGTGTATCAACGACGTGATCTATAAAATTCAATCAGTTCCAAGAGACACGATGAAAATTGTACATGTGGACCGTGTACATCATTACCATGTATGCATATGAGCTTGTTCGGGACGAACAAGTCTAGGAAGGGGACTGTGTAAAATCCATTTCCTTAAGCGAAACTCGGACAGCATCACCTATGAGGAGATAGTGTCAAAACGGATATTTTCATTTATCCACCTGAAATATTCGATGACTAGAACTTTGTATGCTAGAACCTTAAGACTGTTTCGACAATGGTGAATTTGGATATATTATAAATACGATAACCAACCGGGAAGTAAGCACAATTGATTTTGGGCGATAGCTGAAATGAGTTGAATTTCTACGAGGTGAAATACAAGTGAATGTAGTGGATTGCTATTAACATTGAATTGGTGTTTTGAATAAATGTTATTGGATAATGAAGTGGATTAGGAAAAGATCCGTTTTTCTTGTGTTGGAGGTATCGATAATATTTATTTTTTTTGGTTTTTGTGCTCGTTGCACCTACAATTTATACATATAATACTAGCCAACCCGTTCGGCTTCCATCATTTGTTTTTAAAGTGCATTGTCTGAATAAGTAGACAGAAACTTACGTGCATACATCATACTTATCACAATTTTACTTTTTTGCTTTTCGTATAAAGGTACCAGATTCGTTTTGCTGATCGAAGGCATGATGAACTCTTAAAAAAAAACATACAGAAAAGCTACAATCCGTTTGGAACGGATCGTATGATACCCTATCCTCCTCTCTATAAAATGGGCTTGGCCAAATTGCATTTTGTACTCAAATATAGCTATAATGTCGAACGTTTGAGGATGTTACATGTAAAATTTTATCAAAATAGGTTTTTTGATGATAACGCCCCCAAAAAGTGGGCGTGGCCAAAACTGTTCTATGGGTGAATTGTAGGGAATCTAAATACCCAAATATTTGGTCTTAACAAAATTTTTCGGTTTCATATAATTTAGTGAAGTTATAAAAAAGTAGGCGTGGCAGTGGGCGGATGTAAAAAAATTTTACACTTGTACTGTATCTTTTTCTCAGAAGCCCAGATATGAAATTTCATCGTCCTAGCTCAAAATTTAAGGCCCAAAAAGCGGTGACATACGGACGGACAGACGGACGGACAGACGGGCGGACGGACGGACGGACGGACAGTCATCGCTCAATCGATTTCGCTATTGATGCTGATCACGAATATATATACTTTATATGGTCTATCTCGATTATTTCTCTATGTTACAAACTATGTGTCAAACTTAATATACCCTTAGGATAGGGTATAAACAGACGTGCTAGAACAGAGATTAGAAAAGCTGAACAAAGAAAAGTTGATGCCAAGCAGTTTTTCAATAAGATTCGGCTCCGTATCACGTGTCCAAGGCCATGATGAAATATTTCAAGGACAAAAAGATATTACGCCTTGAATGCCCAGGAAACTCACCGCATCTTAATCCTATTAAAAATTTGTGTGCTATTGTAAAGGTAGACTTCGCAAAATAGACTACACAACAAAATGTAATGTGATTCAGATATGGTTTCGAGTTCAGCAAATATCAGAAAATTGTAAAAAAAACTTATTGATTCTATGGCAAATCGTATTGAAGATGTTATAAAACCCAAGGGAGAACATATTTCCTATCAACACAATTTAAATTGTAGTCCTTTCTCTTTTTCCTATGTCTATTGCTGTTGGTTTTTTCAAATTACCATTTGTATTGGTATGTGTTACTTTTGATAAGTTTTTTTTATGGATGAATTGTTTTTCTTTCTAATAAATTATTCGTTTTAATAAATATTGGCTCATTTTTAAGCAATCACAGAGAAAAAAAAATGTAAGAATATTTTATTTTCGATATATTGTATGGAAAAACATTCACATTTTTATGAAAATAACGAATCTACGCCTGCTACAATGAACAATCTCTCTACAGTGAACGGGTCCGGTTTTTATTAGTTCACTATTTCGAGCGTCTACATACATACATATGTACATACACATGTATATTATTAAGTTCGAGATCGTATTTATGAAGTAGACTATTTTAGTTTTCTGTATTATGTATCTTATGCATGGCAGATACTTCTCGAAACCCGGGCATTTATTTACGTAATCGGAGGTATACATACATAGATTTTCGCCGCTATCATATTTTTATTGAAAGGTTTCACCTGCAATCCAATTCCGTTAGTCATTTGGGTTTGATTTCTTAAGAGCATATACCTTCAATATTATTTTGTGTGAATGAATACCTGGGGGATTGAGTGTATGCAAATATTCCAACGGATAATGCACCACTTCTTCGATATCTACTACCTACTCTGTTTTAAAGCCAAACATTAATTTTGATTGCATAATTTTTTGGATGTTAGTGTAGCCCGCTCCCTTAGTCTTTAAATTGGTTTATTGGTTATTTTCTTCAAATCCGGAGCGTCCTTATGTCCCTCACGATTTGACACGAACTATTAAGAATTTGTATTTTTCCCGTTTTTGTTTCTATATATTTCCGTCGTCTATTTCTATTTTTAAGCTGTGCAAACTCTTCACTTCATATTATTTTTATACCCTATCCGAAGGATATATTAAGTTTGATACATAGAGAAATAATGTAGATAGACCCTATAAAGTATATGATCAGTAGCGAAGACGATTGAGCCATGTCTGGCCGTTTTTACGTCTGTCCGTCTGTCTGTCTGAGCCACCGTATGTTATAGTGATCTGGTAGCACTACAGCACTTTATCGATAGCACCCGATAGCACCGGATAGCCCCGACCAGATATCGATAGATGTCTGACGTCAGATTTTTTGTAGAACAATGGAGTGAGTTTCCGGTTTTTACGAACGCCATTCCACGTTTACTCGGTACAGGCATAACACGTTCGCCACTGCCGCGCCAATAAAAATTAGTGTTAAAATTTAAATTCCATACGTATAAATTAAATTATTGTACAGTAAACCAAGTAAAATAAATAAAAAAGAAAAACAAAAGTAGAAAGTAAGCTAGGTGGATGAAATTTCATATCTGTAACGTCTGCCCTATCTCTTGATTGTTCTTTTGTGTGACATAGTGCACTCATCCCAGACTACAAACTAGCATAAAACTTTACGTATACATGTTGCAAAGAGGACTTGCAAAAGTGTTGCAGTTATTCCGGACGAAGCCACCTCAATGCTCTTATCTTAGCCAGCAAAATTTTACTTTACCGGAACATCTTCAACATTTTTTTTCTTATTTTTTTGTCTTAGAATAGCTTGCAGTGATTACAAAACTGAAAAAAAATGTTGGCGCTCGCATTCTTGGGAGGCGTAAAGTAAAGTAGGGAATCTGAATGCCTAAATATTTGGTCTTAACAAAATTTTTCGGTTGCAATTGCAATTTAGCCACGCCTACTGTTATGAAATGTGGTGCAACTGGAAAAACATTACACGCAACACTCCACACCCTATCCTAAGGGTATATTAAGTTTGACACATAGTTTGTAACATAGAGAAATAATTGAGATAGACCCTATAAAGTATATATATTCGTGATCAGCATCAATAGCGAAATCGATTGAGCGATGACCGTCCGTCCGTCCGTCCGTACGTCACCGCTGTTTGGGCCTTAAATTTTTAACTAGGACGCTGAAATTTCATATCTGGGCTTCCAAGAAAAAGATACAGTACAAGTTTAAAATTTTTTTACATCCGCCCACTGCCACGCCTACTTTTTTATAACTTCACTAAATTATATGAAACCGAAAAATTTTGTTAAGACCAAATATTTGGGTATTTAGATTCCCTACAATTCACCCATAGAACAGTTTTGGGCACGCCCACTTTTTGGGGGCGTTTTCATCAAAAAACCGATTTTCATGAAATTTTACATGTAACATCCTCAAACGTTCGACATTATAGCTATATTTGTGCACAAAATGCAATTTGGCCACGCCCACTTTATAGAGAGGAGGATAGGGTATCAGACGATCCGTTCCAGACGGATTGTAGCTTTTCTGTATGTTTTTATCTATTTATGTGAACTTGAATTTGTTATACATACTTTATGTACTGAATTTATCATAACGGCCCATGCGCCAAAGACTGCATGTAATTGCTCTTGGATTTGCCGTTGTCTGCAGCACAGCAAGTGCATTTTAGAAAATCTAATCTTTTGGTCTTTCTTTTTGCTGTTGATCGTGATCGCGTACGGATGTTCCTAAGCCTTGCTGATCTGCTTTAAGAGTTCAAACATTTTTGTTTTGTTCTTACAACAATAAATTTGAATTATAACGTGATTTGATATCATTCGTTTTTTATTGGAACATAAAATCTAAATCTAAAACACCTACTGGTCCTTCGAGCCGGATTAATTGCGTTGATTCGATAATTTTTGTATAATGTATATCAATTTGATATTACACGCGCCAAGGCATTCCATATGGTAACCAAAGTGTGATGTATGTACATATGTATATATGTTACGGTGGGAAAATTTTATTTGTGCTGAGAATCATCTTAATTCAATGGATCAAGAATAGGACTAGTAATAATTTGATAACTTTTTCGTGTAACTTGCATGCATTCTGTCAGGTAAAATAATTATATCGTGAGTATCCACGTGGCGCGAAAGAACAATTCAAGACATCTCACCGACACCTACTCATTGTGGATTGTCTTTTAAGATTTGCTGTTTTATCGGGTTTTTCGAATTACATCATGAATACGATCAAAGCAAAGCGCGGTCACGCAAAGAGCAGCTTAACACGTGCAGAGACATTTGCCGCATCAATAGATGAAAATACCCCGCTCTCATTAATTGAAATTCGGTTCGCGAAATTAAACGAGCCGTGGACAGAGTTCCTCGCCCTTAATAAATAGCTTTGTGAATTTTGAGATGACCCTGATTTTGTTGACCCAGGGTCTGAGTTTGGGGAATATGAAAATAAATTTTTTTTCACACATTCGACATTTACAAACGAGATCCAAAAAAGAAAATCACCTGATCCACATAATTCTCAAATGTCGCTGGTTGAGAAACTAGTAAATCAGCAAGCTTCGTTTCTTCAAACCCTCAACTCCTCGAGCACCGCAACCCCAACGTCAGTCAATCTGCCGAAAATTGTTATCACTCCGTTTTCCGGTGACTAAAAAGATTGGCCTGAATTTAAGGATCTTTTCACGGGTTCCGTGGATTCCAACAAATCGCTTACCGGGTCGCAAAAGCTTCAATATTTGAAGTCGTTTTTACGCGGAGACGCCGCCAATGTGGTCAAACATATCACCGTGTCCGATGATAATTACGTGGAAGCTTGGGACAGGTTAGAGTCGCGCTTTGATAAAACTCACCTGGTCATCCAATCGTTTGTTCGGTCGTTTCTCTCGCTACCTACGACTACGGGAAACGTTCAGATACTTCGGAAGATCACTGACGGAGCTGATGAGATCCTTCGAGGACTCCACGCGTTGAACACGAACAGCCGCGATCCATGGCTCATACACCTTTTACTTCAAAAGGTCGATCAGGACACAAAACAAGCATGGGTTTAAGAAGTAGGGTCTCGTGAAAATACAACAATATTTGAACTCCTTGACTTTCTAGAAACTCGTTGCAATTGTTTAGAATCGTGCAGCTCACTCTCTCGAAATTCGCAAGCTCGCAGCAAAACGCAAGTTCCGATTCGTGTTAACATCGCAGACTCTACGCAAGGATGTCCAAAGTGTCATGAAAATCATACTTTGGCTCACTGTAAAGCTTTCGCCGGTCTTGACATTGACTCTCGTCGCCAATTCGTAAAACAGCATTCGCTGTGTTTTAACTGTTTGCACCAAGGACATAACGCGAATAAATGTCGGTCAAGCTTTCGGTGCAGATTGTGCAACACTCGACACCATTCTATGGTACATCCTACACAACCTTTAGCAAATGAAAACTCCACTTCGAATGCTGTTCCTTCAAATGCCAACCTCTCGTCTGATCCTCCAATTGTTTCACAGCACTCGCTTGAATCTTCTCGTCACATTCAAACGTTGCTTCCAACAGCAACTGTCCAGGTTCAAGATAGGCAAGGATCTTTTCAAAATCTGCGGTTATTATTTGACACAGGATCCCAGGTTTCATTTATAACTGAACGCGCGGTTCAACGCCTGGGTCTGAAACGAAAACCAACGCGGATTCCCATCACAGGAATAGCTTCAACGTCTTCAAGAGTAACTAATGGTTTGGTTACCCTTAGACTACGCTCTCGATTCAATGTTGAGTTCATTGACATTGACTGTTATGTGATTACGAAACTCACTTCATTGCTGCCTTCATCTACAATCGCCAGTCTTAATACCAACAAAATAATGTCTATACAACTAGCTGATCCCCACTTCAATGAGCCCGGCCATATCGATATTTTAATGGGTTCAGACAAGGTGTTCAGCACAATAACCGGTCCTATGCAACCAGCCCAAAATGGGGTTCCTGAAACTATTCCAACCATTTTTGGACTAGTTATAGCTGGCTGTTTTTCACCAGATGATCACAACCGGAAACAAGGGCTTCAATCTTTTTGTACTCAGTTAGACTACGCTCAAGACTTCGACCTCGAGCGATTTTGGTCCTTAGAGGAAGTATCTCATCAACCTATCTTGTCCCTTGAGGAACAACAAGCTGAAGACCATTTTATTAACACACACACTCGTCATTCTGATGGTCGGTTTATCGTTGAACTGCCTTTCAAACAGAATGAAACACTCAACTTCGGAAACTCATTCATCGTCGCGTTTAATCGAATGCAATCTATCGAAAGGCGATTTGCCTTAAAACCTGAGTTTCAACACCAATACTCGCAATTCATTCAAGAGTATTTGTCGTTAGGCCACATGAAGGAGATACCTCCACACGAAGTTCCGAATGCGCAATGCTATTATCTACCTCACCATGCCGTGTTCAAGACGGATAGTAGTACAACAAAGATAAGAGTGGTATTGCCAAAAGCAATAAATCAAAATCGTTAAATGAATGCCTTCTCGTCGGCCGCACAGTTCAACGTGACATCTTTTCGATATGTTTGCGATTTCGTCGACATGTATATACTATATCCGGGGATATAGAAAAGATGTATAGACAGATTTGGGTTTCTGCAAAACACACTGACTATCAAAGGATCGTTTGGCGAGAAGATCCCAAAGGTCCTCTCAAACATTATGGGCTTTTGACGGTTACCTACGATACCGCGTCAGCACCATTTTTAGATATTCGTGCATTGAAGCAAATAGCTATCGACTCCATCGAAACTCATCCTGTAGCTTCATCTGTTATCCTGAATGATTTCTACGTCGACGACGTAACGACTGGAGCAGATACAATTGACGAGGTTAGTACCCTTAGAACGGAACTGGTGGATTTGCTGAAATCTGCTGGTTTTCATTTGAGAAAATGGACCACCAACTGCTGGCCCTTGTTATTGTCCTTACCAGAGGCACAGCGAGAAATTTCCCCAATCGAGTTCGAGGAGTCCAATGCAGTCAAGGTGCTTGGCCTACTATGGTGTCCGTCTAAAGATTGCTTCACATTCAGAGTGCGTTTGGATGCGCTTGGTGCTATCACCAAAAGTCGAATTTTTATCCGAAGCATCACGAATCTTTGATCCTATCGGTTTTTTGGCACCCGTGATAATATCTGTCAAGATCATTCTTCAAGATCTTTGGAAGGAGAACTTGAATTGGGACGAACAAATCCCGGAGGACCTCGCGTATCGTTGGAGCTCAATTCATCGGGAACTTCACTGCCTCGAATCCCTTCGCATCCCCAGACTAATGTGGTCTAATAAGCAAAACTGGGAGTTACATGCATTTTGCGATGCATCATTGGACGCGTATGCAGCAGTGGTCTATTGCAGGAGCATCAACGCGGATAATTCAATATCGGTAACATTGGTAGCAGCCAAGAGTAAAGTTGCTGCAATCAAAATTCTATCCCTTCCTCGTTTGGAACTCTGTGGAGCTCTTCTACTAACCCGCCTAGTAAATAAAATTAAGGTTTCCTTGCAGGAAAAGGATACTAAACTTTACGCCTGGACTGGCTCTCATCACCACCGAAGAAGTGGTCCGTTTTTGTTGGCAACAGGACGTCGGAAATACTTTCATCAATACCTCGCAAGTTGTGAAACCATGTGCGATCACCTAGCAACCCAGCCGATGTTGCTTCTCGCGGTATTGCTCCATCACAGTTATCATCACATGAAATATGGTGGAGGGGACCACACTGGCTTTGGTTTGAGAGGGATCAATGGCCTGCTTCGAACTTTGTTGCGGAAAGCATCTCTGAGGAACAATTGGAAGAAAGAAGTACAAATAAACCGAAGGTATTTTTGTCTAACATTGAATATATTAGCATATTAGACACGCTTTTATATAATGTCTCTAGTTGGTCTAGATGTATTCGAATCGTTGCTTATATCTATCGTTTCATATCAAAATGTCGTCGGTCGGTATCTTCTAATCGAAATTCACAAGCATTGACAACTCAAGAACTTTCAAATTCAAGGATTATGCTTATTAAAACTGCTAAGTGTTCATTGTTTTCCGTTGAAATCGAGTGTTTCAAAAAGGGAAAAAATTTGTCTGAAAGAAATAAACTTATATCTTTAAGCCCGTTTCTTGATGCTTTCGGTGTGCTTCGCGTCGGTGGTCGGTTACACGAATCTGAATTGACTTATAATGAAAAACATTCCATCATTTTGTGCAAATCACATCCGATATCCAATCTCATAGCCCTATACACCCACAAATATTATCTCCATGCGGGTGTAACACTAACGTTTACGCTTATAAAACAAAACTTTTACATTCTCGGTTCTTGAAATCTTATCCGCAAGATAGTACACGATTGTGTTGTGTATTTTCGGCAACGTATTACTACCTCCACTCAGTTAATGGGCAAACTTACCAAACGAACGATTTCGATTTTCGAGACCATTTAGCAAGGTCGGCTGCGACTATGCAGGCCCTATTATATTGAGATTATATCGCGGTAGAAATCCTAAGTTCGTCAAGGCTTACATAGCCCTGTTTATCTGCTTTGTGACAAAAGGCATCCACCTGGAATTGGTCGGTGACTTATCGTCGGACGCCTTTTTGTTAGCTCTCGAGGAAAACCACAAGAAATTTGGACCGACAACGGCACTAATTTTCATGGTGCGAAGCGTATGCTCGGCGAAATGTTTAATCTCTTGCGTAGTCAGCAGCATAATAATATGGTTTCGGATCACCTTTCGAGGAATAATATCGTGTGGAAATTTATACCACCCTCCGCACCTCACTTCGGAGGCTTATGGACGCTGAAATTTCATATCTGCTTTTATGACGAAAAGATACAGTAGAAGTGTAAATTTTTTTTACATCCGCCCACTGCCACGCCTACTTTTTTATAACTTCACTAAATTATATGAAACCGAAAAATTTTGTTAAGACCAAATATTTAGGTATACAAATTCCCTACAATTCACCCATAGAACAGTTTTGGTCACGCCCACTTTTTGGGGGCGTTTTCATCAAAAAACCGATTTTCATGAAATTTTACATGTAACATCCTCAAACGTTCGACATTATAGCTATATTTGAGTACAAAATGCAATTTGGCCACGCCCACTTTATAGAGAGGAGGATAGGGTATCATACGATCCGTTCCAGACGGATTGTAGCTTTTCTGTATGTTTTTATCTGTTTATGTGAATTTGAATTTGTTATACATACTTTATGTACTGAATTTATCATATCGGCCCATGCGTCAAAGACTATGCATGTAATTGCTCTTGGATTTGCCGTAGTCTGCAGCACAGCAAGTGCATTTTAGAAAATCTAATCTTTTGGTCTTTCTTTTTGCTGTTGATCGTGATCGCGTACGGATGTTCCTAAGCCTTGCTGATTTGCTTTAAGAGTTCATACATTTTTGTTTTGTTCTTACATCAATAAATTTGAATTATAATATGGTTTGATATCATTCGTTTTTTATTGGAACATAAAATCTAAATCTAAAACACCTACTTTATAGACAGGAGGATAGGGTGTCATACGATCCGTTCCATTTGTAGCTTTTCTGTATGTTTTTATACCCTATCCTAAGGGTATATTAGGTTTGACACATAGTTTGTAACATAGAGAAATAATTGAGATAGACCCTATAAAGTATATATATTCGTGATCAGTATCAATAGCGGAGACGGTTAAGTCATGTCCGTCCGTCTGTCTGTCTGTATGTCACCACTTTCTGGGCCTTAAATTTTGAGCTAGGAGAATGAAACTACATATCTGGGCTTTCGAGTAGGAAAAGCAGTACAACTGTAAACATTTTTCAAATCCACTGCCACGCCTACTTTTTCATAACTTCACTAAATTACATATATGAAGCCGAAAAATTTTGTTAAGACGAAATATTTAGATATTCAGATTGTCTACAATTCACTCATACATCAATTTCGGCCACATATAGTTAGCTAAATATCCCGAAAAAAAATGGGATCGCCTGCCAACACTTTCATGTTGCAGGCCCCGCTTGTTGAATCGACGAATTCAACAGAGTGGTTGACGGTAAGGTGTTGATAACCGTCAACCCCCAGCACATCGTAAGCTTTCCAGCAGTCGCTCATTATTATTGTCCTGGGAAGGATCCATTTCATCCAGAAAGCATTTTCCGCTTCCTCTCTCTATCCCGCCGAAAACCCATTGTCCTTCTACTATGCGACCGCGGTGGTACTCCCTTCTTCCAAATTTGGACTCGTCGATCTCTACAACAAGACCGGGACCTCCAATTTTTTCCCCTTTTTCTACCATTCCGTCGAAAACAACTTCCCGACAGAAAGACGACCAGTCAACCAATGTTTTTGTTGAGGCGATGCGAGTATGTTTTTTTATAACTTTTAAAGGCACGTTATCCACCCACATATTAACAAATTTGCTTATTGTACCAATAGATAGATGGCTGCCCGAAAAAAAATTTTGTTGATTTTAAGCTGATGGTATAATTGCACACATTACTTTTTTTTTGGTATTTTCATCACCTTCTTGCAATACCATTTAAACGAATCGTTTTCTTTGTGCAATTTCATTATATGGCCCATGGGACACTTGTATTCCCCTCGCCGGGGAAGAACACCAAAGTCTGCTAACTTTTTTATAAACACAAGGCCATTTTCGGCCACACTCCACTCTTGTATATTGACAATATTTATTACTTCCATTTTTGAAGAAAATTTCTTTAATAAAACACGAGTACGAACGTTTCCGAAATAATATTCACAAAATATGAAAGGCACATAAATTTACCGTTGGTTTAACTGACGAAATTCGGAAAGTTCGGAACAGTTCGAAATGTTTCCAATACATACCAAAATTTGAAGGTATTTCAAACGGTAAATTTATTCGATCGTTGCGTTCTTTTGTCCTTTTTAATAATACTTTGTAGATTTATGCTGTTGTATATAAACTGAATCATTGATGTGAAAGAGTGGAGAGTTGTCAAAAATAGTGCTGAATAAAAAGTTGGGGAAGTTTGGTGATCTTCATGCAAAGCACATCCCGAATCAAATAGTGCTTGGGTGATCCGCTTCGCGGGTTAAAGGGTTTTCATACTATGGACATCTCTTTGCAAGCGAGCGCTAAATTTTTTTTTTTCAGTTTTGTGATAATTGCAAGTTAATCTCACGGAATAAAATAATAAAAAAAATATCTGAAAATGTTCCGGTAAAGTAAAATCTAGCCAAACTTTCTTCTGATTACAGTTGAAAAGCGTGCAGTTTCGTATATTCTCTTAAGTAATCGAAGTTGACAGGAGTTTCACCTGATACTAAGGACTGTTGTAATCCATAATAATTAAGAGGTTGACCTCCCTTATTTACTAAAAGCAGTTTTTTTTGTTTTGTTTTGGCTGTGTAAACAGTTTTTAATGACGGAAAGTTCAATATTCAACCCCTTTTCACCACTTAGACCTCGAATTTCGGAAGGATACAAGGAATTACTGTGCAAAATTAAGTTTCTACGTCTAAGAGTTTTTGAGAAAGTGTGATTTAAAGGACTTTTGCAGCCTGAGCTTTTGGGATTTTATAGTACTTATGATTTAAGATTAAGATAAGATAAGATAGCCAATTGAAACTTTTCGGGCGTTGCACCTGTCGCCTAGTTGCAATTGCAGAGAGGTTGGAAGAATCGAGTTCTTAATATATGTATGCAAACTCATATTCAACGAAAACCATATATAGGGCGGCGTCCAATATGTTTACCTAAAATGTATATAATGAATCATGAGTACATCTCAGCACACTCAAAGGGTTTCCAAATTTTACTTGCATCTAACCTATAGGGCTAAGTTTATACACTTCTTGGCATAAGTCTGCGTACAGCGCAAAAAAACTGATCTTCTTACTTTAAACGCATATATTTCAGTCGTCATAATTCCAGCACGAGATTTTAATTAAACAGGACATTTTTGTGATGGAGAAGTTCAAAATAAGAGGGTCCGCCAATTATGTCTCTCTGTCTGTGATTTCGACTGTGAGGTTACTATTCGAGGCGAAATCAGAATGTTCACTCTACCCTCAAAATTAGGAGTACTTTACTTATGGCCGATGTCAATGAAAATGTTTTCTCGAAAACTGCTCTAACGAATTCGATAAAATTTTATATTTCGGTAGGTTGATCATATGCTGTTCGATGGCGTTTTTAATGAAAAATGGTAATATCCAAAATAGGCTATTTCTCGGCGACTAAAATTTTGGCGCGTCAAATTTTGAAACGGTAACTTTTTAATACTTTCCAGCATTTCAATATATTGACTAGAAATCAAAAAAATTAAAAACACTAATAAAATTCTATGCAAGTCACTCATACAATATACATATATGTAATGTATACATATACATATACATATGTATATATGTATATATTATCTGCTGTAAGTTGTATTTTATCTTCTTTATGAAGCTATGTAAGTAAGTTTTAAATAAGTCATCTGAATTAGGCTTAACAATGGAAAGAGGTATTCATTGATGAATGAATGAAGATTGCCATTTCCAAAATGTTGGAAAATGGAAAGAAAATTCCTGAAATTGGAGAGGACTTGGGTTATTCCAGAAAAATGGTTTACTACAAGATTAACCATGTGAAGCAGCATAAGAAATTTGAAGATATCTTGAAAAGAAAGTTCTACGGAAATAAAATGGGAAATAGAGAATAAATGGCCTCAATATGTCCTCGTGATTCGTACGTTACCGTTTTACAGCAGCCGCATTACATGGGTAATTTGTTTAAAAACAAATTAAAGAAACGAAACGTATTCGCAAAAGATCACCATAATAAGCCTATGATTTTTTGGAAAAATGTCGTCTGGAGGGACAAGTAGAAGTTCAACAGGTTTGGTTTTGAAAGGTAAACTTACGTTCATCGACCAAAAGCCCAAGAGTATAACTCTAAGTATACTATGAAGACTATAAAACATGGTGGCCGAAATGTTATGGTGTGGTCTTTATTTTTCGGAGATGCGTTTTGGTCCCATAGTAAGGGGATCGGGAGAATGAGAGAATAGGGAAGAATCCAAGAAGACTTGAAGTAGTTTTGGATAATAAAGGCTACTCTTCAAAGAACTAGGTCGAAAGGAATTAGAAATTCTAATATTGGGCAAGCATTTTTCCCATTTCTTTCTTATAAATTATTTTTGTGCAACTTATTGCTCCCACCTAATTTTAACCTTTTGTGAATAACACTCAGTGGCCAAAGGGTAGTGATCACGGTTGCCACTTTGGTAATTTTTTACCAAATTTGGTAATTTTTTTTTTGTGTCGCAAGTTTTGGTAATTTGGTAATTTTTATTTCGATTTGGTAACTTTTTTGAACAAGACCAGATTAAGTCAAGAATTGAATGAATTTTATTATTTTGAATTATGCCTAATTGATTGCATACGAACGGAATCGCCTTATGTAAATGATGGCTAAGTAAGTAGGTATTTTAGTGAATGCACTGCATCAATCAAACATATGTATATGTTTTATTCCAAAAATTACTCAATGCTTAATTTCCTTGACGACTAAACAATGTCCAACTTGACATTACTATGATGAAGAAGTTTAAAAAAGTGGGTTCACTAATACTGTCTGTTTGCGACTTTAACTTTACCCCAAACGGTTGAACGGATTTGCTTTAAACCTCGTATCTGTGGGTCTGTGGGTCATTCTTACATCAAAACTAAAGGTACTAGGGCCATAACTTGAGCACAACTTGAATAGAAATCGCTTTTCTCAAAATCAGTTCTAACGAATTCGATAAAATTTCATATTTCATATTGGTTAGTATGAATCTATGCTATTAGATTGAGCGGCAGGTTGTTTTTACAAAGAAAAAACATTTTTAATTGAAATAACGCAGATAACATCCGATAAAATTTATCACGGTAGTGCTCTCAAATGTGGAGCCCCAGGTTCACCCCGAACTGTAGCGTCAACTAAGTAAGTAAGTAAGTAAGTACCCTCAACAATAATTTAGCATAAAAGTGAAAGTGAACGCCGGGTTCGCCGCTGATAAATGAGTCTTTATTCCACTCTGATACCTCAAAGGCATAGTGGAACAACAAATTAGCTAACACTAGATGGGAACGACTTTCACCTTGCAAATTTTGGGCAAGGTACGATAAACGTAAAACCGAAAAATTTCTGAAGAGAGAGAGGGCTCTCTGTCCTTACAGATAGGCGTACTCTCTGGTCACAACCTAAGAGATCAAACAATGAAATTGAAACTGAATGATGACGACCTGTGCAGAGGGTGCGGTGACGAAGAGGCTCACGAGGTCTTCCTCATTTCATTTCTCACTTTTTTAACCTCTGTTATCTGAGGAATAGAGCTCTAGGAAGTTACGACTTCCAAGATATTGAAGAACTATTTGATGCTTCTCTCTCTGATTGTCGCGGTCGGTGACAGCTGGCACCACCGACGGAGTTATTTAGTGTTCACCGCTAGAAGAACACAACCCCAAAAAACAAACTTTTACGCTGATTGGCTGACCAATCCGGGCCTTTTTTATACCCTATCCTAAGGGTATATTAAGTTTGACACATAGTTTGTAACATAGAGAAATAATCGAGATAGACCCTATAAAGTATATATATTCGTGATCAGCATCAATAGCGAAATCGATTGAGCGATGACCGTCCGTCCGTCCGTCCGTCCGTCCGTCCGTCCGTCCGTATGTCACCGCTTTTTGGGCCTTAAATTTTGAGCTAGAACGATGAAATTTCATATCTGGGCTTCTGAGAAAAAGATACAGTACAAGTGTAAAAATTTTTGAAATCCGCCCACTGCCACGCCCACTTTTTTATAACTTCACTAAATTATATGAAACCGAAAAATTTTGTTAAGACCAAATATTTAGGCATTCAGATTCCCTACAATCCACCCATACAAAAGTTTTGGCCACGCCCACTTTTTGGGGGCGTTTTCATCACAAAACCGATTTTTGGGCCTTAAATTTTTAACTAGGACGCTGAAATTTCATATCTGGGCTTCCAAGAAAAAGATACAGTACAAGTGTAAATTTTTTTTACATCCGCCCACTGCCACGCCTACTTTTTTATAACTTCACTAAATTATATGAAACCGAAAAATTTTGTTAAGACCAAATATTTGGGTATTTAGATTCCCTACAATTCACCCATAGAACAGTTTTGGCCACGCCCACTTTTTGGGGGCGTTATCATAAAAAAACCTATTTTGATAAAATTTTACATGTAACATCCTCAAACGTTCGACATTATAGCTATATTTGAGTACAAAATGCAATTTGGCCACGCCCACTTTATAGAGAGGAGGATAGGGTATCATACGATCCGTTCCAGACGGATTGTAGCTTTTCTGTATGTTTTCTATAACAATTTTGCGATCAAATGTAAAAAACTATTCGTATTGTCTTCCGCAGCAGTAGCAGTATACAAATTTAAAACGCCACGACGGAAGGTTTTATTTTCAACAAGTCCTCATAAGAAATATTTGTGCAACAAAACAAAACCAATAAAATAGAAAATTCTCATTGACGCCAGAAAGTTTTATTTTCTACACTGATTTACAGGTTTTCGTTAAAAGCACTCAACAGGGATCCACAGGTGTTGGAAGAATGTACTCCAGACTAAGACCACTGGAGTAAAGCTCAATGAGCATCACAAGGGGTCTACATAAACCTGTGTGTGAAGATAGAGAAGTATCTTCTTCATCAACCCACTTATCTATCCTAACCTAACGTACGAC
Organism: Xylota sylvarum; assembly: GCA_905220385.1. Lineage (NCBI taxonomy): Eukaryota > Metazoa > Arthropoda > Insecta > Diptera > Syrphidae > Xylota > Xylota sylvarum. The sequence continues at coordinate 89,860,993 of LR999958.1, forward strand.
CCAGTCATGCTGTTTATTATACCCTATCCTAAGGGTATATTAAGTTTGACACATAGTTTGTAACATAGAGAAATAATCGAGATAGACCCTATAAAGTATATATATTCGTGATCAGCATCAATAGCGAAATCGATTGAGCGATGACCGTCCGTCCGTCCGTCCGTCCGTCCGTCCGTATGTCACCGCTTTTTGGGCCTTAAATTTTGAGCTAGGAAGATGAAATTTCATATCTGGGCTTCTGAGAAAAAGATACAGTACAAGTGTAAAAATTTTTGAAATCCGCCCACTGCCACGCCCACTTTTTCATAACTTCACTAAATTATATGAAACCGAAAAATTTTGTTAAGACCAAATATTTAGGCATTCAGATTCCCTACAATCCACCCATACAAAAGTTTTGGCCACGCCCACTTTTTGGGGGCGTTTTCATCACAAAACCGATTTTTGGGCCTTAAATTTTTAACTAGGACGCTGAAATTTCATATCTGGGCTTCCAAGAAAAAGATACAGTACAAGTGTAAAATTTTTTTACATCCGCCCACTGCCACGCCTACTTTTTTATAACTTCACTAAATTATATGAAACCGAAAAATTTTGTTAAGACCAAATATTTAGGCATTCAGATTCCCTACAATCCACCCTTACAAAAGTTTTGGCCACGCCCACTTTTTGGGGGCGTTATCATCAAAAAACCTATTTTGATAAAATTTTACATGTAACATCCTCAAACGTTCGACATTATAGCTATATTTGAGTACAATATGCAATTTGGCCATGCCCACTTTATAGAGAGGAGGATAGGGTATCATACGATCCGTTCCAGACGGATTGTAGCTTTTCTGTATGTTTATACCCTATCCTAAGGGTATATTAAGTTTGACACATAGTTTGTAACATAGAGAAATAATCGAGATAGACCATATAAAGTATATATATTCGTGATCAGCATCAATAGCGAAATCGATTGAGCGATGACCGTCCGTCCGTCCGTCCGTATGTCACCGCTTTTTGGGCCTTAAATTTTGAGCTAGGACGATGAAATTTCATATCTGGGCTTCTGAGAAAAAGATACAGTACAAGTGTAAAAATTTTTGAAATCCGCCCACTGCCACGCCCACTTTTTCATAACTTCACTAAATTATATGAAACCGAAAAATTTTGTTAAGACCAAATATTTAGGCATTCAGATTCCCTACAATTCACCCATAGAACAGTTTTGGCCACGCCCACTTTTTGGGGGCGTTTTCATCACAAAACCGATTTTTGGGCCTTAAATTTTTAACTAGGACGCTGAAATTTCATATCTGGGCTTCTGAGAAAAAGATACAGTACAAGTGTAAAATTTTTTTACATCCGCCCACTGCCACGCCTACTTTTTTAGAACTTCACTAAATTATATGAAACCGAAAAATTTTGTTAAGACCAAATATTTGGGTATTTAGATTCCCTACAATTCACCCATAGAACAGTTTTGGCCACGCCCACTTTTTGGGGGCGTTATCATCAAAAAACCTATTTTGATAAAATTTTACATGTAACATCCTCAAACGTTCGACATTATAGCTATATTTGAGTACAAAATGCAATTTGGCCACGCCCACTTTATAAAGAGGAGGATAGGGTATCAGACGATCCGTTCCAGACGGATTGTAGCTTTTCTGTATGTTTATACCCTATCCTAAGGGTATATTAAGTTTGACACATAGTTTGTAACATAGAGAAATAATCGAGATAGACCCTATAAAGTATATATATTCGTGATCAGCATCAATAGCGAAATCGATTGAGCGATGACCGTCCGTCCGTCCGTCCGTATGTCACCGCTTTTTGGGCCTTAAATTTTGAGCTAGGACGATGAAATTTCATATCTGGGCTTCTGAGAAAAAGATACAGTACAAGTGTAAAAATTTTTGAAATCCGCCCACTGCCACGCCCACTTTTTCATAACTTCACTAAATTATATGAAACCGAAAAATTTTGTTAAGACCAAATATTTAGGCATTCAGATTCCCTACAATCCACCCATACAAAAGTTTTGTCCACGCCCACTTTTTGGGGGCGTTTTCATCACAAAACCGAGTTTTGGGCCTTAAATTTTTAACTAGGACGCTGAAATTTCATATCTGGGCTTCCAAGAAAAAGATACAGTACTAGTGTACATTTTTTTTACATCCGCCCACTGCCACGCCTACTTTTTTATAACTTCACTAAATTATATGAAACCGAAAAATTTTGTTAAGACCAAATATTTGGGTATTTAGATTCCCTACAATTCACCCATAGTACAGTTTTGGCCACGCCCACTTTTTGGGGGCGTTATCATAAAAAAACCTATTTTGATAAAATTTTACATGTAACATCCTCAAACGTTCGACATTATAGCTATATTTGAGTACAAAATGCAATTTGGCCACGCCCACTTTATAGAGAGGAGGATAGGGTATCATACGATCCGTTCCAGACGGATTGTAGCTTTTCTGTATGTTTATACCCTATCCTAAGGGTATATTAAGTTTGACACATAGTTTGTAACATAGAGAAATAATCGAGATAGACCCTATAAAGTATATATATTCGTGATCAGCATCAATAGCGAAATCGATTGAGCGATGACCGTCCGTCCGTCCGTCCGTCCGTCCGTCCGTCCGTATGTCACCGCTTTTTGGGCCTTAAATTTTGAGCTAGGACGATGAAATTTCATATCTGGGCTTCTGAGAAAAAGATACAGTACAAGTGTAAAAATTTTTGAAATCCGCCCACTGCCACGCCCACTTTTTCATAACTTCACTAAATTATATGAAACCGAAAAATTTTGTTAAGACCAAATATTTAGGCATTCAGATTCCCTACAATCCGCCCATACAAAAGTTTTGGCCACGCCCACTTTTTGGGGGCGTTATCATCAAAAAACCTATTTTGATAAAATTTTACATGTAACATCCTCAAACGTTCGACATTATAGCTATATTTGAGTACAATATGCAATTTGGCCATGCCCACTTTATAGAGAGGAGGATAGGGTATCATACGATCCGTTCCAGACGGATTGTAGCTTTTCTGTATGTTTTTTTACTTCATTTGGTAACTTTTTTTTCAATTATCCTGGCAAATTTCTTTCCCAAGTGGCAACCATGGTAGTGAAGCGGAATATATGAGAACACAAGCGTTCTCACCTTAGCCTCTCACTATCAACTCTACACCTCCACGATGGTGGGTGCTAGGTGCTTAGTACCTCGACTAGAGATTGGGTAACCAACCCAACTTTGTAAGGTTGTTGGTGGCAGCGAACGAGAGAGGGGGAGAAGTGTCTTCTCACTAAAGCACTTTCTCTTGCTTCAGTCGGCGGCGGACGAATTCCCTACATGGAATCAACGGTGGCGTCTACCAGTTCCAGTTACCCCGAACGATTAGTGTTATCCCTATATGAGCTGCTTCGACATATTCGAATCACAGGTCTATAGGGATCTCCAAAACCGAGTCAGGGTGTTGGAATAGAGTTGGTGGCGGATGAACCCTTAATGGGCCAACGGCAGCGTTCGTATCCCCGAAGCAGGGTACTGACTCCGGAAAATTTGGCCCCTTGTCCCAGGGGTAAGAAAAGGATCTGGTCCTCCAGGTTGGGGGTTGTGCGCCGGGGTAACTTCCTTACCACGTAAAAAACCAGCAGCTACGAAACTACAACGAGCCTCGGATAAGGGTGATCCCACTGTTGACGACCCCAGCAAAAGAAATAAGGACAGCGATCTTCGGATCTGCACGTGGAATGTTCGGACCCTTAACAGGCCGCATGCAGCCGAACAACTAGCAGAGGCCCTAGACTGCTACAATGCAGATATCACCGCCATCCAAGAAGCACGATGGCCCGGGCAAACAGAGGATGAAAAAATGTGACGTATACTACAGTGATTGCTGTAAGGAAGAGAAACAGCGCTTATTCGGATGTGGATTTGTCATACGCGGCTGACTTTGGCGTGGCGTCTACAGACTTTTTTTTTTATCACCCTTGAAAGGATTGTGCGAAACTCACAAGCCAACACCGGAGGCACAATCTTTCAAAAGTCTGTGTAACTACTAGCGAACGCCGGCGATATCGACATTAATGGGAGAACACAGCGAGCTGTCACCAGTGCGTTCGCTAGTATTGAAACAGAAGTTGCCAAAATGGGTTTAGCGGTAAACGAGGGCAAAACCAAGTATATGCTGTCAACCAGATGGGACACGCAACATCGACGAATTGGACAGAACGTCACAATCGACAACTTTAACTTTGATGTAGTAAGGAACTTTGTCTACCTTGGCTCTACTATTAATTCGGATAATAACACCTCGGCAGAAATAGAACGAAGAATAACTTTTGCCAATCGCTGTTTCTTTGTGTTGAGAAGGCAATTGAGTAGTACCATCAAAAGCGGATAAAGATATCCTCGGTCGTTTCGAAAGAAAAATTCTATGTAAAATATTCGGTCCCGTTTGAGTTTGACGGGCTTTGGAGGAGAAGATTCAGTGATGAACTATACGAGCTGTACAGCGACATCGACTTAATCAAATAACTGCGCACCAGTCGTTTGAGATGGCTAGGCAATGTAGAGAGAATGGACACCAGTACTCCGGCCCGAAGAGTCTTCGAATCAAACCCAGAGGAACAACGCAGCAGAGGAAGATCTCGCCTTAGGTGGCGCACACAAGTTGAAGGGGATCTGAACAAGTTTGGAGTGCACAACTGGAGGCAGTTATGTAGCTACGGACCGAGCTAACTGGAGAGGCTTGTTAGTAGAGGCCCAGGTTCACCCCGAAGTGTAGCGCTACCTAAGTAAGTAAGTAAGTGAATAACACTCAATTAATAAAAAAAAAAATTAAAATTTCCATTTCAGGGGCAGTTGCTTCTCATCATGTGGCATCATGTTTTCTAGTATGTTGTTGTACACGAACCGGTCCATAATTTAATTTTTTTATGGATCGGACAAACTCCATATTCCCTCTTACATGTTTATCTGTCCCCTTCGAACATCAAGGATTAAGAGTTTCGTTTTAAGGCCGGGGAACACGACAAAACCAACCGGTCCTTTAATATTGAATTTAGATTCATTGAAAAACAATACACTTTTCTAATTTGATACTGTCCACTTTATTATTTGCAAATTTCAATATATTCTTTCTGTTCTTGGCTGAAATAAATGGCTTCTTTACGACCCAGAAAAATTAAAACCACCATATACACATCTCTGACGAATCATCATGGCTCTCGCTTCTATATTTAATTCTTTTTTATTTCCCTAGATGACTTACAGGGATTACTTTTAATTGTCCTTATTATGGATTTATTTTCCCGGCTTTTTGTAACTCTTGGCCTCTCACTTCGGTGAATCGTTAAAACAGAATTGTGGGAGTTATAAAATTGTATCAAACGGAATATTACCGAATTTGGAATTAAATTTTTTTTGACAACTCCATTAGTGATGTTCCATTTTTATAATCGCAGATAATATTTCCCTTGTTACTGGATTTTTTAGAAAACTTCTTGATGCTTTTATCAGATTTTACTATAACGAACTCCTGTTTGCGAATGAGTTAATCCTCTTCTGCTTGAATACTGACACATTTGGTGTGCGTAGTAAAGTTCAAAGTAACGCTTTTAATGTTTCTCATAATAGAAAATAATTTTACTTACAAGAAAGTTGGTTTGGCCAACAACAAAAGACGGCTTATTGATTTTATTAAATAAACTATGTAGCTGACCCGACGGACTTTGTCCCGTCCAATATTTGGCGAAAATAGAATAAAATCAAGTATTAATTTTATTGAATTAGAATTCGTTTTATTGAAAGCTAAAAAAAAGAGTAGACAAATGATGGTATTCAATTTACCCCTAGAACACTAAGCTTTTTTCTTGTATTTAGACACTAACCTTCGCCTGTGAGGCTACTTTGAAGACAAAGTGCGATAAATCATAAAAAAAAAACAGTTTTCACAATTTAAAAGTATTTATAAGTATGTATGTCCGTTCTAGACTTTCCTCTAAACAGAAAAAAACATCTTCTCAACTTTATTTAAAATGTTATTCACAAAAAATTAATAATAAAAAATTGTATTTTGCACCTTTAAAGTAGGCGACGAACTTAAAAAAAATAAAAAAATTTTTATTTCACAAACTTAAAAAATGAAATGCTATTCATTACTCAAAAAACTAAACTTAAATAAAAACATACAGAAAAGCTACAATCCGTCTGGAACGGATCGTATGATACCCTATCCTCATTTCCATAAAGTGCTCATGGCCAAATTGCATTTTGTACTCAAATATGGCTATAACCTCGAACGTTTGAGGATGTTACATGTAAAATTTTATCAAAAAGTGGGCGTGGCCAAAACTGTTCTGTGGGTGAATTGTAGGGAATCTGAATACCTAAATATTTGGACTAAACAAAATTTTTCGGTTTCATATAATTTAGTGAAGTTATAAAAAAGTAGGCGTGACAGTGGGCGGATGTAAAAAAAATTTACACTTCTACTGTACCTTTTCGTCAGAAGCCCAGATATGAAATTTTAGCGTCCTAGTTAAAAATTGAAGTCCCAAAATCGGTTTTATGATGAAAACGCCCCCAAAAAGTGGGCGTGACCAAAACTTTTGTATGAGTTGATTGTAGGGAGTCTGAATGCCTAAATATTTGGTCTTAACAAAATTTTTCGGCTTCATATAATTTAATGAAGTTATGAAAAAGTGGGCGCGGCAGGGCGGATTTCAAAAATGTTTACACTTGTACTGTATCTTTTTCTCAGAAGCCCAGATATGAAATTTCATCGTCCTAGCTCAAAATTTAAGGCCCAAAAAGCTGTGACGTACGGACGGACGGTCATCGCTCAATCGATTTCGCTATTGATACTGAACACGAATATATATACTTTATAGGGTCTATCTCGATTATTTCTCTATGTTACAAACTATGTGTCAAACTTAATATACCCTTAGGATAGGGTATAATCACAGCAGTTGTTACCGTAAATCCGCAGCAATTTTAATGCGAATTGAAAACGTCAGACTTTGTATGGAGTGCGGATGGTTTGCGTTTTCAATAATGGCTACATTCTTTCACTTACTTACCGACATTCGTTCACTTGCTAACCGAAGTTTTCAATAATGGGGAAAATGTAAAAGTCAACTGTTACTCCCTCCGCAATCAATCCGCCGGATTCAATAATCGACGTGAATAACTCTAAACCAGTTTCATGGGCATTGATTCTACCTAATAACCAACTGTTCCTTTCGCCATCATCATATTGATGTTGCAAGTGGTGTCTTAAGTCACACTGTGACCATACCACAGTCATGGTAAGGTAAAGCGGATTCGCATCTAGTGGTCACATACATCTTACAACAAAAACCAACCAGAAATTTTAATTTAAAATCACAAATTATATTCCAACGTAACAGCATAGCGTTTATGCTATGGAAACCTTTTCTACCATAATAAAGGTGCTGTTTTTCCTTGTCTGGAGTAATAATCCGAATATGAGTGCCATCAACACACCTTATGACTCCAAGAAAACCCGTCTTTCCTTAAAAAAATAGATTCGCCTCTTCCTTTTCTTGTGGCGTCATAGTAAACGTGATCCACTTTGGGCTAATGCGTTCCTAATATATCCAAAAGTTCTTTAAGGATTTTGGAAACCGTTAGCTAAGAAATCCCCAAGGGAAAATCGTTCCCAACGCCTGTTTGGTAATTGCCTTCTGCGAAGAACCGTAAAAAAGCAGCCAACTTTAATACAGATGGTACCGATGTAGAATGCACATTTTTTTTACGAAAGGATTGATTTCCTCCAACAGACAACTAAATGCCTCCTTAGATAGCCGGGATGATTTTAAGAAACTACAATTATGGGTTCCAAAAACCGAATTTATTTTGATGCATACAGACAATTTTTGAAATACTTGCCACGAATTCGGTAACTCCATTGGATTTGAATGATCCCGAATTGTTCTCCGAATTGCTGCCAAATTCTCAACCGGCACCACTTCATCATCTTCTTCACTGAAAAACAGCTCTATTGAATTCTTAATTTATATTATTCACCAAAAATTTTTTCTTTAGCTTTCGAAAGCACTACCAAACTTCTATGTTTGATGACATTTTCGTTTTATTCTTTTCAATGGTTTGACGTTTTCATAACTGCAATGATACGCGTTGTTTTTTTTAAAGTGTCATATGCATCGCATACGAATGAAAGAATAGGAATTTTATTTTGATGCGACTATAAATACGAAAGAAAATACGACTGGGCATTCGATTTGAAGAATTGGGGTGACTAATTTACTTTTACTACACTACAGAAAAAAAAAAATAGAATTCAAACACTTAAAATACGTTGATACCATTATACATATGTACATATGTACGTATCTTTCGCACAAAACGCGGTATGCCATTTAATAGCATATACCCAAACTAACTCACATATGAAATTTTATCAAAATTGTTACAGACGTTTTCGAGAAAATCCATTGTTAGTGAAATCGGCTTAAGTTAAGTTCCCTTAATTTTGAGGTTAGCATGAAAGTTCCAATAGTCTCGCCTTTAGGGATCATCGCAAAGACGCCAAATATTAAGTTTAGAGCAAATCCGTCCAGCCGTTTAGGCTGCAGTCGAATATGTACATATACAGACAAACAGACGAAGTGTAGGTGTAAGTAAAAAAGATTGAAACACAACAAGTGATGTCATTGCATAAACCATTTGAACTTACAATCGGAAGTAAATTAAATGAATTAAAATTTATAAAAGGTGATTCTTTTTAAATAGTAGCATTATATATAAATGTAATAGTATTACCACTTGACAAAATTTTTTCTTAGTTACCTTGTTAGACAGAGGGCGCAAAGCAAAGTGGTTTCTCTTACACACCGAAAGAGAGTTTTGAGCGAACAAATGGATAAACGAGAGAATAAAAGGAAAAACGGCAAGGAATATAAAAACAAAACTGACTCACTTCTTATTCATGTACACACATCCAAATATGTACATGTCGTGTGGTTTAAACCATCGTGATGGACGAGACGGGAGGATTATGTTTTCCTTTCGTGTTTTGTTTTTGTATTTTTTTGTGTTTACCTTAATTATGAATGAAGTTATTTTTCTGCAATATACACAATTGCGCACACACTCAAACGTTGCCACATTTTATTATTTCTATGCGGGAATTAGCGACGTTGCAATATTGTAGATTTCAATGTTAATGCAAATGCAAATGCTTTTTTTCTTGTTAATACATATGTATGTGTATGTATTAATCAATGTAAATATTTAATACGTATTCTAATGTTTTGTACCACAACAACAGATTTATTTTATTTAATTACAAACATTGGATTGAAATGACAAATTGATGAAAACAACCTTTTTTTTCTTTTTGGAGTAAATTACGGCTACCAATACGGATTATGCTGAATATTTTTTTATTGCCCCTAAGATTTATATACAATGATAGTAGGTACTATGTGAGAGCAATGTGGTAGTAGGTAGTATGTAATAAAGAGTACTATAGTAATAAAAGTGACATCGCTAATTTAGATTAAGGTAAAGCATCAGTTCGATCCCTCTCCGAAAGAGCTCGATCGAAGAGAATATTTTGCTTTAGCTGGATTGGGCCTGGAGCGGCACGTACGGATAGTGTGAACTTTTTGTCTCGGTCAGCCGTCGCTCACTCTTGTTAGTCGATAATCATCATTTCGGAAAACACATTTTTTCATCATGGGGACTCAGGGGCAGTACTGTCAGCTCGTGGTAAATTTACCTTTTCGTTGTAAATTTCAACTTCAATTTTCAAGTTATAGTAAAAAGGTAATATTTTCCGATTTCCATAAAAAAATGGAAATTTGTCTTCTTGCATATTCTCACTGCAATAGTCAGTAATGAATTCATCCCATAACTTTAAAGTGGTAATTTAACGGATCTCACATATTTGATGATGCGTAGCAATCTACTATTGTTTTGTGGCAAATACTAATGCATGTACGTGAATGCCGAACTAAAAGTTTTATGCACACACGGTATACAATAGTAGTTAACATATTTGTGATTCTCATCATAATATGGTAATATTGGGCACGTACCGTATTCTTGGCACTAGGTAAATAAACTTTTTTGATTGGTCGATAGATACAGATTAGACAGAAAAGGAAGGCATTTTTTTTAGGTAGTAGACTAGATTTGTAGGTAAGAAAATTATCCCTAAAATTTAAGTCAGTTTGCCATTCCATACGTTAGATTTTGCCTCAAAAAGTAGATCTAGACTACAAAACACGCTCATTATACATAGTATATTTATGTATTTGATACACAATAAATTTAACCAGTTTTTTGTGAAATCAACAATATAGTGTACTAATTTTTTACAAGAGGAACTGAAGGTAACAAGAGGAAACGGAAAGGAAAATTGCGGGGTTTAAGTGTTGACTGAAGTGCTGTGGTTTGTTTCGTTAGTTTTGTGGTTTTAATTTCATTCTGTTTCGTGCTTTTTGTGTAACTCTATTGACTTTGAAAGTCACTTGTACTTGTGTTTAAAATTTTTGGTGGGAATGTAAAATTTCATCCATAATGTGGTATTTTTTTTGTAAAATGTCTGGCAGCATTGCTCAGGGGAGTGAACAAAATTATGGAATTATGATAAAGGTAATCACGCACATACATATGTGTACAATAAGTTATGTATATTTGTGCATATGTAGGTTTGTAAATAGTAAATATATAAGGTAGGTTAATTTAATTTTAAATGTTCAGATGAATTGCTTATTGAACTGGTGTTCAACTATAATTCAACCCGTTGTAAGAAGTAAAAAACGCTGTTAAAATAAATGTAAATTTGAAACGACTATTCTCTTTCACGTTATAATAGCGAATGTTATAATCATTTTATTGTATTGAAAATCAAGATAAAACAAATTGCAAGTGTATGTATGACATTTCACATCTCATAAAAAAAAGGGAAATTAATTGAACAAATTATAAATGCGTTGAATTCTGGGTCACTTCTCTCAGGGGTCGATCTCATCTCGAACAGCAGGTAAATCAGCTATGTATGACTTGCAATCCGCTTTATATCACATTGGCTGCCAAGGTAAATTTGAGAAAATTTCATGGGGTGCCAACACAAAAAATTTCATTAATTATACTTTTTAACTAATTATATTTTTCATATGACACATATGTATATATGTACATAAATATCAAAAGAATTGTTCCTTGTTTTTATGAAATATACTTTTAGTTGGAGCTAGGCTCCTTAAATTTTGTGAAATTATTTATTTATAACTATTTGAAATAAAGTTTTTCTTTCAAAATTATAACTATCTAACAATTGTCTAACAATTTTGGGCATATTTCAGTAAGTTTTCCTTACTTGCTCAAACCAAAAACGTCTATACTATCGTAAGTTGCCAAGCAACTTTGCCCCATACCGAATTTGTACGTAATGGCTACTATTCCTGAAAGCCAGAGCCTTAAATGAAATTATAGGCGGCTATCATATTTGATAGCCATGGCACACTGGGAAACATCACTGGCTATCATATGTATGTATATGATAGCCATGGCAGCCAATGTGATATAGTGATAGCAGTTATTAAAAACAAGTGTGGGGTCAAATTGGGAAAACTTTGGACCATTAGACGAGTACATTACTCTGTCCTGTTGCCATGGAGCAGAACCTACGGGTAATTGAAGAATTTTTTAAAGATATCTCCTGCTTGAAACGCTTCTGCAGCTAGATTTCCTCCTTGTCCTCTTAGATTCTGCACTATATTTTGTACTAGTTCGTTTTTCAGAATAATCGCAGCTATTAGCTCGGCTAGTTCTTATAATGTTATGTAGAATGTATGTTGTTAAAATAATTGAGGCAGCATTTTGGTGATATGCTTTGAGCTTTCTGCAATAAACTCTAAAAGTTGGAGATAGAATGCCAAATGCACACTCAACCAATCTTCTTCATCTACTTATTCGATATTTGAATATTCTTTTTTCAATATCTTCCTTGTTTTTAGATCCTGGAAAAGGCCGCATCAAATATTTTTTTAATGGAAAAGCTTCATCTTCTTATATCACGTAGGGTGTAATTGTACTTATTCATGGGTGTTCAGAATCTTCGGGTACATTTAACCCTTTAACCACTAAGACCATCCAATCCAATGGTATTCAAACTCAAAATTTTTTGCGTACTAACCGCCAAAGATGTTTTTCCTCGTTTGAACTTATCTATCGAATAGTAGGCATTATAATCGCATTTATTATAATTATACCTTTGTTTTACCTGAATCAAACGTGGTCTTTGTTAGCAAAGGTGTGTTTTTAGAAAATGTCACGACAAAGCGATAACGATAAGCAGAACAAATTTAATCTTGCTTCAATGAGTGATGAAGATATTACGGATTTTATAAATTCAATTGATACTGATGATGAATTTGAAGACTTTGATAATAGCACCAAAGATCCAGATTATCGTTGTGATGAGTTCGAACCTGAAGATAATGCAATCATAACCGATTCTTTCCAACTAATGGATTCCTAATCGTTTTTGAATGCGGGTAACTTGTTGATAAATGTATGCAACTCCAGTTCGAACATAATTGATGCATCACAACAAATATAGCAGATATACAGTGGCGAGCACATGTGGATACATCCTGCTCAAATCTGACTTTGAGTGGCTGTAAAACCCTTAAATAATACAGCAATCACAACCATTTTTTTTGTTAAACTCTTTATTTTTCTTGTAAGTAAAAAATATAAAAACATCTTTTGAAACTGAAATACAAAATTAACTTTTAATTCATATAATAAAATAAAGTGCACGACTGGGTCGTACGTACTTGCACCTTAATGCTATTAGTTTATAATCGTATAAGCACTGAAATTCAAGTTTTTTTGTAAAAGTGGGCGTGGCTATATATGATGTTAAGGTAAATTATAGAGATTTTCAAAGCCTATGAATTATGTTTTAACAATTTTTTTCGATTTCTAGTAAAAATTTTTAAAAAGTAAAGTTTTTTAAAAGTAGGCGTGGCAGTTCCAAAACTTGGTATATTATAATTTTGCATTTAGCATATCCACCTCAGATATTGATTTTAAGCCCAATCTCTGTAGAAATAGACGAGAAACAGTTAATTTGTAAAATTACCGTTATACGCATTTTTCGCGCAAAACGTGGTATGCCATCTAATAGCAAATGCCCAAACTAACTCACATATGAAATTTTATCAAAATCGTTAGAGCCGTTTTCGAGAAAATCCATTTTTAGTGAAATCGGCCTTAAGTAAACTACCCTTAATTTTGAGGTTAGAATGAAAATTCCAATTTCGCCTCTAGGGATCATCCCACAGACCCCAGATATGAAGTTTGAAGCAAATCCGTCCAGCCGTTTGGGCTGCAGTCGAATATACAGACAGACAGACAGACAGACAGACAGACGGAATTGGCGGACCCACTTTTATGGACTTCTCCATCATAGTAATGTCAAGTTTGATTAAAATCTCGAGTTCGAAATTTTTCACGAAACCAATACTTGCCCTATAGGTATAGGTGCAAGTAAAAACTCAATGTATCCACTTTTGCACGTTTTAGTGCATTAGCTTGTTCTTACCTGGTAACACTAATTTATGAGTGAAAAGCAAATTAAAAGTTTACAGTTATTCATACTGTTATGCAATTCGTCAAAGCAAATACATATTTGGTTCAATAGTTGGACTCAGAAGGTTGTTTCTATATACATATTTATATTTTCTGTAACATCAGTTTTCTAGCAAAAATGAGGAAAATACCTGAGCACTTGAAAAATCAAATTGTTGAAATGACAAAAAACCAAAATTCAGCACGAAAAATAGCTAAACTGTTAGGTATTTGCCATCGAACAGTGCTTCAAGTTAGAAAAAGACGCAATGTGAGCGCGCTTGAAGTAAAGAAATCGCGACCAACATTGCTTACCGATAGAGATGCCCGAGCTATGGAGCGGCTGATGATAACCAAACAAGTAACAACACCAAAAGAAGCTGCAAGTGCCTTAAACAAACCCGTTACCGAGTGGACAGCACGTAGAGCACTTCGGAGAATTGGCCTAACATCGGCTGTTAAACAAAAAAAACTAGCACTATCAACGAAAAATGTAGCGGCGCGCCTGAAAAGGTTGATATGGTCGGATGAAACCAAAATTAACCGTTTCCAGTCAGATGGTAAGCAATACTATTGGCACCGGCCATATGAAACCTTGCAAAAGCGGCAGGTGAAAGAAACCATGAAACATGGAGGAGGTAGCTTGATGGTATGGGGCTGCTTCACTCTGTGGAATGTCGGACCTCTAGTGAAAATTAATGGCATAATGAAGAAAGAAGATTATCTTCGTATTTTGGAAGAAAATTTACCAGACTTCGTGGACGAAAGCGCATACCCAGAAGATGAATTCATATTTCAACAGGATGGAGATCCTAAACACACTGCTAGAATTGTAAAAAATTGGCTCGGTAGACAAACATTTCATACGATGCAGTAGCCAGCACAAAGTCCAGATCTGAACCCCATCGAAAATTTATGGGCTCTTTTGAAAAAACGACTGGGACGGTACGATAATGCACCAAGGAACTTTGACGACCTTTGGTCCCGGATTCAGACGGAGTGGGCCAGTATTCCGCACCAACTCATCGAGAAACTAGTCGAAAGCATACCCAAACGAGTAAACAGCGTCATTAAAGCCAAGGGCCTGTGGACTAAATGCTGAAAATGTGTTATTTAATACTTTTTTTTTAGCGTGCAAAAGTGGGTACATTGAGTTTTTTTTATTATATGAATTCCAGACTGCATGTCAAAAAACAAATTTGAACAGATAAAGAAATATTTATCGTTCAACGATGAATCACAACGGGTCAAAAAAGGAAATGCAGGATATGATCCCATATTTCGAATCAGTAAAGTTGCGACGCATTTCATTGAGCGCTTTGACTCAATTCCGAGAAATTCTCGTCTTTGTATCGATGAACAAATGTGTTCAACTAAAATGGCTCTTCATTACGCCAGTATTTACCAGACAAACCGCATCCGTGGGGCGTAAAGTTCTTCGTTTTGTGCGACCGCAATGGCTATTCGTACAGATTTGAAATAAATATATGTATGCGCACTGGAGCCAAACATGATGACATCATTTTGCCTAATACACCAAACATTGGAGCAACAGGAAATGTTGTACATATCTGTTTTCTTACATTGAAAACTGCTTTGTTTTCTATTTTTTTAAATCAGGGGTCGAATCGCGTCCTCCGTGAACGGATCGGTAATCGTACGAATACAAATTTCGTCACACGTCATACGAATGAACGTATTGGGATTATGTCCTGCGAAAGCAAACGGAACGTAATTTCCAATTTGTCATACCGGTTGTACCAGATTAAAAGTTAGAATCGTAATAGTTTAAACTTCAAATATATGTCATTTGAGAGTGAAATTCGGCAAAATAAAATAATTTTCTTTGAAAAATGGATCCGGTGCTTTTCTTTTATCTTAGTTCATCAGATGAGAGTGAAATCGATGAAAAAATAGTTCGAAGACAACTAAGAGATACTAGCAATCCACTGTACTTATCAAATAAATTGTAAGAACAATTTGAAGTACTTTTCAAAACTCATTGCGTAAATATAATTTTTATTTACAGATTTAATTAATGGTTCAGTCTGAGTAAGGACGCTTTCCAATACGTATTTTCAATGCTTCAATTCAGTGCTCAATTGCCTACTGCAGTGCCTCCTGTGTTGTAATTAGCAGCAACACTTTCGCTTTTAGCAAGTGGAGGGTATCAACACTACCTAATGGGGATGTGTCAAAGCAGTAACTCAAAACAAACGTCCTACGTGCTTGAGGAGATAGAAGAAAAATTATGCCCTCTTCATATCTTATTTAAGCCAGCTGATACAGCTGAATGCAAAGAATACTTTATGGATGTGGCTTTCCCTTGACAACTGTTTGGGAACAAATTTTTTGCCAAATTTGGGTGCTCATTCATGTACTCCGCCTTAATAATTTTTTGCGCAGGATTTATTTTATTCACGTTTGTCATTAAAAAATATTTATAATATATAATTCTCGCAATTCTTCTTTATTTATGATTTAACTTACATTTTTTTAATTATTCTCCCAATATACATATGTATACGATCAGTGGCAAGCAATCGAATAACAATTCGACTGAACGAGCATGTTCATGTACTCGTTTACGGAAGTCGTGATGCCAAATTACGTTAATTCGCATACGTTCACGGATGTCATGATCCCAAATGCACACATTCCGTTCACACGTTACTCGTTAACGGAGGACGCGATTCGACCCCAGGTTATCGCAAACATTTCCAAATTTCGTGAATCATACATATGTATATTGTATTTCGACAATTTCTACACATCTCTACCGCTCATGGTGTACATTAGAGCGGGTGGCATTTATAGTCTTGGCACTGTGAGGGAAATTCGGATTCCCAGATGCAAACTATGAATTTCGGTTAAGCATTGGGAAAGAACTCTGTGCTGCTGTTGAGAAACGATCCGTTGGCCGTCCATCAATTTACACGATCGAAAAAATTGTATAAATTCTGTAAAAAATCTGATACACATACGTTTTGTACCAAATGTAACATATGTACATTTGTGTTTCTCCAAAGCAAAAAACTGTTTCACACAGTATCACGTATACGAGTGATTCATTGTCTAATTTAGATTAATGTATTTTTACTTGCACCTACATACATATATGTATGTACTTATAGGGCAAGTATTGGTTTCGTAAAAAATTTTGAACTCAAGATTTTAATCAAACTTGACATTCCAAAGTCCATAAAAGTGGGTCCGCCAATTCTGTCTGTCAGTCTGTACATTCAACTGCAGCCTAAACGGCTGGACGGATTTGCTTCAAACTTCATATCTAGGTCTGTGGGCTGATTTTCATTCTAACCTTAAAATTAAGGGTACTTTACTTAAGGCTCTAACGATTTTGATAAAATTTCATACGTGAGTTAGTTTGGGCGTATGCTATTACATGGCATACAACGTTTTGCGCAAAAATGCGTATAACGGTAATTTTACAAATGAAAATGTGACATACAAAGTTTTGGAACTGCCAAGCTTACTTTTAAAAAATTTTGCTTTTTAAAATTTTTTACTAGAAATCGAAAAAAAATTGTTAAAGCATAATTCATAGATTATGAAAATCTCTATAATTCACCTTAACATCATATATGGCCTCGCCCACTTTTTGATGGCCACAAGTGTAAAATTTTTTTTAAATGCGCCAAAAAACAATTCACCCATACAAAAGTTTTGGCCTCGCCCACGTTTTGGAGGCGTTTTCATCAAAAAACCGATTTTGATGAAATTTTACGTGTAACATCCTCAAACGTCCGACGTTATAGCCATATTTGAGTACAAAATGCAATTTGGCCACGCCCACCTTAAAGGAAGGTGGATAGGGTATCATACGATACGTTCCAGACGGATTGTAGCTTTTCTGCATGTTTTAGCCTAAAATCATGCTACAACCAAAATTCTCATAACAAAATACCTCGCATTTCGATGTCAGTGGTTAAAGGGTTGACTTCTCATTTTCTAATCCCTTTCCAAGTTCGGAATTATTAAAAATACCACCATCACTATTTTTCCCATAAGAGCCTCTATTAACTGCTATAAATTGATAGTTGACATCTACCATTGCCAAAAGAACGATATAAACAGTTGTTTTGTAATTAAAATATGGAGATCCACTATTCGCAGGAGCTTCTATCACATTTTTCCCATCGATGGCTCCTAAAAAGTTTGGGAAATTCCACATCGTCCACATTTCATTAGCAATTTTAAGTCACTATTCTTTAGATGGAATAGGAATGTATTCAGCTAATGATATTTCATTAATTACTTCACAAACTTCAGTGACAATAGTTTTTACAGCTGAGTGATGAAGGTGGTAGCTAAAAGCAATGGTTCGATAAGAATCTCCTGTGGCCGGAAACCTGAAAATGAAAATATTTTTACTTAAACATTCTATCGCACATACCCTACTCCACTCCTCTTCACTACTCACCGTTCCCCCTCTATTCTCTCTGCACTCCCTTATCTTCACGCGAAGTATAAACAACATCTATTTGTTTCGTGTTAATTATACAACGATCTCAGTATTGAAAATACTTGCGGCCACCAAAACTTACAACTGGAGTTTTTTTGACCAAATGTAATTTTTGAATGAGTATATAAATGTTGATAGACCACGCCTTTCATTGCATTTCATCTATTAGGGCTATACAGTGGTAGGCATTTGTATACATGCACCTTAAGGTTTTTACAGATTTTACTCCCGTCGAAAGAGAAGTAAAACAAGTTTTTGCCTGTGATTGTATGTGTTATTTATAAGTAAAGGCAAGGAAACAGCACAATATGGGAAGAGAAATGATTTTCAGCTGCGACATTTGTATGAACACATCGAACAAAACTTGTGCCTAGAACGCGAAATCGATTTTTTCTTGCAAATTTAATTTTTTTTTAAGAACTTCAGTGTTTTTAATTAAGGTTTGAGTGTATTAGTTTATGAAATTTTGTTCTAAGCGTTGTTTTACAGCCATGCCTTCCGGAAAGCGATGCTGAGCAGTTATCCGTTAGATTACTTAAAAATGAAGGGTACTCCAACAGACAAATTACTGGAAGAATTGATCGGTCTGAAACTGTCATCTGATTTTTTTTTTTTAAAAAGCTAGAATTATGGTGTAGAGGCCCCTACAAAAAATTGTCTTTACGTCAGAAAGGTCGTATTCGCCACGAAGCTACCCAAAATCGATTGTCTTCAAAACTAATTAAAGATAAACTTAACCTTTCTGTCACACCTTGTCAGATTGTACGTGTTTTACGCTCCTTACCAAACATAAGATGAACGAAATTAAAAAGGAAACCACGTCTAACAGCCGTTCAGACTGGATTTTGCCAAAAAATATATGTCTCCGACATCTGAGTAGCAAAAAGTAATTTTTTCTATCGAAAAAAAAAAAAATTAATTTAGATGGACCGGACAGTTACAGCTGCTACTTAAGTGATTTAAGAAAGAACGGTGTTGTTAGATCAAAACGCAACTTTGGCGGCGGAAGCGTTATGGTGTGAGGTGCATTCTCACCAAATGGAAAGCTTCCCATCTGTTTTATAACAACAAGAATGAACTTGCAGATGTACATTGATCTTTTAGAAGAAATTTTGATATCACATCTTGATAGTTGGGGTGAAGATTATGCCATGTTTCCAGGGATATTCTCGCTGGAAAAGTTAATGCAAATGTACGGCAATTTGCTAACGTGCACGACTTAAAAGCAGCCATCCGAATGTCATGGTCAGAAATCGGGTTTGACTGTCTCAACAAGCTAACGAACTCAAAGCCAAATCGAATTTTTGCAGTAATTCAGAACAAATATCAAAAATCATGAATTTATGTATTAATTTCCTTTAATAATCAAAAGTGCCTTCATATATTTATTTTATAAATATATTTGAAAAAAGAAATAAAAATAATTTTTTTTTTGTCTTGTGAAATAAAACTATAACTTACAAATAAAAACAACATTTTTCTTTTTTAGAATTGATTAAAACGTTTTACCTTTAAAATTATTTTAAAAAAATATAGTGCGTTCATACGAATGTCTATCACTATATATGAAGAAACTCAGAAAGACCTTGAGACAACAAATTTGTCACCACACAAATGGTCAGGATAAGGATCAGGAGCTTGAACCTGTTAGTCACACAGTCAATACTTTAGCAACTAGTACACCATTACCTCGCAAAAGGAAAAATACACACAACAGTGTACCACAGGAAAATGCATCAACATTGATGAAATACATACTGGAAGGAAAGGACAAAGAAAGCCATATCCACTCCATAGACAATTTTTCCATTAATAGCTGATACTGTTAAAAAAAATTTATCCGATTGATCAGCATTTTGTAAAAACAAAAGTATTTACCCTTGTCAGTGAAATAGATGCGAAATATTTAGCTTCACCTTTACCCACATAAGTTTAGAAATTTTCTTCGTCATCTACGTCTACATCAAATTTTATGAATACATATTCCATCCCGTTGGCAACATACTTATTTACAACTAACTTACAACCATCCGATCATAATTTCCCCAAGTAATTTTTCACCAAAGCCATCAACACCATCTACTTTCGAGCAGGAGCAATATCCACAATATGCTGCATCTTGCTAATCTTTTTCACAGCAAATTCAAACAACAACAGAATCAGAGCAATGCGAATCAAATAAACAACTGCCATGGTGTGATATAAATGTTAATCACGACAAAGCACCAAAATGAAAAAAAAAAACTTTTTCTTTTCCATTTGCGTTACATGTAAATTTTTAAGTATAATATTATTATTAGTATAGTATCTAGTACCTATTTATTAAAAGTAATGATTTATTTTATGTTTAATAAAACCAACAAACTACTAATTTTTCTCATGGTGAAATGGCTCCTAGAAACGAAGTATTTGTTTTTGAATTTTTTTCTCAATTTTTTAAAGTATTAATTGAAATGTTCCCGGATTCATTCAAAAATAGGGAAGATGGTATAAAACTCTCCTTCTGTTTCTCTTTTCATAACACTTGGGTGCACCCAAATTCTTCTTTGAGTTTTTTTTTGTTTTTTTTTTACCCTTGTTGAATTTCCTGTTTCCTCTTCACCTAACACAACAGCTATTGCAGCTAATTCTTCCATTCGAAAATTTAATGCCATTGTTTATAATTTTAACCGGTCTTGACTCTAGACTAACCACTATACAAAATCAAACTACTATTTCACTGAACAACAATGATTTTGTCAGATGAACACTGATGGGTAATTCTTATGTAATTTTGGGTGCTGATTCCGAATCTGCAATCAGAAATGTTCCATCTGTACAGATTTTCCGTAATAAAATTTTCCATTTTCATGTAATCCAACATAACACCATTAGTAAGTAGAAGCTATGAACTATATTTTAGGTACAAAATAGGAGTCAGGATAAGTTTTGTGCCCTTCATATTTTCTGCGTTTCCTGTGGCACTTTGTTTACTAGTTAACTGCAAAAAAAAAACTTCAACACTTGATCTTTACACTACCAGTGGTGGTATGAAGAGAACCGCTATTTTCGTACTTCAAAAATCATTGGAGTTTCAAATAACTCTAGTAAGTCTGTACATTACCCGAAAATACCGTCCGTAATTTAACCAGTCCGTCACAGAGATCAGTTATCTGTAATAGTACCTACAGAGTCCTGGCGTTTGGATTTAGAGATAGAGAATGAAACAAACGGTACTGAGCATGATTTTTTTAATAAGAAAGAAGAAATTCATTCAGATTTGTTGTAGAAGTAACTCCAGAAACCCATACAATAAAGTAGGGCGAGCTTAGTCACGCGGTATGTGAACCCAACCTTTGTAAGGCTCAAGCAGAGATATTGGCTTAGAAAATACAGTACAAAAACATTAGCAGACTACTATTGCTCAAAGAGACGTTCGAAGCAACATTTCATTAAAACAGGAAGGATATTCGTTGCGGAACAAAGTGGAAATAGTTAACAGTGGCCATAACACAGTTAAAAAAATTTCAGATAAATTTGAGAGGTTCAAGGAACTTAAAGATTTGGCCTCGACCTGGTAGGCCAAAAAGATTGTCGGAAGGTGCAGTGCGGTCTATTGTCAGGGATGCGAAAAAAAATTCCAGCGGCAAGGGAACAAAAATTCCGGAAGACATAAACCAAACATTTGTGAGAAAACTTACCAGCAAATGTTGCAAATTGGGGTTAGATCAAGCAACGTCCTCAAGCTTACGGCAAAGCACTGAAAAAGCAGCTGATACATCCTCCGCAGTCGCCTGACTTTAAGTTGATAGAGCACTTGTGGGAGTATCTCGACTGGTGTATTTGAAAACGTATAACAACCAGCAAATACTCATTAAAGCTGGTTTCATTGGAAGAATGACAAAAAATTCCAACAGAATTCACCAAAAAGTTACTTGAATCAATGCCAAGAAGAATAAAAGCTGTTTTAAAGTCGAAATTGAAGCAAACAAAATACTAGTTTAAATTTTTAACTTTGTTTTTGTATTGTACACTTTTTGTTGACGCAAAAAAAATAAAGTTTATTTTTTTGTTATTTTTTTATTGTCTTTTTATTGTTAGGTACTTTTTTGTTAATGTTTTTTTGTCAAGTAACTCCTTAAAAAATTAAAATCAACATTTTAAAGAAGGATACACACTTTTCGTAGAAATAAATTCTATTATTTATTCTAAATTATTTGGAAGCATTATTCTAAAGCAATCAAGTGTTAATTCACTCTATTGCACAGGAAAGCAAAGTTTTAATTCTTAACCCTTTTATTCTGTTGGAGTTATTTTATAACCTAAAATGATTGCAAAGTAGAACATTTTTATTCAGAGTCGCTTTTTTCTATACCTTCCTACTCAGTGTACAAATCTAAAAATATTTTTGATTACTTCAATCACTTATTTTACAGTTAAATTCCAACATAACTTTATGTAAGAGTGTGCTTATGTTACGTTTTGGGTCACTTTGTGACCTGACTAGATACTTACAGCAGACTTTTGTTCTTATTTTCCCACGTGAAATATTATATTTGTTTGTCATTCCATTGTGAAATATATTTACGTAGTTGTACTTTTCTTGTCTCAGAAATACGTACATATGTATATACATATATACAAAATATGACTGACGAAAATAGAGGACGAAATGTTTGAGTAAGTATTTTTCCTTCTTCGTTCGTTTGAATTTACACATTTACAAATGTAAATATGCATGTACAATTTGCATGCTGTTATTGCATGTTACAAAGATAAACGATAATATGAGTGAAAGTGAGATTACTGCGCTTCTACTTCCGTGCTAAAGACGAAAATTATGACGATTCGGTGGTGATGATGAGGACTACGAACCAGAAGTATATTATTGGTATAACTCGGTTTATAAAGAAAGATGTTATCCGTTTCAGCAATATGTAAGGGAACAGATTGATTTCAAATTTCGAAAAATTAATGGAATCGAGTTCAAATCATACTTACGTACTTACATACATACATACAGTAGGTTTTGTGTTGCTTATTGGTATGTAATAACAACAATCATTCAAACACAGTTTCAATTTTTGTTATTTTTGTACAGGTGTTTATAATTCGTACGGTAAAAACATCAAAAGATTGTGAAATGAAGTTCATGGTCGTCTAATATAAAGAGCAAAGGCTTAAGAAGGTTTCTTTGAGATTTCGCGTGTACATATATATGTACTTGCATTTTTTTCATGGGAATGACGGCTTCAAGTTTTGGAAAACTCAAATATGATACAATGTGCAGTAGAAGGTACATTTGTTGGATCAGAATGTGAAAAAGTTATAAGAAATATAAGTATCCAAGACATTAGTGGAGCCAATTGGTTCAATATAACTACGGTGCTTGAAATGCTTAAGCGTTTAACATTAAAGGATGAAGCCAACATTGTATGGTATACGTCTGGTTTAGTAGATTTTTGTTTGTATCTACATATGTATGTACTATGTCGTAATATTCATAATTTATGTTAGATATACGTACATATGTATGTACAACGTATTGAAGTAAATATTTTTTTGTTATCAGTGCCAATACTCTGAAATTTTAATAGTTTATTCAATTTATTTAACACAGCAGTTTTTTTTAAAATTATGTGTTTAAATAAATTGTGTTGTGGTTGTTTCGTTAGTTTTGTAGATTTTCTTTTCACTCCATTTCGTGCTTCTTGTGGTACTCTATTGACTTTGAATGTACACTGCATCAAAAAGTTGCACATACAGCAGATACTTTCACACATAAAATGTCTTATTTTTAAAAATAAAAGTTTGTGTTGGAAATTTTTATTAAATTTCTATTCTTTTATTTATAATGGACAGTAATTAACTTTTTTTATTTAAATATTTCAATTATAGGATAAAAAAAACAAAAATCAAAATACAACTTCATAAATTCACCTCAAATAATTGCACATACAGTAGATATTAACATAATTTCATTCTTATTTTAAAGGGTTTAAATGAGCATTAATAGAATGTATGGTATCCTTTGGCTAAAATGACTTCCCTCAAACAGTTTTTCATTGATTCCACCAATTTTTTAGTTTCATCAGGAGATATTTTGTGCCATTCTTCTAGAATAATCTGCTTCAACTGCTGTCTGTTCGTTATATTCTGTTGTCGCACTTTTCGTTCCAACAAATCCCACAGATGCTCAATTGGATTGTGATCAGGTGATTGAGGGGGGTGTAGGAGAGTGGATTTGCAATTGTAGATCAACCAAGTTCGGATTAATTCAGAATTATGCCTGGGGTCGTTATCTTGCACCAGCAGAAATTCGTCTCCTATTCCCAATTTTTGCGCACTAGCTTTGAGATTATCCTTTAATATTGACAAATACTGGAATCTATCCATGGTGCATTCAACAAAAGTGATGTTTCCAACGCCGCTACCTGCCATGGTACCCCAAACCATGACATTCCCACCGCCATGTTTAACAGTTCGGATTAAGTTTTCCTTATTCATGGAAGTATTGGGTTTCCGCCATACAAAACGTCGACCATGTGAACCAAATATGTTGTATTTACTTTCGTCGACAAAAATTACTTGGTTTCAGAATTCATATGGTTTGTTGACATACTCTTTGGCATATGCTAAACGCTTGATGGCATTTTTCTTCGATATAAAAGGTTTTTTACGAGCAACGCAACCTTTGGTACAATTTTAGGATGTAAGGAAAACTTTTGGGTGTGTTCGTCAAAAAAACTATTTTTACAAATTTTTTTTTTTTATAATCCTGATCTACATATGACGCCGAAAAATGTTTAGTAAACTTTTTTAAGGATTGCGTTGTATTTTAGGAAAAAATGCGGTTTTATTGGTAAATGATATGGTGTATGTGCAATTTTTTGATGCAGTGTAACTTAATACTTGTGTGGAGAATTTTTGGTAGGAATGGTAAATTTTCATCCATATTTGGTATTTTTCTTGAAAAAAGTCTGGCAGCACTGACAATATGAAGACGCTGTATTTCACTGACAGCGGCGCCATTTTCGCTTTACGTGACGTCATCGAGAGTGACTGAAATACAATTTCTCATTGCTATTTTTCATTTTGGTGACGGAGATTCGGTCTTCTTCGTTGTCTCTAACCTGGGGGCTGTGATTCGAAGATCTTCTTTGCTGAAACATTATTGCCTATTCGCTCGAGGTGGCCGAGTCAGTGTAGTCGACGTGTTTTGGCTTTTTGGACTACATCCACATCTTGGTACAGCTCATAGATTTGGCGTTTCGTGTTCAATATCTGCTCTGCTGCTTTCCTTTCTAGTTTCTGTGTGGATTCGTAGTCTTGGAAGCATAGTGCTACTTATCACCGTATTACGAGCTGCTGCAAATCGATTAGCCGGAAGCCGTTGTCTATTGTCGTGTCGTGGAGTCTGTGCTTTCCGATTAATCCGCCCAAGATGTTTTCCTCACCGATTGGCATTGAAGTCCTCAAGTATGATTTTGACATCATACTCCGATCAGGCTCCATAGGTTCCGTAGTTAGGGACTTTGTCTACATCCGCTCCGGTATAAACTCTGACAACATGACATTAGGAATCAAACGCAGAGCTACACTCGCTGTTTCTTTGGTCTAAGAAGGCAATTGAGTAACAAGGCCTTGTCAAGAAACACAAAGGAGACTCTATACACGACCCTTATCATCGCAGTCCTGCTGTATCTGCATCTCATTATCTTAACGCCATCACGATCAAAAATGAAAATCGTGATTCAATTGCCGTCGGGAAATGAATTCATTAAAAGCCGTTGGCAAGTGCATAGCCAAAACATAGACGACGACAGTGCAAGGGCCAAATGTGCGTGTTAAGTAAGCCAAGAAAAAAATGTATGGCAAATTCTATGTTTATACCCTATCCTAAGGGTATATTAAATTTGACACATAGTTTGTAACATATAGAAATAATCGAGATAGACCCTATAAAGTATATATATTCGTGATCAGCATCAATAGCGAAATCGATTGAGCGATGACCGTCCGTCCGTCCGTCCGTCCGTATGTCACCGCTTTTTGGGCCTTAAATTTTGAGCTAGGACGATGAAATTTCATATTTGGGCTTCTGAGAAAAAGATACAGTACAAGTGTAAAATTTTTTGAAATCCGCCCACTGCCACGCCCACTTTTTTTAACTTCACTAAATTATATGAAACCGAAAAATTTTGTTAAGACCAAATATTTAGGCATTCAGATTCCCCACAATCCACCCATACAAAAGTTTTGGCCACGCCCACTTTTTGGGGGCGTTTTCATCACAAAACCGAGTTTTGGGCCTTAAATTATTAACTAGGACGCTGAAATTTCATATCTGGGCTTCCAAGAAAAAGATACAGTACAAGTGTAAATTTTTTTTACATCCGCCCACTGCCACGCCTACTTTTTTATAACTTCACTAAATTATATGAAACCGAAAAATTTTGTTAAGACCAAATATTTAGGTATACAGATTCCCTACAATTCACCCAAAGAACAGTTTTGGTCACGCACACACACACAATGCACGTTCCTTTTTGCATATAATGTTTTCTATATGCTGTGAAGTCTTTGTGATGTGTGTGTGTCTATTTCATTGCGAATAACTCATCCGCCTGATCAATGACCTGACACCTGAGCCATTGACAATGCAGTTTTTTTTGCGAATTTTTGTTATATTTTTTGTTTTTCATTATTTTTTTTTTGGAGAACAGATACATAGTGCCAATATGTAATTCGAGCTGAAGTCTTTATTTACTTAAATCTATAGCATGGTGGCTTTTTTAACTCGCTCCAGGATGTTGGTATTCTAGCTTAATTTACTATCTAGGATTAGGCCTAAGTACTTGACCTTGCACCCTACCCCTCCCAGGATTAGAAGCAGTTCATTCACCACTAACTTCCAAAGAAGAAAGGAGATCGTACCTCCTTATAGTGTACCCCTACTGACGTACCTCAGAACTGAGACCTTGGCCAGCTTTGAGTTGATGAAGCTGTTAGTAAGAAACTAGTTCACCAGTGCACCAATTGGCGTCTCAATACCAAGGTTCGACAGTGCGCCTGTAATTGCCTCTGGCTCGACGTTTTTAAACGCTTCCATCATGAGGGAAAGTTTATCTGTGCATAAGATGTTGACATTACCTTGTTATGTAGTTACATGGAGAAGCTTTGAAGATCTCAAGTTTTCCTTAGCTACGTATGTCCATACACACATATGTACATACATATGTATGTCACCGCCATAAACTCATAGACAATTTTTGTTTGGTACCATTAAAGATCGATGTAATGCGACAATCCAGAGACAATTCGAAAATGTATTGAAAATTGGATTGACAGGATGGCCTATTGCCATATTCCATTATTAAGCGGAAGGATTAGATACTTTTCTCAATAAAGCAACAATCGTTGGAAAATACCTAAAAGGTGGCCAATATCCTTCAACGATTCTTGACAGACTTCATAAATCTCAATGAAGGTACACATGACTTCACAGTCGACACTATCTTATCAGCTTCCATGAAAATGCACTGCACAAAGACACCTCACACTCAATGCACTGCCCTAAATGAAAAATTAAGGACTATTGATGTACCTACACACTTTATATACGATCATTACTAATGACAATACAGCAAGCAATGATGGCTCGAAATCAGGAATTCCGGATATTTTTTTATAATTGTTCATTTCGATTGAAATAGGATGTACATATATATATGTACATATGTACATACATAGTGTATAGGTACATAAGGTCTTCGGTGATCATCCTACTCCCTCACACCTCCACTATAAAGTTTTTCGCATGCTTGTACCCATTTCTTTGCTTTGTGCCGAAATTTTACTTCTTTGAATGCAAAATTCCTAATCACACCACCCCCCACTGAGACAAAAATTTTTCATCCCTTAACCAGACCACCACTTGCACTAAAAACCGGACACATAACTCAAAACTTTTTTATGCCTCTACCAAACCACTACCTAATTAGAAAAACCTACATCTTTTTATTGAGCGAGGAAAATGAAATAGTAATAAACTGTTCAATGCTCATAATTTTGTTTAATCAATTTCTTTACTCATTTTCTTGGCAAAGTCATTCACTCAGTTGCGTAACATATGGACAAAAATTCAGAGTGAGAATGGAAACCCAAAGCCGATTTTGCTTACTTTGTTTGCACTCATTACTCACTCATCCTGTCATTATAACTCCATTCTCAGAGAGCGATATCATCTTTCTTTGCTTGCGAGAAATGAGAACACGCCACCTAGGCGGTCCAAGCGGAAAAGAAAACATACAGAAAAGCTACAATCCGTCTGGAACGGATCGTATGATACCCTATCCTCCTCTCTATAAAGTGGGCATGGCCAAATTGCATATTGTACTCAAATATAGCTATAATGTCGAACGTTTGAGGATGTTACATGTAAAATTTTATCAAAATAGGTTTTTTGATGATAACGCCCCCAAAAAGTGGGCGTGGCCAAAACTTTTGTATGGGTGGATTGTGGGGAATCTGAATGCCTAAATATTTGGTTTTAACAAAATTTTTCGGTTTCATATAATTTAGTGAAGTTATAAAAAAGTAGGCGTGGCAGTGGGCGAATGTAAAAAAATTTTACACTTGTACTGTATCTTTTTCTTGGAAGCCCAGATATGAAATTTCAGCGTCCTAGTTAAAAATTTAAGGCCCCCAAATCGGTTTTGTGATGAAAACGCCCCCAAAAAGTGGGCGTGGCCAAAACTATTGTATGGGTGGATTATAGGGAATCTGAATGCCTAAATATTTGGTCTTAACAAAATTTTTCGGTTTCATATAATTTAGTGAAGTTATAAAAAAGTAGGCGTGGCAGTGGGCGGATTTCAAAAATTTTTACACTTGTACTGTATCTTTTTCTCAGAAGCCCAGATATCAAATTTCATCGTCCTAGCTCAAAAGTTAAGGCCCAAAACGCGGTGACATACGGACGGACGGACGGACGGACGGTCATCGCTCAATCGATTTCGCTATTGATGCTGATCACGAATATATACTTTATAAGGTCTATCTCGATTATTTCTCTATGTTACAAACTATGTGTCAAACTTAATATACCCTTAGGATAGGGTATAAAAATATCGCTTGATGATAGTACTATAAGTTTCATATACAATGGTAAAAGTAATTTTTTCTAATTTATCAGAGTCGTGAAACTATTATAGTCAAGATTCGATCTCGCCGATTTTCTTCTGTCGTTTTCTTTATCTCATTTCATTTTCTTCATCTGTAGATATTCTAGTCAGAAGGTTGGCTAGTTTTCTCGCGAAACATATATCCATTCCGAATTTGTAATATTATATTAATTCACACGTTGTTAAAATTATATTGCCTAATTCGTACCCAGGTTAAATTATGTATACTAAATAACATTGTACATATAATTTCGCCACCACATTATCTAGCATTATATAAACTTTAATAATTACATGCTGCATAATTTATATATGTACATACAATGAATCATATGATGTTGCTAGCGGATTGAAATCATTCGACATTTTTTTTGCATATTAATACTGCTGTGCTAGCCGCTAGTTGCACTTTGGTTTAAGTTAAGCAGTTTTCTTTAGTCATTCGGTTTTTGGAAGTCAAACATCAGGCAACAAACTGTTATACTTTATGAAAAAGAAATAAATTTAAAACGTTTTTCCTTTATAAAGCTTTATTTCTTCTGCGAACGAATCGCATTTTTTCAGTATCTTAATGATATCAAAAAATATTGAATTATCAAACAAACACAATTAGCGTTACACTGCGCCGTTTTGTTACCACGAACTCGTGCAAACCTTTATGATGTGGTTAAAACCAGCAGGTGGAGTTCAAAGAACAGATTAGTTCTCCAATCCCTATTCCACCTATTTCGCCGAGATCCATGAAGACGTGTTTTCCTAGAGTGTGTTGTCCGGTCCTCGCTAAGGCCGGACATCTGCGAGGAAGTGATATAAAGATTCTTCCTCATTAGTATCCTTGCAGCCTTTGCAGAAAGTGTTATGGTCCCCATTTGGCAAGTGGCCGGTAATAAAGGCTACAATGCTCGAAATACCTTTTCTTGATTTACCAACTTGCTCGTTTGCATAAGGTTTGTTGTAATTAGGCTATGCCTTTCTTGATATGGCACAACTTGTCAGGCTGTTCCACCCATGATTGACCAGCTGGAGGAAGTGAAGTGAATATTGCCCTTAACGTCACCTAGCGGAAAATCGACTCTTTCCGCTAGTGGGAAACAATGAAAACCAAAAATATTTAAATGGAAAAAGATTAAGAACTATGAAAGAAATTATATGTGTTTTCTGGAGATTGAACCTCGTACCCCTTGCTCCGTAGTCTAACGCATTAAGCACTTGAGATAAGAGAGGATTACTGGAAAATAGGAAACATGTGCAAAAAAGTTGCATATTGATTTGAAACGGACTATACATATAGAGAGGTGCTAGGACGTTGAGTAAGGGGTGGGAAAAGAAATGTATGAGCTGTGCAGTGAACCGTGATTTCGTTCAACGGAACGGGTTGTTGTACGAAATACTCTTCTTATGTTGAGTGAGTGGAAATTCTGTACAGACTGAATCAGATTTGGCGTTACGTATACAAGGGAACAACATTACCTCTCCGAACTTGCCATTGCGTTAGGTATGTTTTTTTATAAAAATAATTTACGGATGTTAAGGCCTATTGCCTAAAACAAATGTGGAGAAAATTTCTGTACGCAGCATGAATGGAACTATGAATTATTTTGCCTCGATCCTTTTGAAAATTAACTTTTTGTCTTACATATAAAATTTGTTTTTCGGCGTCAAATAAAGTAAACTTTATACATACATATTAAAAACATTGGCCTGTGTTTTATTTCAATTTAAAGTTCTTCGCCTCTGTAAAAACCATCCTTTATGTATTTTTGTAGTATTGGTTTCTTATATTGAATTCTATTAACTGCTCTTCAATTTCTCCATAAGGCAAATACCGGTTCTGCAAAATACCTGAAACTGTATCTTTTGCAGCGAATTTAGAAATAGTGGTGCGGTGCAAGTAGTGCTGCGGTAACTTAACTGCGCGTGTGTTCTAATTTCGCTGCGTCCAGAATTCTGCACACGTGCTTTGAGCATAAGGCTGTCGTTATGTAGGAAGCTAGTAACAACCGCAAAATCGAGCATTCCATGTGAAGCGCGAGCTCGCGCTAGTTGAAGCTTGTAAGATGTTGGATTAATATTTGGCTAGTTAATGCTTCAGTTTGTGCTTCGTTCTAGTGATGTGCAGAACTGGTACTTTTTTTTATATGAAGAATTTTTTAACAGAAAACGTGTGGTTATGATATACATACATATGTATGTATATTTTTAAAATGGAAAAATAAGTGGTGAAGTGGAGTGGAGCACAAAATGCTAAGGAATGGTTTTTCCAATATTATTATATTTGAATATGTATAAAATTTGGTCAATGAGTATAAAAAAATTTTAACTTTTCAATTTTCGACTAAGCTCGCGCTTGCAATTGCAATTCAATTGACTGCAGTAAATTTAAAAGTGCGAGCTCACGCTTGTTCGCACCTGCTCGCGCGTATAAAGTTTTGTTACATAACCACAATGCTCTGATAAAATGCACTCCATTTTAAGACGCGAGTTCGCGCTTGATATTGCTTATATTACTCGCTTGCCATATAACCACACCCAAGTTACGTGGCCACGCATCACCACTGATATATTCATATATGTAGGTATGTATGCACGTTAAATTCTACTTTCAAACTAAGTAATAAGTTTTTACACTACCGCTAAGGACCGGACTAACTGGAGAGGCTTGTTGGTCGAGGCCCAGGTTCACCCCGAACTGTAGCTCCATCTAAGTAAGTATTCGGAAGACTCCATCGGAAAATTAACTGTTATGTTTATTTCCTGTATCAATGTTTAGTTTCCTGTATGGCCTAGATAGAAGCTATAACCAATAAAAAATGTAAAAGACGTTTAAAGTACCTACATACATACATTACATTAAAATTCTATTTTGGTTTCTGATGGGCTACAAACACTTCTCACCTCTAATATGAGTAATAACGAATTGCATTTAATACGAATTGCAATAAAACCCGAATATCTAATTCAGGTTAATACATCACCTTTAGAATTTTCTAGAAATATATCCATTATTCTTCATCTCTTTGAACTTTAAAATCCTCGACTGCTTTCAATTTAGTTCTCTGGTTGATAGTTCTCAAAATTTGTTACTTTCAAGTTCAGAGGTGGCTTGAGCCCTTTACTCATCCTTCTTATTTAAGTACCCAATTTAAAACACTTCAATTCAGTTCTTATGTACTTATGTATGTACTTGTGTAGTTTCGTAACTTATGAATTCACCCACACATTCCACAATCTCCTACCATATACATACATAGTAAAGGCACTTTGTATTTTATAAATGGAAACTTTATGCAAATGTCCAGAAGAAAAATGGTAATCATATTCGAATTGGATAACAGTAGCCGTACTGTTTGTCTTGCACTTACTGCAGAAAAAGTGAAATGTATCGGTAGAACATAAACCAATGCGAGGACATGGTAATGAACTTTTTCACAGGATTTTTCGAGAATATATGTACATATGTACATGTTTCTGACTATGCTTGAGTGGTTTTCCATCGAGCTTTTCCATCTTTGATATGTACAACAAGAAAATGTACAAGTACATATGTAGATTTTTATGAACTCTATCTATGAACTATTATCACACATAATTGCTTATAAATAAATAACCTATAATAATTTATTTATCGAGCACGTTATCTATCTATGTACTTCAACATACCTATACATATGTGGTATGTGCATTTACCTTAAGTAAACGATTATATGGGGCGCTGTGGCTTCGTGGTTAGTGCGTAGGACTACTGAGTGGGATGTTCGCGGTTCGATTCCCAGGCAATACCAACATACATATGTATGTACGTGAACTCAGCTCTTGAGCACCATGCAAACAACCGAGAGTAATTTAATTTCCATAAAAGACTTTTCTAACAAAAAAAAAAAAACTCGCCGATTTGCTGGTGTTGTCTGGGGATTGAACCACGAACCCCTCGCTGCGCAGTCCACCGCACTAACCACTTGAACCACGGAGCCCGCGAGAAATACTCATAACACAAATGGTTGTAAGAAGTTAGGCTCTGGACCCCTAATGGACCTCTCGCGGCAAATTTTTGTAATTATTTTATATTTGTAAATGATTATATGTATTATAATATATTCATGTTTACAAATTTCACTATGTTACAAACTATGTATTAAATTTAATATACCCTTGGAAAGGGTATAAATACAGCGCAGAGATTACTGTTTCTCCTTGACTGCCCAGAGAACTAACGAATTGTCTGCCAGCTCCATCAATTGAATTTTGTTCGTAAAGATTGGTCCCTTGAGACAATTGGGACTTGCATGTAATATTCATTTGTTGTGAAGGCTACCAACGCAATGACCGTAGTGTGTAAACATTGGGACAATATGGAAGAAATCATTAATAAGTTTAGAAATTGGTTTTTTTGGTTTTCAAGCCACCGATGACATTCTATTCAATCGGCATAATTTGTGGATTTTTGTCGCATTTAGATGTTATCTATTATAATTTCTCTCGACAGCGCATAGAATATTGAACCGTTTGAATTTTTGCAAACCATACTTTAAGATAACGTTTCATTCATGTGCATTTACATTTTGTTCCAGCATACCACCGATACCTGGTTCAGTTTCCCAGTTTCCATATATGAACATACATATTCTTTCACAACCTGTCTCATCCCCATGCGAGTTTGCAGCACAAAGATTTTATCTTGCTGGTGGAACTGCTTTTAGTTCACCGGATGCCTCTCGCGTTCCTTAAATTCTCGCTTCAGCTGCATAGTGTGTACAGGCCACATTTGCATACAGTGATACAAGTTCCAGTTTAATGTATAGTAGACAGTCCACGTTGTGCGGCTTGTACCTGTAGAAAGCATTCGCATAAAAAAATCACGTTGATGCCAAAAAAAAAATCCTAACAAACAAAATCAGATCCAAGAAAAGCATGCATGCATTTAATAAAAAATTACTACTATAGCGCTTATGTATACACATTATCCTTCCAAAGATTTCATATCAAGATCATAGGTACATCCATGTATGTACATATGTAGATACATGTATGATATCTCTCCATACGCCAAGTGTACGTACGTACACATATGTATGTATGTAAATACATTATGTTCGGAAAAGTGGTATATGCCAATGTGAGATAAACTGAATGGTTTACATAGTGTTGGATGCACATGGAAATCTTTAACTGATTTCAACTTCAGTAATTGAATCCATATTCCTTTAAAGAAGCCTCCATATGAACATACGTACATACATAGATACTAGTAGCGACTGACATCAATTTGTGAAGGTATACCTGCACAAGTCTGTTTATGACATAGTACATAGAAATTTACATATATGTACATACATGCTTATACATATACGCAGATAGTTCAGAGGAGAAAACTGAATACAATGGTAAAATGTGTTTGAGCATTAGAATTGCTATCAAAAAAGAAATATCTCCTCGAGCTTATGCTTTGCTGTCTGATGGGTCTTGAATATTATGTAACTAAATATTTTGGTTATATGCAGTAGAGAAAAAATAGTAAACTGTAGACAACTTGACTACAACACTACAGTACGAAAAACTGAGTACGAAAAAGCACTTACTTACTTAGGCGAGGCTACAGTTCGGGTGAACCTGTGCCTCCACTAAGAAGCTTCTCCAGTCAACCCGGTCTTTTGCTAACTGGTTCCAGTTGCGCATTACAAGTCTGTTGAGGTTCCCTTCTACTTGTGCGCGTCACGTACGACGAGGTATTCCTCTTCTGCGTTGTCTCTGTCAAAGACTCTATGGGGCGAAGCACGTCAACAGATAGACAACTAGAGGGTGTCTCTTTCTCGCACCAGAAAACAGCTATTTCCCCATCGCTCCTTGGGTGTATAGATGTTTCCATGCAAATCAAATGGGAGCTCACGCAAACATTCTTTAAGGAAAGGGGAACGCATGGACGCAGCCATCTTGGTGTCAAAAATTGACCACCAGGGAATTTTTTTTATTGTTATTCGTTATTATTTAAAAATGCAATTTGTAAGTGCTATAACTGTTAAATGAAAGGAGTATGTCAATATCTAATTGCAGCATTGACTTCAGTGCAATAAGATGAATAAAATATTGAAATTGACATTCTAACCTCAAAATTAAGAGTACATAAGGTACTTAAGATCGACCTCAGTAAAAATGAATTTTCTCGAAAACGGCTATAATTTCGATAAAATGTTGGCATATGCTGTTACATGGCGTACCATGTTTTGTGCAAAAAATATGTGCAATCGTAATTTTTTAAATTGTGGAATATAAAGCATATGCAAAGATATGCCGAACCAAATTTTGAAACGATCACGCCTACTTTTTAAAATTCCAATACTTTTATGTTTTCAGGAAAAAATTATTAGGATGCTAATCATAGGCGGTACAGACCTTTTTAATTTACTCACACATAATGTATGGCCCCGGCCACTTTTTGGGGGCATTAACATCCGTTGAAAGTTATCACTGCAGTGCCCTCAAAATTACGAGTGGGCGTGGCATACTGTGCATTTTTTCTAGAATTACAACGATAGCTTCGAACATTTGAGGATATTACATAAAACATGCCGTCAAAATGGTTTTTTTAATGAAAATGCCCAAACTGATGTATAGGTGGATTTTAGACAATCTGAAAAGTTGTCGGTTTGATATAATTTAGTGAAGTTATGAAAAAGTGGGCGTGAAAGTGGGTGTGAGAGTGGGCGTGGCAGTGAGCGGATTTCAAAAATGTTTACACTTGTACTGTGTCTTTTACCAGTTCTGCAGGTTTCGAGACACACTAGTACATATGTATATATGTATAAGTGGGAAGGGTTCTTAGTGCACCAGTAATACTGAGACAAGCAACCCGCTAAAGTTTTTTTTAAGTTAAGAATGCCTTCGGGGAACTCAAGGAGTCCTAAGAATGATATTAAATCATAATCCAATGTGCATCTCTCAGAATGGCTGAAAACAACTATGTTTATACCCTATCCTAAGGGTATATTAAGTTTGACACATAGTTTGTAACATAGAGAAATAATCGAGATAGACCCTATAAAGTATATATATTCGTGATCAGCATCAATAGCGAAATCGATTGAGCGATGACCGTCCGTCCGTCCGTCCGTCCGTATGTCACCGCTTTTTGGGGCTTAACTTTTGAGCTAGGACGATGAAATTTGATATCTGGGCTTCTGAGAAAAAGATACAGTGCAAGTGTAAAATTTTTTGAAATCCGCCCACTGCCACGCCTACTTTTTTATAACTTCACTAAATTATATGAAACCGAAAAATTTTGTTAAGACCAAATATTTAGGCATTCAGATTCCCTACAATCCACCCATACAAAAGTTTTGGCCACGCCCACTTTTTGGGGGCGTTTTCATCACAAAACCGATTTGGGGGCCTTAAATTTTTAACTAGGACGCTGAAATTTCATATCTGGGCTTCCAAGAAAAAGATACAGTACAAGTGTAAAATTTTTTTACATCCGCCCACTGCCACGCCTACTTTTTTATAACTTCACTAAATTATATGAAACCGAAAAATTTTGTTAAGACCAAATATTTATTCATTCAGATTCCCCACAATCCACCCATACAAAAGTTTTGGCCACGCCCACTTTTTGGGGGCGTTATCATCAAAAAACCTATTTTGATAAAAGTTTACATGTAACATCCTCAAACGTTCGACATTATAGCTATATTTGAGTACAATATGCAATTTGGCCATGACCACTTTATAGAGAGGAGGATAGGGTATCGTACGATCCGTTCCAGACGGATTGTAGCTTTTCTGTATGTTTTTCTCTAAATCCCGATTGGTGGACACTCAAAAGCTTATTATTTGTCATAAAAATTGATATGTGTTCATGCAAAAGTTTTTCCAATACTTTAGATAAAAATGGGAGTATAGACATTGACCTGTACTCCGTTGGAGATGTACGGGTAGCAGGTTTTTTATTATGAGCTTAGCAGCCCCCCATGCCAATGGAAAAGAGCTTGTTAAAATAATAGTGTTAAAAATGTGTGTGAAAATGGGAAGCATGTGGAGCAAAATTATTTTGATGCAGAGGGTGCATGTTATCAAAACCCATGGCCTTAGATTTTATTCTAAGTATTAACCTAACAACATTAGCCTCGTCTACTCCAGCAAAGTGATAGATATAGTTATTGAGGGAGTTAGCAGCAACTGAAGTTTGATTCGGTACCAAAAAATGTTGGTCGGATTGAATTTTTTCGACCTCTCTTTGTTAAGCATATTACAATTGAAATCCCAACACGCAATAATTTCCTTATAGAGGGAAGAAATATTTTCAAGCGTTGAAAAAAAGAAACATGTCGATGCTTTTATTTGGCTTATATACAACACCGAGTACGCGTTTATTTTCACCCTTAAATATTTCAATAAAGCAAAAATTTATTGAGGAAGCTCAATTTGCGCAAGCAGCATGCCTAAACTTAAGGTAATTACGCACGTAAATCGCTGTTTCACCACACTGTCGGTCACTTCTGTCAGTGCGATTAGTGCAGTGCAATTTGCAACCAATTAAATTGTAACATACATGCATGTATATTTCGGATTTTAGTTTGAAACCATGTCTCTGACACGGATATTAAATCAATATTTGACCCTTCAAACATACTCATCAATTTTCGGATACAGACTTTGTGCATTAATAAAGGAGGCCAATAGACTGGTGGCACAGCACATTTAGCATAATGCGTGTATTTATTACTAATCATTTTCAAAAGAAATAAATGCAGACAAGTTTTTACGTCTACGATAAATAGAAAATAAGCCACACATGAAAGTATGAAATAAAAAATAAGAAAAGAAAGCAATTTTTAATATAATTTAATAAAAAAGAATGCATCTGGCAAGGCTTACAATGGATCATCTCTATTTGTTGGTCTTTTATCGGTGAGTGATCTAAACTTGAGTACTATTGCGGCGTCAACAGAAGTATCATGCGGTGTAGTGCGAAATATGTACATTCTGCAGGACAGATGTTGATGCGCGGTCGACGGACTGGCATACTTTGCAAATAGTTCATGTAGGTCTTCGTTTTCCTTTTTCGGTATTCCGCGAATAATAGCGTGTGCCGATAGTTTCTCACGCTCAAGTTTGTCAATTCGTTAGGCAAGCAGTGTTAATTCAGGTGTTATTGTGACAGACGGTTCTGATTTTGTTTCAAGCTGTTGGACCGTTGTGACAGATCTTCAACTGTTTTGGTGACCTCCTCGAAACGCTGCCTGTCTAAAATCGCTTTCAATTGGCCGTGGATGGTAAAACTCCTAAACTCGTATCTTTTACTTTTTATATAATTATTTAAATGAATTTCTTATAATAAAAATTATAACCATATCGCATATATTGGAAATACTGTTTTTCTACATGGGGGCTCAACCGGGATTGAAGCAATTATAATCCAAGAACAGTATATCCTATCAAATTCATCATTCGCAACGTGGAGTTAGTAAGAACAACGTGAAAACAACAGCGAACGAAAAATTAATCCATTTATCAAACGGAATGTCGAGGAGACAGAAACGATTGCAAAGAGATTCTCAATTTGATAGCGGGATGATTTCGACAAGTGGTTCTCTATTCTATTGATGATATTGGTAGTACAGTAAAGATTAATTTTTATGATGGAGAATGTTTTGAGAAAGTTTAGTGGCGTTGAGACTGAGAGCGTGAGAAAGTGGATAAATGATTTCGAGCAGTACGCAGATGTGTTTCAGTGGAATGACCTTCAAAAGTTTATATTTTGCAAGAGATCTTTACATGGTGCTGCTAAATTATTCATCGATCTAGAATCCAAACCTTTAAATTATCTTGCTCTAAAGCAAGAAGAATTTCAGATTAAACTAACCAGCGCAGAGGTGCATACTAGACTTCGAGCAAGAAGGAAAAAGAAGGAAGAATCTTTTCGTGAGTGTTTGTATAATATGTTGGATATAGCTTCTCAAGCTGATGTTGATCAACTTTCTACTATTCCTTATATTATTGATGGCATTTATGACAATTGTAATAATAAAATGATCTTATACGGTGCTAAAGATATTAAAGAATTTAAAGAAAAATTACTGGTGTACGAACAAATCAAGAAAAACGAGGAGTCAAAACATGCGGCGGATAAGAGAAATGAGCATAAGCAAAAACCACATATTATGAACCGGAGCGCTGGTGGTCAGCGACATTGTTTCAATTGTGGATCAAGTGAACACGAGCATCATAATTGTCCTCAAAAAGACAAGGGGCCAAAGTGCTTCAAGTGCAACAAATATGGACACAAAAAACCAGACTGCAAAGAGGAGATCCCGGCATCTAAATCAATGTTGATGGCATTGAGGATAGAGACGAGCGTAAGTACTGCTGTTATAGCAAAAGAAAATCTTCAGGTAGTGACTGCTCATAGTAACAATACCATGTGCGTAGAAGCCAAGGTTAAGGGTATATCTTTTGAGTGTTTGATCGATACGGGGAGCGAAATATGCGTTATAAAGGATTGATATATGAAATTAATTTTTCCAAAGTTCAATTCTAGGAATTCTCCTATCCTAATATCGGGTTTGGGATCCAACGTCGCAACCAAAGGTTCCTTTAAAACATCTGTGGAAATTGGTGGTGAAATTGTCGACAATATTGAAATTCATGCAGTTGACGACGTTTGTTTAAGGTCCGATATGATAATTGGAATGAATTTGTTGCAGAGAGCGGATGTTAAAATAGCAGCTGGTAAAATTAGCATCGTAAAAAGCAAGACCGATTACCATAGACAAGAACCGGAGTCAAGAGAAAAGGAACCAATATGTACCAACGAGTCTACTTGTTTTCTGGCCAAAATAAATGTGGACGCAGAAGACGAAAGTAAACTGAAAGTGTCAGGATTGGAAAACATCAAATCAGAAGAAGCTGGAAAGGTACTTTCTTTTATTAAAAATTACTCACCTCAGGTACCAGATAACTATGTAACTATGAAGATCGTAACCATGGATGACGAACCATTTTACAAACCACTGAGGAGATTCCCACCTTTAGAGCAAAAGATTATTGAGGTCCAAATAAGGCAGTGGTTAGACGATGGTATCATTACGGAAAGCTCTTCAGACTACGCAAGCCAAGTGGTGTTGGTG
Source organism: Xylota sylvarum (assembly GCA_905220385.1). Taxonomy (NCBI): domain Eukaryota; kingdom Metazoa; phylum Arthropoda; class Insecta; order Diptera; family Syrphidae; genus Xylota; species Xylota sylvarum. Next base: position 89,901,413 of record LR999958.1, read on the forward strand.
AAGAAGAAAGATGGGTCGAACAGACTTTGCGTTGATTTCCGAGGTGTGAACAGAAAAATATTCAAAGAAAGGTACCCTCTTCCTAACATCGAGGAGCACCTGGACAAGTTACAAGCAGCGAGATACTTCACAACGCTGGATCTAGAGAACGACTTCTTTCACGTCCCAGTAGAAGTGGCAAGTAGAAAGTACACTTCATTCGTGACACATTGCGGACAGTTTGAATTTTGTAAAGTGCCAAAAATATATAAACTTTATACTTAAAGATTTAATTAAACAGGGAATCGTAGTTGTCTACATCGACGATATCATTATTCCATCACAGACGATAGAAGAAGGAATTAGAAGACTAGAGGAAGTACTCAGTGTGGCTTCAAAGAACGGATTGAGGATTAAATGGAAGAAATGTCATTTTCTTAAAAACGATATCGAGTACCTTGGCCATCAGATACGAAATGGCAGTATATCACCATCTCCATCTAAGTCTAAAGCAGTTGTTAATTTCCCTGTTCCTTCTACAGCTAAACAACTACAAAGTTTTCTTGGCCTTGCTAATTATTTTAGAAAATTTATTCCAGATTTTGCCCGTAGATCTCGACCGCTATCTGAGATGTTGAAGAAATCAGCGCGTTTTAAGATGGATGTAGCACAAATAGCGGCGATAAATGACCTGAAAAGAGCGTTGGTTACTGAGCCGGTACTTAGGATTTTCAAATACGGTGACACTACCGAATTACACACGGATGCGTCAAGAGACCCAGAAGATAACCACCTTCATCCAACATACTACATGAGTAAGAAAGCAACACCAGCTGAACAGATAGGTCAAAGATTTAAGTTAATCACTGATTGCAAAGCATTTGAATGCACAATGCGGAAGAAGGATCTAACTACTAGAGTCGCAAGATGGGCACTACTACTGGAGGAGTTTGATTACACGATCGAACACAGGGCGGGAATAAAGATGAAACACGTCGACGGTTTAAGTCGTAATCCAATAGCATTTTGCATTACGAGTTCCAGTAGCAGTGACTTCTTGCGGAAGCTAGCAGAATCTCAACGTAAAGATGACCGACTAAATTCTATAATCGAAATTTTAAAAGATAATCTATATAAAGACTACGTTATGTACAACGAAATACTTTGTAAAAATCTAAATAGTAGTATCATTTTTGTCGTTTCAAATAGTATGATATCCAGCATACTAAAAGAAGTCCACGATAAAGGTCATTTCCACCACAAAAAAATGCAAGAAATCATTGAAAAGGAGTTTTTTATACCAGGATTGCGAGGTCGAATAACGAAACATATATCTAACTGCGTACATTGTATTTTGGCAGAGAGAAAAACTGGGAAACCGGAGTGTCTCTTACAACCCATACCGAAGGGAGAACGACCACTGGAAACATTCCACGTTGACCACTTGGGTCCGATGCAGTCTACAAGAAAGACCTACAAATATATCTTATCAGTTATTGATGCGTTCACCTAATTCTGTTGGCTGTTCCCCACGAAGACACTAACTAGCGAAGAAGCCATTCAGAAACTAATGATCATAGCAGAAACTTTTGGAGATCCTAAGAAAATCGTAGCAGATAAGGGAGAGGCATTTACGGCGAATTGTTTTAAGGATTACTGCACGGATCGTAATATTAACTTACATTTCATCACGGTAGGAGCACCAAGGGGCAATGGGCAAGTCGAGCGCCTCCACTCTACGGTCATCGCGGCCTTAACAAAACTAACAATTGATGATGCAGAGAAGTGGTATCAGCATGTTAAGCCATTACAGCAAATGTTAAATTCTACCTATCAACGAGCTATTAAAACGACACCTTTCCATCTTTTTGTAGGTACTGAAATGAATACACAGATGGACCTGAAGATCATGGAGCTGATTGAAGAAGAGTACATCCGGCAGTTCGAAGAAGGTAGAGAACAACAAAGGCAGCAAGCCAAAGAAGAAATCCAAAAGGTACAGGCAGAGAACAAGCGAAATTTTGATAAGCGAAGAAACGAAGCGATGAGATACAATGCAGGAGATCTAGTGGCAATCGAAAAAGTTCAATTCGGCGTTGGTCAGAAAATTCGACCAAAGTTCATGGGACCCTTTCGCATCATCACTGTCAAAGGATTAGACCGGTATCAAGTTCGGAAGGAAGGCGAACATGAAGGACCTAATAAAACAGAAACCAGTGCAGATAAGATGAAACCGTGGCCCAGTACAAATGATGATGACCAATACTCCATTTACGATGAAGTCGATATATCTTCCGGGGAGGAAGATTCCTCAGGACGGCCGAGTGGACTATCAAGACCTGAACACATCCTTTTGCGCTATTTTCCACAATTACTGCAATCATTTTTGCCTATAAAAGGAAGGAAGCTGCTATTATCTTTCTCTTTTTTTTCAACGATCAGCCGTGGCCGTGGATGGTAAAACTCCTAAACTCGTATCTTTTACTTTTTATATAATTATTTAAATGAATTTCTTATAATAAAAATTATAACCATATTGCATATATTGGAAATACTGTTTCAATTTCTACATACATACATATGTAGATATTGCTGCTGTTACTTGGTTGCGCCTATTTCTACACCGGGTTGTTGGTTAGACATGGATGACCGTAAATTTAACCAAGCAATTGCAATGGGTAGAATTATCAATGATAATTTGCGAATTAAAATTGCGATTTCGGAAAAACTTTTAATATAAGCGTGCAAAACAAAGGCTTGTGAACCGAATAACGAACGCTTTTATCTAAATAATCAAATATATGTATGTATGTAATTTAAAATAAACCTGAATTAAATTAAACAATAAGAAGATCTTGTTTAACTTGTCATAATTAACATTTAACTCTCGTCCTACCTTCCTTGTTGTAATAGGACATGACTCATTTAATGCTGAGTTTAGGGCGGAGGAGGTTAGAACAGTGTTAAGCTCATCTAAGTAGTTCCAATTGTGTGGTTGGTATCGTGTACCCATCATTGGATAGTTTGGCTGAGAGAATATTGTTATGTTTGGGCCAGTCGGTTCTCCGTCCATTGCGAAAAATTGATGGTGCAGAATTGCTGCTTGTTTCTAGTTCATATTCCAGGTAGCGGTGATCGGAAAATGAGAGACTATCGGATACAGTCCACATAGAAATCTCATTTTATACATATTCAATTCAATTCAATTCAATTTTTATTTCTCGCATTTTTACATATTACATTTTCTTATTTACCTGCGAAGCCAAAGTGGCTTGTCTGCAGGAGGTTAATTCAGCAAAAACATTTTATTTTGAAGTGAAGTTTTGACAAAAATAAAGCTAATTCAATATATGTATGTACATACATTTATTTTCTTGTTTCATAAAAGATTCTTATTATTAATAACTATTCAGAGTTTATTTTACTTTAATTCTATTTTAATTGTATTTTAAGTTATAGTTTCGAGAAAATATTTTTTTATCCTACTTTTTCTCACATTTACTTCTCTTATATTTCTTAAGTTCTTCTTAAGTTGTCTCTTGCCATAGATATTGTTAAAGCGTGGTATAGTCCTTCTGCTTCCATTCTTGTGTTGAAGTTGTGGTTAATTGGTATCCGGAAGCGATGATCGTCGTAATACTCCAACGCGGCTGTTATCTCGAAGATCTTCTTTACATTCAAAACGTTGACTCTGTTTGTAGTAGTTTGCTGCACTAGTTTTAGGGCCCTGTCTTGAACATGTTGTAGTTTATCAATGTACGTTTGCGCTGCACCTCCCCATGCCAGTATGCCTCAGTCTTGCCTCAACAAGGACATGGTAAACTTGTTTCTGCACATGATATGATGACTTACTTTGCAAGGAAGCCAACGCAAAAAGAGACCCTCTCAGCTTACTTTGTAGGTTACTAATCTGTGGTTCCCAGAGAAAATGTTTGTCGATGATAACACCAAGATATTTGTACGTATCCACTAGTTGAATAGCCTCACAATGGCCGGTACAATTAAACGTTTTAAGCGAAATATCTGAAGCTGGGAAATTTGGACTACGAATGTGCATGAATTTTGTCTTTGATCCGTTAATTACAAGGCCATTATCGTGGCACCATTTTCCAAGTTCGTCAAATTCTGCCTGCATCATATTTGTTACTTCTTCTAGGTTTTTGTGACATACCACGACCGCCGTATCGTCTGCATATGCGAATGGGAAACTCTTCTGGCAACATTTCAACATCTCGTTTGTGTACAGTATGAACAGTAGGGGTCCGAGTTTTGAACCCTGTGGAACCCCGTACAGCACTTCGTTCACCCTGCTATAAGAGTCTTCTATTTTGACCCGAAATGTCCTCGTTCTAAGGTAATCCCTTACCCAGTCTGCAAGTTTTCCTCTCACTCCAACTTTTTGTAATTGATCGATGAGTTTGTTGTGGTTAAGAGTGTCGAAAGCCTTGCTAAAGTCCAAAAACAATACCAGCACATGATGACTTTTGCTAAGGTTGCTGTTGACAAGATCGGCGAAATTGCCAAGAAGTTGATTGGTGGTTTTCCCTTTTTGGAACCCATATTGGTTTTTACTTATGATGTTATGTTTTTCGATGAAATTCCACACTCTGTCTGCTACTATCTGCTCTATAATCTTCTCTATTGTTGGTAATAAAGATAATATGTATATTCAACAAAGCGAAGATGACATCTAGTACCTCCTGCTGTGTTTTTGTTATGTGCCTACCTTTAACCACCTTTTATGGGGCGGATTCGGGGTCTCCGTAGCCAGCCAGATGTTGTTGTCCGCTGATTTGAGAAGTGTTACTGCCAGTGCGTTCTAAATGGATTGTAGCTTTTCTGTATGTTTTTGGTATGGAAATAGTATAAATAAATAATTGATTGTTTCTGTAGTATGATATGTTCGGCATACTTGATTTACCTCGTTATTATATGGGAGAGTTTCTATTTGTGAAAGTCTAATCCAAGAGAGTGGTATTCACAATTCTCCTTTTTTACCTTTACTACATTTCGCGTTTTCGGCAGATTGTCCCAGTCCGGGACGTCCGGCGTTAGCTATGGATTGGAATTCGACGAGTTTACGGAAGCTGATCGTTGCGTTGGCTTTTTCCTAGAAATATGCCGCTCCGTGTCATGTTTATAACAGAATGAATGGTGTCTTACAGCGATCGAGTACTATATTTATAATCTCCTTTAGGGTCAGGTCAGGATACTCCTTCTGAAGACATCTGGTGATTTCTATCATGTTGTTAGTAAATAGGGATCAAAGCACGGCGAAATAATGTAGGACCTTCATTATATTTTTTCATAGATAGAGCGCTGATTTCTCTTTGATATGGAAAAACTTTGCGAACTCCGATTGCTTGTCAATACACGTTATAAATTTCTCTCGGTCTATTTCGAAAATGTCCATATGAACTATTTCCTGAAATTCCGCTCGTACTTTTTTATTTTACAAATTTCGCAATTCCTAGTTATTTTCCTTATACTTACCCTTAAGTAGTATTTTTCCAGGATGTGTTCTCTGTTCTCCCGGTTGTTGCGATGAGCTTTGTTGTGTTATTCTTCAATGATTTTCATCTTGTTTTCTTCGTTGCGCGGATATTCCAGTATTCTCTGTGTAATACTAATTTTAAACTTAAAAAAATTTACCTCATGGAGATCCTGGAGGAACGGAATGTGTGTTTCTGGTATCAGATTCCCATTTTTGAAAACGAATATCACTCAGAGACTTTGAAAACGACACTCCATAATTTATGCAAAGTGAAAACCGGAAGTGCGATGAGCGTTGTGACAAATTAAATCTCACATTGTCTTCCTGCAGTTAACAGCTGTGAAACAAGGAAAAAAAAACAAACAAATTTGACTGTAAGTTATTTTATTATTCTTAAATAATTTTAATAAATAATTTTTGGCTTTTTCTTGTTTTCTTTGAATTATTGTGAGGATATGATTTGTTTTTGTTTTGAATCATGTTTTTAAACAATAATAATGTTATCTAATAAAAAAAAAAAAAAACATCCAAGGGTATATTAAGTTTGATCCATAGTTTGTAACGTAGGGAAATAATCGAGGTAGACCCTATAAAGTATATATGGATGTATGTTATGTATGTACATACATATATTCGTGATCGGTATCGACAGCAACGACAATTTAGCCATGTCCGTGTGTCACGTCTTGTATTTATTGACACTAGTACATACTTCCCATTTTTAATTATCTCTTAGAATCTAATCTGTGTACTTACATTTAAGATTTAACGTGCTTATATACCAACAACTCAACTGAAAAGTGACAAGCAGAGAAGTTTTCTGAAAAATTACTGTTCAGAGGTGTGTTCAATAACAAGTGAGGTAGGGGCCCATTAGATAAGGCTTCGAGGGAAAAGCAGCATCACCGAGCATGTAATGATTGTAAATATAATTATATATACCTATGGGGCTATACCAAGAAAACAAACTTAGTAGTGAAACAAACCTTCCAAAACAAGGTTTTAAGAAGTTGTGTCAATGGTTCATCGTATATAAGGATTTAAATGTAGAATCCGTCAATGAAATTGTTCGAAAATACGCTATGAAGCACTATCAGCAAATTCACGTGCATGTTAATCCCCAAATACAATACATGGTGGAAGAGAACATTAAGACGGCTTAAAAGGTTAAAATCGTATAATTTAATCTCTAACCAATAAAAAATAATTAATAATATAATAATATTAATATAAATAAAAACAATACACTATTTGGTTTTTCAACAACCGTGAAAAATACACAAATAATAACTTCGGGGCTAGCCAATAGACTACACCCCATCTAAAGTGAAACGTAAGAAGATAGGAAAATATAGGAAAATTCGATGTGTTCGTCACAGTTGTAATTGTATAATTGTAGGAGGTATTTTTTGTTTGGGATCAGATCTCCCACACCAATCTACGGCTGAAAACCCTCCCCGAGGACCTAATGCCCGCAGCAGTTCGTGGGGAACGGGGTTGGAGGCAGTGGTTGTTCTAGTTAGGGTTAAAGTTCCACATTAGGTTTTCGCTAGTTTCCACCTTCCTTCAAAAAAAAAAATAATATATATAATTGGATTTAGTAAGCTGAGTGGAAGATGGGTGGTCGAACGTTTAGATCACCAGTTATATATAATTTTTTTCCACACAATGATTCTGCAAATATTTAACCATCACTCTGAGTTTCGTATGCTCCGATTTCAAATGTAGTAAAAGTATACTTCGCGTCACAAGAAGAAATATCGAATGATGTTATTTTTGTAATTGAAGTACATCGATCCTGCTCTCGATGGGCAATGAATATTGTTGAAAAGTTTAGCTCATATAAGCCGTCCTCATTTCTTCGTAAGTTTAGCTCCTGAATACACCAACACTGCATCTTTCAGTTCCATATAGTCTTTCCGCATAAGATATTTTCACAATAAATCCATATTATCAGCTGAAGAAGTAAAACAACGAAGAAAAATGTTTTATAAAAATAAGAATAGCTGACAATAGTTTAATCATTTCCGAAATGACATTTAAAAGCACATTTCAACGCGGGTGAAACGTAACGGAACCCAGGTCGAACCCAATGTCCTATTATGTTTTGAGCATAAGTGTGAAACAATTTTTTTTGTATAACCCTGCAAACAACATATTATGTACATACAGTGTTGTGCAAAACATTTGCAAGTTTTATCAGTTTTGATTAAGATGAATACAGTCCTCAACATAAAGCAACTAAAGCAATTTTGAAAAATTAATATATTACGAAAATTTAGGTATATAAAACGTAAAAAATTCAGTCAATAACTATGTTTTTTTTTAAATAATTTATTCAAATACTATAAAAGGCTGTGCAAAACACAGGGTATTTGACGACGAGAAACGTTGTGCCCTTACCCGTTGTTTTAAAATGCCCCACAGATTTTCTATCGGGTTTATGTCGGGGGATTGTGCAGGCCAATCTAGCATGTTGACATTTTTTGATTCCAAGAACTCCTTTATATATTTTGACGTTTGTTTGGGATCTTTGTCATGTTGGAACCTCCACATCAATGGCATCTCTTCGCCAGCATATGGAAGCATTACTGTTTCCAAAATGTTTTTGTAGCCAAAACGATCCATTATGCCAGTAATCTTATGTAGAGGACCACATCCTTGACCCGAAACCCCACACCATGGTAGAACCTCCTCCATGCTTCAAAGTAGGTAGAATATGCTGTCGCTTGTATCGAGTACTTGGTTCTCGTCGTACGTAGGCAATGCCGTCCGAAGAAAGTATATTAAATTTACTCTCATCGCTAAATAAAACGGTCTTCCACTGGTGGAAAGACTAGCCTCGATAATCAAATTTTTTGTGTGATTATTGTATTTGTCAAAAAATAAATTAATAATAAATAAAAAAAATTGTTTTTTTTTTTTCAAAATAAAGTCTAAAAATCGTAAAATAGAACTCGTATACACTCGGAGTCTAAAAGCTCTGTTCTACACAAAATTCATCCTGGGAATGAGCTGCTATGAAAAAACTTGCATATGTTTTGCGCAGCTGCATATGCGACTTCTGCATATATTTTTGTTTTCCAATAAAGAATATACATTGAGTAACCGAATTTTGCAAAACAAATTTAAACAGTTACTTTTACATACTACTGTATCACAAAAGATTGGTAAAAAAAACAAAAACTCGCAAATGTTTTGCACAATACTGTAAGTTTTATTTATATAAGGCTAAGTGCACTGCCATTTATTCCTTAACATGCGTATCGAAGTTTATTTTTTTTATTAATCCATCACAGAGCGCACAGAACACTACGTTCTCTTAGTGCACACTCTCAGTATCGCTTTACACAACTGATGTTTGTTGCGCGGCTAAGATCATCTACCGATTTTGCATCTCATAGATTACATCAATAAACAAATTAGCTAAAATCAATTTCGTTGCAAAGTTCATTAAATGAGCTTGTGTGCCTAGTAATAAGCTCATTGCTACCATAATTTGTTCCATGCCTTCTATCAAAGCATAAATATTTATGAGAAAAATTAGTTCCGGATAGTTTATAATGTCGCGGATAAACATGAATGAATTTGCCTTTCGCCGAAACTTAAGGTTTGCATTCCAATCAATTTGCATCTTTTCATAATAATTAGGAAGTTCGTCAAACATACTTAATGACGATGAGTAGTAGCATTGTATATAAAGGGCTTCTGACGAAAAGATACAGTAGAAGTGTAAATTTTTTTACATCCGCCCACTGCCACGCCTACTTTTTTATAACTTCACTAAATTATATGAAACCGAAAAATTTTGTTAAGACCAAATATTTGGGTATTTAGATTATCTACAATTCACCCATAGAACAGTTTTGGCCACGTCCACTTTGTGGGGGCGTTATCATCAAAAAACCTATTTTGATAAAATTTTACATGTAACATCCTAAAACGTTCGAGATTATAGCTATATTTGAGTACAAAATGCAATTTGGCCACGCCCACTTTATAGAGAGGAGGATAGGGTATCATACGATCCGTTCCAGACGGATTGTAGCTTTTTTGTATGTTTAACTCAAGTTTCTGTAACGCGTTTATTACGTCTTCATCGGAGAGTTGCAACCTATATCCAATACTTCAGTAATATTAGCGTAATGGTTCATCGTTGAATGGAATCAAGAATTATTATAAACCGACTCGAAAAAGTTAGCAAATAAACAAGTTCATTTCAAATCTGTTGAATTTAAATTTTCAAATTCTATTACCTTAGGCAAGCTTGAAGTGTTTCTTTTGAATTAATGTAATTCCAAAATGATTTTCCAAAAACGGTTCATATAATTCTTCAGTAAAACAAAATTGGTCTTAGCAAAGTTGTAGGATAACGCCGCAATATTATTATTACTTCTGTTACGGCCATATTATTCACTTCAGGTGTAAATCAGGTTTAAGTTAAACTTACACCCGACCATTTAATCCCGACCCGACAATTTAAACCTACATATGTATATCCATAATATTCACTCAAAAACATGCATTAAACCCTCTGGGTTAAAGATATATTTAACCCGGATTTAAAACGGTTTAAACCGATTTTCAAACCGATTTTAACCCATTTTTTTTGCTGTTTGTCACATTTTAATTGAAAATTGATTTGATTTGTTGTGTGCACTCACCAAGGTGCAAAGACTGGTATGCCTCTGTATCACAGGGGCCATGAGAACTTGTTCAACTGCGGCCATGGAGGTACTATTGGAATTGACTCCTTTGCATCTCTTAGTTGAGGAATGTGCAAGTAAAACGATCTTAAGAATGGCTAAGGAAGGAATAGGAAGAGATAAGTGTATTGCATCGAAGCAATTCGATGCACTGCTCAAAAAACTACCGCTCCTAGAACGGATCGTATGAAACCCTATCCTCCTTTCTATAAAGTGGGCGTAGGCAATTTGCATTTTGTGCTCAAATATGGTTATAACGTCGAACGTTTGAGGATGTTACATGTAAAATCTCTTCAAAATCACCCAAATGCCTAAATATTTGGTCTTAGCAAAATTTTTCGGTTTCATATAATTTAGTGAAGTTATGAAAAAGTGGGCTTACACTTGTACTGTATCTTTTTCTCTGAAGCTTAGATATGAAATTTCATCCTCCTAATTCAAAATTTAAGGCCCAAAAAGTGGTGACATACAGACGGGTGGACGGACGGACATGGCTAAATCGTCTTCGCTATTGATGCTGATCACGAATATAAAGTATATATATATATATATATATGGTCTATCTCGATTATTTCTTTATGTTACAAACCATGTGTCAAACTTAATATACCCTTAGGATAGGGTATAAAAAAGTTGGAGCAATGTATCCACTACCTACAAAATGAGCAATCATACAACAAAGTGGTACACAGATGGACCAAGAACTGATGAAGGAACTGGAGCACGGGTATTCGGGCCCAGAACCAAATACTCTGAATCCATGGGCAAAAGCACCGGTATCTTTCAACCTATGCCATTGATAGATGTGTCAAAATTAATCTTGATAGAAATCATGTCAACTGTGATATAACTATAATGTCAGATAGCCAAGCTGCTATCATGGCACTTGACTATAATTAAGTCCAAACTTGTGTGGGAATGCCTGCAAAAACTTAATGAACTAGGTAGTAGAAACAAGGTGACCCTCTGTTGGATACCTGGTTATGTGGGAATAGAGGGTAATGAAATGGCCGACTCCCTAGCAAGAAAAAGAGCATCAGAATCCTTCATAGGTCCTGAACCATTCTGCGGAATAGGGGATCATGCCCTCAAAGAAGAATTCAGGAAACAAGAAAGGGAAAACAGGGCAAGAACCTGGAACAACGCTCATGGAATTAGGGAAGCCAAGAAACTTCTAGGGCAATACAATCATTAGCAAGAATAACCTTCGTATCGTAACGGGCTACCTAATAGGGCATTATAAACTCAAGGAGCACCTAAGGAAACTATGTATATCTGAAGAAGGACTGTAGATTCTGCAATGAGTCCAGCGAAATTCCGGAACATGTGCTTGGATCTTGTGGGGCATTGACCCAAAAAAGACTGAAATACTTGGGCAAGTACCCATTATCAGTCACTAGATCCAGTTACTAGATCCAGCTCTCATCCTTAGATTCTTAAAGGAAACTGGATTAGAGAGAGTGCCCTAAGATATATTAATTCCGCAAAGGCGTAGTAAGAGTGCTTTACCCTCAAAATGATTCCGTAAGGAATCCAAAAACGAGGGGAACTCTAATGAGGACATGTACCTCCCCGAGGTGTTAGCTGGGGGCACAATAGACCAACAGGTCGCAGTGCAACATACCCCATTCTCAAATAATAATAATAAGGTAAACGATGGGGACAACTACAACAGCAGTGATCGCGAAAAAGAGCCGAAATTAAGGCCAGCAAAAAGGGAAAGTGGTTTTCACAAATGGAACCACCTTCTGTTGAAGGTGACCTTCTGTTGCCCGCTTGTGCATTCGGTATATTCGCCGACGACGACGACGTTGACTCTGCTGTTCCATTAGTTGTTCGATTAATTCGTCTTCTGACGACGAAGACGTCAACAATCGTCAATATCAAGAATAAAATCCATTTTTATACCCTATCCTAAGGGTATATTAAGTTTGACACATAGTTTGTAACATAGAGAAATAATCGAGATAGACCCTATAAAGTATATATATTCGTGATCAGCATCAATAGCGAAATCGATTGAGCGATGACCGTCCGTCCGTCCGTCCGTTCGTATGTCACCGCTTTTTGGGCCTTAAATTTTGAGCTAGGACGATGAAATTTCATATCTGGGCTTCTGAGAAAAAGATACAGTACAAGTGTAAAAATTTTTGAAATCCGCCCACTGCCACGCCCACTTTTTCATAACTTCACTAAATTATATGAAACCGAAAAATTTTGTT